>CM076572.1:416611761-417269261 GCA_034641835.2 Pinus albicaulis
CCTTGAAGGCTCTAGGTTGAGATTTGTACTCAACAAGGTACTTAATCAGAATCAGATGATCCAAGTCTCTTTCATGCTTGTCCTCTTCTTGATGAGAATAGGAAGTGCATGGTCCTTCCTCTTCTTCTTACTCCTCCTCTTCAGACAAGCTCTTCTTATTTCTAAACACTGATGAGAGTAATCTCATCTTCTTAATCATTCTGATCTTCTTGGGCTGAGACTCATACGCTGGGTAAAGAAAGCTACTCTGATACCACTATAATATCCCAAATCTAGAACAGCTAGCAAGGCATGACTGGAAAACACATTTTCTAGTAATGGCTGCTACAGGATTTGAAACCAGGACCTGGATCCCTTAAAAAAAAATTTCTAAGTATGAAATCCAAGAGGTGGCTCAAAATAAATCCTTCTAGGTGGGTTAAACAAGTTTCCCACACCTAGTTCCTTGTAAAAATGCCTGATGAAGGGACTGCCACAAATACAAGCTCATGTAATGAAGCAACAACATTATTTTAACAAGCCAGGGCACATGAAGATGCAGATAGCCAACAAATTTATATTATAGTAGCAATGATATACAAATCCTTGAGGAAAGAGTCACTCAAGCAAAGAAATGCAGCCTCAAAGGGACATGTACATGAAAATTGATGCTCACTGCTACACTGATAATTCTGCATGCTAAAAGGACATAGTTTATAAGAGGCACTAATCCATATTACATAATAACTGAAATATATGACAACAAATGGCTCAATAAATAAGGGGGAGCAAGCTCTCAACCCCTGAAAATGATAATACAACAATCCTTAGAAGGATTGGCTGAAATATACAAAATGGAAAAAATGTCGGAGTTGTTGGGTAGCAGCTGCAACTCAGAAACTGGAAATGGATGGAGATATTTGAAGATGCTGCAACTAATGACTGAATCTCATCCAATGGATCTCTCAAGTGAAAGGCTGATCCTATCACTGAATATCTTACCCTCCAATCAATAATTCAAAACCCCACAGCAAATGCTCAATGAAAATAACGCAGTTACTGAAGCAAACTGTGTTGTAGGGGCAAGGGAATGAGCTGGCCCAATGCCAAGATCTGCAATAAGCTCCAGTGGCTTCCAAACTGATCCCTTAAAGGAAAGAGAGACTCCTAGTCTGAAAAACAAGTGATGGAAGAGGTTTTTTGATCCCTCACTGCAACACCCTGCAACACAACATTATTCTGCTACAGAAATAACACTGTACTGGAGGAGGATGCTTGGCCTCAAGCCTGGATGTGAGGCAAATCAGTACAAATCCTTAAAGAGGCTTCTCAAGAAAGGAGAAGGATTCCTAAATAGGAAATCCTTGTGCTAAGCAACACAGCAACTCAGCTAAACAGCTGGAGACTGCAAATATTCTAAGCAGACAAGAAATCAATAATCATATGCATGTGTAACAATGGCTGCCTTGCCCTCCTTTTAAACAATGAGAGCTCCCTCTCCATGGTTCCCACTCTTTAGGGTTCCCTTCATCAAGGAAACTTCCCTCCTCTTTCTCTATGTTGTCTTCCCAAGCAAGCTACACCCTCTTAGGCAACGCTATTTGACTTGGTCAAACTTGACCTAGCCTTCTTGCAAATGTCTCTTTTCACACATGAGGGTGTGAAATATAGTTCCATGATGATCCTCTTTCATACTAAGAGGGATTTCATCCATTTTTTTATTTTGTTTGGGCCTCCTCACCAAATTATTCAACTCATAAGTGAAATTAACAAATTTAATATTCCAATTTATTGAAGGAAAAATTTGGAATATTACAGTTTCTCAGTTTTGGCTCTAGGAGCTTGAACCATGTAGTGTGCCAAATATGTTCCAGCATTAATCATCACTATGGGAACCTACACACTGACATACCACTTCTTTGTGGTTGATATTCCATACACTAATGTGATATTGGGTGTCCAGTGTTTAATCACCTTAGGGAAGGTTACCACAGATTGGGAAACATTAGAGATGGAATGGACAGAGAAGGGGAATGGTAAACCAGTGAGGTTTTGGATCTGTTGTAGGTAGAAATCTCTCTTTGAGCTGTAGCATGCTCATTGAGAGAGTGTCATATAGAGGGGAGAAAATGCTTCTCATCTCAAGATGTCTACTCTTCCTCTTCTTCTTCTCCAATACTTCAAGGTTGAAGCTACCTCTATAATGCTTCAAGAGAGTTTAAGCCTCTTTGTCACAGTCACTAATTGACAGTGCTATAGGTCTGCAAGGTGATGCATGCACTGTCTCAAAGCAAGCTACATTACTTATCTCACAATCATCCATTGAACATAGGATAGTAATAATCCCCTTTTTTGAAACTCTACATATCAACTCAAGAGATTGAATGCAGCTTAAAAATGATGCACGGGGATAGTTTGCAGTCTCCTCCTTGATTAGATCAAGGGTCCTTTGTGCTGTGATATGTCTTTGCTTCAAATCAGCAGTTTGATCTAATCCTTGGCTATGCATTGGTCTTGAATCAATATGTGTTGAAATTTTATGCATACCTTGGATCAACTGATATGTGGGAACCTCTTGATATAACACAAGAGTTCCTCCACCCAGAACAATGATGTCTCCAACTACTGGCAAGGATGATGGCATCCTTCCTTCAAGTATACCAGCGCTGGTATCTTCCTCTTCCTCATGCATTTCCTAATTCATGCATGGGAATCCATATGTTAAGAGCTCAAGGCTACCTTGCAAAAATGCAAGTGCCTCTCCTCTAGATGCAAGTACTTTAGCAGCAGGTGGTGAAAATGGAGATCTCTTGCCCAAAGTGACAAGATTGACATCATCCTTGGTTTCCTTGGGAGATGTCTCTTTGTGGCTCATATTTTTCCTCTTCTCCTCAAACTCTTTGAGATTTTATTCAATACACTTCAATGTCTGGAAAAGAAGAAATGAGATCTATTCTTTAGTCATTCTCCTTGCTTTGTGATGATAGGAAGTGTATAGTTCTTCCTCTTCATCTTGAAACCCTTTAGGAGTTTCTTTGCATCTCTCTTCTTCATTGTTATACCTCTCACCTTCTTCAAAGAAAGTAGGCATAGTGGATCTATGAGGAGATATAGGATTCTACGGTCTTATTCTTTGCTGATAGGAAATGTTGGGGCTTCCTTATTCTTCTTGAATCCTCATGTAGATCACAATGCAGCTTGCTTCTTCTTGAAACCCTCTAGGAGTCTCGGTGCACCCTCTTTCTCTCTTCTGATTTACCTCTTGGGAGAGGCCTTCCTTAGATCTAAACATTGATGAGAGTAATCTCATCCTTTCCATCATTCTAATATCTAATTCTCCTCTTTACTCCTCTGATAGCTTGATCTCATAGGCTGTGCCAGAGATCATGCTCTAATACCACTGTAGTATTCCAAAATGGGAATATCTACAAAAATGAGAATACCTGAAGTTATTACAGAGTTGGATAAGTGACCCTATGACTAATAACTGATGTAAAATCACTTAAATTCAATAAAATATGCAACAAAACTTTATACAGCGTTTTATAAACCAAAACGTGGGGAAACGTGATGATTTAGGCCCTAAAATGAATGTATTCGGATATCTGCGTAAAAATAATATGGGAAAGTGGTTGGATATGATAGCTAGGGTTATGAGGGAATCCCATGTCAAATTTCAGCAAAAACAAATGTGTTTTTCTATGTTAAAAAATTCATCCCTTCCTAACTAGGCTAGAAAACCCTGATTTCCCATGACCTGGAGTATGCAGAAATTTACTGAAGCACAAGAGCATAATTTAATAAAGGGTTTAGCTACAATAGGGTATAAAAATTGATAAATCAGATCAGTGACATAGCTCATACATTTTACATGAGAAAGACAGAGAATTTTCAAGGATAATCCCTCAAGATTGAGGTGGTTACAACACAAGAAAGTACAGGATGAAATGGACAACATAATATTTAATGGCTGAAGCAGTGTTTAATTATTTTTTAGATCTAGAACAGATCTGTGTACAAAATTATATATCTATTACAAATCTGTATATCAAATGAGTTCTTTATTACATTCCCCTTGGGGATCTTTGCAAAATATGAGCAGCTATGAGTAGATCTGAGATCTAAGTCATAGATCTGCAGTAAAATTCAGAAATTTCTGAATAATATGATGCCCAGCAGATCAGATCTGAAATGGAACATAGATTGGCTGGTCAATCTATTGATCACCACAGTGAAGGGAAGGATCCCTTTCACCAGAGATCTATCCTCCAAACTGATGCAAAAACCACACTGCAACACTGACTGCAAAAAGGACGCAGTTTCCTCAATGAATTGTGCAGATGAACTGGAGAACACTTTGTCTTGATGCCAAGATGGAGAAATGAAGCCCAAACAGGGGAGGCACTCTTCCAGGAGGTTAAAAGACACACTCCATGAGAAGAGACTCCCAAAAAATGCTAGATCTAGACAGATGTAGTATTCCAATTGTTGCAGCCTACAAAATCAAACAAATCCTTGCTGGATCTGCATTGCAGTTGGAGGTAGAGCTTGGCCTATGCCAGATAGTTGACCAATGCAGCAAAATATCCTCCAAGAGACCCTCAAGGAAGGAGGGAGGATTCCTAAATAGGAAATCCTCTCTATTCTCTTGCTCAACAACCTTTTCCTTGATTCTTTCCCTTCCTTATATAAGATTAGGATTTGCGAAACCCGAAACCATCTTCTTTCATTTGTCCCCTTTCACATGGAGGACCTCCTCATAGAACTGCATTGATCATCTAGGAGGTTCACTAAATCTGGACTGCATTATGATTTGGTCTTGTTGACCCATTCAAACATCTTGAACCTGTTTCACATACAAGTGGACTTTATTAAGTAAGCCCTGATTTGACTCTGTTCACATTGGGCATTGATTTATTTTTCTTTTTTGGAGTTTTAGAGTTCCTCCTTTACACTTTTATTCATGAGTTAGGCAAACTGAAAATAAAATGTTATATTCCCATTAGCTACAAAATTTGGGAATATTACACACAAAACCGCAGTTTCGTAGTGCAGTTAGTTCAAAAATCGAGTTTTGCGCTACGAAAGTGCTGCTACTTTCATAGTGCATTTCAACAAAATTTCATTATGTGCGCTACGAAAGCACAGATTCTTAGAAATGTCATGTGAAAGCCCAGAAATTTTCAGAATACATTAGGTTATGATATGATAACATCATAGTGAGTCAGTTAGGGGTTATTTTCAAAGTGTTCAACCATTCATATCCATCATTACTACAGCAGAGGTGTCATTTTTGAAAAGAGATTTGAAATTTGAAAAGTCTGATATGTTTTACTCGTTCCAGTTTCCATTTACTCATAACAAGTAGTGAAACATCTCTGTTTCAATTTCAAGCTTATGGTTATCTTATAGCAAAGCTATTCTCATACATCATCAAGTGAGGCTGAATCTTTTATCAGGTGAGGCTGACTCTATTATCAAGTGAGGCTGACCCTTTTAAATCAAGCGAGGCTGATTATTAAATTCTGAAGGAAGCAAATGGGAATTTTCTGAAGGCAAGTATGACAGAGGAGAAAAAAATCCATAGAGGGGGTCATTGTCTGAGATGTGAACCTAAGAATATAAGGTTAAAAATACAGGTGGAGGATCTGGAGATATAGTTGACAAAATTTCAAGAAAGGTTAAAAGGGCAGTGAAACAAAATGATAAATCGACAAGACAATCTCTAGTCAAAATAAAGGTAAAATTTGATGAAGATTATGTTTTCAGGGTCATATGGTTGTATTTTTGAAATGATACCAAGTCCCTTAATATTTAAGCATCTCCAAAGCATAAATTTTGAAGACAGGTTTAACAAAAATACCTACACAGCATTTTTTTAGCGCAGTTAGTGCAAATTTGATCAAATGCGCTAAGAAACTGCTAAAGCAGCTTTTTCACTATGAAGCAAAAAACTTTGTTTTCTGGTTTTATTATTCAACATACAAGGGGTTTTCTGCGCAACTGAAAATGAATTTACGAAAACTAAAAGAGGTTTTTCTTCCTAACATATTTAGCTACAAGAACCTCTCTCATTTTCTTCACAAGTGTTATAAGTTGGGAGATACAAGGCTTTCTTTTAAGCCCTAGTTTCAACAAACAGAGTTTTTCTGTTTTACACATTTTCTTCAAAGACAGTTTTTGGACAGCAGGAGAAGTATTTCAAAAAACAAATAGAGGTTTGTATTCAAGAAATAATTTACTACACAAATCTCCTTCAGTTTTTGAAAATACATCATGGATGAAGAGATATAGGCTCTGTCCCAAGACCTAATTTTTAGGAAGAAACGGGAATAATTTGTAAATGTAGCAGTATTTTCATCCTTTTTCACAGTAAATTTTGGGATAAGTTTGATGAGTTTTGTCTTGAAATTTCTGGTGTAAGTGTGGTTATGGCATATGAAGGTTCCCTTGCAGAAAATGAGTAAAAATCTATTTGAAAAAAGGATTCAAACACTACACTACTAAAAGAGCTACGAAACCAAGCTGCTTTCGTAGCGTAGGTTTATCCTTTGTCTTTTTTCATCATTCGGATTATAGTTTCTGCATAGCTGGAGGATTAAAAATATATGGGGAATTTTTGGAAAAATGACACATTTATACCTAATCTATTAATGATAAAAGTACTCAAAACTGATAAAGGAATCAAAGGGGCTGAAAAGCAGGAAAACATGTTTCCTAGTTTTTAGGAAAACATTACTATCTACAGCAAGGTTACTTCAAGTCAAAGATGATCATCCAAATTCGAATTCATGGGAATGCAGGTGGCATAAGATGTGATAAATATTAGATAAGGTTGTTAGGATGAAATTAAAGAGTTTTAGTCCTATTTGGAATAGGACTGCTCATTAGGGTTCTAGCTGTCAATTTTTAATAAATATCATGTTTCATGATTAGGAAAGGTGTCAAACACTATGAATTTGATGTCTCTAGTGGAGGATAAGAGAATCCTATCTTGTAAGTGTTCTATAAAGAGCATAAGGTCAAAATCCACCAGGTGGGACATTTCATTAGCAAAATACTGTGTTTTTTATGTCACTGTTTTACAACTTAATACAAAGTTTCTTCTTAGACAACTCAAGATTCATGAGGAGTTCCTGTGTGATATTGTTTTGATGGCATCCTTTCAAATATTCTATTGCAGTGGTGTTTGATTATGATACTCGAAATTCATCAATTATGCTCTGACTTCCTTCATAATTGAGCTGACTATGTGTTTCACTATTTTACATGTTTTATTCCATTGACTTGAACTCTAAATGCCTTTACTTCCATGCTAGGTAGACTGTGTTGATTTTGCTGAAGATTACCATGACTCCATAATGGCCAATGTATACATGTTGATGTTAGTTTCAACCTACAGGTTGGAAAATTTTATCTAAGCATACCACTTTGTAAAGCTTTGGATTGGCTGATATATACAGTAACAACACCACTTTCCTTTCACCTGAGATTCTTAGTGTATTTCAATGAGTTTAAGTGCTTATTACTCATAATTCATGATTTCTCATGATCTGAATTCCTTTAAGTATTTAGCTATGGTGAAATATCTTTCAGTATTTTTTCTTTCAATACCTTGATGTCTCATTACTTAGAATTCGTGTGCTACATGCTCTGACTTCCTTTGAACCTCAAGTTATTGGGATTTTCTTGAATGTGTTATTATTTCATTGAATTATATACAAGCCTCAACTTCCACAAGGAGAGCCTTTGTCATCTTTATCCCTGTCACTGACTCCATAGCACAATGGTAGCAAACCTTCATCTTTTCAACCTACAAAGATACAAAACCAAGACATAATTCATAGAGTTAGCCATCTATATTTATCATTAATCAATATCATTAACCTTTGAGAGAGCCCTCTTAGACTAAGGAGGTTAAACCTTAGCCAAAATATTGGTATGAAATAGTTACTCAAATTCCACTTGATGAGCAGCCCATCAGGCCTGATTTTGTGATAACATTTTGGTGCATCGGTCAAGAGCCTGAAGATTACTCATTCCCGAAATCAAGAATCTGAACTTCTGAAGGTAGCAGGAGCTCAGGAAGATTTTCGAGGCTGCATCTACCTTGGTGACTCCACACATCAAATAATCAAATTGGAAGGTGAATTCACTGCTTAAAGATCAGTAGCTTGATTAAGTTTCAAGATGAGTTCCATTGCAATATTAAATGCCAGGTATGGCCCTATGAATCGGTCTCATATCCATGGTTTTCCAAATCCTATGCCAAAGGTTGAATGGTTAGATGATCTTCCAATATTTAAAGATGAGAAGAAACACAATGATGCTCTTCATTTGGTTAGGTTCCACATGCATGTACACAGTCTTAAGGTTCAGTTCCCTAAATATTGTCTCATGAAGATGTTTATGGCCACCTTAGAAGGAAAATCATGGTCTTGGTATGAAAGCTTGCCAAATGGGTCATTATATTCTCTTTTTGATTTCCATGATGCATTCTATGAGATGTTTAAAGAGTTTCATCCCTCCTTATTGTTGGTCAAAGATTGTTGTAAACACTCTATGAGTTTTATTGAATATGTGGAGGATTGTTATGAAGATGATGAGTTCATGGATGAGGAAATTTTAGAGGCCCTTCATGACAATACATTTCAACACCAAGAATAAAGGATAATATCTCCATTGGATGAAAATGAAACGCAGCAGGAGTTTACTTATGAAAACCACGTTACATCCTCTAAGTTTGATAAAAATTTGCAGCAGACCTGTCAGTCCTTTGGTCATCAGGAGTATGAGAATCATAGCAAACAACAAGAGGAAATAGTGGGAGATAGTTTCTATAACCCTCAGGGTGAGGAAGGGGTTGATTTTTTATGTCATTCCTTGCAGCAGCTTACATCAAATAATGATCATATTAATGAAGAAGAATACATTTTTTGGGGGGATCAGTTTGAACAGCAGTTGGATAGCATACAAAAGAAATCTTGTGTGGCTGAGAATTAGTTGTCTGAAGTTACAAAATGTTATGAGGATGATCAAACTGATCATGTCTTCTTCGACCCTATAGCTAAATACATGGAAGATATTTACTCCCCAGTGTTTCAATTTCATTTTTATTATGAAGATCAGATACATTTTCAGTGGCATTGGTCATCTCAATATCATGGTTACTTTGAGTTTGAGTTTAGTCAAGAGCCTCAAATATCAGATAAGAACAATGATTGGCTTCATTGGAAATTTCATGTTGCCTAAGTTAAAGTGGAGATTACATCTTATAAGGTACGTAGGAGTGTGTGAATAAGCTCAAAGGAGAATGAGCATCTTTTTAGTAGGTGCAGTTTGGGTTCTTCTTGTAGAAATCATCAAGCTTGAGCCCGAGGTGAAGGCCATTAGAGCTTGAGGAGAAGCTTGGAAATTTCAAAGTTCTTTATATTTTGGTCAAGAAAATGGATATCAGCACTGGAGCTACTGGTTCTTAGTGTACCACAGGGGCACACTATCCCAAGTGGAGCCACTGTTATCACCCTAAAAAAATTTTCTAAACTCTGTAATTTTACACTATTTTAGTCATAGTGTCAAATAGGTTTTGAGTCACTTTATTCGTGATAAAGGTAGGTGATAGGTTCAGAAGTCTTAAAAAGTCATTTTTCAATTCCAAATAAGGTCTTTAGGTCTCATCCCATGGTTGAAAAGTCTTATCATTCATTTAGAAATCATGTTATTAACTTTTGGATGAATCCTCTGCAATTAGCCACAAAACCACAGTTTCGTAGCATGGTCAGTTCAAAAATCGAGTTTTGTGCTACGAAAGTGCTACTACTTTCATAGCGCATTTCAAAAAAATTGCACTATGTGCACTACGAAAGCGCGGATTCTTAGAAATGTCAATTCAAAGCCTAGAAACTGTCAGAATCCATTAGGTTATAATATGATAAAATCATAGTGAGTCAGTTATCGGTTATTTTGAAAGTGTTCAACCATTCATATCCATCATTACTACAACAGAGGTGTCATTTGTGAAAAGAGATTTCAAATTTGAAAAGTTTGATATGTTTTACTCGTTCCAGTTTCCATTTACTCATAACAAACAGTGAAACATCTCTCTTTCGATTTCAATCTTATGGTTATCCTATAGCAAAGCTATTCTCATACATCATCAAGCGAGGTTGACTCTTTTATAAAGTGAGGCTGACTCTATTATCAAGAGAGGCTGACCCTTTTAAATCAAGCGAGGTTGATTATTAAATTCTGAAGGAAGCAAATAGAAATTTTCTGAAGGCAAGTATGGCAGAGGAGAAAAAGATCCATAGAGGGGGTCATTATCTAAGATATGAACCTGGGAACAGAAGGTTAAAAAGACAGGTGTAATATCTAGAGATACAGTTGATAAAATCTCAAGAAAGGTTAAAAGGGCAGTGAAACCAAATGATAAATCCACAAGACAATCTATGGTCAAAATAAAGGTAAAATTTGATGAAGATTATGTTTTCAGGGTCATATTGTTGTATTTTTGAAATGATACCAAGTCCCTTAAAGTTTAAGCATCTCCAAAGCATAAATTTTGAAGATAGGTTTAAAAAAACTGCCTACACAATATTTTCGTAGCGCAGTTAGTGCAAATTTGATCAAATGTGCTATGAAACTGTTGAAGCAGCTTTTTCACTATGAAGCAAAAAACTCTGTTTTCTGGTTTTAGTAGTCAACTTCCAAGGGGGTTTCTGCGCAAAGGAAAAATAATTTTTGAAAAATGAAAGAGATTTTTCTTCCTAACATATCTAGCTACAAAATAATCTCTCAGTCTCTTCACAAGTGTTATCATTTGGGAGATACAAGGATTTATTTGAAGGCCTAGTTTCAGCAAACAAAGTTTTTCTGTTTTACACATTTTCTTTAAAGACAGTTTCTGGATAGCAGGAGAAGTATTTAAAAAAACAAAGAGAGGTTTTTATTCAAGATAGAATTGAATACAAAAACCTCCTTCAGTTTCTCAAAGTACATCATGGATGAAGATATATAGGCTCTGTCCCAAGACCTAATTTTCAGGAAGAAACAAGAATAATTTGTAAATGTAGCAGTATTTTCATCCTTTTTTCACAGCAAAGTTTGAGAGAATTTTGATGCATTTTGTCTTGAAATTTCTGGTGGAAGTGTGGTTATGGAATATGAAGGTTCCCTTGAATAAAACAGGTAAAAATATGATTAAAAAAGGGAGTCAAACACTACGCTACTAAAAGCGCTACAAAACCAAGTTGCTTTTGTAGCACAGGTTTATCCTTTATCTTTTTGCATCATTCGGATTATAGTTTCTACACAACTGGAGGATTAAAGATATATGGGGAATTTTTGGCAACATGACAAATTTAGACCTGATCTATTAATTATCAAAGTACTCAAAACTGATAAAGGAATCAAAGGGGCTGAAAAGCAGGAAAACATGTTTCCTAGTTTTTAGGAAAACATTACTATCTACAGCAGGGTTACTTCAAGTCAAAGATGATCATCCAAATTCGAATTCATGGGAATGCAGGTGGCATAAGATGTAATAAATATTATATAAGGTTTTTAGGAGGAAATTAAAGAGTTTTAGTCATATTCGGAATAGGACTGCTCATTAGGGTTCTAGCTGTCAATTTGTAATAAATATCATGTTTCATGATTAGGAAAGGTGTCAAACACTATGAATTTGATGTCTCTAGTGGAGGATAAGAGAATACTATATTTTAAATGTTCTATAAAGAGAATAAGGTCAAAATCCACCAGGTGTGACATTTCATTAGCAAAATACTGTGTTTTGTATGTCACTGTTTTACAACTTAATACAGAGTTTCTTCTTAGACAACTCAAGATTCATGAGGAGTTCCTGTGTGATATTGTTTTGATGGCATCCTTTCAATTCTTATATTGCAGTGATGTTTGATTATGATACTCATAATTCATCAATGATGCTCTGACTTCCTTCATAATTCAGCTGACTGTGTGTTTCACTTTTTTACATGTTTTATTCCATTGACTTGAACTCTAAATGCCTTTACTTCCATGCTAGCTAGACTGTGTTGATTTTGCTGAAGATTACCATGACTCCATAATGGCCAATGTATACATGCTGATGTTAGTTTCAACCTACAGGTTGGAAAATGTTATCTAAGCATACCACTTTGTAAAGCTTTGGATTGACTGATATATAAAGTAACAATACCACTTTCCTTTCACCTGAGATTCTTAGTGTATTTCAATGAGTTTATGTCCTACCATTTGAAATGTTTTTCTTGCATAGTTTAAGTGCTTATTACTCAGAATTCATGACTTTTCATGCTCTGAATTCCTTTAAGTATTTAGCTATGGTGAAATCTCTTTCAGTATTTTTTCTTTCAATGCCTTGACATCTAATTACTCAGAATTTATGTGTTGCATGCTCTGACTTCCTTTGAACCTCAAGTAATTGGGATTTTCCTAAATGTGTTATTCTTTCATTGAATTATATACAAGCCTTAGCTTCCACGAGGAGAACCTTTGTTATCTTTATCCCTGTCACTAACTCCATAGCCCAATGGTAGCAAGCCTTCATCTTTTCAACCTACAAAGATACAAAACCAAGACATATTTCATAGAGTTAACCATCTATATTTATCATCAATCAATATCATTAACCTTTGAGAGAGCCCTCTCAGGCTGAGGAGGCTAAGCCTCAACCAAAATATTGGTATGAAATAGTTACTCAAAGTCTACTTGATGAGCAGCCCATCAGGCCTGATTTTGTGATAACAGGAGATAGAGTGGGCAGTGGAACTGTGTTTGTCAAAATAAGGGAGCAAGGATTCATCAGTACATCCAGACGTATAATATATCTTGGACCGATACTCTACAGTATTTGGAAACATTCCACATGGGAGACCTCCTGACCGAGGGTTTGAGCACACTATTGTCTTGGATTAGGGGATCCAAGCAATGATCACCACACCCTATAGGCATCCCAAAGCCTATAAAGATGAGATTGAAAAGGCCATTTAGGAGCTTCTGGCCTTAGGACACATCTGGCCTAGCACCAGTCCTTTTGCCTCTTCAGTGGTCTTGGTGAAGAAGAAGCATGGCACATTGAGGATGTGCATTGATTATAGAGCTTTGAAAAAAAAACCATGAAGAACAAATCCCCAATTCCCAGGATCGATGAACTAATGGATGAAATAAGAGGGTCAAAGTATTTTTCCAAAATTGATTTGAGATAGGGGTATCATCAAATTAAAGTGAGGGATCAAGACATTCCCAAGACAGAATTCTGATGTCACTATGAGAATTTTGAGTTCTTGTTAATGCCTTTTGGGCTAACCAATGCTCCGGAAAAATTCCAGTCTTGCATGAACCACATCCTCCATGGTCACTTGAGGAAGTTTGTATTGGTCTTTTTTGATGACATTCTTATTTATAGCTGCACATGGGAGGAGCATTTACAACATATTGAGGTAGTATTGTGCATTCTTAAAGAGAATTAGTTCTATACTAAGCTATCTAAGTGTGAGTTTGGGCTCACGGAGATGCTCTATCTAGGCCACATAATTGGAATGGATGGGGTGAGAGTCCATGAAGAAAATATCTATGCTATCAGATATTGAATTGAACCAAAGAATGTCACAGAACTTCGGGGGTTTGTAGGCATCTGTACCTATTACTGAAAGTTTGTAAAAGGGTTCTCTTAACTAGCAGCACCACTTACAGATCTAACAAAGAAGGGAGCTTTTGGTTGGACAGCCATAGCACAGAAAGCTTTTGATAAGCTCAAGGAGGTGATGAGTAGCTGCCCAGTATTGGTCCTACTTTATTTTACCCAAACCTTTTTGTTGGAATGTGATGCTTCAGGAGAAGGCATTGGAGCAGTATTGATGCAAGGGGGACACCCCATCGCTTTTGAAAGCTGGAATTTGCTGCCACATGAGAGGCTATACCCCATATATGATAAGGAGATGTTGGCTATTATGCATGCTTTAGCCAAGTTCCAGCAATATTTGGTGGGTAATATATTTAGAGTGAAGAGTGATCATAATAGTCTTGAGCAGAAGCAGCTTCAGGAGAGGTGGTAGAAATGGGTGAGTAAGATCCAAGCATATGACTGTAATATTTCTAAATTAGCATGTAGCTAATAGGAATATTTATTTTTCTCTTAGCATCTAGTTAGATGAATAAATGGGTAAGGAGGCCCATACATATCTTAAGTAGGCATAAAATCCCTACTAATGTGAAAAGGGATCATGTTAATAACTGGATAAAGCACCCTCATGTGTGAACAAGGGATAATACATGTGAACAAGGTCAAGTTTGACCAAGTCAACAACACTAATATGGGAGGAGTGGATCATCAATAAAGACAACTCAATGTGAATATGGATCAATTTAGCTAGTCAGAATAAAGACACCTTGGGTGTGAAAGAAGACAATGCATGGAGACTAAGTCAAGGTTGACCAAACCAAACAGCGCTGTAAATATAATAGTGGAACTAATGGAGATAGTGTAATTTTGGAGGAGGAGCCTTTGCATGGAAGTAACCTCATAAATGGGTGGGACCCATGGTGAGGAAGCTCATCAACTATATAATGGAGGGAATGTAAGACATATGGTGTATGGTTGAGAATATGATTTGATCATTGGGTATGTTTACACTTATTGCATGCTTCAATTGTTTAGCTAAGTATGTTGTACTATTTAGTACAAGGGTTTTCTCATGCGGGAATTCCTCACTCTTCCTTGGAGGACTTGTTTAATAAATCTGAGAGGAGGTTTCTGGACTTCATTTCCACCATCTGACACTTGGCCAAACAGTCACCTACAGCCATAACCTAGTCCCTTGGAGAAACTGCGTTATTTTACATGGTGTTGCAGTGGAATGGTTTAAACCCTTGTTTATTGAGCTAGTTTCCCAGGAGGAGGATCAACCTTTTTCTCGGAAAGCTAGTAGGAGAAGCTATAGCCATTTCATTGTATGATCAGCCATATTTATGCAGTGCTTCAAGCATACTATGTGATTCAGCCATAGATATGCAGCATATACTTCTTGCATCTCATATTTGTCAAGAAACCCTTGCCGAGTCCTCTTTGATTTATGTAAAAGAGACTAGATCTCAGTTTTTAAGCTCCAGTGATTAATATATCAGTAGATCTATTGTGTCTCTCCATTTCTGAGTATAAACCCTAATTAAACTACGTTTTTACTTTCTTCAGTATTTCTGTGTTGCAATAGTCATGGGGTTGCAGTGTTTTTGGGCTGTTTTGAGCTTGGGAAGCCTATTTAGCTAGGCTATAATTATTTGCTTCTAATTTCCTTGTATTTGGTTGTTATAATGTCTGATCTAAAGGATCCATGGGTTTTTATTTACTTTTATAGCACAAATTTCTATAAAATGTGTTTTCTATGCTTATATTGTTTATTTTCCCATTTGGGAATATTACAGTGGTATCGAAGCTCTAATCTTGGCTCAGCCTGTGTACTTAAACCATTATGTCATCTAAGGAGTCTTCTCATGGGAATTAGAGGATCTGAAAAAGAGTTCAAGGAAAACCCTTATTGTCTAGAGGGAAGGAGTTCTCAAAACTTCTTCTTCAAACTCTGCAGGGTATCAACAAAGACATCAAAGAAATGAGGAGGTAAAAACATGGAGATCCCTCAACAAGATTTGTACATGAGGAAAGCTCCAGTTCCTCATATTATGGGTGTGAGCATTCAGCCATATCATCATATTTACAATGCTTTACCAGGCCTATGGTCACACCAAGTGAAATGGAGAAAGAAATGTGCCAAAGAAGGAAACTCTTGGTGATTATTTACAAGTGTATGAATCTCAATCTAATAGATTCAAAGATCACTTAAACTTCCAAGGGTTTTGCGGGATCAAGGAGAGAAGAAGCACAAGGGGCAAGCAGCATGGTGTGGGTATATTATTTCTATCTACTTTTGATGGTTCACCTAAATGTCCAGCTAGGGTTTGGGTGGAGGAGCTAGACACCTATGTGCAGCAACACCAACTCTTAGAAGATGAAGCCATTAAATTAGCAGCTTTGAATCTTGAAGGTAAGGCTTATGCTTGGTGGTTGTTTGAATCATTATCATTAAAGAATGCAAATACATCTACTTATGAAAAGTTCAGTAGGAGAGTAGTGGAAAGGTTTGATGAATTTTTTTATGAAACACCTTTGGTGGAACCAAAAAAAACAAAACCTTTGCATTGGTTGGAAGGATCTATAAACCCAACTCCATTTCAGAAAACCATTGAAGGGGATGAAAACTTGTATGATACCTTGCCAAGGGCAAGATCCCAATTTCATGAAGAGAGTCCTCCTTCAAGGGAAGACCAAGATCTAAAGTCTCTCATTTTTGATGAGGCATTCTCAAATATTGATGAGGAGGAAGAGAATGTTGGAGGTAACAACGTTGTCATATCAAGAGCATATCTAGCACCACATGAAGAGGAAGATGGAGCACTTGCTCCAATAAGAGGAATTCTTGTATGTTCACAAGGAGTTCCAAATAATCTCACATGTGGGCATCAAAGCACATTCCATTAGCAACACGTGCTACAATTGATAGATGGTGAGATTCAGAAGATAAAAGAAGCAGATGGGTAGAATGATCAGTATCATATGATTGAAAGCATGCACCCCTCTCTATTTTAGAAGATTGATGCACAAAAGAGGCAGGAAGATTTATGTAGTAAGGGCAAGGACAAATCAATCCACGCACATATACATCCTGCTCTATGCCTTGATGTCTCTTTGCATGGAGGAAATCCACCAGGGAGACCCCCTGATTGGAAGATGAATAAAGTGTTCTCTCAACTTAGTGCAGTAGTGACATAATTGGCCAAGGAAGGAGCCTTGGGAGAATCTAGCACAACGCTGAGAACCATTGATGGGTTCCAAGGAGGGGTGAGAAATTTTCTGATATGGACATTTCTATCTTCCGCTCAGTTATTTTCACTATAAAAGGAGGATTTAGAAATCTATGATGACATGAGCATGGTGTCAAATGGCCACTCCATAGCCTTGGAGTAGCAAATGATACTCCTACACATAATCAAGATTTCTGAATATGACAAGAGGGTATTAACACTCTTGCATGCATGGGCCAAACTATGGAATTTTTGGAAGAAAGAGACCTTTGAAGAGGAGGTTGACTTCCATGTACTTCAATCTTGTCTTGGGCAAGATCAGCTGCAAGAGAGGCATCAAAAGTGGAGTTACAACACTCCAACATGTGACTTTGGAATTGAGCATGTCAAAGAGGAGAGCCATGATATGACAGGAGCTTCATTTCATATTTCTATAGTGTTTTCATTGTTGGGGAGCCTAGATCCATATTGGGAATCCCAACTATTGGTGGAATATTCCAAGAACATATTCACATGTAAGGTTCTTGATGGGCAAGTGATGGATATAAGGTATAGAGTGTTTGATGGATTCATCTACTTCCATGATCATATCTACTTGACTAAAGACTCCAAGCTCAAGAAGAATATTCTACATGTAGCTTATGAGGCACTCTTCTTAGGACATGTAGATTCCATTGAATCATATCACACCATCATGAAAAAATTCTATTGGAGGGATCTCAAATAAAATGTGCACAAACATATCATAAGATATGTATCTTGTTTGATGTATGAGGAGGAGAGAAACCACCTTTAAAGGTTGTTTCAATCACTTCCCATTTTGATGAAGATATGGGAAGACTTATCTATGGACCTCTTCACCAATATGGCTACAACATATGGTAAAGATTGTGTTTTGATGTTTATTTATCAACTAATAAGATTTGGGCACTACCTTATCACTCATTTGAAGCACATTGCTCCACAAGAGAGAAAAACTCTTTGTGGATTTCATGGTCCTTTTGGGACTACTTTTAGTGATGGGGATGACCACTTTATGGAGGATGCTGGACAAGACATGTTTTTCTTGGATCATATTCAGCCAACACCTAATATCCTCTATTATTTTCAAGCTTTTGAGAAGCTTATGGCAACAAGTAAGTGGTTGGATGGCCGCTTATCACAACATGTTTTGAGACAACAAAAAGATGAACCACGCTGGATTCACTCTAAGGACTATTATCACCATCCAAAATGCTACATGACACATAGTCCATTCTTATTTTTGGTGCCATATGGTGAATATACTTTATTCACTATATGTAGGATGGATTGGGCAAGAGTGATTCTTGGAACTAAGGAATGGGATCATGAGAGTCCAAGTGCATTGTGGCTCCTTAATGAACATATCATTACAACCCAAGATCAGCAATTCTATATCTATCATAAATGGAGAGAGAGACAACGTGAGTTGAACAAAATCATCTCTCATTTTTAGTTATGCAGCCCACCTACATTGCAAGAGCCAAAGGTGGAGGAGAATTTTCATGAGTTACCATTTTGGAAGGTGGCTCATTTTGTATGGATGATAGCTTGGGGATGGTAGATTCACATGGGAATGATGATTCCCAACATATTTCAGATTCCATGCCTCAAGAAGGCCTATAGAAAACACATTTTTTCCTCCATGGGTGTTTTAATTTTTCATGATGATAGCTATTTGGGATTGTCACCAAAAGCTAACTTGCATAATTGGGAGGAGTAACTTGGAGATTTATTGATGAGACAACATATTGTTCTTCGGAGGAGCTTAACATATGAGGATGCTACAGGAGGAGGAGAGGAGGTTCTTTAGTTCTATCCTTGCAGTTGCTTGAGGACAAGCAACATTTGGAAGGGGAGGACTGTAATATTCGTAAATTAGCATGCAGCTAATAGTAATATTAATTTTTCTCTTAGCATCTAGTTAGATGAATAAATGGGTAAGGAGGCCCATACATATCCTAAGTAGGCATAAAATCCCTATTAATGTGAAAAGGGATCATGTTAATAACTGGATCAAGCACCCTCATGTGTGAACAAGGGCTAATACATGTGGCTAAGGTCAAGTTTGACCAAGTCAACAACACTAATATGGGAAGAGTGGATCATCAATAAAGACAGCTCAATGTGAATATGGATCAGATTAGCTAGTCAGAAAAAAGACACCTTGGGTGTGAAAGAATACAATGCATGGAGACTAAGTCAAGGTTGACCAAATCAAACAGAATTGTAAATAGAAGAGTGGAACTAATGGAGACAACATAATTTTGGAGGAGGAGCCTTTGCATGGAAGTAACCTCATAAATGGGTGGGACTCATGGTGAGGAAGCTCATCAACTATATAGTGGAGGGAATGGCAGCCATATAGGGTATGATTGAGAATATGATTTGATGATTGGGTTTGTTTAGACTTATTTCATGCTTCAGCTATTTAGCTAAGTTTTTTGTACTGTTTAGTATAAGGGTTTTCTTATGCGAGAATTCCCCACTCTTCCTTGGAGGACTTGTTTAAGAAATATGAGAGGAGGTTTCTAGACTTCATTTCCACCATCCGACACTTGGCCAAGTAGTCACCTACATCCATATTGCATTACCTTGGAGAAACTGTGTTATTTTTCATGGTGTTGCAGTGGAAGGGTTTAAACCCCTGTTTATTGAGCTAGTTTCCCAGGAGGAGGATCAGTTGTTTTCTCGTAAAGCTAGTAGGAGAATCTACAGCCATTTCTTTGTATGATAAGCAATATTTATGTAGTGCTTCAGCCATACTACATGATTCATCCATATATCTGTAGCATATGCTTCTTTCATCTCATGTTTGTCAAGAAACCCTTGCCAGGTCCTCTTGGATTTATGTAAAAGAGACTAGATCTCATTTTTTAAGCTCCATCCATTAATATATCAGCAGATCTATTGTGTCTCTCCATTTTTTAGTATAAACCCTAAGTAAATTGTGTTGTTACTTGCTTCATTATTTCTGTGTTGCAGTAGTCATGGGGTTGCAATGTTTTTTGGGTTGTTTTGAGCTTGGGAGACCTATTTAGCTAGGCTATAATGATTTGATTATGATTTCCTTGTACATTTGGTTGTTAAAATGTCTGATATAAAGGATCCATGGGCTGTTATTGACTTTTATAACAAATATTTCTAAAAAATGCATTTTCTGTGCTTATATTGCTGATTTTCCCATTTGGGAATATTACAATGAATTTGACATAGAATATGTCGAAGGGAAGAAAAATTTAGTTGTAGATGCTCTATCTCAGAGGCCAGCAGCGCTGTCCTTGATGAGCATGGATGTAGATTGGAAGGCTTAGTTGCTAGTGGAATACTCCAAAGACCACTTTGCATGTGTGATCCTTGATGGATTCGTGTCCGATGAGAGGTATAGAGTGATAGATGAGGTCATCTATAATCGAGATTGGGTCTTCTCCACTAGATATTTTAAGCTCAAGAATAATATTTTGAAGGCATCACATGATTCTCCACTTGCGGGGCATCAAGGTTTCACCAAGACATATCAGGCTATTCGGGAGAGATTCTCATGGAAGGGTCTCAAGGAGGATGTGCTCCAACACATCAAGGAGTGCGTATTTTTCTAGAAAAATAAATGAGAGCACAACCATCCTATAGGATTATTGCAGCCACTCCCTATTCTAGATGGAAAATGGGAGAGTATTTCCATGGATTTCATCACCGACCTACCTACAATGCAGGGTAAGGATTGTATCTTTGTAGTTGTTGATCGATTAACAAAGTATTCACATATCTTTGTTATTTCTGCACAATATACTACTTCACAGGTAGCTGAGCTTTTCTTCAGTGACGTCTTTAGACTCCATGGTATTCCAAAGACCATATTCAGTGATCAGGATAGATGCTTCATGGGTGGCTTTTGGCAAGAGCATTTTCAGTTAGTGGGTACTGAGTTGACACCAAGCACCAGCTATCACCCAAAAACAAATCGATAGACTGAAATAGTAAACAAGTGGTTGGAAGGCTACTTGCGGAACTATGTTTCGGGGCAGCAGAGAGCATGGTTGTGTTGCCTCCATTTGGGGGAGTATTGCTACAACACAACTTTTCATATTTCTATTGGCATGACCCCATTTCGAGCCCTTTATGGGTATGATGCACTATCATTTGATGATGTTATGTTTGGGCCAAGAAAATCTCCTAGAGAAAAGGAATGGATTCAAGAGATTCAAGATATACTTCGGGCCCTCAAGGACAACATTGCTACAGCACAAAACCAACAAAAAATTTATGCAGACCGTGGTCGGATAGAGAGGTAGTTTGAGGTGGATGATTTGGTCTATCTTCATCTTTAGCCATATAGACAATCTACACTCAAGGAGAAAGGAGCTGAGAAACTTAAACCTTTGTTATATGGACCAAACAGGGTGATCCGTCATGTTGGAGAAGTAGCATATGAGCTAGAGCTTCATGTTGGGAGCAAGATCCATAACATTTTTCATGTCTCATGCCTCAAGAAGGCCATTGGAAAACATGTGGTTGCCAGTATGGATATCCCACCTATTGATGATGAGGGCCATCTATTTTTTCAACCAGAGGCTATCTTGGATACTTGGGAGAGGCAGCTAAGGATCAGGTGTTGGGCCCGAATTAAGGTATGTTTTCACCCTATGATTACTTCGAATCGTGTTACATTTTTAGGAATTCTTCCTCATCTTAATGATAAATAAAAATAATATTTATGAAAATTAGGAAAATTGGGCTAATGAAAAAAGGAAAGTTTTATAATAGAAATTTGACTTATTGTATCTTTTTGTACAGGAAAGAAGAGTAGCTGAACTGACATTAAACGAAAGACAACTAATAGACAGAGACTCATAGAATCTCAGTGACCCCCAGAAACTGACAGAAAGCAGAAATACATATCCAAGCCCAAGAACTGAGACGATAGCAACGAGCAGCAGGCTGTCATTTGGAAAATACCGTCCCACTACGTGAAAACGCCTTTAAATGGACCAAGGATGAACTAGATAGGGGAGTTGAATAGGAATTTTCTTCTGTAATCAACATATCAGGACATAACTATTCAGTTGTATCCTTGTATTATCCTTCAATTTAATAAAGATTTTTGATGTTTTGAACAATCATCTTTTGATTTTTTCATTGCGTTAGAACTTCTGGTGGTTTGGGCCAAGCCCCTAGGAGTTTCCTCGCTAATTTTCGTGCTGTGTGTTAGTTACAAAATTGATGTCCAGTTATCTGATGCATTTTTTGAATTACCTTTCCACTCGATAAAATAGAAACGCATGAGGTTATAGTTTCTCTTTCATCAGAATAGTTTATCATTCATGCTTTCTTGTTTAAAATAATTCTTTATCGTTGTTAGATGTTTTCAATTTCTCCCAATGCCTTTATAGTTTCTCTATGAATCTTAGAGTAACTACTGTTCAATGTTATATATCTCTAAAAATTAGATTGTTGCCTTAGTACAATAAGGCATCCAATTGGCAATTAATTACAGAAAGATGTAAATTAGTTAGTTTGCAAAGAGAATTCCATTGCAAAATTATATAAGTAATTGTTGATTCAATTCATTCAGGTTGTTTTTCAATTCATTAAATTTGTTGTTCAATTCATCATTATGTTTTTCAATCATAGGTTTGTCTCCTTCTGATCTAGATAGAGTAGTTAGCTGCATTATACCATTTCATTTCCCTTTGAGTTGATTGAACTTCGAGAATTAGATAATACTTCTCATAATAAATATAGAGTAACTATCATTCGACCTCAATTTCATATATTGTGCTTGCACTTTTGAAATAAGAAGACTTACCCTGGGTTGATAATTGAATGAGAAGCTTAGAGGTTGCGTATACTAAGCCACCTTTTTGAATTGACATTTTTGGTGTCGTTGCTGGGGAGAGTGTTAAGAGTGATGTCCTTTATTTATCTTTCTCTATTGCTATGAAGAATTTGGTATTAAAAACGAAAGGTAAGAAACTGCGTACCGGCAAGAAAAACGCTTGCTCCCTAGCCCGCTTCTTAGAAAATTGTGCAAAAGCTAGTAGAATAGATGCTCTTGTTTTATGACTAGGAAGAAAAAGATAGAAACAAATCGAAATCATCCGCAAAAATCCCCAAAATCCAAGGTTTCGGTGATCCTTGGAAGAAAAACATATATAGACGAAATCATTAAGAAAGTTAAATCCTAGGCATCTGTAGGACCCAGAATCATTCCCACTCAGAGTCCTACTACTCTCCCTTAAGCAATAGCCTCACCATTTGCAGCCCACACCGAGATTCACAGTGAAACTAAAGGGTCTGAACAAAGCCTCCATACTACTGAACACATAGGCACTGACCCATCGAGAGAGGGAGGTTCTTGTAATTTACAAGAAGGAGAAGGAGAAACTAGTGGGGAAATACAAGTAGGAGTCCTAGAGCCCGAGTCCCATAAAAAAGTGGTCGAGACCAAGACACTGAATATTCCAGATTGAGGGAGTGTTGTGAAGCCTCCTCCCCTCTCGCTACCCAATTCCGCTAATATCACTCCTCCTGAATAGGAAATCCCCAGATAATAATGGCATATATTTGATCTAATGGAAAATAATCAAAACTAGAATCAAAGGCAGACATACATGTTGAATATCCCATTGTTGACCATGCTGCTAATGCCCATATGAAAGCCATTCCCCTGCAAAACATCCCCGCCTTCCATGGATTGACCTCAAAATATCCTGATGCATTTTTGTTTGAGTTCAACATCTTATGTAGGGGATACGACTACACCACTGACTCACAGAAACTAAAATTATTCCCCTCTACTTTGAAGGGGGCAGCATTACATTGGTTCATGGGACTTAGGGGGGAACCATCAATAACTGGGATCAAATGAAGAACATCTTCCCAACCAAATATCAAGATTATTTCCGGACTCAAGAATTAAAAGATGAAATCTTCAATATGTCTGCAAAAGACAATGAGACATTAGAAGAGTATGTTGAAATATTTTAGTATAAACTTCAAAGGTCCTCATATAATTCATTATCCAAAGACATCCTGAAAATGACAATACTGAAGGGAATGAAAGAAGAATGGGTTGAAACACTCAATATAATGGGAAGAGGGGACATCTATCAAGAAGAATATGATGAAATTATTTCACTCTGTATCAGGTGCTCTCGGGGCAGAAGGCGAAATAAGCCAATTGGGTGAGACTCAACGAAGAAATATCTTAAGCAGTCTGGTGGAAATGTAACCAAAGCAGGGTTTGGTAATTTTTTGGAAGACTTCAAAAATGACATTCTAGGTACTTTGACAACACAGCTTGATGTCCTACAAGCCAATAAGAAGCAAGCTATAATAGAGAAGAACTTGGATGTTTTCTTCCCACGCTGTCGGAAGAAGCATAGCCAAAGGGAATGCCTCTTAGACCCGATTCAAACTTGTCCTATCTGCACTAAATATCATGCCATAGATCACTTACCTTCGCTTCCAGGACTCAAAGCCATTTACAAAGAAGAAGAAGAAGAAACAATACCAGTCTACTTGATGAACCAGCACCGGCAATAGCAAGCATGACTAGGTATGCCTCAAGACCTGCCTCCGTTCTTTTCCTCTCATAGTTTAACCAACAAAACCACTTGGTAGCTTGGAAAAATCAAACACCTTTCTCCAGTCATATCCTACACAACCTTGGCCAACGCAACCCTCTATAGGGAATAATTGGCCAAGGTTTCCATATTCTCCTCCTTATTGGCAAAACAACCCATATCAAACTCAGTGGTCAACATCCCCTTCTCAAACCAATTGGCCTCAAAGTTGGCAACGACCTTTGGGAATGACCCACCAACCAATGGGGATGGGGATCCATAATCAACCTACATTACCAACTCCATACCCAACCAACACAACCCTCAGCCTATCATACGTCCTCAATTACCAGCCCAACCCAATCCTAATCCCAATAACAAACTGGTTCAACTAATTCAGATTATAGAAGATCCAAACCTCGACATTGAACTGAAGCAATGAAATGAACTAAGGCTGAGTTTAGGATGTACTATCTCACTAGCAGAAGTCACGACCTCACCTCAATCCGAATCTGGAACTTCAATGGAACCTAGCCAAGAAAATATAATGGAAACAGAGGTAGGAAAAGAAAAGGAAACAGTTGAATAAGGGAGGCCTGAAGAACTTAGGATGTCTCCACCTCCATTCCCTGAAAGGTTAACTCTTCCTAGACCAAGAGTCTCTCCAAATTTTGACATCCTGGGGGAATTAAGAAACCTTTGTATCAAAATCCCTCTTCTTCAGGCCATACAAGACATTCCTATCTATGCCAAAAAAGTTAAAGAGATGTGTGGCAAGAAGCAAGTAAAAAGGAAAAAAATTTTACCCACCATTCATGTGGTAGGGGCTCTATCTGACTTATTACTGGGTAAGGAACTGCCCGTGAAATATGAAGACCCAGGAAATCCCATAGTAACTGTGAAAATCATTAGCCACTCATTTCCAAACACATTGGTCGACTTAGGGGTAGCCATTAACATCCTAACTATGAGAACCTACGAAAATCTAGGCATATCAGCTTTAGAACCCACATCTATATTGTTGGAGCTTGCTGACAGGTCTGTTATCAGACCAGAAGGAATAGTGCAGGATATCCTAGTCCCCGTAGAATCATGGGAGTATCCAACTGATTTATTAGTTATTAATCCAAAGAACAGGATAGACGGGCGCCCATTTATTCTTGGGCAACCTTGGGTGGTAACAACCGATGCTTACATAGGCTATTGAACAGGCAACATGACCATCACTAGAGGAGATTCCATAAAAAAATATCATTATGTATCTACCTGCCAAACCAATCTTACCCACGATAAAAATTCACAAGCATCCATATACATATTGGGAGAAAAAAATTTGTCCACCTTTGAAATTAGTGGAGGCTCTTGAATTTAAGGATCAAACTGAAGACGATGTGATCAATAATTTTATGAGTTAGCCATCCATGTTTGGAAATTTAAAATGCCAAATGTTGAAAACAGTCCTTGAAGAGGAAGTTCAAGAGGACCCCTTGAAAAGCCTTGAGGATCAACATATTCCCACAACCGCTGTGCGTAACAGCATACCCATTGAGATTGAGCTAGGGAAGATCCTGAATATCAATGGAAATTTGGATGGTAACCAAAACCAAAGACTCATAAAAGTTCTACAGAAGTATCAAGGGTAATTTTCTTGGGACTACCCAAACATGAAGGGCTTATATCCTCAGCTATGAACCCATTAGAGAACCTCAGCAAAGGCTAAACTTGCACTTAAAAGATATTGTAAAAGAGGAGCTGCAAAAAATGCTTGACGTAAATTTCATTTATCCTATTTCAGACAGAAAATGGGTCTCCCCTCTAGTAGTCATCCCTAAAAAGAATGGGAAATGGAGAATCTATGTGGATTACAGAGAACTCAATAAAGAAACACAGAAGGACCACTTCCCCCTTCTTTGATTGACAAGGTCCTTGACACATTTGTAGGGAAATGGTTCTTTTCTTTTCTTGACGGGTTCAGTGGTTACAATCAAATCTAGATAGCCCCCAAAGACCAAGATAAGACGATATTTACCTGCCCATGGGGTACTTTTTCTTACAAGTTTTTACCATTTGGGCTATGTAATGCCCTAGCAACATTTCAAAGAGCCATAATCAACATTTTTTCTAACTTAATAAATGAGGGACTTGAAATCTATATGGACGACTTCACCCGATATGGTGAGGACTTGGATCAAGCATTAGAAATGCTAGAAAAGGTGTTGGAGCGATGTATTGCTACTAGGTTATGTTTAAGCAATGAAAAATGTCACGTGATGATGACCGAGGGAGTAATCCTAGGTCACTACATCTATGCAGCTGGAATATAGGTAGATCCAACAAAAATGGAGGTAATCCTTCTATTAGACACACCTTGTACGCAGACGGAGGTATGGATTTTTTTGGGATATGTAGGATATTATCGCAGATTTATAAATAATTTCTCACAAATAGCTGTACCTTTGTATGCATTAACTGAAAATGTTGAATTCCACTGCATTGATAAATGTGACACCACTTTTTCATATTTAAAGAAACTGGTATCAACAACACCAATTATATGAGGGCCTAACTGGAAGTTGCCTTTTCACATCTCTTCAAATGCATCTGACACAGCAAGAGGGGAAGTTCTTGGCCAAGAAGAAAAAAAAATCCCTATGCTATTTATTATATGAGCAAAAACCTCACTCCTGCCGAATTAAATTATACAGTGACTGAAAAAGATTTCTTGGCTGTCATTTATGCTATTAATAAATTTAGACATTATATATATGGCTATCAAGTACACCTGTATACTGATCACTCTACCATTAGATATTTATCCAATAAACCAATCATGAATGGGAGAATAACTCGTTGGTTGCTCCTATTGTAGGAATTCGATATAACTATGAAGGACCATCCAAGAAAGGAAAACATGGTCGCAGACTTCCTTTCTATGGTTCCAAAGACAGATGACATGTTAGCATTCGACGATCAGTTTCCTGATGAACATCTGTTTTCTGTAGCGATAAAAACACCATGGTATGTAGGCGTGGAAAATTACTTAGCAGTAGGAAAGCTGCCCAAACATTTAACATCAAGAGAATGAAAACTGATTGTATAAATTAGCACAAGGTTCTCTTGGATTAGTGGATACCTCTTCCATATGGGGGCCAACATGCACATATGCAGATGCATCAGAGAGGACGAGATCTATGACATCCTACGGGCCTTTCACGATGAACCTTGTGGTGGCCATTTCGCTGAATGCAAAACGGGGCACAAAGTGTTACAATTAGGCTATTATTGGCCTACGATTTTCAAAGACGCAAAAAAATATGTCCAAGCTTGTGATATCTACCAAAGAACGAGTTTCCCAGGCAAAGCTAATGAGATGCCACTGCAATCATGATTGGTAGTAAAACCGTTCGAATGATGGGCACTGGACTTCGTTGGACCATTCAACCCACCATCAAACCAAAAAATATACATATTGGATGCCACAGACTACATAACGAAGTGGGTAGAAGCAGTGGCCTTATCAAGATCCACAGAAGAATCTGTGATTAATTTCCTTTTTGAGTTGTTCATGCGATATGGTTTTCCACGAGAAGTGATAACCGATGTGGGAGCACAATTCGTAGGTAATAAAATTGTAGCCACCCTAAAGAATCACGATATCATTCATAGAGTTACATCTCCTTACCACCCGTAGGAAAATGGGCAGGTCGAAAGCACCAATAAAGTCCTGGAGGAAATTCTTACCAAAAACGTATCAACACATCATCGGGACTGGGCCACTAGATTACCAGAAGCCTTATGGACTTATCACACAACCTGGTGAAACAACACTGGATATTCCCCATATCATCTAGTATTTGGGAGAGAGCATATATTCCCTATTGAGTTTGAAATCAAGATGCTAAGAACAACCTAGGAGGTAGGGTTTGACTTAACATAGCCCTAGGTTAAAATAATCCAACAAATAAATGAGCTAGATGAAATGTGGCTATTGGCTCTACAGCGCACAAAAATCATTCAACAACAGTGAGCTAAGTGGCATGACAACCTTACCAAGAAGAAGATATTTCAAAAAGGAGATTGGGCACTCCTCTATGACTCCAGATTCCAATATTTTCCAGGAAAATTACGAACAAGGTGGCTCGGTCCATACAAAATTCAAGAAGTAAACAACAATGGCACACTCACCTTGACCACCATAGATGGGTTTGGTTCTACATTTTGAGTAAATGGGCACAGAGTATGCCTCTATCGCAAACCTCTCACAAAGGAATATTTTTACCAATAGGTACAAAAACACCCCACCATCCAAGTTGTGACAGCAGGGGGTGATAACCCCACAACCTCCAGTGCATGAGAGTTTTCTACCATCATTTGTAAAAATGTATATAATTTATTTACAATTCCTAGTTCTTATTTTGTTGCACATTCCTCATGCTCGAAATTGTATCCTTTTTTTCTTCTCATCCTCTTTCATTTTTTATTTTTCTTTCCTGGCTATTCAAATTCTTTGAACGGCTACTATTCAATCCAATTGAAAAGCTGATGTTCAATAAGATTGAACAACCGTGATATCACGTTTTTATTTTTTGTGGTTCAAATTATTTGAATGGTTGTTGTTCAATCCAATTGAACTAATGTTGTTCAATCAGATTGAACAGCCGTGATTTTGTGTTGTTATTTTTTCTATTCAAATTCTTTGAACGACAGTTGTTAAATCCAATGGAACAGCTGTTGTTCAATCGGATTGAAAAGACATGATTTCATGTTTTTATTTTTTCTTGTTGTTCAAATTCTTTGAACGGCTGTTGTTCAATCCAATTGAACACCTGTTGTTCAATCGGACTGAACAACCGTGATTTCATGTTTTTATTTTTTGTTGTTCAAATTCTTTGAATGACTGTTGTTCAATCCAATTGAACAGCTGTTGTTCAATCGGCTTGAACAACCATGATTTTGTGTTTTCTATTTTTTCTTTTTGTTCAAATTATTTGAATGGTTCCTATTCAATCCAATTGAACATCTATTGTCCAATCGGATTGAACAGTCGTGATTTCATGTTTTTATTTCTATTCAAACTCTTTGAACAACTAATGTTCAATCGTATTGAACAATTGTTGTTCACTCAGATTGAACAACCTTTTTTTATGTGTTTTATCCTTCCCTTTGTAAATATCCTCCCCTCGATCCACACCCTAGCTATAAAAGGCATCTTTGAGTAGGAAGTGGCAGTTTAAGAGAAGAAGGAAGCAGTAAAATTACCAATATGATGATTCTTTGACACTATAATCCCTAAACCAGAAGCCGACATTGTACATATATGAAATGAAAGGCTAAGTCTTTCCTAGTTAAAATGTGTTATCATACAATACATGACCTTATGTTGGTACACCTTTCTACACTTTCGAGTAGTATTTCCCTCCAATATGAAGAAATATGAATAAGGGATATTAATTTTATTGGCATTCTTTTTACTTCACTCACCATCCCTAACTCTTAAGGAATTAATGAGCCTCCCTTCATGTATAAAGAATAATTAATATGTTTACATGAAAATTTTTAAGAGAGGATAGGGGGTCTCATTACGAGCCAACCTACCATGATCATAAGGGTTTAACAAGTTACATGCCCATAATGGCCATCACACCAGGGTAATGACCTTCTAATCTTCTTGAAGGATAGGAGGTCTCATCACGAGCTGGCCTGACCACTCTATTAAAATCCTAGTGAATGGCACTGTGACTATCTGGCCATCATACCAGTATAGCAACCTCCTTATAAATCAAAATTATTATGTTTCAAAAAGAATTACTATGCTTACATGAAAATTTTCAAGAGAGGATAGGGGGTCTCATTACAATCCAGCCTACCATGTTCATAAGAGTTTAGAAAGTGACATGCCCACAATGGCCACCACACTAGGGTAATGACCTTCTCAACTGCTTGAAGGACATGAGGTCTCATCACGAGCCAGCCTAATCACTTTGCTACAACTCTGGTGAGTGGCACTATGGTTAACTAGCTATCATACCATCATGGTGATCTCTCCACAAAATTGGCAAAATAACTACTTTTTCATAAGGATCCTGGCTCATTTTTCGGGTTAAAATAGAAACCCTGTCGAGGCTATGAATGCCTATTGGCAGTAGTGGCTCTGCTTATGGAATGAGAGTATGCTTCAACAATAGCCAATTACTCTTACATATACCTTATCTTCCATTTTTCTTCCATAAGCCACTACTGGAATTAGTGATAATTCTAGTCTACCACATAAGTAACTATAAGCGAGATATTCTTACATATTTGAACTTCAGGATGACAACACCAATCATTACCTATGTTATTATTGCTTCCGTCAAACTTTATCATTAAATAAGGACATCATATCATAATAATAGTTATACTACTTTCTCCCCCTCTCCGGTCACTTCCACACGAGATGCACTTATGTCAAAACTTCCAAATATGACCTTTACACTGCATACACTCATAATTACCCAATAACCCCTCATTCCTTGAAACTTAAAGGCCATGGCCTCCTCTCTCATGTACAGTCTATGATTATTGAATCCTAACATTCCCCCCATTTACATTCATGATTGGAAAAATCCCTCTTGTACTTGAGGACGTGGATGCCCTTACTTCAACGGAGGGGGTGTAATTAGTCATAAATAAGCAAGCACGCAAATTTCCTGCACAAATCCTATTGGATATGCTGATAAGACCAAAGGAGAATCACAATTAAGGTATGAAGTTACTTGTAGAAGGCTGCAATATCCCTTTCTCTTACATACAGTATTCATTCTAAACAAAAAAGCCGAAAGATAATACAATTAGAAGGAGAAATTAGCTTAGGAAAACACACCAGCCATGGGAGGAAACTCTCTCTGGAATGAACCTTTGAAATTCCCAATTTCAGATGCAGCTAGCGCTATCCTCCAGCAAGCTAGATGGTTGGAATATTTACACCGATTACAAGGATTTTATATAGAAGTAGAAATTGAGTTCCTACAAAACCTACAGGAGCGACAAACCAGGCTCAGGGGAAGAGTTATACTGGTCATAGAAGAAATTATTGTTGAATTCTTTGGAATACCAGCGGAAGGAGAGAGATGGACAGAGAAACATCTTCTATTACGAGAGGCAATCGCAGCTCATCAGGATCCGGAAGAGCCATTGGAGTGAAAAGGAAAAGGGATTAACCCTGCCTCTCTACATCAACCATGGAAAGAACTTACAACATTCATCCAGAGATTCATTACATGCGATGGACACCAAGACATGGTAAAACCTCATCAACTTAAACTATTAGTTGTGCTTAAACAAAATATTTTAGTAACCTGCTTGATTTCTTAAATTCTATATTTCATGACACTGTTGTTCGAATAAGAAAAGCTAAAAACCCCCAAGTAGTTTTCAGTCACCATGGGCTAATCAAACTAATCACCATACATGAGTTGGAAAAGCAGCAGATAGCCTAGGACAACTTTGTTAACCTTTCCACACAGGTACCTGAGGAAAACCCTGGCAAAACCAAAATTGAGCTCCCAGGATGAACATACCTAGAAGGAAAAGGACTTGTGCCTCAACTTCGGAACCAAGAAGGAAAAAGCGGTCCAAAAGACTTCAAGGAACCTCAGACTTCATATAGGAAGTAGGGCCATCCCACCCACTACCCTTAAGCCCTCAAAACGCACCCTTGCAAGACTATGAGGAAGAGATGGCTCGAGTGATGGGGAAAATGAGGGCAGCCCATCAATCTAGAAACCTATCAGAGGCCGAAGAGCAAGAGGAACCTTTAGAAAAATCTACCACTACCAATAATTATGGCCGCACCGAGGTACTACCCCACCAAGAGGAATCACATGCATTTAGTGCTCTGTCCCCTCTCAATAATTATGAGGTAAATAGTGAAGAGCATGCAGAAGGAAGAGAGGAATCATAAAATCAATCAAGAGACACCATCCCTTTGGATAAAAACACTAACATAGAAACAATTCCTTTGACACCTAAGGGTAACAGTGTCCCACCCAGCCAATACCCTCATACAAAAGTAAACTTTGAAGTACATGTAGAAAACACCATCACAGGAAATATCGAAGTTTTCAGTGTTTTTCCTGAAAATGAGGATGCTGCTCCTCCACCCCCTACTAAAATCAGGTCAGGAGATAATTCATCTAAAAAGAAGATTAAGAAATTGAGCAAGACCTACAAAATATTGAGGAAAATGGTGAAACATTTAAGGAAACAATTGAAGGAGGTAAATAAGGCGCAAAAGCCTAAGAAAGAATTGACCACAGTAGAAACCCAAGCAGAATTGATCACCAATTTGTTAGATACTGTTGAGGCTGTAATGCAGACTGACCTAGAACATATTGTTGAGGCTGGGATACAGACTAACTTGGCAAGCACCATTTAGATCAAGGTACAAACAGACACGGTGGACACTTTTGAGGCCTCTGTCCAAACTAGGCAAGAATTCACCAATGAAAAGCGAACCCAAATATAGGAAACCCCTACCTATGCCCCTCTAGTTGAAATATTTCCCAATCAAAAATGGTATAACTAATTAATTTGAACACAACATGAGTTGGCACAGTGCTAAAAGGAATTATTACTAGCACAAGATTATTAGGCACTACTAAATAAATTCACAAACCTTTCCACCACAGAAGATGAAACATTTTCCCGGCTCAAAGAAGAGTAAGCAAAGGTAAAAAGGGCACAAGACTAGGTGGATCAAGCCAAGAAACAAATCACTACGATTTTTTCTCTGTATTCTGATGCACTAACATGCAGGGCACCAGCCACCAACTATGCCCTATTCTTAGTGGAATGATATTTACTGCTGAAAATCAAGGTCGTTAGGGCAGGGAAGACCAAAACTTTCAAAACCATAGAATATTTCATCCACTGCTATAATGATCAATATGAATAGGTCCAATGCCTTTTATGTGAAATTTACATGCACAAATTCTTTCTAGAAGAGGGCAGGGACAACAATCCTAGTCCCTTTATAGGAGATGTTTAGTTCCAGGCCTTCCTTTCTTTCGCTAAAAACCAGATTAGGTGGGCCAAAGCCTATAACATTTTCCAAAAGAGAGAACATGGCCTAGACTTGTGGGTTAGAGGAGAGCCTCCTAAACCCCTACAGCTATTCATCCAACACAAGAATTTCATGCGAAGAAAGGGTGTAAGGACCAAACTGGGACCCATCCATAAAGATATTATAGAAAATGGGCATGAATATTTCAGAGACATTCAAGAAGCATCCCTGGCAGCAGCCAAACAAATATGGATGGACTCCACAAATAACGTAAAGAATAGGGAGCCATTTGGCTATAGAAACTTCAAAGCAGCCGCCTCTAGATTCCTCTCATATAGTAACCTAGTCTTCAACATGGGTCCTACATGGTTAGGGTGTAGGTATAGATTCCCTCTTATCTGGTACCCCCTTGAGGGTTATGATCATGACTAAAAACTTCTAGAAGGGCACACAAACGTTGCCTTTGCAATAATTAGATAGAAACAGGGTTTCAGAGCATACAAGGAAGAAGTCTACCTTGCCTACTCCTTAACACAGTTGCATCTCAACCATTTGTTTGCACGAGGACCTGAAAATAGGTAAGCGGGGTAGTATGTTGGGCCGGAATTAAGGTATGTTTTCACCCTATGATTACTTTGAATTGTTATACATCTTTAAGAATTCTTCCTCATCTTAATGATAAATAAAAAGAAGATTTATGAAAACCAAGACAATTGGGCTAACGACAAAAGGAACGTTTTATAACAGAAATTTGACTTATTGTATCTTTGTGTACAGGAAGAAGAGCAGCTGAACCAACAATAAATGAAATACAGCTGACATACAGGGACTCACAGAATCTCAGTGACCCCCAGAAACTGACAGAAGGTAGAAAGACAGATCCAAGCCCAAGAACCCAAACGACAGCCATGAGCAGCGGGCTATCGTTTGGAAAATATCGTCCCACAACGTGAAAATTTCTTTAAAAGGACCAAGGATGAACTAGATAGGGGAGTTGAATAGGAATTTTCTTCTGTAATAAATGTATCAGGACATAACTATTCAGTTGTATCCTTGTATTATCCTTCAATTTAATAAAGAGTTTTGATGATTTGAACAATCATATTTTGAGTTTTTCACTGCGTTAGAACTTCTGGTGGTTTGGGCCTAGCCCCTAGGAGTTTCCTCGCCAATTTATGTGTTGTGCATTAGTTACATAATTTATGTCCAGTTATATGATGCATTTTGTGAATTACCTTTCCACTCAATAAAATAGCAATGCATGATGTTACAGCTTCTCTTTCATCAGAATAGTTTAGGATTCGTGCTTTCTGGTTTACAGTAATGCTTTATCATTGTTAGATGTTTTAAATTTCTCCCAACGCCTTTATATTTTCTTTATGAATCTTAGATTAAATACTGTTTAATTTTATCTATCTCTAAAAATTATATTGTTCCCTAACTCAATAAGGCATCCAATTGTTGATTAATTACAGAAAGATGTCAATTAGTTAGTTTGCAAAGATAATTCCATTGCACAATTATATAAGTAATTGTTGATTAAATTAATTCAAGTTGTTGTTCAATTCATTAAATTTTTTGCTCAATTCATCATTATGTTGTTCAATCATAGGTTTCTCTCCTTCTAAGCTAGACAAAGTAGTTAGCTGCATTATACCATTTCATTTCTCTTTGAGTTGATTGAACTTCGAGAATTAGATAATCCTTCTCATAAGCAATCTAGAGTAACTATCATTCAACCTCACTTGCAAATACAATGCTTACACTCTTGAAATAGGAATAATTACCCTAGGTTGAAAATTTAATGAGAAGCTTAGAGGTTGCCTATAATAATTCACCTTTGTTAGCCGACAATAGGGTGATTAAAGAATATCTGATTCAATGGAGGAATATTCCTAATGAGGATGCCACTTGGGAGGGAGAGAAGATTTTGCAGCATCCTTCTTTATTTTTTGTTGAGGAAAAACAAATTTTTGGAGGGAAGGACTATAATATTCCAAATTAGCTTTCAGCTAGTTGGAATATTATATGTTGCTTCTATTTTCAGTCTAGAGGAATAAGTGGGGTGGGGAGACCCTTAAATCTCTTTAGTAGGAATAAAACACTTCCAGTATGAATGTGGATCAGTTTAGATAGTCAAAATAAATCCACCTTGGGTGTGAAAGGGATCAACGCATGTAGACTAGATCAAGGTTGACCAACTCAACAGTGTTGCCAAAGAAGAGAGTGGAGCTAGTGGGGACAGCATAGTTTTGGAGGAGGAGTATTTGCATGGAAGTAACCTCATAAATGAGTGGGGCCAAGGGTGAGGAAGCTCACCAAGAATATAAGGGAAGGGATGGCAGCCTTGAGAGGCATTTAAAATATTTTATGTTTGTGTCTTATGAATTATTGCATGCTTCAGTTGTTTAGCTGGGTTTGATGTACTGTTTAGTACAAGGGCATTTCCATGCGGGAATTCCCCACTCTTTCTTGGAGGACTTGGGAAGGCAATATCATAGGAGTATTCTAAGTTTCATTTTCACCATATAGCATTGGGCCAAGTAGTAACCTATAGCCACAGCATATTCTCCTCGAGGAACTGCATTATTTTTCATGGTGTTGCAGTGGAGGGGTCAAAAATCATGTTTATGAGCTAGTTTCCTAGTGAAAGGATCAACCTTTGACCCAGAAAGCTAGGGAGGAGGAATTTCAGCCATATCTTTACCATTTAAGCCATTTTTTAGTAGATCCTTAGTGATATAGCATGATTCAGCCATAGATTTGTAGTCTGCACATTTTGTATCTTTTGTATTTCAAGAAACCCTTACCGGGTTATCTTGGGATTGTGTTTGAGAGACTATATCTCCATTTTCAGCTCCTTTTGAGTAATATATCAGAAGATCCATTCATATTTATTTTTATGTAGCAGTAACCCTCACTAGGATTGTGCTATCATGTATTCCTTTATTTCTATGTTGCAACATCCTTTGGGATTCTAGTCTTTCTGGTCTTTGGAGGCTTGTTTGCCTAGTTTGAGTGATTTGTTCCTCAACACATTGTACATTTTGCTACTCTAATACATAATCTAATTGATCTATGATTTTCTCATATTTTTTTCATCATTATTTGCTGTACATTTCATTTTAGTGTTCAATATTGTTATCTTTCATAATTTGGAATATTACACCCTTTAGAGGTGATGCATGTGGCTCCCATCCTAGTAGGTGGGACCAGGTACCAAACTGGGATTGCAAAAGATACATTTGGTAACACCATAGTGGCCAAGACCTGCTGGGATAAAAAACCAGTTGAGGGATAGAGGAAAGGAGTTTGGGAGGCGGCGTAGGCTAGAGAGGCTGTCGTGACCAAGGAATCAATGTCATTACAGCTCGTCTTTGTGTCTTGACTAGCTTCGGTGCTTGATGAGGACATCATGCACATCGGGACATCTGTGAAAGTTGGTGATGATTCAGGTATAATAGGGGGGTCTCCTAGGAATGACCCTAGGATGGATGACAGTTTGAACTGGTCGAGGCCATATTCTTGGTACCGTGTAAGCGTCTTGGTAGATGTGTCTACATAGGGTAAAATGACATCAGTATTTGTTAGGGGTTGTTTTTCGCTATGTAATATTCATAAAATTTATCTTTTAGCTAAATGGAATATTATAGATCATTTTGTCACTACGTAGGTGAATAAATGGGTGGGGAGGCCTATAGATCTCCTTAGCAACAATAAAAACACTTCAAGTGTGAAAGGAGACCTTCTAAGCAGCTAAATAAAGCACCTTTGAGTATGAAAAAGGGTTGGATCATGTTGAACAGGTCAACTTTGACCAAGTCAACAACACTGTTATGGAGGAGTGGACATTAAATGAGGAATAACGCAGTTTTGGAGGGAGATGGATTGCATGGAGGAAATGACCTAATTGAGTGGGGCCAAGGGTAAGGAAGCTCATAATCTATATAATGAGGAGGATGGTAGCCATATGGGGTTATGTTTTTGGATTATTATTTTTTATGTGGTCTGTTTAGACTTCTTGCATTCTTCTGCTATTTAGTTGAGATTGCTGTGATGTTTAGCACTGGGTGTTCCTGTGTGGGAATCCCACCTCTTTCCTTGAGAGGCCTCTTGGAAGAGAATTGCATTTCATTTCCACATTTATGTTCTCGGGCCAAGCTACATATTTCTTCATCAGCGCAGTTTCTGCAGGAAATTGTGCTATGTTGCAGGGTGCAGCAGTGGAGAACTAGATCGGGTATCTTCAAAGCTAGTTTTGCAGTGGGTGAAGGTTTCCATCAATTGGAAGGCCTATAAAGAAGCCCCTTGAGATTTATTGACACATTTAGTAGCATGCTAAGGAGAAACGCTGCATTTTGAAGGTAAGGCCTATGCTTGGTGGATGTTTGAATATTTTCATTAAAAAATGCAAATACATCTACTTATGCAAAGTTCACTAGGAGAATAATGGAAAGGTTTGATGAAAAACATTCTGAAACACTTTTGGTGAAGCTAAACAAACCAAAACAAAAAAAAAAAACTTTGCACGGGTTGGAAGGATCTATAAACCCAACTCCACTTTAGAAAATTGTTGAAGAGACAAACACCTTGCATAATACCTTGCTAGAGGCAAGATCTATATCTCATACTCCTGGAAAAGAGGGCATGAAGATCCCTTTTTCAAAAGAGGATCCTATTACTGAAAATTTGTGTTGAAATTTGATAACTGATATGTTATACACCAATATTCTCCTGATCACACACTATTTTAACTTCATGCACAATACAGAATCTCTTCTACCATTGATCATTAATTGCGGAAATAAAAAACAATCGCATGCGCACATTAAAACCATAAACAATCACACATATGAACACAGTATTTATGGGAAATATTAAAGCTAAAAACCCCAAAATATTTGTATATTATATGTCATAGAGATCATGTAAAAATCATTATACAAAGCTCCTCACAAAGCTCTCAGTACAATCTCCAATTGCTACACACTAATCAAGCCCGATCTAGCAAATCACATGCTCCAATCTCTGCCACCTGATAGCCTGCCTATATTGCACAATCACTGCTGAAGAATGGATCTGAATTGAATCAAATTGGTCCAGCCTTGCTCATGCAATCCTCATTGGCATCTCCAATCACTGTTTGTTGCAAATCATGCAACAGTATAGTCACAACTGATAGTCACACTGCTCTTTCACCTACCTCTCCACTGGTCTCCACTAAAACTGTCCATGCACTATAGTTAACTGATGTATTATTTAGTTGATTAATGAGTTAATATTTAGTGAATTAATTAATAATTAATTCACACTACTCTCACTAGTGTATCAATCAGTTAGACTAGATACAACTAGCTTAACTATGTTTAACTTAGTTAAACTGAACACAACTCCATCAACTACCTCAATAACTCCACCAAACTCTGTCACATGAGTTATAACTGAAGTATCCATGCAATAGCTCCACTTAACCCTTAGGAATAACGTAATTCCTTATGTCAGCTCCTGTGCCACATCTGTGCACTTAACTGAAGTGCTGCAAGAGAATAAGATAATGTTTATAGTCCAAATATTATTAAGAGCTAATAATATTTGACATATCTATTTTTAGACTGGCAATATAAAAATAGATTTCGCCCAATATGTCTAAAAATATAAGTCCATCTATTTTTTCAACTTGACCAACCATCCACAAATAGCATCCTGCAACTCATAAAATATGATCGACATGTCTAAAAATAGACATTGTCTAAAAATAGACTTGCGCCAAAAATAGCCTGTGGGCCCACTTAGTGAAGGTGACTTATTTCCACTAAGCTCATCATCTTGTTGCAACCTCAATACTCCCTCTCAACAAGATATGGATTTTCTGCCACCCCTATCCTGCCCCTATGGTATTCAAATTTTCTCTTGGTGAGCGCCTTTGTCAAGATATCAGCACCCTGATCCTCCGTGGGAATGTATGAAAGTAACATCATCTTCCGCTTCACACAATCTCTGATATGATGATACCGGATGTCAATGTGTTTAGATCTATCATGAAATACTGGATTAACTGAGAGTTTGATGCAACTCTGATTATCACAATATATCACAGTAGGATCTAAGTGTGAACCGAACAACCCGAACAGGATCTTCCTCATCCATATAGCCTCGCATGTAGCCAAAATCACTTACCATATACTCGGCCTCTGCTGAACTGAGTGCCATGGATCTCTGCTTCCTGCTGTACCAATAAACTACTGTCGACCCAATACTGAAAATCCCTCCAGATGTGCTCTTTCTTTTTGTTGGGCTCCCTGCCCAATTTACATCTGTGAAGCCACACAGCTTCACCTCATCCGATTGTCTGTACCATAATCCATATCCCGATGTGCCTCTGCGATATCTCAATACATGCTTGCCTACCTTCCAAAAGATCTTGGTAGGCTTAACCATAGCTTGTGAAATCTGGTTAACAACATAGAATATGTCTGGTCATGTATTGACCAGATACATAAGTGACTCCACCAACTGTCAATAAAAAGTGGCATCCACTACCTTTGCCAATGTAGCATCCTCTTTCCTCCATCCACCAAGAAGAGGAGTGTTGATAGGCTTGCATCCATGCATGTTGAACTTCTCCAGTATCTCCCGGGCATACTTGCCTTGAGACACAAACAGTCCATCACTGCGCTGCCAAATTTCTAATCCCAGGAAATAATGAAGGAGGCCCAAGTCCTTCATATCAAACTCTTTTGCAAGATCAGCCTTTCATGAGTGTATCAACAGCTCATCACCCGTCAAAATAAAATCATCTACATAAAGTACAATGATCAACAACTTACCCTCCACCACAATCTGGTATAGGTTTGCATCTGCCTCACTCTTGGAGAATCCAAGTCCAGTGAAATAAATGTCTATCCATGTGTACCAAGCACGAGGTGATTTTTTCAACCCATACATCGCTCTCTTAAGTCTGCACACATGCAACTCACTGCTCAAGATCTCGAAACCTTCGAGCTGCTCTATGTACACATCCTCCTCAATCACTCCTTTGAGGAACGTAGTCTTCACATCCATCTGATGAATGTGCCACCCCATCTACGTTGAGAGAGAAAGAATCGTCTGTATGGAAGAATACCTTGCGATAGGTGTAAAGGTTTCCTCATAATCGATCCCCTCAATCTGTGAGAAGCCTCAGGAAAAAAATCTTGCCTTGTACTTCTCCACACTCCCATCATCTCTTTGCTTCACTTTGTAGATCCATCTTAAACCTACCATTGATTTCCCTTCCAGCCTTGGGACAATCTCCCATGCACTATTTCTGACAATCGAATCATACTCTTCCACCATGGCATCTACCCATGCGGGATCCACCACAGCTTCTTCGAAAGAGGATGGCTCTGTCACGATACACTTTCTCATAAGAGCCATGTATCTAGTATATACGTCAGGTGACTATCTCTGTCTACGCTGTGATGTAGGTGCTCCTACAATCTTCTCTACATCTTGAGCCAGTCGCTCAACTTTTGTAGTGCGCTTCTACCCTCTGATGGTTGGCGCTGCATGAGTGGTCTCTTCCACTCCATGACCCTCCTCTTGGGGCTGATCCACATCTTGAGGCTCATCCTTAGGAACTAATAGCTCCTCATCTACATGCAAGTGTGGCTTCCTCTCAAGTGAACACTTCATGGCATTCTCCTCATGAAATTTGGTATCCCGTCGCACAACAATCTTGCGACTATCTGGCAAATACACACAATATTTGTGGGGTGTATCAGTGTACCCCAAAAATATCCCAACCTCTGCGATCGGCATCCTTTGTCACATGAATGTAAACAGGTGAACCAAAAATCCTCAAATGGGAAATATCAAGCTTCTTACCAGAAAATGCCTCCTTGGGTGTACTCATGCCAAGTATCTTATGAGGACAACAATTTTGCACATAAACCGCAGTATTGCATGCCTCAGCCCATAAGTTTATGGGAAGGCCCTAATCATGCAACATCGCCCGTGCAACACCCATGATCATTCTGTTCTTTCGCTCAGCAACCCCATTCTGATGTGGGACGTTATGAGGCACTGTGAGCTCTCTTTGAATTCCTTCTGCACTACAAAAGTCCTTGAATTCGCCAGAGATGAATTCACCACCATTGTCACTCCTAAGAGCCTTCACCCACTTCCCCGATTCTTTCTCAACCAGTGCCTTGAACTCACATAACTTTGAGTATGTCTCGCTCTTCTTCTACATGAAGAAGATCTAGCACTTCCAAGAAAAATGATCAACAAATATCACATAGTACTTGTGCTTTGTTGTCGAAGTTACTGAGAAAGGTCCACACACGTATGTGTGAATTATCTCAAGGATCGTCGTGGTGCGACTATACTTCTCGTGAAAGGTGGCTTTCACAAATTTTCCCAAAGTACATCCCTTGCACTGATCTGATTGTGCAAGTGTACCTTTGGGAAGCCCGGTAGAAATCTGCTGCAAAATTTTCAAAGCACCATGGTGAAGGTGGCCCAATCTCCTGTGCCACAGCTCGCCCTCATCCTGGCTCACCACTCCTTATGCCTTGCCTGCCATTGTTGTGTAGCCATCTACCTACAATTGATAAAGGTTCTTAACTCAAAACCCTATCCTCTGGGTTTCACCAGTTTCCTTACTGCGCAGGAAATCCTTTCCCTCGCTAAAGACAACATCATATCCCTTGTCTTCCAACATCACCATAGAGATAAGATTCTTCTTCAACCCTGGAACATGCATCACTTCCTTCAATACGAAGGGTTTACCAAACTCCCTCTCAAAGGAAATGGTACCAATACTGGTCACACTATATCTACCATCATCGCCCATCTCGATGTGCACTCCAAGATCTTTCTCATCCAGATTAGTAAACAAATCTTTGTCTCCTGTCATGTGAAAATATGCACCACTGTCAAGAAACCACACTGAACCGATCATACTTGAGACCAAGCATGCGATCAGTGAAAAATATAGCTCAAACTATGAGGATAAGGCCTCTCCAGCTGTAGATCCAGCAACCTGCTTATAATTCTTCTTCTGTGGACAATTAGTGGCATAATGTCCGTGTTGGTGATAGTGAAAGCACTTCACCTTGGACATGTCCTGCTTCTTGCCTTTCACACCGGATTGAGAAGCATTATTCTTGCTCTTCCCCTTCCTTGCTTTTGCAGCCAAAGTGCAATTTTCTTCATCTGAGTTCTTTGATGAAGATCCATCCCTGGTACTTTGCCTTATCTCCTCCTGCACAAGATCCTACCAAAGTCGCTCCCATCCTGGCAATTTCTCTCGACCATTGACAGAGTCTTGATAGGAATGCCAACTCTTCGGAAGCCCAAGGAGAGCCAAGCTCACCAAGTCCTTGTCATCTACAGTCACCCCCACACTTCCTAGCTCATCCCTGCATTGGATGAACTTCGTGAGGTACTTGGGCATACTGTCTCCTTTCTCCATTTTTATGTTCCCGAGTTTATCCTTGAGCGCCAACTTCCTCTGGTCGCTCTTGCTTTGGAATAATTCTGTCAACGCTTTCCACATCAAGAATGGAGAAGCCTTACCATGAAGGCTGGACACTATGTAATCCTTTACACCTTCCAATAGAATCCTTCTACATTTTGTTGTCTTCTTTTGCCTTGTGTCAAGTGCGACAGCATAGCTAGAAGCAGGTTTTGGAATTTCTTCATTTATTAACTCCTTCAACCCATTTTCATCCAGCACCGCCTCCATCCTATCCTTCCATGCAATATAATTCAAGCTTCCCTCAAGGGCATACTCCAATCACAATCCATTGAAAGACATCTCAACTTCGACACCAAGAAAACGCTGCTGCAAATTCGAATTCCACCAGCACAAAACTCAACCGCTTCAATGTTTTGCAATTTCTCCAATGATCAATATCCCTCTGATACCATGTAGAAATTTGATAACTGATATGTTATACACCAAGATTCTCATGATCACACACTATTTTAACTTCATGCACAATATAGAATCTCTTCTACCATTGATCATTAATTACGGAAATAAAAAACAATCGCATGAGCACATTAAAACCATAAACAATCACACATATGAACACAGTATTTATGGGAAAGCTTAAAGTTGAAAAACCCCAACTATTTGTATATTATATGTCATAGATATCATGTAAAAATCATTATACAAAGCTCCTCACAAATATCTTAGTACAATCTCCAATTTTTACACACTAATCAAGCTCGATCTAGCAAATCACATGCTCCAATATCTGCCACCTGATAGCCTGCCTCTACTGTGCAATCACTGCCAAAGAATGGCTCTGAATGAACTCAAATTGGTCCAGAATTTCTCATGAAATCCTCATTGGCATCTCCAATCACTGTTTTTTGCAAATCATGCAACAGTATAGTCATAACTGATAGTCACACTGCTCTTTCACCTACCACTCCACTGGTCTCCACTGAAACTGTCCATGCATTGTAGTTAACTGATGTATTCTTTAGTTGATTAATGAGTTAATATTTAGTGAATTAATTAATAATAATTCACACCACTCTCACTAGTGTATCAATTAGTTAGACTAGATACAACTAGCTCAACTATGTTTAACTCAGTTAAATTGAACACAACTCCATCAACTACCTCAATAACTCCACCAAACTCTGTCACATGAGTTCTAATTGAAGTATCCATGCAATAGCTCCACTTAACCCTCAGGAATAGCGTAATTCTTTCTGTCATCTCTTGTGCCACATCTGTGCACTTAACTGAAGTGCTCCAAGAGAATAATATAATGTTTATAGTCCAAATATTATCAAGAGCTAACAATATTCGACATATCTATTTTTAGACTGGCAATATAGAAATAGATTATGCCCAATATGTCTAAAAATAGAAGTCCATATATTTTTCCAACTTGATCAACCGTCCACAAATACCATCCTGAAACTCATAGAATATGATTGACATGTCTAAAAATAGACTTGCGCCAAAAATAGCCTGCGGGCCCACTTAGTGAAGGCGACTTCTTTCCACTAAGCTCATCATCTTGTTGCAATCTCAACAAGTTGCTCATTAATTCTGAAGAGGAAGAGAAGGCTGGAGGCAACAACGTTGTCATATCCAGATCATATATAGCACCTCATGCAGAGGAAGATGGAGCACTTGATCCAACAAGAAGAATTTTTGTATGTTCACAAGGAGTTCCAAAGGATCTCATATGTGGAGATCAAGGCACAATCCATGAACAACATGTGCCATTATTGATAGATTTTGAAACCTTGCAGATGAAAGGAGATGGTAGGGAGGATGGAAAACATAATATGATGAGGAGCACACACCCCTATCTATTTCAAAAGGTTGATGCACAGAAGAGGCAGATTGATTTGCACGGCAAGGGCAAGGACAAAGTTTTCCATTCATATATGCAGTATACTCTTGATATTGATGTCTCATTGCATGGAGGCATTCCACTTCGGAGACCACCAGATCAGGAGATGACGAGAGATGCCTCACAATTGGATGCACCACTCATTGATCCTAGAGGGGTGAGGACCTTAGGAGGACTTGACACAGTGCTGATATTCTTAGGTAGACTCAAGGAGGAGGGAGGCATCCTCCCATTTTTAGCATTACCCACTCTGACTGTTGGGGTTCCCATGTTTTGGCAAGTCTGGCAATACCAAAAGATGAGACAACATCAGAACCACTTTCAGACCTCAGGATCTAGCCCTCCTGGGTCCAAAGAGGGATCTCTCTATATAGGCAAAGGTTTTATGTCTTTGAAGCTTTGTTTTTAGGTTTTAGGCTAGTTATTGGCACGGGTTTGTTTGTTTTATTATTTGGTTGCTGGGAATCCGGAAAGAAGGTTTCAGTATAAGACAAGGATGAATAAAGAGGATTCTAGGAAAAGGAGGAATGATTTCAGGGAACACTCAAGACCATTAGGCAATGGAGTCAGGAAAGGGTTTACTTGCTATTCAATATGCAGGCTTTCAGTCGGGCTAGTCATCTAAAGCATTGGATCTTAAAGATGATAGTGTGATATGAAATGGTGTGAGGGAAGGTGAAAGGCAAGGAAGCCTCCAAGATGACCACTTAGGAATCAGGTCCAGGGACAGGACATTCCATTAGACACTTGTGATCCAACTCCTAAAGGTTAAATCTTCAGACAAAGGAAACATTAAAGATTTAAACACAAAGGTGAAAACCTGAGATCAGAGAAAGGCTTTGAACTTTCAATGCTTTGGCATCCAACTTAAGGGAACTTAGGAAGGTTCAATGAATCGAAAATGACCCTAGTGATATAGACATGGCATTCTAAACTCCCAGTATCCCAAGTCTTTCAATTAAAACCCAACAAGAACATCTAGGAACAGATTCATTAATTCATACATCAGCTAGCATTAAATATTAGCTACTACACTGGTTAAATCAACTTGAATCAGTGCTCAGATAACACATATAGAAGAAAACATAAAAGGTAGGGAGAGAAGAAGCTTAGGGTACCATGTGAGGGTATATTCTAAACCAGATTTCTGATGCATACCAGAGAAACGAAATGTAATGAATTACAGAAGGAAAACAGAGACTAAGTAAGAAAACATCACCGCTGCTTTAAATCGGGATCCAAAGAAATGTGCTTGTCATATTAAAGAGAAACACCAGTCATGTAAAACATTTCCAACTACTTGATATTCAGTCTGAAAACATCTTCCTCAACCTATCTTACAAATTTACACAGAGAACTATATCTCAAGAGAAACAACTTACAATTCACAGATATCCAATCAAGTACAACCCTAACAATGAGTTTCTTCATTAGTTTTATAGCTGAAACAGAGGCAGAGGAGGTAGATGAAGCACTAAATGTAACATTAAAATAGAGTATTAAAAGAGGTTCGAGGCCCATTCATGTTAATATCAGAGCATTAATCTTCAGTACTCTTTGGATGAGAGAGTGGTCTTCGACAGGTTGCAATTTACATCAAGGTATGCTCTTGATGTGATTTCGCTGCAGTACTTGTAGTACTCTAGTGAATAAAAAAAAGGCAGATAAATGAATATGAAGCCTGCCATACTGTGTAAAAAAATTTCTGCTAGCATTAGGACTTCTGTCAGGGGAAAATCTTCTCGGAGACATGATGTAGAATAAAGACAGTATGGGCACTATGTCCTTTCTCGAGAGGAAGCTTCTGCTGAAGTGAAACACTGTCAATATTTTTTTCTGTGCTATAGGCCTCTTTAGGCCTACTGTGATGATCATGAGGTCTTCAATTTGGTACAACTGCCCTTTAAACAATGAATTAGAGCTAAAATTCTTTAGTTACAAGCATTAAACTCTCTGACTATCCACTAATACACTTTTCCGCTTCATGACTGTCTCTGTCTATGAAATTTGGAACTTTAATGGTGCTGGGGGGACTTTACAGAGTTACTCTTTGTCCTTTAATGAAAATCACTTTCTAACACCTTCCCAGGCTCTTCTTTGTAATATCAGGCTCTGAAATTAGCCTTCTCTACGCTCTGTGTCATTATAATAGTGACTGTGAGAAATGGCGGAGTTCACCGCCTGTAACTTGCAAAAACACACAAATTTGTTAAGAAATCCATGCATGGGGAAGGATGGATACAGTGGAATGTTGTGATGATGCCAGTGAAATAGAAGCGAATGCTATGGATGCAATGGAAAGCGGTGGGAACTATAGTGAAATAGTGAAATTTGATCTGATGAAGGTTAGGCGTAATGAAAAAAATTAAAATTCTACTGTGGGGTAGAATGATACGAGCTTTGATGTAAAACATTAAAATATTAATGTTATAACACCAAAGTCTGATGCTGGGTGGGTGAAATAAATTTCTAATGCAAATTATAAGGCTTGGGCCTTCGGCCGAAATACACTGAGAATGTATGAAAATGCAACAAAATGATATTGAATGGTGGGACTCGGTCATGGGCGGAGGGCGATTCAATTAGGGCCGTCAGATCTCAGGAGGAGATCGACAGTGAAGATTGAATGTTGAAGTTAATAGAGGTTCTGACGAAGAAACATGGTGGAAATGCATGATGCGTTATGGGCCATATATCTTGGATGAACGGATCGCTAGGATTGAATCAGCGGACCGCGATCGGGGGAGGCAGCGGGGAACACATTCGAGAACTTCTGATTGGCAATGTGCGATTGAGCGCCAGCCATCCGATCTGGAACAAGATCGACGACGGAGATTCAATCGGCGGGGAGACGGATGGGGGTAAAGGAGCAGAGTGAGAGAAATAAGGGTTGTTGGATCAGAATGGATGGACAGTGGAGATCAGATCAGGGGTTGGAAATCAGGGGAAACAGGAAGCGGTGCATTAAGTTTTTCCGATTGTGAATGGAGCAATGTGCGCTGGCCGTCGGATCTAAGAACAGATCAACGGTTGATATGTGATCAAAGGGGTGAACAAGAAGAATGACAAGAACATTGTAGAATTAGCGCAGACCATCGGATTTGTGTAGAACGATGGCTCAGATCGCAGTGGGAGTCTATGGACCAAACGCGCCATCGCATCGGAGAACTCCATGGTAAAAAATAAACGCGTTTATATGAATGCTCCAATGCGATAAGTTCCCAAGGCCTTAGCACCTAGCTCCGGTGCCTAATCGCATGGTGGGGAAGTGTTTGGGGGCTGGTCGAAAGGGGCTAAGCCTGTACTAAAGTAAAAAGATGGGTTTTAGGCTTTAAAATGATGTTTTTAAGGCTAAAAAGAGGCTTTCGATAGAGGTTAAATAGGGGTTTACACTCAAATGAAGGGATTTCACTTGTTTTAAAGGAGGAATTAGATCTTTTGGAAGACTTAGGAGGTATTTTGGGGTTTAAAAGGGAAGACTTTGAAAATGGAAAAAAGGTTAATAATGAGGAAATTTGCAGGGATACAAGGGGAAAATGAAGGCCTTTCTAAGAACAATATTTTACATACAGTGAGGCCTTTTGGATGGAAACAACAGTGAGGATCCTTTTAAAGGCAATGAACATACAGAGGCTTCAAGGATGAGAGATTTTCCTAGGAAATGTATCTCCTGAAGTCTCATAAAACAATTTAGCCACTTATTTACTTAGCAAAAAATTCATAGGTGGCTAACAGTGGCTCCACGTGGGGATGGATTCTTCTTGAAGGAGTCAAGAATTCAGAGAACAGATCTTGGAGTAGGCCAGATGCCTAATCCTTAAACCATATTTCTTCTTTGATTTAGCTGTACACATGATGGAGTTAATCAGTAAAAAACTTTCCCCAAACAATCTACCTACCCAAACTACAATCCTAACATTTTTTCTTCAAGGTGCATTTGAATTTGCAGACCTTCTTCATAATTTTTTATTGGAAAGTAGAAAACAAACTGGTCTAGTTCTACCCTTATTAGTCCATTAGACCAGATTAAACTGTTGGCCTCATATGTTTCTCTACCTAATCTAATATCCGCTGTGATTAAACTTCCTAGTGGATTTCCTCTCTACATTTTACAACAGAAATTCAAAAACAATCAAACTAGGATTGGACGGTCTAGTTTGCTGCATGTCCAAGGCATAAAGACAGTTGCACATGGACTGAAATTGCAGAAAATTGGGAACAAAATTTCGAAGGCTTGAAATATGGAGACTCTTGGAGCATCCTTCCTTTCTTTGTGACTCAATTTTTGGGCCTATTAGAGTCACTTTCCTCTTCATTGCAGCTCTGGTTTTGGGCTTGTTAGAGCCGATCTTTATTTCTCCTTTGCTGGTTCAGATTTTAGGCATATTAGAACCAGTCGTCTTCAATTCTTTTGGCTCAAGTTTTGATCATGTTAGAGCCCATATTTTTCACTTCATAGGTTCAAGTTTTGAGCATGTCTGAACCTCTCTTTCTCTCTATTTTTGAAACATTTTTTCTTTTTCTTGAAAATAAACCACAACAATGGTATTTACAATGGAAATAAAAATTGGAAATAGTAAATTAGCAGTAGTAATGTTTGAGCATCCTGCCATTGATAGGACCCCCAAACAGCTCTGCACCATCTAGCTCTCATAGAAAAAAGGCATTTGGACCCACTGTGGCCTATATAATGTAAGGACCATGCCACAAACTGTCAAATTTGTCGAGCTTTCCTTTGTCTTCTCTTCTTGAGTCCCATTTCAGAACTTTATCTCCAATTTTGAAGTCACAAGCCTTTTTTCTTTTATCAAATAACTTCTTTATATTTTCCTGAACTTTTAGAGCTCTGTTATAGACCTCTTCTCTTGTTTGTTGGAGATGAATTGTTTGATTTATCCTCCTTACCATATTGTCCTCTTATGTTTGATCTTCTTCTGTGCAACAGTTGTGGATTGAATTTTCAATTTCAAACATATTTATTGCGGTCCCCTCAGACTCTTCTATGATCCCCTCATCTTCATCGAGAGAGTTCTCCTGAAATGGGGGAATAACTTGCTGGTCTGAGTCCCTTTGCCTATTTGGAGCGGTATTGTTCCTCCTAAAGTTCTGGTTTTGGTTTTGGTTTTGGTTTATGTTTTGGTTACTGACTGTGACAACCATTTTTTCCATCATTTGTTGTAGCTTTTCCATGTTTTTAGCTAGATGGTCATACTTGGGATCATATGTGGAAGCTACAGCGTCATCCCTATAAGTTACCCTTTTCTCAGCCCTCATTCTGGATTTCTTCTCAATCAGGTTAGCCTATACACTCACTACTCCCTTTTGCATATCTTCTAGTGTTTTATAATCTCTCTCTCTAAGCTAGTAGGCCATATCAGCATCAAAGCCTTCAAGGTATTTCACTAAAGCCATACCTTGGGGAGGTTTCATATGTCTGACAAAAAAATCATCATTCAGACAAAGTACAGGCCTGTTGTGCCTGACAATGAGAAATACTGGCAGGTCTTCAAGGGCAATAAGCAGATTAAGGATTTCCTGATAGGCAGGAACGAGTTTGAATACTCTGATTCAGACTCTAAATCTGAGGACAACTGCATGAGTGAGGAACCTCCCGACGAAGAAAAATCACCCCGTAACATTGAAACAAACACTTTAACTGAACAGATTGGAAATAAAATAGAAGAATATAAAAATGAAGATAAAAAGGAAACAGAGGTGCTACAGGCAAAGGATAAAAACATACCCCGAGGTCTGGCACCTTTGGAAGATCTTTTTGATTTCGATGATGTAGCGAAAAAGCCCACCATAGAACACTCGGACTCTGACGTTGAGGAATGCAATATAGGCACTGAAGACAAGCCTAAGATGATAAAATTGGCTAGGTCCCTGCCCGCAGACATGAAAAAGAAATACATTGACTTATTTAAATAATTAATTGATGTGTTTTCCTAGAGCTACGAGGATTTAAAGGCCTACGACATAAACATTATACAGCACAAGATACCTTTGAAAGAGAACCAAAAACCCTTCAGACAGAAACTTCGCAGAATTAACCCAAAACAATTTCCTCCAGTAGAAAGGGAAATAAAGAAGATGTATGAGGCAGGAATAATAGTTCCTGTGAGGTTCTCTTATTGGGTCTCGAACCTAGTAGCCGTGAGAAAGAAAAAAGGTGAGATCAGGCTATGCAGTGATTTCAGGAACCTTAACAGAGCCTCACTTAAAGACAATTTCCCCTTACCAAAGATGGAAAACATTCTTCAAAGGGTAGTAGGCTCAAAAAGGATCTCCCTATTAGATGGTTTTTCAGGTTACAACCAATTTTTGGTATTCCTAGAAGACCAACTCAAGACCGCTTTCACCACTCCATGGGGCACTTTTATGTACGTAAAAATGCCTTTCGGATTGATGAACGCTAGTGCGACCTTCCAACAAGCAATGGACATAGTCTTTTCGGAAGAGATAGGGCACTTCATTTTCATCTACCTGCATGACATTACAATCTACTCCAAGACTGATGAGGAGCACCTAAAACATCTAAGAAGAGTTTTTGAAAAATGTAGAAGGTTCAGCCTGTCATTAAATCCCAAAAAGACTGTATTCGGGCTGCAAGAAGGTAAGCTTCTTGGCCACATTATATCTGAGAAGGGAATTTAGATAGACCCATAGAGGTTTGAGGGAATACTACAGATTACACACCCGAGAAACATTAAAGAGTTGCAGTCCTTTATTGGGAAAATTAACTTCCTGAGGAGGTTTAATCCCAACCTAGTTGAACACCTCAGGAATATGACTAACATGCTGAAGAAAGGTGTAGGAGTTAAGTGGACTGTAGAGGCTAAAAAATATTTTGAATCAGTCAAACTTGCACTCACCCGAGCTCCCATCCTAATCAGCCCAGATTTCTCAAAAGATTTATTGATATTTTCATTCGCCTCTGAGCATACAGTGGCTACATTTTTGCTGCAGAAAAATTCAGAGGGAATGGAACAGCCTATTGCTTTCTTCAGCAAAGCTATGAGAGATGCACCCTTGAAATATAACATAATGGAAAAATAGGCCTATGCCTTGGTTAATGCCTTGAAAGACTTTAGGGTGTACATACCGCATTCTCACACCATATCCTACGTGCCAAATATAGTGGTTAAAGACATTTTGTCCCAAGATCCTAATGGAAAAAGGGGCAAATGGATTGTTGTAATATTAGAATATGACCTGGAAATAAAACCCAAGAAACTGATCAAAGGTCAGGGCTTAGCTCAACTAATGGCTAAATCAAATTTACAAGCCCTTGACATTAACATGGTAGATGCCTTGGATGAGCAGGAAGGATTGCCTGATCCTATGATTGAGGAAAAATTTCAAAACTCTCCTTGGTATTTTGATATCCTGTATGTGCTCACAAACCTCAATGCCCCTCCTGATTTATCAAAAACTAAGGCAAAATTCCTAAAGTTAAAGGCTAGAAACTATTGCATACTGAATGAATGTTTATATTGGAAAAATAAAAATGGTTTATTGCTTAAATGTTTTCCCGAAACTAAAGCAGAAAGAATTAAATAGGAGTTCCATGCAGGAGAACGTGGAGGCCACTTGAGTTGGAAAGCCACTGCTAAAAAAATACTCAGGGCTAGCTATTACTGGCCTACACTATTCAACGACATCCACAAAATGATAATAGCCTACCATAAGTGCGATATTTTCGAGGGCAAAAGAAATCTCCTCCCTTTACCATTATAGCCCATCACTGTTGAGGCTCCCTTTATGCAATGGGGCCTAGATTTCATAGGAGAAATACACCCTGCTTCTTCTGCACAACACAAGTGGATCCTTATAGCCACAGACTACTTCACAAAATGGATAGAGGCCATACCCTCTAGGAATGCCACAGATTCTGTCATCATCAAGTTCCTATAAGACCACATCCTCTCTAGGTTTGGCTTCCCCAGAAAAATAATCACTGATAACGTTGCTGCTTTTGGATCCAAGAAAATGATTGATTTTTTTCACAGGTATCAAATAGAACTCGGCCATTCAACTGCTTATTACCCACAAGGTAATGGATTAGCTGAATCATCAAACAAGAGCTTGGTGACCAGCATCAAAAAACTGCTTGAAGAAAATAAGAAGTCATGGCATAACAAGTTAGTGCATTCTTTGTGGGCTGACAGGCTAACAACAAAGAAATCCATTGGCATGTCACCATATCAGCTTGTCTATGGAACAGAGGCAGTGTTTCCTACCAGCCTTGGGGTACCAGTGATTAAACTTGTCCAAGAAATTCAGACAGAAGAGGACAGTATGGTAAGGAGGATAAATCAAACAATTCATCTCCAACAAACAAGAGAAGAGGTCTATAACAGAGCTGTGAAAGTTCAGGAAAATGTAAAGAAGTTATTTGATAAAAGAAAAAAGGCTTGTGACTTCAAAATTGGAGATAAATTTCTGAAATGGGACTCAAGAAGAGAAGAAAAAGGAAAGCATGACAAATTTGACAGTTTGTGGCAGGGTCCTTACATCATACAGGCCACGGTGGGTCCAAATGCCTTTTTTCTGGGAGAGCTAGATGGTGCAGAGCTGTTTGGGGGTCCTGTCAATGGCAGGATGCTCAAACATTACTACTGCTAATTTCTGATTTCCAGTTTTCATTTCCATTGTAAATACCATTGTTGTGGTTTATTTTCAAGAAAAAGAGAAAATGTTTCAAAAAACAGAGAGAAAGAGAGGTTTAGACATGCTCAAAACTTGAACCTATGAAGTGCAAAAGATGGGCTCTAACATGATCAAAACCTGAGCTGAAAGAATTGAAGACGGCTGGTTCTAATATGCCTAAAATCTGAACTAGCAAAGGAGAAAGAAAGATCATCTCTAACAAGCCCAAAACTAGAGCTACAATGAACAGGAAAGTGACTCTAACAAGCCCAAAACTTGAGTCACAAATAAAGGAAGGATGCTCCAAGAGTCTCAAGATTTCAAGCCTTCAAAATTTTGTTCCCAATTTTCTGAAATTTCAATCCATGTGCAATTGTCTTTATGCCTTGGACATGCAACAAACTAGACTGTCCAATCCTAGTTTGACTGTTTTTGAATTTATGTTGTAGAATGTAGAGAAGAAATCCGTTGGACAGTTTAATCCCAGCGGATATTAGATTAGGTAGAGAAACATATGAGGCCAATAGTTTAATATGGTCTAATAGAGTAATAAGGGTAGAAATAAACCAGTTTGTTTTCTTCTTTCCAATAAAAAATGATGATGAAGGTCTGCAAATTCAAATGCACCTTGAAGAAAAAATGTTAGGATTGTAGTTTGGGTAGGTAGATTGTTTGGGGAAAGTTTTCAGCTGATTAACTCCATCATGTGTACAGCTAAATCAAAGAAGAAAGATGGTTTAAGGATTAGGCATCTGGCCTACTCCAAGATATGTTCTCTGAATTCTTAACTCCTTCAAGAAGAAGCCATCCCCACGTGGAGCCATTGTTAGCAACATATGAATTTCTTTCCAAGTAAACAAGTGGCTAAAATTTTTTATGAGACTTCAGGAGATACATTTCCCAGGAAAATCTCTCATACTTGAAGCCTCTGTGTGTTCATTTCCTTTAAAAGGATCCTCAATGCTGTTTCCATCCCAAAGGCCTCACTGTCTGTAAAAAATTGTGCTCAGAAAGGCCTTCATTTTCCCGTTGTATCCCTGAAAATTTCCTCATTATTAACCTTTTGTCCATTTTCAAAGTCTCCCCTTTTAAACCCAAAAATCCATCCTAAGTCTTCCAAACCATCTAATTCCTCCTTTAAAACAAGGTAAATCCCTTCATTTGAGTGTAAACCCCTATTTTACGTCTACCGAAAGCCTCTTTTTAGCCTTAAAAACATCATTTTAAAGCCTAAAACCCATCTTTTTACTTTAGTACAGGCTTAGCCCCTTTTGGCCAACCCCCAACCACTTCCCCACCATGAGATCAGGCACCAGATCTGGGCGCTAAGGCCTTGGGTGCTTATCGCATTGGAGCATTCATATAAGTGCGTTTACTTTTTACCATGGAGTTCTCTGACACGATGGCGTGTTTGGTCCATAGACTCCTGCCACGATCTGAGCCGTCGATCTACACAGATCCGACAATCCATGCTAATTCTACAATGCGCCCATCATTCTTCCCGTTCACCCGTCCGATCACATATCAAACGTCGATCTATTCTTAGATCTGACGGCCAACGCACATCGCTCCAATAGCAATCGGAAAAACTTAATGCACCACTTCCTGTTTCCCCCGATTGCCAACCCCCGATCTGATCTCTGCCATCCATCCATTTTGATCCAACAGCCCTTATTTCTCCCGCTCCACTCCTTTACCCCCATCCATCTCCCCATTGATTGAATCTCTGTCGTTGATCTTGTTCCATATCGGACGACTGGCGCTCAATCGCGCATCGCCAATTGGAAGTTCTCGAATGTGTTCCCCGCTGCCTCCCCCGATTGCGGTCCGCCAATTCAATCCTAGCCGTCCATTCATCCAAGATCTACATCCCATAACACATCACGTGTTTCCACCATGTTTCTTCTTCGGAACCTCTATTAACTTCAACATTCAATCTTCACCGTCGATCTCCTCCTGAGATCTGATGGCCCTAATTGAATCACCCTCCGCCCATGACCGGGTCCCACCATTCAATATAATTTCGTTGCATTTTCATACATTCTCAGTGTATTTCGGCCAAAGGCCCAACCCTTATAATTTTCATTAGAAATTGATTTCTCCCACCTAGCATCAAACTTTGGTGTTATAACATTAATATTTTAATGTTTTACATCAAAGCTCGTATCATTCCGCCCCACAGTAGAATTTTAATGTTTTTCATTATGCCTAACCTTCATCAGATCAAATTTCACTATTTCACTGCAGTTCCCACCACTTTCCATTGCCTCCATAGCATTCACTTCTGTTGCGCTACCATCGCCACAGCATTCCACCGCAGCCATCCTTCCCCATGCATGGATTTCTTAACAAATTTGTGTGTTTTTGTAGGTTACAGACGGTGAACTCCGCCATTGCTCACAGTCACTGTTATAATGGCACAGAGCGTAGAGAATGCTAATTTTAGAGCCTGATATTACAGAGAAGAGCCTGGGAAGATGTTAGAAAGTGATTTTCATTAAAGGACATAGTTTAACTCTGTAAAGTCCCCCTAGCACCATTAAAGTTCCAAACAGTCATGAAGCGGCAAAGTGTATCAGTGGATAGTCATAGAGTTTAATGCTTGTAACTAAAGAATTTTAGCTTTGATTCATTGTTTAAAGGGCAGTTGTACCAAATTGAAGACTTCATGATGTTCACAATAGGCCTAAAGAGGCATATAGCACAGAAAATAATATTGACAGTGTTTCACTTCGGCAGAAGCTTCCTCTTGAGAAAGGACACAGTGCACATACTATCTTTATTCTACATCGTGTCTCCGAGAATATTTTCCCCTGACAGTAGTCCTAATGCTACCAGAACATTTGTTACACAGTACGATAGGCCTCATAGTCATTTATCTGCCTTTTTTTTATTCACCAGAGTACTACAAGTACTGCAGTGAAATCACATCAAGAGCATACCTTGATGTAAATTGCAGCCTGTCGAAGACCACTCTTTCATCCAAAGAGTACTGAAGATTAATGCTCTGATATTAAACAGAATTAGCCTCAACCCTTTTTTACTACTCTATTTTAATGTTACATTTAGTGCTTCATCTACCTCCTCTGCCTCTGTTTCAGCTATAAAGCTCATGAAGAAACTCATTGTTAGGGTTGTTGATCGAATATCTGTGAATTGTAAGCTGTTTCTCTTGAGATATATTTCTCTATGTAAAGTTGTAAGATAGGCTGAGGAAGATGTTTTCAAACTGAATATCAAGCAGTTGGAAATGTTGTACATGACTGGTGTTGCTCTTTAATATGACAAGAACATTTCTTTGGATCCTGATTTAAAGTAGCGGTGATGTTTTCTTACTTAGTCTCTGTTTTCCTTCTGTAATTCATTACATTTCGTTTTTCTGGTATGCATCAGAAATTTGGTTTAGGATATACCCTCGCATGGTACCCTAAGATTTTTCTCTCCCTACCTTTGTTTTTTTCTGCTATATGTGTTATCTGAGCACTGATTCAAGTTGATTTAACCTATGTAGTAGCTAATATTTAATGCTAGCAAATGTATGAATTAATGAATCTGTTCCCAGATGTTCTTGTTGGGTTTTAATTGAAATAATTGGGATATTGGGATTTTAGAACGTTGTGTATGTCTCAATAGGGTCCTTTTTGATTAATTGAACCTTCCTAAGTTCCCTTAAGTTGGATGCCAAAGCATTGAAATTTCAAAGCCTTTCTCTGATCTCAGGTTTTCACCTTTTTGTTTAAATCTTTAATGTTTCCTTTGTCTAAAGAGTTGACCTTTAGGAGTTGGATCACAGGTATCTAATGGTATGTCCTTTCCCTAGACCCAATTCCTAAGTGGTCATCTTGGAGGTTTCCTTGCCTTTCACCTTCCCTCACACCATTTCATATCACACTATCATCTTTAAGATCCAATGCTTTAGATGACTAGCCCGACTGAAAGCCTGCATATTGAATAGCAAGTAAACCCTTTCTTGACTCCATTTCCCAATGGTCTTGAGTGTTCCCTGAAATCATTCCTCCTTTTCCTAGAATCATCTTTATTCATCCTTGTCTTATACTGAAACCTTCTTTCCGGATTCCCATCAACCAAATAATCAAACAAACAAACCCGTGCCAATAACTAGCCTAAAACCTAAAAACAGAGCTTCAAAGACATAAAACCTTTGCCTATATATAGAGATCCCTATTTGGACCCAGGAGGGCTAGATCCTGAGGTCTGAAAGTGGTTTTGAGGTTGTCTCATCTTTTGGTATTGCCAAACTTGCCAAACACATGTGAACCCCAACACTCACTACATATTCTACGCAGACAGAAGTTGTTGCAGTGATGGAGGATGGCACCACCACGGTGCAAGGAAGCTACTCCATGGATTTGGAGAAATAGAGGGTAATTCCCTTGAGGAAGGAATCCTCCATATATTGGAGTAGATGGAGGCCACTCATGCTTACATTGGCCAAGATCAGGAGGTTATTTTTGGATGGTAGCTTCTCATGGGAGGACAACTTCCAAAAGCCACCACTTCTACTTGAGCATAAGAAGTTACATGATGGGCATGTCAGCACTTTAGAGGATGGCTCTGGCATGAGGGATTTCATAGGAAAAGACAACAGCATGTGGGGAGCTTCACATTTCGGATCCTCAGCATTGTCTCTTAGGAGGATGGATCCATACTAGAGGTCTCAACTTTTGGTAGAGTACTCCAAGGATCTTGGGCCTTGCATGATTCTTGATGGCCCGGAGGAAGGTGATAGATACATGGTGGATGGTGGGGTCATCTATTATTATGGTAGAGTCTTCTTGACTAGAGATTCTGAGCTCAAGGAGAAGCTGTTACATGCAGCACATGTGGACTTTCTTTCCATACACTTTGATTCATATCATTTTTTGATGGAGGATTTCACCTGGGAGGGCATCCAGCAGGATGTATATCATCATATGGAGAGATGCATAGCCCAGATGATGATGGATAGGTTGTCACAACCACTTCCCTACTCATTGAGAGTGAGGGAGAACTCTTAGTTGAGCCATTTCAGCTCAATGACCAAGGTACATAGTAGAGGATGTACATTTATGCATTATGATTTGAACTCCTTTACTTTTTGTGAGCAGCATATTATACCAAGGAGGATCATTCTTTCTTGTATATTTTATTGTGATGTACTTGAGGCCATTTGCAGCATTGATGTTTTCCATTCTATTGGTGGTTTGTGGGATATGCCACATGATTTTTGGTGTGCACCATTGGAACAGAATTTTACTTTTATGATCCCATCTTGTGGGATGATTGTGGCAGCAAACAAGTGGCTAAAAAGGCACTTTTTATACTTTGTTTTGAAGTAGGCAAGGGATGCACTATGCTGTTTCCACATGTGGGACTATGATCCACCTCCCGGTTGTCATATGGAAACTTGTTTTTATTTGTTTTTTCTTCCATATATTTATGATGTTCTTATTCTTATGGGAAGCTTTGTTGGGAGGATGGCATAAGAGTTAAAGGGATTCATTGGGAGTATGATTATCCATACTTCATATGTTGCATGTTTTAGGAGAAACAATGGGCAAACCATGATTGCCACACTACATCTCTTGTCTTCATGTTGGAGGAGCCATTTGGAGAACTTAAGTTCTTGGGAAGCACTTCATGGATGTTTTGATGGGTGGGGTTAATTTGGACATTCTTGGAGACCATAATATTTCAGTCCAAGATCAACAGCAGCTCCATACATATCATAAATGGAGAGAGAAACAACATGGGTGGAAAAATCTGATCTCTCCATATAGCCCCAATACATTGCATGAACCAGGGGTTGAGGATTTCTTTGATTAGCTACCTAGGATGGATCATTTCATTTGGATGATCCCATGGGTATGGGAGTCTCTCATTGAGAATGAGATCCCCTATGTTTTTCATCACTCCTTCCTTGAGGATGCCATTGGATAGCAATAAGGTTTCCACTTACACCTTCCACTTTCTTATGATGTGAGCCATTTGGTTTTGCATACTTGGGAGGAACCACTGGGGGGGGGATTTATTGCAGATTATTTTGAGCAGTGGTGGGGACTATTGATGAGGAGGCCACAAGAGGATGAGGGGAGGAATTTTGCTCCACCTTTATAGTTGCTTGAGGACAAGCAACATTTTGGAGGGGAGGACTGTAATATTCCTAAAATTTAGCTTTTAGCTAAATGGAATATTATAGATCATTTTGTCACTAGCTAGGTGAATAAATGGGTGGGGAGGCCCATAGATCTCCTTAGCAGAAAAAAAACGTTTCAATTGTGAAAGGATACCTTCTAAGCAGCTAAATAAGGCACCTTTGAGTATGAACAGGGGTTGGATCATGTTGAACAAGTCAACTTTGACCAAGTCAACAACGTTGCTATGGAGGAGTGGACATTAAATGAGGAATAACACAATTTTGGAGGGAGATGGACTGCATGGAGGAAATGACATAATTGAGTAGGGCCAAGGGAAAGGAATCTCATAATATATATAAGGAAGAGGATGGCAGCCATATTGGGTTTTTTTTTTGGATTATTATTTTGTATGTGGTCTATTTAGACTTCTTGCATTCTTCAGCTGTTTAGTTGAGATTGTTGTGTTGTTTAGCACCAGGTGTTCTCGACCAGGAATCCCACCTCTTTCCTTGAGAGGCCTCTTGGAAGATAATTGAATTTCATTTCCACATTCAGGTTTTCAGGCCAAGCTACAAATTTCTTCATCAACGCAGTTTCTGCAGGACATTGTGCTGTGTTGCAGGGTGCAGCAATGGAGAATTAGATCGGGTGTCTTCAGAGCTAGTTTTGCAGTGGAGGAAGGTTTCCATCAATTGGAAGGCCTGTAAAGAAGCCCCTTGAGATTTATTGACACATTTAGTAGTAGTATAAGGAGAATTTATCCCGTACAGCGCAGTTTCAGTCCAGATCTGCGTCATTTTAGGGAGGAGTTGTAGGGGTAGTTGCAGTGGTTGTTTTGAGAGGAGATTTTTTCAGTGGGGGAACCATTCTTTCCTCTGGAGGATCTATTGGAGAAGATCTATAGTTCTCTACATTAACTTCAGCCATATATTCTCATTTCAGTTTTTGTAGCATATCTTCAACCCTAGGGTTGCAGCTTACATTGGCACATTGTGTGCATTTTCCAGAAACCCTCTTGCGTTGTCTTAGAAAGCTGATCTAGTGCCCGAATCTGTATGTTTAGATTCTATTAGGGCCTATATCAGTATTTTTGCATCATTGTATCATCTCCAGCTATAGCTATGAATAATATCACTGCGTTGTAGCAGCTCTCCGACATTTTTTATTGCAACATCATCTAACTTTTGAGAGTGTCTATGTATTGGAGGCTTGTGCGATCACATTCTATGGTTTGTGCCTCATTTTTTGGTACTTATTTGTTGCATATATGATCAATAATATGGCTCTATATTGGTCTCATGGTTTCGTGTGTTAAATACTTTTTGTTGCTTTCATTTTATGAGCTATATTGTTTCTTTTCCCATTTGGGAATATTACACGCTATGTGTGAATTGGTCGACAATAATGATGCGGTCCTCATGGGGGAACATCATAGTTCAGAAGACAGAGAAGGATATGGCTGACATGGTGTACATATAACTCCATCCAATGAGTATATTTTAATACAGTTGAGCATCCAATATTTCAATGTAAATAAGCATTGTCTTTCCGGCTAAGCAGACGAAACGTTTTGGTAGAGGCCGATGGGAGCTTAAGGGCCTAGCTGGTCCCTTAGCCATTTTTGGAAAAGGTTCAATAGGCATCTTTGATAGGTTCAAAGGTGTTTTTGGAACACTTGTACTAGCCCCTGTCAAATTGGTGTCCGTTGGGGTATTGTAATTTCAGTTCCGTGTCTAAAAAATCATTTCTTCGCCAATCATGTAGATTTCATGGTTGTTTTTTCTAGAATCATCGGGTGTTTTTTGTTGTTTCTGAGTGCTAACTATCCCTTGATGGGGGAAAGTCTCCTGAATGAATGTTTTATGCTTTGAGGATCCCCCTTGCCCACGGTTACCTTGCAGCTTCTTCAGCTCAGGGAGGTCGGGACAGTGGTGAGTGTAATGGCCATACTCAGCACAAATTGAACAAGAGTAGTTTGTCTGTAGATTTTCCCTCTTATTCTACCTTTGGGGGTTTCTTGGCTCCTAGTTCTGATTTCGGTTGGAGTTGCCTCTAGCCTGAGATTGCAGAGGACGTTTCTGATTTTTTCCCCCCTGTCCAAGAATTTATTTAGGATTTTTTTTTCCTTTTTTTTAAGCCGCGTTAGGAGGATTATTTGGATCCTCCTTATTGTATGGTTGGCGCAGTGGACTTGGGAAGGCTGTAGAAATTTTACCTGTGCATTATTCTGCATGGGTGGAATTTGTGTTGGGAACTAGGCATATTTCGGCCCTTGTCCATGGTTTATGAATGGTTTTTTGGGGGGATCTCTTCCGTCAGCATGTCTAGCTGCATACTGGGTCCCCTAAGCCAGAGGATATGGACCTCCCTGCTGATGGTGTTATGATTACTTTGGTAGCCGGGTTGGAGTATTTTTGAGTAGAATCATATCTATAACTGGGGTATGGAACGCTCCTGCTTAGGTGATTTTGGGTCAATGACCCAATAAAACCGTTTGCAGAGTTCGACGTGCCTTGCAATTCTTTGCAAGTTTGCAGGCATTGGACATTAGGTAGGATATTGTAAATGTATCATGACTATGTATAGATCAGCTCAAGCTATTGGGCCTTACTGATGGCATCCTCTTCGGATATGGGCCCTTGTTGTGCCACATCCTTTGAAAACTCTGCGGCGAGATTTTTCAGGAACAGGTCTAAAAAAACTCGATCGTCGAGTTTGGCTTTGCACAAACTACGACACCGCTACCATTCATGGAGATGGTCTGAGATATGGACAAAAAGTGTTTTCCTAAAGTGGGTCAGTAATTCCATTCCAAAATCATGGTGTATGGGTAACTGAAAATAGGTCAGGAATGCAGTAGCGAGGGCGCTAAAGGTTCCATGTGTAGTAGATGGCTTCTCCACATACCATTTAGCGACTATTCCAGTTAGGGTGCATTGAAATAGTCTTAGTGGAACAATATTGTCAATGATGATGTTTGACGAACACCACAGGTGGAAAGTCATAACATGATTTCGGGGGTCTTCCACTTGCTTCCCTTCAAACATTGGAATGTCTGAAGGGAGCTTCGTGGGCATGAGTGGCCATGTAGGGTTGTGTGAAATTGGGTCGTTTGTTAACTTGGTTAAATCTGGTAAATTTATTGAAGCTAAGAAAGGTGATTGTGTGTTGGTAGCCATTGCACCCTGTGAAAACACAAAATTTTGGTTAGGTATAGGGTTTTTCTGCAACGTACCTTGTTATGAGTTCACCTGGCTTCTCGAATGGGTAGCACTCCTCTGTCCCCTAGGGGTTGTGGGAGGAGTGGTATGCGGTGACCCTATGGGGGTGCTCACCAGTGTGGCGTTGGGTGACCAAATAGGGTTCCCAAATAATGATTCCCTAATAAAGGATGAACCAATAAGTGTGGTAGTGTTTCATCTTTGACGCCTAAATGGAGAAATACTTGGAACCCCTCCTGGTAATGGGGGGAGATCCAAAAGACGTCTAGATCGACGAGATCCCGTTGGGTTCATTCTAGCGTTGACTAGGTATGGTTTTAGAAATATTTGAGAGGATAGAGGTTATAATCAAAGAAAAAATCTGATCGGATACATAAAACAAAGTGAAAATAAAAGATAAATTTTCCCTTTAGATTAATCCTGTGTGATCAGTCAATCAAAAAATATGGTTTTTTGTTGTTTTTACGTATGATACTAAAATACTAGAATACCTAATTCTCCTCACACACTCAAATGTAACTGGGCCTTGAGAATATATCTTGCGAACACTGGCGCAACGTCCCGAAAGAACTTGTGACTCAACCGAAGAAAATCGGCCAAGGTAATGGTAGAGGATCCAGTGTTGCCTGCACCGTCACCTATAGGGAAGGATGCCCTAGTTTTGGCCACTAAGTACCATCATCCCATGAGAGCATTTGAGCCTTGAGCTTCCTGGTAATTCAACTACTAGTACTAAGTATTAGATGGGTCAAGTAGCCCCGAATAATATCGCATACACTAGGCCTAAGCTTAACCCCCTCTGAATCAAGTCTCTTTGGCGCTCAAATTTTATTTTATATGGGAAAATAGATACATTTAAAATTTCCCTGACAAGTCAACTTCTATGTTTCAATATGTAAACTAACCAATGCAGCTTATTGGATGCCTACCCCCTTGGTCCTAACTTAAACAATAAATTCTCTTGTGGCCCCTGTGGGTAGAGTTTAATGAGTTTAGTTAAGTTAGTTTTAGGTGTTTTTTATTCACTGAAGGTCTGAATGTGTGTGAGAAAGAGGTGAACAAGCACATATTTTGAACATGTGGATATGTGGTGATCCTTTTCAAAATCCCCTATTTAAACTATGTTTGGTTTTTCCTCACTCAAAAGTAAAACATGCGCGGATGTGGTCCACTTACAATGTTTCCTAGTTAATCTAAATGATCAACTATAGGGAGATGGTGAATTATCAGCAGAGAGTGTTCATATGCTTGCCTAGGATCACCCAAGGGTGCAAAGGTAGTAGATATTACTTTCTCTCTAAGGATAATTCGATCCTGGTCCCAGATCCTAGTGCCAAAAATTACACTAAAATTAGTGACTTTTAAACTAGGAAAATGAAAACGATTTAGCAAAGGATTCATGGACTGGGGCCACTTATTTTGGCTAATTACCTATATGTTTTTGAGTGCCTAAATTCACAAAACATAAATTATTTCAGAATGCAAGTTAATTGCCCCCTACTTAAACTATTTGTTCATTTTGCGAAAATCAACTTGAAATTTTTAAAACTAACACCTAAACTATTAAAACACAGCCAAGAGTGAGCTTTAACAAGTCATGGGACACCTCAACTAGTGTTGGCAGATTTCTTATGGGCTTTCAATCACTTTACAAATAGGAAATGAAGGGAAATGGCAGAAAATTTTTGCCTCTGGTTTCCACATGCAAAAGGCTCAGACATGTGCAAAGCCTACGCGCAGGTCACTACTGAACGTGTGTGGTCGAGCGTGTCTATTTGCTAAAAATCTACGTGATTTTCCTTCAAATAAATTTTTGGAACTTCTGAGCTTCAGCCTCTCACTGAGGGTGAATAGGCAGTGAAGGAGAGAAAATGGGCAGTTCCAGCCACACTCTAAAGCAAATAAAGAGGTCTCTGTAAAAAGGCACAACCACATAAACTTGGAAATAAAATTAGTGGAATCATCAATCCTATGTAGGTGTATTTGGTGCATAAGTGTACCAAATCACACTTGCTTAAGAGGAGTGATTTTTTCCTCTTAAGTTCTTGGTCACAGGAAGAAAATCAAAGGAGTCGGAAAGTTAGTGAACATGCCAAAACATAAAACATACTAGATAATAAAATAACATGCATTAATAGAGATAAAATAAAAACTAAACTAAAACACATAATAAAAACTCTAAATAGAGTCAAATAACTTTAATAATCCAAACGGTGGTGCTTACGTCACCTCTTATTGAGTGCTAGTAGGAATAAAGGATAAAAAGTTTACCCACTTGCCAAGGGGCCCTTAGAACTAGGGAGTTCTAAGACCCAATGCAAGGATGCCTTTACTTCCAAGCTACCTTGGCACAAATTCCCTCTCTCTATGTAGAAGGATTGGAGTTGTTGGATGACCAACAAATAAATCCCCTCTATCTTTGCTCTGGATCACAGACTGTTGGATTTCTTGGGGAAATTCTGGCCAGCATAACAATGTGTTCTCCATTTGTTCATATCTTAGTGCCTTTTTATAGGAGAATTCAAACTCTCCTTCCCTCTCATGGTACATTGATGTATGGTGATCCAAGAAAGGAGGGTGATTCCATTGTGTGTCACATCATTCCATTGTGTGCTCCCTTGAGGTCCTAAGGAGGCTTGGGCAGTTGTCCTTAGCTAGCCTCAAGTGTGGGATGAATTTCTTGAAGTGTGGCTTGTGGTCCCTGAAAGTGATTTCTGTCACTATCATCTCTGCATGGCTTTTTGAGGGAAAGCCACGCAAAGGCGCGCCTATCAAAGAAAAGTCTGTGCAAAGGAACATTTTGCTGGTTTCTTCAGTGCATAATTTTATTTTCCTCTTGGACCTTAGAGATTTTTTTTTAATTCTTCAGATCATCTAATGTGCCTTAGCCCTGTAAATCCTTCTGCCTGACATTTAATAATGTCATCTTTTCTTGTCTGATTTTCTAGTGATAACACTCCTCATCTAAATCAACAAGCTAAAAATTAGTCACTATCTCATGGAGGTCATCCTCCTCATGAATGGATTCCTCATGTGCATCTTCCAGTGCCATATTTTGTTTTCCATTTTGTACCTGCTTTGTTGGTGAAGAAGGTAGGGCCCCTCCCACAATCTATGGGGTAAACACTTGCCTATGCCCTCTCAGATATGTCTTTGCCAACAAGATGATTTCACCCTCCTTAGGATTTCTAACCTCAAATATGTTAGGTGACTCATCCTTATCATAAAATGGTGATGATGGTGGTGATGGTGATGGAGTAGGTGAAGTGGTGTGAGGTGTAGTGGAGTGAGGTGGAGTGGAGTGAGGTGGAGACATATATGTAGATGGATGAGATGAGGAAGGTACATCTTCAGGATGTGGAGCTTGTGGAGCAGTGAAGATGTCATTTGCAATGAAGGTGTCCCATGAGATGCCCACTTGATCAAGGTGATGGAGGACAATGATCTTTATCAATGAGTGGTGGAATAGGTTATTCATCTACTAGTGATAATCTCTATTTTTCACAATGTAAGTCATTTTATCTATGCTCCTGAATAAAAAGTATGGGATATTGAGCAATCTTACTCTTGTGAAGTGCATCAGAAATCTAATGTGGTTGTGTAGAGCCTAGAAAACCTTCCTTCACTAGAGAAGTACTTCATGATGATCTTCATCATGGGTGCATACCTATTAAGAAGGTAGTTGAAAGGGAAAACCCTCCTCCTTTCATTCTTGTATCTTGTTTTGATGAATGGTTCATAGTATTGATCCTCCAAATCCTTATATTTAAACCATTTCTCTCCCATATTTGGAATCCATGTGGCAGAAACAATGACAGATGTAGATACACTGAAGTTACACTTGCAAGGGTCACCTGATTGTCTTTGAGATTTTAAGTGAAAACTCTACTTAACATGGGATGATTTTGGACCCTTCAAATCCTGTTGCAAAAATCAAGTCACCTTACATATTCAAAAAAACTCATAGTCATGGGAGAGGCCCTCAATTCCTTTGTGTTGGTGGGTTCCAGTCTTATGATTCTTACTCCTTTATTGGGCCTTCTCTATGCTCTATTCTCCTCTCTTTTTCTACCCTCCTCTTCCACATAGTCTCTGTCTTCCATCATAGTGTTTTTATGGCCTAGAAACCCTAGGGATTAGGTAGTTGGGAATGGGGAGTGAATATGGGTCTAGGGAATAGAAATTACTCTAGGAAAATTTAGGGAGGTGGGGGAAGGGATTAGGTAACTTCGGGAGGTGATAGTAGGTCAAAATGTCAAGGGAATTGGAAATGAGAATTTAATTACAGGTTTAGGGAAGGGGCTACCTAGAAATGTAGAAGTATAGGACTTTGGGTTTTTAGGGAAAGGGGCTTAGAGATTTTGGAATGATAGTGCAAGAGTAGGGATAGTTTTTTTAGATGTCTGGGAAGGGAATGTAAGGTATTAGGGCATCAATTTTGGGATTTAGGAGTAAAACTAGGGTTTCACTTGGGAAAAATGTCAATTTTTTCTTAAGAAAAAACACACTATAAAATACTTCTTTAAGAGTGCAAGGAGGAAAAAATTATGTTTTACTTACTTCAAAGAGTGTGTAAGAGGAATTTTTTGAAGAGTTTGGAAGTGATTTGGTAAGTTTTGGTGCCTGGAGGGGTCATTGGGAAAAAGCGCAGCGCATCGGGAAAAAGTGTAGTGCCTTGCCCAGAAGCACAACGCCAGTGGAGAATAAGCACATTGTTTCCTAATCTAAGCACAATGCCATTTATCTAAGCCCACCCTCTGAAAGTGCAGTGCCAATTAAAAAATCACCCTCTAACCCTGCAAATCGACTTTTCCAGCTATGGGAGTGTAAGCTCGATAGATGAAATAAAAAATGAGCTTCTTTGTGATGTCTTGGTGGTCTTTATAGTTCATGATTTGAATGAATTGGGACTTGGGACACACTTTTTATTTCTTCACTTTCATTTTAAACTCTGAATTTTTACTTTTGCACTTGACTTTTTCCTTGAAAAATTGATCATCTGATGACTTTGAGAACTCTTTGATTTGACATTTTTTGATGCTTTTTCGTGTTGGAACTCTGGGTTAGAAACTTGGGAATCGGGATACTTATTATATTTTTATGACATAAAATTACATAGTGAAAATTAAAAGTTACATCTAAAAACCAAAATTACATGCTGAAAAAAGAAAATTTTCTTCACAAATCATCTTCATATGGTGAAGAGATGTTATTAGATCACTCTTTACTTGTTCGTCTTATGCAGTGGAAATGAAGTTTTATTGGACCTTGGAAACCCTAATGACCTAATGAAACCTTGAAAAACCCTAAAAAACCTAATGAGACCTTGAAGGATTGAATTTCGAGATGATATGACTAATATTGACTTTTTATATGGTGTACAGTTAGCAAGGTATGAAACTATGCTAGCAAGTAATAAAATTTGGGAAAGAGTGATTTTTTAGGACTAAGGATACCATCAATGACTAAATTTTTGCATGAGCTAGTGGAATGATAAAAAATTTATGAGTGGGACCCCTAAAATGATATGAAAAGAGGATTTTTTATTACTAATGGTAGGATGCAAATACTGACACTAACAGAATATTTATTATGCACTCGACCTGTGAGACGAGCCAAAATTAAAGAAATACGGAGCAAAATAGTTGAAACATATAGATATCACGATGAAATAGATAAGAGGAAAAGATATTTTATTATTTAGAATCAGAATACAATGTTCGCTTGCCTCTCCGAGGGGGAAACCTCCAACAAATCAGAGCTCAATTACAATATGACACAATGCATATTCCTTCACTCTAAGAATATTCATAGCCTAATGGCATCCAAAACCCTAAATACTATTGTTCCTTGACATAACATGGGTTAACCACTTTATTTATGAACTATAGCACATCTATAACTAATTTTGGTAACTTTTCTAGAATGTGGGTCAACCACTTACAATAATTATTAATGCGGATAAATTTTTATGGGTTTTATTGACTCAACTAAGTAACTATGACTTGGGATTATTACATAAATAAAGGGGTTTAGATTTGGACCCTAACATGTCCTCCCCCATCGAAAGAAACCTTGTCCTCAAGGCTGAAGCTACAGAATCTACTGAAGAATAGTGGCATGTTCTCATATCGCATCTTCTAGAGAGGTGTCTTTCCACTTGATCATGTAGCCATGGAGATGTAATTTGCGAGTATCGAGGACCTATTCTAGTTGGAGCCAAAGTTAGCCTTCCTCATCCAATTCTAGCAGAGTTTTTGGAACCTTGCAATTTTTTCCCACAACTTTCTTGAGGCATGAGACATGAAATATTGGGTGGATTATTGAAGTAGTCAGTAAATATAGTTTGTAGGTGACGACTCCTATACGCTGAAATACCTGATTATGCGCATAGAATTTCGGTGCTAGTTTTGGGCATCCCTTGTCTTTGAGAGAGATATGCTTATATGTTTGGAGTTATAGGAACACCTAGTCACCTACTTGAAATGACTGCTCAAATCAATGTTGATAGGCATGTTGCTTCATTCTGTTTTGATTCTGACGTAGGTTAGCTTTGAGATGAGCGATCATGCTTACATGGTCCTATAGGAGTTCATCAACTGCCTACACTTTGTAACAACTAGCGATGTAAGAAGCTGGTGATGGTGGGAGTTGGCCATACATAGCCTCATATGGCATCATCTTGGTAGATTCATGATAGTTAGAGTTATACCACCATTCATCTAGAGGCATCCATTGTACCCATTAATGTTTCTTGTCAAAAGTGAAACATCACAGATAGGTCTACAATAAGTTGTTGACTACTTCTATCTGACCATCAGTTTGAAGATGATAATTTGTGCTTACTTGGAGTTGTGTGGCCTGGAGGTTGAAAATTTCTGGAAAAAATTTGGTGGTGAAAGTGGGGTTGCGATCCGACACAATGGAAGTCGGCCTACCATGCAGTTTGAATATTTGGTCCATAAAAATTTATGCCACCAAAGTTGGGGTAAATGGGTGGGGTAGAGCACAAAAATGGGAACATTATGAAATTATATCAATAGCCACCATGATAATGGATTTGTTTCTGAACTTTGGGAGACATGTAATGAAATCCATGGATATTTATGTCCACACATAAGTAGGGAGTGGTAAAGGTTGTAAGGTTCCCAGTTTCTTGATTTTTTCCCCTTTGTTGCGCTAGCATACATCACATTCAACAACAAAAATAAGAATGTCATTTTTCATTCCTATCCAAAATAAGGAGCGACGTGTGCAGGAATAAGTCTTATGAAATCCTGAATGTCTGGTAGTTGGAGAGGAGTGAAAATTGGCCAAGATGTAGGTTTTGAGAGATGAGGCCGGGGAGAGCATTATTCGATCCTTGTAATGAAGAACCTCATCCTGCCAAGAGTAGTCTGTTGAGGTATTGGGATCTGCTCTCAAGTTATTAATGATATGGGACATAGAGGGGTGGGAGAACCATTCATGGTGGGCTTCTTCAATCCAATCTAGTCAAGGTAGAGAGAGAGATAAAAAGGTGCCCTCATCCTCAAATTGGCATGATAAGGCATAATCTACTACAATGCCATGTCCCTTTTTGTAAATTATTTCATAATCATATCCCAACATTTTTCCAGCCATTTATTTTTTTGTGGAGGATAGACGCTCCTCGAGAAAATATTTCAGCCTATGATGGTCAATGTGGATTTGGAATCTTCTCCCCAATAATTATGGGTGCTAAGTGTCTACTACGTGTAACATGGCCATCATTTCTTTCTCATGTGTGGATTGTCCTAGATGTTTTCCACTAATTTTTTGACTAGTGAAGGCCAATGGTCTACTTTCATGCTATAATATTGTACCAATTCACGTACCTGAAGCATCACATACAATCACAAAAGGTTTGGTGAAGTCGTGTAAGGCCAATATTGAGGTGGAGCACATGGCCTATTGTGTTGCGTTAGTCCATAGGACAGATTTTTTTTCAGAATATTATTGAGGGGACATGCCATGCATCCATAATTACCAATAAATTTTTGATAGTAACTTGTGAGACACAAGAATCCACTAAAACTCTTTATGGTTTTTGGTTGGGGCCAATCTTGCATTGAATGAATCTTCTTTGGATCAACCCTTACTCTGTCATGTTCCATAATGTGTCCCAAATACTCAACTTCTTCCATGCCAAAGGAACACTTAGTTATTTTGACAAGTAGTTTGTGATCTTGGAGATATTGTAGTATATGGTCAACATGTTGAAGGTGATTATACCATGTGATGTTGTAGATGAGAATGTCATTAAAAAATACCAAGATGTTGTAGATGATAATGTCATTAAAAAATACCAAGAAAAATTTTATGAGATAAGGGTTCAGAAGGTGGTTCAGGAGGATCTAAAAAGTGGAGGGAGAATTACAAAGAATAAATGGCATGACTAAGAATTCACAATGGCCTTCATGAGTTCGGAAAGATATTTTGGTGATGCCAACTTCCTTCATACATATTTGATGATAGCCTGATAAGAGGTCGAGCTTGGTAAAGAATTTAGCACCATGTAGTTCATCAATCAAATCATCAAATACTAGAATAGGGATTTTTTCCTTTATAGTGAGCTTGTTAATGGCCCAAAATTTAGGACACATGTGACATTCCCCATCCTTATTTAAAACCATGACCATAAGGGATGAATAAGGGTTGGTGTTCAGAAAAATAACCCTGGCTTTCAAGAGTTCCTTGAAGATTTTTTCAATCTCATTCTTTTGGGAAAAAGGAAAGAGATATGGGCAAACATTTGGTTGCTGAGCCCTAGGGACTAGTGGGATGCTATGATCATGCTCAGCCCGAGAATGTTGGAGTTCCTTAGGTTTTTCAAAGATTCGTTGATGGTTATTTAAGATCTGTTTCATATCTAGATGAATAGGGGGCAGAGTGGATTCAACAAATTTAATGGCATTAAATTGGGCTACTACCCCTTGATGGTCCTTTTTTAAAATCTTCTCCATTCGATGCAAGCTAATGATAGTAGGAGCACCTTTTTTGAGTCTCCGCAATGTATGAGTGAGACCTTTTTGCTTAAAGCTCATATATAACTTCTGGAAATCCATTTTTATAGGTCCTAGTGTCCGAAGCCATTCTATACCAAGGACAATGTCGCAACCACCCATTTCAATGGAAAACATGTGAGTTTTAAGGTGATAATCTTCCATTTGAAGCTTAATGTTTTCATAACATCCTTCACATTTCATAGCCCCCCTTTCAAAAATCAATACTTGTAAATTAGAGACTACCCTTACAAAACAATGGAATACGACACCTACACACTTATGGACGAAGTTATGAGTGCTTCCGCTACCAATCAACACCACTAGTGGTTGATGTTTAATGAAGCCATGAATTTTGAGAGTTTGGAGTGAAGAAATTCCAGCCAAGGCATGTAGTGATATAACTGGCTCATATGGCATAGCTGTGAGATCATGGTCTGGATATACTTGAGTTTCACATGCTTCTTCCTCAGCCACATCATGGATGCGGGCTTCATCTACTGAACTATTTTCAGTAGAATCAATTTGGAAGAAATTTGGTTTCTTGCATTTATGTCATGGGGAGTACTTATCATCAAAGTAATAGAAAAGTCACTTGGCCATTTCTACTAGAGACACCTTCTGAACATTCAGTGTTTGGTTGAGGCCCGTAGCCTAGGTGGGGTGTGCCTTTGCGGAAAAATTTGGGAGACTATATTGGGCTTGTAAGGAAACTTCCACATCTAAGGATTTGCGGCATACATCCAAAAAAGTACTAGAATGATGCATTCAGACATGGGCTTGGGTTTCTTCCTTCAGGCAAGTGATGAAACATTCCAAATAAAATTCATCTCCTATTATGTCAGTTCTAATGGACAATTGTTTGAAAGTGGAAATGTAGTCCTTGAATGTACTGGTTTTTCCGAGCTTAGTGAGCCATCCCAAAAATATAAGAATCTTGATAAAAACGTTCAAAAATAGATTTTGAGAACATATGCCAAGTTATCCTCCCTGGGTAACATTTTTGATGCCATTGCCACAACTGCCACCTTTCTTTGTCCAAGTAAATTTCTCCCACTCGTAGTTTACATTGATTGTCACAAATATTATTAAGGATGAAATATTTTTCCATTTGAGCCATGCATATTGTCAGGTTCGAGCTATCAAGTTTGTACATCTATAGATTGGGCATCCTTTTTCTTGAAAATTGGGACCCTCCATGGAAGTGAAGCTGATGGTTAGATTCACCTTCTTCATGTGCATCAACATGGGTATTCCCTACAAAATGTCTCCATGTTAGCCAGAGCTGCTATAATGATTTTGAGAAGGACCTCAAGGATGATCTCAAGGTTGTCTATTTCTTGCTCACTTTTTCTGCAACCATAACTTGGGATTGGGTTTTTTACATGCACTAGCCTGGATTTTGCAACCGCCTAAAAAAATTGGTCTTATAATTTAATGGTACCAGTGCGATTAGCTCACTGAATAGAGTCTTATGGGATAGGTATATCAAAAGCATTTTGAAATAAACACTTGGGCTTATAATATGGCTTGGATAGTATTATTCCGAACCCCAATGTCTAGGTATCGTCAGATGTGCTACAAATACCTCAACTAATGAAACTAATATGGATGTCTCCTATAGACCAAAATTGTGGGATCTAAAAAAGGTTGAAAGGGTAGGGTGAATGAGAGAACTATGGTCACAAGGAGTGTCAGGTGCTACAGATCGCCATATACTCAGGGGTCCAACAATAGTACTTGGTCTGTTAATTTAGGCCACCAACTAAGGAGGATTGACCGTACCCTTAATAGTACTACCTAAATACCCTGTTGTATGTGAGATTAATCTCCCAAAGTGTTGTTCTCAGTGTACTATAGCAGTGATATGGCTGATGGATGAACTAATGTTAAGTCTCAAGTTACCCTAGAGGGATTCTGATATACCCAATGGTATGTGGAAGCGCAATCTGTGCATGGTTCTGTCTAATGTGCTACTACTCAAATTGGTAACCATATGGGTGCCAAGAGAGTCCAAAAGATATGACCATATATTTTAGTTCCTATATTAATGCCTCCCAAAATCTGTAGGTTTATGTGCTCAATGATAGATCTCATGGTTTAAAGATGTCGGAACACGTCTGTAGCCTAAAAACAATTCTACGAAAATTGGAGGTCTCGTTGGACCTCTAAAGTGCTCTATTTCCACTTGTTATGCACTTGACCTGTGAGAAAATCTATAATATAAGAAATAAAAAACAAAATAGAAGAAACAGATAGATATTACAAGGAAATAGAGAAGTGGAAAAGATATTTTATTATTTAGAATTAGAATACAATGTTCTCTTGCCTCTTCGAGGGAGAAACCTCCAATAGAGCAGAGCTAAATTACAATATGGCACAATGCTTCATCCTCTTATCTAATACTATTTATAGCCTAATTACATCCAAAAATCTAACTACTAGTTCTCCTTGACATAACATTGATTAACCACTTTATTTATTAACTATGGACTGTCTATAACTAATTGCACTCCCATTTCTAGAATGTGGGTCAACCACTTACAATTATTATTAATGTGGATAACCGCTTATGGGATTTATTAGCTCAACTAAAAAACTATGAATTGGACTAGGCCTTCTTGGGTTTATTACATAACTAAAGGGGGTTAGGTTTGGACCCTAAGAATCTTTGGTCACATGGATTCTTTTGGGATACTCCAATCATCAAGATTTGAATTTTTTCTTTGTTCTTGAATGCTTCATTTGACTTCTCTGTTTGGTTAATATTCATCATGCATAATTTCCATGTTTTTATTAGAATAATTGTAATTATAATCACTCATGGCAAGCAAATATCAGCCTGAAAAGTCTCCTATCCTAACATGTTTCATGAAAATTTTATGTTCACAACTTAACAATGTGCTTGGAAATGACAAGGAAAATTTTGGGTGCAATTGTACACTATGAAAGGATGATGGTGTGAATCTTAAAGGCTTTGGGATGCACTCATGCGCTCAATAGGAGAGAGAAAGCTCAGGGGAAGGCAGAGGGTGCAAGTCTGAAGGACGAAGGAAGATAATTCTCACTTCCCAAATGTGTTGTGCGCTCATGGGAGATAAGAAGCAGCATAATGATTTGAAATTATGAAGAAATGAAAAAAAATACAATCATAAACATAAAAACATATATTTTTCAAAAATAAATCTTCATTTCATTAATATCAAATAATGAAAATATGCTTACAAACATAATGGGAATAAAACTAGCTCAGGCGATGGTAGCTTATCTCTAAGAAGAGATATGGCGACTACATGCCTATGAACTATATTAAAATGAGGCTTTAAGGGATATTTATTATTTAGAAACAATTTAAAACCCTAAACATCCAAAAACATAACCCTAGGAAATGAAGCTCCAAAATTGTGGGTCTGGGTGGGGTAACTTGGTACATCAACTTCCTGTGGTCGTAACTATGGAATACGATCTCTCTTTGATGCACATGATACCTCATTAGAAATATCTAAAAAAGGACCAAAAATCCTAATTGAAAACATGAATTAAACGCTCAAATTAGCCCTTTTTCCAAAAAAAACATCGTTTAGGCCTCAAAACAACTCTGGAAGTTCTGGACCTGAAAAAGTGCCAAAAATAGTAAATTATGCTACAATTATGGAAACTAAAAGAAATAATGGTAAAATAGTGGGGGTCCAAGTGTTATAGGTGGGAGGCCACCAATATCCACCTAGATAAGTCCCCCCTCCTTAGGAATCAGTGATCCCCATTGAGTTTAGTGCCTCCATGAGATGGGGAAAATTTTGTTGAACATGATCCCTGGTAAGCTAGTTTCCTTGGTGTAGGAGTTGGCGAGCTTTGGCAACCCGATACAGTTGGATATTCTTCTAGTGAGTGTTCTTGATATACATGTTGATGATTTGATTAAATATGTTTTATTCCATACATTCTAGGTTTAGCTCTATAATATCCCTATTTTCAGCGTTCTATAAATGGGGAATAAAGCTAAAGGTCAAGTGGACCTAACAATAAATTATGTATTGATATCTTAATTGTGGGAATTAATATATAAATGTTGAAATTATATTATTTTATAAAGACAGAGTAAATTGAGACCAGGAATTCAAATCCATGACAATGGACTAGATTCCCAAGACTTTCCCAAAATTCTCTAGAAATCCTTGGATAAAAATAAATTTTATTTTATTTTATTAGATGGGAGAAAAATATCTAATAAAATCCTCAGTAAAGTGGAAAGTTACTAAGAAGAGGTAAGATTAAAAAAAGGCTGAGGAAATTCTAGTTTTAAAAGAATCTTTTGTGGAAAAAACAAAAGCAAAGCCTAGGCTAAGGGAAACAACATCCCAAAATAGCTGGACCCAGTTATGGAAAAAAGCTGAGGGAAAGCAAGCTTAAATAAGCTATTCCTAGTATGACAAAGGGTTGTCTACACTAAGTAAGAATTGGTCTCTGCTCAGGGGAGAGCTATGGAATAAGCTCAAGGTTGGGAGGAAAATAGTCTTTATACAATGGTATGCACATTTTGTTGAAAATTTCTGGTTTAATCTAATGTTATTAGGGATATTATATCTGTAGTATAATGCAAAAAACTTAGTGTTTTATAAATTCTGTATGGAATTTATGCAACTTAAATTATATATTTTATGGGTATTATACAATGTATTGTTGCATAAATTTAATTGTCATATGTATTTAACAATGTCCTAACTATAAATGAATATGGTTAATTCAATTGTACTATTACATAGAATTAATTGAAATAGTGGAAAAACAAACAAAATCTCTAAACCCTTCCTCGGAGTTTAAATCTGTTGTTTAAGTCCATTTTAAATAGATGGAATTCAACTTAAAAGTTACAGTGTGTGAGAAATAAATATGGATATAATATAGCAAGATGCATATCAGAAATTTAACTATGCATGTATCCTCTAGTAGAATTCTTAAACATAATTAATTCTATACAGATAACATGACATTAGATACATATCTGAATTATTTTATGTAGATACAAAATTCAGATTTAAAGTAAACAAAATTATATGTATGCTGAAAATTGAAGTTGTCACATACTATAATTCATACAGAATTCTGACATGTATGTGAAAACATGATATAGATACAAATGGAGATCTGTATTATCTAACTTCCATATACATTGAATTACATCCAAACTCCTCCAGTCGAAGTGAGGATGAAATAGTACAACAATAATTGTAAGTGAAATATACGATATGTTGTTATAAATACAATCGAGTCATCATTCTAAAAATATGTAAAATTAATGATAATAAACCAAGACAGAACATTGTGATGAGAAAAATAAAACAAAGGCAGACCTTGGTGTTGAATTTTCATTACTAAAGTAGTAAATGACTAGTATATCGAATTAGGACATTCATTGTGACCAGAAATAGTAGTAAAAGAAAGAAAAAAAAATTGGTTAGTGAGATTTGTTACAAGCTCTATTGGTGTGAATTGTTTTCCAATATTTGATGTGTCCATTAATGGTGGAAAGTATGGCTGAAGGCGGTCCCCATTGAACAATGGGTGCAAGCCAAGGAAAGGGGGAATGTTGAGCTCAAAATAATTGTATATAACAACCTTAGTGTTGGTCTAAGGCCCATATCAGAGTAGTCGAATCTTGTGGTGGGCCCCAATGAGGCGCTCCTTCTGCAAATGTAACCAAACTTTATCTCCCACCTAAAACTTGTGTGGCTCCCGATGTTGATCATGAAACTGTTTGTACTTAGCATTTCCTCTTTCCAATATTTCATGGACCTGCTAGTGGATTTGATAAATGTGTTCAATGAATTTGTTAGCTCTCTCATCTTCGAACTAGACATGAGACAAATCTACCTAAGTAGTTGCAAGTGCTATGGAAACATTTATGGGACATAGTGGGTAGAATCCTAGTCCCACTTGAAAAGGGTTGTGGCATGTTGCGCTATGGAGAGCCATGTTGTAGTTGTGTTAGACATAGGGGAGGCTCTCATCTTATGTGCATGGGTGCTTCGATTTTTACATGCAAAGGATGTTCACGATCATCCTGTTGACGGCTCTATTTGGAAATCAGTTTGGGGGTGAAAGGTCATGGACTTAGCAAGCTTGGTATCAAACAACAACCAGAGGCTAAATGAGAATGCACTTAGGAAATTTTTTTCCTGATCTGAGATAATGGACTGTGGGATTCCAAAACTGTACCCATACTCATTCAAACAAAAGTCTTGCAATGGATTTTACTGCGATACTCTTCTTACAGATCGCTAGAATGGCCATCCTAGTTAATTCATCGATGACCACGAAAACACAGTCATTGCCATCCCTGGTAGATGGAAGGAATGACATGTAATCCATGGAGATGGATTCCCAGGGTCAGATATGAGTATTCAGAGGAGTATGAAAGCCTTGCTTATTGATTATAGCTTTGGAAATGGTACATGAAATGTGGGATCTAATTTACTTCCCAACATCATGTCGAAGGTTCGGCCAATAAAAATACTTTTGTAGCACTACCACTATTTTCTCTACCCAAAAATGTCCAATGAACCGATTGAAGTGAACTTCCCAAATCATCTTAGCACGCTCACTTGAAGTTACACATATGTATCCCAGGTGGCATAAAAATGTGTCCTGGAGGTGAAATTCTGAAACTTCCTTATCATCCAGGACCACCTCATATGTGATGTTGAATTATGGATCACTCTTGTAAAGATGTGTCCATCCCAAAGTCTCATGTCCAAAAGAGTCGAGCATAGTGGTCAACGCCATAACCAATGATTAGATAAGGAATTATACAACATTATTGTTGTTTTCCTTATTGTACTTAATGTCCAAATGGAACTGTTGTAGATATGTGGACCAATGGTGATCACTCTACAATTTTCCTTCTGTTTCTATGAACTACAAGGGTCGTGGGTCTATGTGGATGATTTTTTCTTTCCCCAGAAAGTAATGATTCCATTATCGGTAGGCTTGAAAAATGGAATACATATCCTTGTAATAGGTGGTATACTTTCCCACTGTATCTAAAATAATCTCACTATGATATGCCGCAAGTGCCCCCACTAGCTACAAACTACACCAACAGCATAGTTGGAGGATTTTTTTTTAATTCCAAATGGTTACTACATGTCTAGTAATGTGAGCACTAGTGCGAGAAAAGGAGATGCTTAAACTCAGAAAAAGAATTATATTGGGATTCAGACCAAAATAACTTTTCTTTCTCAAATCCATGTGATATGGGAGAATCCCAACACAAAGCCATGATATAAATTGGCAAGAGCTAGAGAGTTGTGGAGCTATGTTAGAGTGGTTTTTGATGGTCAATCCCAAATAAATTTTATCTTGGTTGGGTCGACATGCATACCCCACTCATTAATGATGTACCTTAGATATTGAATTTGGGCCATACCAAAATTTCATTTATCCAAATTGGCACAAAATTTGTGTCGCACGGGGTTTTGATGACCTATTGAATGTGGTTTTTGTGCTCTTCCAAAATCTAGATAAAGATCAGGATGCCATCCAGGTACACTACCATGAACAACTTTGTGAAGGGCTACAATATTTCTTCCTTCAACCACATGTAGTTTGCGGGGGAATTTATCAACCCAAAAGGCATGACCATCCATTCTAAGATGCCCTCCTTGGATTTAAAGGTAGTCTTCCACACATTAGAGGGTTCAATTGGCACCCGGTGATAATTGGAATTCGAGTCAATATTGTTGAAATATTTGGCCCCTTTGAGTTGGTCCAGAAGGTCATCAATCTATGGGATTAGATACCTATTCTAGACAATGATCTTATTCAATTCTAAATAGTCAATATAAAGCCTCCATGCTCCATCCTTCGTATGTACCAACACAACCAGGCTTCCATAGGGTGATGAAATTGACCTCATGTGCCCTTTCTACAACAACTCCTAAATCTTCCTCTTGATTTCATCATTCTATAGAACAAAGATTTGGTATATTTCTCCATTTTGTAGCGGCACTCCCTGGGTAAGATCAATCGAGTTCTTTACCTATTAGTGTAGGGGTGCCTTTGTGGGTGAGGTGAAAATGCCCCTATACTCCTCCATGACCTTGTCCATATGAAACTTCCGTGTAGAGGAGCCCTATCTAGAGGCTGTGGATGTGGCCAAAATACTCCTTTTGTTTTGAGAGAAAATCATAATGAAGACAAATTCTCTCATATGGGAAATAATATTAATACATTTTTTATCAAAGATCATAGAAAGGGTGGTAGGTGACGCTACCTCTATTATCCTGTACAACTTCTGACCCAAATTAATAACAACCGAATGAGGTCTACATTCATATACAACATGATGCTTCCATAGGTATGGATACCCTAATAAAACATCACATAATTCCATAGGGGAAATGTTGCACAATACCTCATGTGAAAACGACTTGATTTTATATGGAAGGTGACACTGCTAGCTAACACAGAGATCTCGCACTTAGTAGATCCACCCAATGGTGTACGATTTTGAGTGCAACATAGCTGGAACATTCACTCTTAATAAACTCAGCTGAGATTAGGTTCTTTTGGCTCCTGCTGTAATCGATGAACTACATTAGCTAACCCTTTACCCACATCTATGAGTGGAAGAGGTGCTCCGCCTCCTTTGAATCCTTAGGTTCTACCTTTTGGAGCTTTTTGGTGGCTACAGTCATAGTGGGTTTGGTGTCAATGATCTTCTTTCCCTTGTTGAGTTTCAACTTAGGGTTAGAGCATGCATCAGCCTCTGATTCTTTCAGCTTGGCCACCATTTCCTACTTCGTACGACATTTGTTCATGTTGTGAGTAGCATTTTTATGGAACTCACACCACTTGTCGATGTACTTCTTTGACTTCCCATTATTCTCGGTTTTCTGCTTCAAGGAGTTGTCCTGGGGGGTTGTAGACTGACTCTGCCATTTTCTCTTCTTTGGGTTCACATATCTAGAGTCTCGCTTCTTCTGCTTGAATTTTTTCTCAATATTGGAAGCATATCAGTATGATGCACGAAGTGAGGAGATTTCCACGATCTTCATTTCTCCTAAATGTATTTTTGCAAGAAAATATGGTACTTGAGCACCAGATGTTTCTCATAATCTTTGATACCCAAATTTGTGCACAAGGTACGGAAAATATTTGTCAGCTCATGCACATCTTGATTCCTTTGTTTCCGCAACATAGTCCATTATATGTACTTTTCCACATAGCTCACCAATGGGTAATATTGTTCCTAAATGGCGTCCAGGAAAGAATTACAATTGGGTGCAGCTGAAAATAGTGAGGGTTCTCTCTCATCCCTTTGTTCACAATAGGTTTCCTACAATTCCTTGACATGGGGGGGGGGGAGTATTTTAGTGAATTTTATGCAGGAACGCAAAATAATACACATATAACCATAAAAACATAGATGCAACGGAAATAATTCTTCCTTTTATTAAAATCAAATTACTGAAATGTGGTTATAGATAGGGTGCTGGTAGCTTATCTCTGAGAAGAGATGTGGTGGCTACAGGCCTCTAAAATTTGTTACAATACATCCATAATATAAATAAATAGCTAGGATGTTGGTAGGCTTATATCTAAGAAGAGATGTGGCAGCTACAAGCCTCTGAACTGTGTTACAATGATACATGATGGAAATGAGCAGGTGAGGGCACTGGTAGCGTATCTATGAGAAGAGATGTGATGACTACAGGCCCCTCCACTATGTTATAATGCAGACATGATGGAAATGAATGAGCTAGGGCACTTGTAGCGTATCTTTGAGAAGAGATGTGATTGCTACAAGCCCCTGAACTGTGTTACAATGAGGCTCAAAGTCCTATATATTGGTGAGAAATAATCTAAAACCCAAAACGTCCAAAAACCTAACCCTAGGAGATGAAGCACCAAAAATGTGGGTCCCATTTGGGTAAATTGGTGTTTCAACTTCCCAGGGACGTAACTTTGGCATCTGATCTCCGTTTGATGCGCTCAATGGATCTAGAAGTTCAGGACTCGAAAATTTGCTAAAAATAGTAAGTTGTGATGCAACTTAAAAACATAAAGAATTAATGGTGGGGTTTCAAATGGAATAGGTGGGTGCCACCAATATCCACCTAGATCATTAGGGCCCCAAAATGGCTCTAGGAGTGCAAGACCTAGAAACCTGCTAAAAATAGTAAGATGTGTTGAAAGTGAAAAGTTGCAATAATTGATGGTGCAGGTCCAAAAGGAATAGGTGGGTGGCCACCGATATCCACCTGGATCATTGAGGAGTGAAAAATTAATATTTCCCATATTGGAAAAACCATGAACTGAAAAACACACTTCCAATAGATACAACCATCTATCTACAACATCTGCATCTATATCTCCTTCAAAAATGGGAATTTTAAAGTTGACTTGTACCTTAAAGGGAGTGGTGCCTTAAGAGTGTTTTTCGGATGTATATGTGTCACATGTGGCTATCTGCCAAAGGATATAGGAAAATTTATCCATCATCTTGTTCCTCTTTTGCTCGAGGGCTTCTTAGAGAAACATTTTGAACGGGTGTTGTTAATTTTGGACAACTAGGTCCAAACTCCATGTTGTGATGCTCAAATTAATATGCCAATATTTTTATTGGATTCATCTTTTAGAGAGGTGCAAGATCGATCTAAAGATCATCTTGATCCGATGAGAAGAACATTTATTTTGAATTTATTCAAGATATGTGCAGGTCGGCCTTAAGGTTTTGTGCCCCAGCAGTTGTGTCACACGCCCTCATTGATGGATATATATTGGTCAATGTTGGAGGAAATTTTCACTCATCTCATCCTCACACATTTCTCTCTCCTCATTTGATTGGTTCGATCACCTTGGACGCTCTTATCTTCACACGTGGAAAATTTCAGCAAGCAACAATTTTCTATTTTCAGCCTAAGGTTTCTACAGTAGCGTTGACTTTGGTCAACACAAGGTCAAATGGACCTGAAACTCTCCCAAACTTTTGATTTTCCAAATCTTCATTTTTTGACACTATTCCCAAGGCTAGACATTAACTTTGACTTGGCACTAGATGCTACTGCTGTTTGCGTTGACCGTTGACTAACAACATTGACTTTTGGTTGACTTTTGGGTTGACTTTTTTGGTTGTCCTTGAGAGTTGTGTGAAACTTCTAGTTGGTTGACCATATTGAGACTTTGCTGGTTGAAGCATCCTCGTGACTGTCATAACGCACAAACACACTTATATATTTATGGCTTACCTTTTTTCGATCTACTGGTATGTTCTATCAGCATTTTACTTTATTTTTTATGTGATTGCTGACTAATATTGGGATAAAAAATAAAGTTGCATCAAGCATAGAACATCTACAAAAATTTACATGGAATTAGAGATGAGGTGGAGACAAAACCCTAGTTTGTAGCAATCACCGAAGAAGACGATGGGTTCCTCAAACTATGATGGCTTTAAGGCTAATGACAAATTGACTGGGAAGGATGACTTCCATGCCTGGAAGATGACATTGGATATTAATTTGGAAGACCAAGATGTCATGGACTATGTGCAGGGTAAAATTCAAGAGCCTCCATCCACTACAACTGTTGCTACCAAAACAAAGTACAATAAGGGGGAAATCAAAGCAAAGCTGATGATTAGGGACTCAATTCATAAGATTTTGGTTGCCTACATCTCTGATCTAGGCACATCTAAGGATATGTATGATAATTTGGTCCACATGTTCGAGGCCAATAATGTGAATCAAGTCCTATTCTTCAAGAACCAATTGAAGAATCTGAAGAAAGGCAGGGATGAGTCTGTTCAATCATATTTTATGAAGCTGACTGGGATCAGGAATAATCTACTGCCTCTTGGGGAGACAGTATTTGATCGAGAGATGGTTCTCACCGTACCTAGAGGTATCTCATCCGAATGGCATGTATTCAACACTACCATTCTCAATAATAATGTGATACCTGATTTTGAAGAATTACTATCAAGATGCGTGCAAGAAGAGACAAGGATGAAGGAATATGAAAATGAAGGAAATCTTGCCTTCACTGCTCATTGTAAGAAGAAGAACTTTGGTGGCCCAAGGAACAAAGGAATATCAGGGGCCTAAGGAAAGAAGGGCAAGTGTTACACTTGTCACAAGCCAGGTCACTATGCTAGAGAATGCCCTTTCAAGAAGGATTCTCTCGATGACGATGACAACAACAACAACCGAAGGAATGGAAATCAAAGGAAAAACAGGTTTAAGGGGAAGAGGAAGGCTCCCTCGGGCAGAAATGGTCAACCTTTAAAAAGGTCGAGAAATTATAGGTATGAGGAATCAAATGTTGTTGATAAAAGAAATGAATTCTTTCTTGTATCTTCCCTCTCTACTGCATCTCCACCCGATGCTATGGATGTCTGGTTGATAGATAGTGGTGCCTCAAGGCACATCACTAGGTTCAAGGAAGCACTTTCTAGTATGATTGAGAAGGATGCTAATCTGGAAATTATCCTTGGAGATAATGCCACATATCCCATGAAAGGGACAGGGAATGTGACCCTCCACTTGTCTCAAGTTCAAGTCCTCCGCTTGCAGGATGTACTCTATGTACCTAATTTGAAGAAGAACCTTGTGTCTATTTCAACCATGGAAGACAAAGGTTTCAATGTGGCAATCATTGATGGGAAGGTGTGTATCTGGAAGAAGAGTTTCAAGGAAGCTATCGCGATTGGGTTTAGATTTGATACACTCTACTAGGTTTGAGGAAGTCCACTGGGAGCGATGACATGTGATACTATTTGAAAAACGGAACTATGGCACCGGAGGTTTGGACACCTTCACTACAAAGCCCTTCCTGAAGCAAGGAAGGTGGTGACGGGGATGCCCAACTTCACAAATAATCATGAAGGTGTATGTCAAGGTTGTGCTGAAGGAAAGCATACAAGGGTACCTTTCCCCTCAAGCATCACAAAGACATATGATGTCTTGGAATTAGTACATTCTGATATATTTGGTATGCTTCCCATGACATCCTTGGTAGGATGTTCTTATTATATGACATTCATAGATGACTTCTCTCACAAAACTTGGATATACTTCTTGAAAAAGAAGGATAAGACTTTCATGTGGTTTTGTACCTTCAAAGCCTTGGTGGAAATATGATAGGGAGTAAAATCAAGATATTGAGGACCGATAATGGCATTGAATATGAGACGAATGAGTTCAAAAATGTTTGTAGAGAATTTGGCTTAAGAGGGAGACCACAACTATCTATACTCCTGAGAAGAATGGCATTGTTGAGCGAAAGAATAGGACCATTTTGGAAGTTTCCCAGGCAATGCTATGTGACCAGGATCTACTGAAGTTTCTATGGGGAGAAGCTGTGAACACTTCTATGTACATAAAAAACTAATTCCCACATTCCGCTCTAGACTCAAAAAATCCCAAAGAGGTTTTCTCTAGTAAGAAACCTGACATCTTACATTTTAGAGTTTTTGGATGTCTTGTCTATTTTCATGTGCCGAAAGAAAAGAGAAGCAAGTTGGATTCTTCTGGGAAGAAGGGAATGTTTGTGGTCTACAGAGAAACTTAGAAGGCCTATAGAGTCTATGTGCTTGGTCAAAGGGAAGTGGAGATATGCCACGATGTTACCTTTGATGAAGATGCTTCCCTAAGGAAAGTAGTCACTCTTCCAAAATCTAAGGAAGATCATGAAGCAAGGCCTAGAAATCAAGAAGAACCAAAGGATGAGACGATGTCCAATGCTGAAGGACCGATGGACCCGATTGATCCACCTTTGTTGATGGGGAAGAGACCATCATGGCTCAGGGACACTCTCGAGGATGCCGAGTGACATATGGCCCCAAGGGGAACATTTCGTGAAAGCAAGAAGCCGAATAGATACTAAGGGTATCTAGCAGCCATGAGTACTAACATATAATCTGAGCCTGGATCTTTTGAGGAAGCCATAAAGAATCAAGTCTGGAAGGATGCTATGCACGAAGAGTATGAGTCCATAATAAATAATGATGTATGGGATGTGGTTCCAAGACCGGAGGACAAAGAAGTTGTCACCTCAAAAAGGCTCTACAAGATCAAGCATGGATCTGATGGAAGTGATGAAAATTTCAAGGCAAGATTCGTTGCTCGTGGCTTCTCTCAAAAGTAAGGTGTAGACTATGATGATATATTTACACCTATGGCCTGATATACCACCATCAGATCTATCATAGCCCTTGGTGCTATGCAAGGATGGAGTCTTCATCAGATGGATGTGAAGACCGCATTTCTGTATGGTGCGATAAAGGAAGAGGTGTACATGGAGCAACCTATAGGGTTTTAATTTCAAGATTGGGACACCCATGTCTGCAGGTTGAAGAAAGCCCTCTATGGGTTGAAGCAAGAACCTAGAGCTTGGTATGAGAGGATAGATAGCTACCTGATGAAGGTGGGCTTCACTTGTAGTGATGTTGATCCAAACCTTTACTTTAAGGTTGATAGAGAAAAGCCTCTCATTTTGGTGTTGTATATGGAGGACCTCTTCCTAACAGGTGCTGACCCTCTCATTCATTAGTGTAAGAGGAAGCTTGCTGCTGAGATTGAGATGAAGGACATAGGACTAAAGCACTACTTCCTATTCTTGGAGGTCTAGCAGAGACCTGGTGAGATTTTCCTTTCTCAAGGAAAGTGCATTGTGAAGTTTCTGTAAAGATTTGATATGGTGGACTATAAGTACATTTCGACACTGATGGAGCTCAAATTTAACAAGTTGAGTGGAAGCGCTACTGGGCCCATGATATAAAATCCTACTAAGTATCATCAACTCGTAGGGGCCCTGATGTTCTTAGTTAACACCCGTATAGATGTATGTTTTGCAGTGAAAACTTTGAGTCAACCTATGGTTGAGCCTCATCACATTCACTGGGTTGGTGCCAGGAATCTGTGGAGATATCTTCGCAGCACGATAAACCATGGGCTGAGATACAGTGTCGGGAGTGTGACAATCCATCGATATACTGATGCCAATTGGGCTAGAAGTGTGGTGGATCGTAATACCACGTTGAGATGTTGCTTCACATTTGGTTCTGCTTCGATATGATGGATGAGAATGAAGCATAATTCAGTGGCTTTGAGCACTGCGGAGTCTGAATACATTGCAGCGACTATGGCCTCTTGTGAAGAATTTTGGTTGTGAAAGCTCTTCAGTGAGCTATTCAGACATTTGCTAGATACCAATTTGATACTCTGTGATAACCAGAGTGGGATTCCATTGTCTAAGAATCCCATGTTCCATGATCGATCCAAGCATATTGATATCAAGTACCACTTTATTCGGGATATGGTATAGCGAGGCGTTGTAAGGCTCGATCATATAGGAATTGATGAGCAGGTCACGTATATTCTCACAAAGCCCCTGGGGAAGGTCAAGTTCCTAACCTTTCGTGAGAATCTTGGTATCATGGAACGACCCTATGTTGAGGGTCCTATTGGACGATGAGCTCTGGGAGATCTAGGAGGTTTTGGGGATAGCTTCTTGGAGCTATAAGCAACCACATGGCTAGGCTTGCCAAACCTTGTTGGTGTGCTTCTGCCCCACCATTATGATGATTTAGTTGGTTCACCTCTCATTATCTGTGTGTTGTATGCATCCTACCCATTGAGTTCAGGGCTCATGGGAAGTACCTCTCATTTGGCCAGTGAGGTGGGAAAATATAGAGACTAGTAGCAAAGAATGATGGATGCATCTGAGATTTTCGTACTCTATATCTAGGATGGCATGGTCCAACTACTTGATCTAGGATCGAGTATAGTGAGGTTTTGGACCTCGAACTGACTTCAGGTTAGGTAAACCAACTTCGAGGTGGTATGAGACTCTTTTTGAGTCTTATAGATAGTTTGGACCTCTGGGTTGAATCTATCAGCTGGGAATGATGTCTTTGTGACTGGCCCACTTCTGTTCTGAAATAAAGAAGCCTAAAAAGCAAGTTATGGTGGGATGATGCACGATGTTTGGATTGCACAGGTGGATGGAGTTCTCCCTAGTTGAGAGTGAGTGTTAATTTTGGACAAATAGGTTTAAACTCCATGTTGTGATGCTCAGATGAAGATGCCAATATTTTTATTGAATTCCTCTTTCAGAGAGGTGCAAGATCAATCTAAAGATCATCTTGATACGATGAGCAGAACATTTATTTTGAATTTATTCAAAATAAGTGTAGGTCGGCCTTAAGGTTTTTTGCCCCAACAGTTGCATCACACACCCTCATTGATGGATATATATTGGTAAATGTTGGAGGAAATTTTCACTCATCTCATCCTCACACATTTCTCTCTCTTCATATGATTGGTTCGATCACCTTGGAGGCTCTTCTATTCATACGTGGGAAATTTCAACAAGCAGCAATTTTTTGTTGTCGGCCTAGGGTTTCTACAGCAGCATTGACTAGAATTGACTTTGGTCAACACAAGATCAAATGGACCTAAAACTCTCCCAAACTTTCGATTTTCCAAATCCGCATTTTTTTGCACTACTCTCAAGGCTGGATGTTGACTTTGACTTGGTTGCGTTGACCTAGCTGCTACTGTTGTTTGCATTGACCATTGACTAATAGTGTTGACTTTTGGGTTGAATATTTTGGCTGTCCTAGAGGGTTGTGTGACACTTCTGGTTGAATGACCATATTGAGACTTTGGTGGTTGAAGCATCATGTTGATCGTCGTACCACACCAACACACTTATATATTTTTGGCTTGTCTTCTGTCGATCTACTGGTATGTTCTATCAACATTTTACTTTATTGTTTATGTGATTGCTGACTGATATTGGGATAAAAAGTAAAGTTGCATCAAGAATAGAAAATCTACAAAAATTTACAGGTGTCCTACTCCCTCATCTTTATTTTCTTTCTCCATGGGAGGTCATCGAGGTTTCATAAGCTGGTCTTAGAAAGTTACAACTAGTTCGAGCCCTAACTCCTTATACCTCAACCTCATTGGGAACATGTAGAGAAAAATAGAGAATGAGAAGGTCGTTTTGATACCGCTTATCCATAATTATAGAGGAATACAATGAAATATAAACATAAACAGAAACACAAAGATGCAGCAGCAATAAATCTTCATTTCATTAATATCAAGGAACTGAAACATGCTTACATATAGAATGGAAATAAAACTAGCTTAGACGATGGTAGCTTATCTCTAAGAATAAATGTGGTGGCTACATGCCTATGAATTGTATTACAATGAGGCTGAAAAGTCCATTTATTAATTAGAAACAATGGAAAACCCTAAACATCCAAAAACCTAACCCTAGGAGATGAAGTGCTAAAATTGTGGGTCTCGTTGGGGTAAATTGGCAGCAACTTCCGAGGGTCGTAACTTTGGCATACACTATCCATTCGATTTGAATGATATATTGTTAAAAATATATATCCAAGGACTACAAATTTCAACTAAAAACATAATTCAAAGACAACAATTTCTCTTTTTCCAAAAAAAAAAATGTCGTTTAGGGCCTCAAAAAGACTTTGAAAGTTCAAGACTCGAAAAACTGCCAAAAATAGTAAAATGTGATACAATTATGAAAAATGAAATAAATAATGGTACAATGGTGGGGGTGCAAGTGGAATAGGTGGGTGGAAACCAATATCCACTTGTATCATACACATTTTCCAAAGATGAATGGATGATGCTTTAGGGCTTAAGGGTGTGCTCGTCCACTCAAAAGAGCGAAGGAGGGTGCAAGGCACACTTTTGAAGGATGAAGAAGTGAAGCTTCAGGGTGCACTCGTACACTCAATGAGTTTTGGGAGGGTGTAGGCCACACTACCAAAGGGAAATGAATGAAGCTTCAGGGTATTGAAATGCATTTGTGCACTCGAAGAGGGTGCAGTTATTTGATTTGAAGGAGTGCGCTCAAGGGGAGACTTGATTTTCATGGTGTAGTTCGTGAAAGGGAAGGGGGATGATGCTTGTTATTTTGCTATTTTCTCTTGAAGGGCATAGGGGACACTATGTAACAAGGAAGGATTCCCAATGAAAGCATAAAAGTGTAATTTTTTTCTCCTAGCCTTAGTGAGTCTGTTGGGTGTGTGTTATATTATTTACACGACTAGTTTTGTGGGTGGACCTACGTATTTTTTTGTGCATGGGTTTTGAACATGGTTTTGGGAATGATGTTTTTATGTCCATGGTATTTTTTATATCCGGTTAAAAGAACTACAATTATGCTCTAATCCAGGGTTAATGGATTGGGGTTCATGAATGCTTGGACATGTATATATATGTATTGTAGCATTGAAAATATTATAATGAAAAATCAATCTGGTAGTCCCAGTTTTGGGATCCAGGGGAAAATATCTGTGTATGTTTTTTTTATATTTTATGTTCTCACCATTGTATATTTTATGTGTTAAGAATTCATTTGTAGGTAATTTATGTACATGGTTAAAACCTAAATTTTGTATTAGAGTTGTTTTGGCTTCAAGGGCATGCCTTTATGGTTGTGGGGTTTTGACTCGGGCCTGTGGTACACCTTGTTTAGTGGGATATCTGTGGGATCGATTATTGCGATGAAATAGGATGGCGAGTAGTGGAAAGATATATATTGATAAATTTAATTGTCATAGTTTTTTTAGGATATTCCGACACATAGGAAATAGTTAATAATAACTTAGTCTAGTGTAGAGTTAGGTAAAGTGTGTTTCCTTACCATGTACATTTGTAACTTATAATCCGACGGTCATGATTTGTAGTGATCTGATGGTTATCTCTCACCTCGGTATTAACAACACTTGATCCATGGCTTAACACTCGATTGGTCCATTATCAAAATTTGAAGAGCATGGAGGGTCATTTTTTTGGTAACCGTTTATGATAGAAACATATGTAACTTTTCTTTTTATATTAATAAATTTCCTAAAGTGGTTGTGTTGGCTCAGGCCGTGGACTGTTTCCCTCTTTGAGGGATTTAACCACATGATTATACTGGTGTAATGATTTGTGATCTATTTGTGAGTGGTGACCTTTGGTTCTTGATCTATGAAACTTACCCTATAAATTCCTACATGGTATCAGAGCTATTTTTAGGGCCGCGTCTGTTTTTGATCAAAATCCGAAGCCGGTTTGACTGCATGGGAATGCCGTTTTGTAGATCTACTATTTCTGAACATTTTTGGGTTTGGAAAACTGCTCAATTGTGTCCATAATATCTATTACAGTGAGGAACACCTTTCGTTTCATGCGAAAATTTTTCCAGATGCCCAAGTTATGACAGTTTAGATCTGGAGGAAAAGGCACGCACACTGAAGAGTTAAAAAAAAAAAACCCTTTCCTCCTTTCAAACAATAATGTGATCCTTTTACTATCTCACTTGGTGAGGGGTTAGTTTATGAGAATAGAGGTCTTGGGTTCAAGTCTCCTTCTCAAGCTTCTTTTGTAATAAGTTTTTGTTCAAAGATGTGGATTTTTTTTTTAAATAGCCACACGTCATCCCATTCTCATAACTATTCAGCATCTACAACTCAGATTTTTCAAACGGCATAAATTCTTCATCCAGAAGCCGTTTTTCAAGCCGTTTTTTTTTTAAAAGGCCTAATTTTTTGAGATATTTCCATTGGAGCAGTTAGTTTTAGTTTTTATCAACTTTAATTTTAAAAAAAAAAATGGAAAGTGCATGCCCGATTATTCTTAACGGTACCAATTATTTCCAATGGCTACCTCACATGATAGATATACTTAGAAGTTAATTGCTTTAAAGAATAGCCATAGGGGTAGAAACTAAACCTTTTGATGATGATAAAGTCCCTAAATGGGAAAATAAACAAGATCAAGCATGAGGGTTGATAGGAATGTCCATTTCTCAAGATCTTCGATTTCATATCCTTGACATTGACACCCCTCATGAAGCCCTGGATAAGCTAAATATTGTCTTTGGCATTCAAAATCAAATCAGAGCTCACCAGCTTGAAAATGAGTTGCTTACTTTGGACCCTAATAATTTCTCCTCTATTGAAGACTTTTTGTCCAAATTCAAGACCCTTAGAATTATTTTAGAAGGTTGTAAGGTCAAAAAGGAAGATAGTAGCCTCATCTATTGCATTCTTGCTAAGCTTGGCCCTTCTTACTCTGTATTTTTTTCATCCTTCCATTCCACTAGAGAAGCCATCATTTCTTCAGGAACCACCTACAAGAACCCCTCTTTTGATTCCTTTTGTGATTCTTTGATAAGAGAACAAGAAAAATTCTTACACCTTGGACTTATCGCTTCTGGAAATGCTTCTAAGAAAGCCTTAGCAGCCCAACAACAATCATATCAAAATAATCCCAAGAAGAAGTATCCTAAAAAGTATGGTCCAAAACCAAACAAGGGTCCTAAGCAATTTCAGCCGCAAACTGAAAAAGCAACTCACCAAAACGATAAGGCATATAAAAACAAAGGAAAGAAAATAGATAGACATTGCAAATTTTGCAATTGTGATGGCCATATAGAGTCCAAATGTTTTAAGAAGATGGAAGCCTTAGAAGCAGCAATGAAGAAGCACACCATCAATTTGGAGCACTCTTCACCTTCATCTTCAGGAATGGCACTTTCTGCTTGTATTTTTCAAGCATCAAGATCTGGTTATGCATTAAATGTATCTTCCTCTTCTCATTATCATGAGTGGCTGATTGATTTTGGAGCTTCTTATCACATGGCCAAAAATAAAGCCATGTTTTCTTATTTAAATGATTGTAACACCAAAAATATTTATGTAGGTAATGATGTATCTCTTAGTGTTTTAGGATATGGAACCATTCATCTCGATAATGATCAGTTTAATGATGTACTATATGTTCCTACCTTGTCATGCAACCTTCTCTCTATTTAACAAATAACTCATTCAGGTGAAGGGAAAATAGTAGAATTCTCACCTCATGATGTTGTAATCAAGGACCTCAAAGATCCTAAACATATTTTAGCTACTGGCATTGTTGATGATTCCACAAGGTTGTATAATTTTGACAACTTTGGGTCATCATGTCTTCCCTTCATTTTTGTTGCTCATAATGATGAAGTGAGCAAACTTTGGCATGAGCAATTTGGTCACTTAAACTATCGCTCTCTTCAAACTCTATGTAAGGAAAACATGGTGACGAGTCTTCCTATGGTATCTTGCCGAGATGGTGTTTGCTCTGGATGTGTACTCAGAAAACATCATCAGGATAGTTTTGACAAACGTGCCTCTCGGCACGCTTCAGCCCCTTTGCAGCTTGTGCACAGTGATTTATGTGGTCCACTTCCTGTTGTTTCTTTCTCTGTTTGCAAGTAATTCTTAACTTTCATTGATGATTTTTCCAAATGCACTTCAATATACTTCTTAAAACTCAAGAGTGAAGCTTTTAACATGTTTTTGGCCTTTAAGGCCTTTGTTGAGAAACAATCTAGACATCAAATTCTTAAGTTAATATCAAACAATGGAGGAGAATACGTTAACAACAAATTTATCAACTTATGCACTGAGCATGGCATTCAATTGCAACATATTGCTCCATATACTCCACAACAAAATGGTGTAGTTGAACGAAAGAATCTCACCTTAAAAGAAATGGCTAATTGTATGCTTCAATCTAAAGGACTTGATCTCAATTTTTGGGCAGAAGCCATTAACTGTGAAAATTACGTATTAAATCACACTCCTACTAAGGTTTTAAAGAATGTAACTCTAGAAGAAGCTTGGAGCTCAATCAAACCAGATGTAAGTCACTTTCGTGTTTTTGGAAGTGATGCTTGGGCCCATATTCCAGATGCGAAACATAAAGCCTTAGAACCTAAGAGTGAAAAATGCATTTTTGTTGGATATTCTAAAGATGTCAAAGGATTTAGACTTCTTCAACAAAAATCAAAAAATATAATCATTAGAAGAGATGTAAAATTTGATGAAAATATATCGGCCTGCAAGCCTAGTTCAGCGAGTGTGCCACTTTTGGTTTGTGAGCCTGATTCGGCATATGTGCCACCCCTCTCTCTCTTCTATTTTTAATAGCATTCCTCCTAGTTCATATGATGATAGTGAGGATGAAAATCCTCCTCCACCTCTTGAAATTGTTCCTTATACTCCATCACTTCCAAGATGGGTCCGCTCTACTCAGGATGCAACAGGTTCTCTTGCAGGTGACCCTGCCAATCGACGACGTACACATTCTCAGTTCGAAAGAGCCTCTTCCTTATTGGTTCAAGTTCCAGAAAAACTTGATCCAGAAACCTTTGAAGAAGCCTTCGGTCATTCAGATTGGGATGAAGCTATGAATGAAGAGTATCATTCCTTATTGGAAAACAATACTTGGGATCTTGTTCCTCTTCCAAAAGGAAGAAAAATTTGCCAGATGCAGATCTGTTTACAAAACTAAGTTTGGACTAGATGGAAAAGTGGATAGAAATAAAGCTCGTCTTGTTGCTAAAGGATTTTCACAAGTTGAAGGCATTGACTATACTGAAACCTTCTTCCCTGTTGCCAAAATGAATTCTATCCGCCTTGTTCTTTCCCTTGCTACCTCCTTTAGATGGGAAGTCCATCTAATGGATGTTATATCCACCTTCTTACATGGAGATTTTCATGAAAAAATCTACATGGAACAACCTCCTGGCTTTATCCAAAAAGACTCCAGCCTTGTTTGTCACCTCAGGAAGTCTCTCTATGGTCTCAAACAATATCCTCGGGCTTGGTATGCCAAAAGGGATAGGTTTCTATTAGACAATGGTTGTTCTAGGTGTCACTCTGACAACACTGTCTACACCAAGAAAGTGGGTAAGTCCTTCACCATCCTTGTTCTTTATGTTGATGATCTTATCCTTACTGGTAGTGATCCAAACCATATAAACCATGTAAAGTATAACCTCAAAAAGAAGTTTTAAATGATAGACTTAGGACACTTGCATTATTTCCTTGGTCTTCAAGTCTTGCAATCCAAGGAAGGCAATACCCTCTCTCAATGCAAGTATGCATGTGATCTTCCACACCACTTTCACATGGAAGACTATAAGCCATCCCCTTCTCCCTTTCAGTCTGGAGTTAAGCTTTCAATCACTTGTACTACCCCTGAAGTTGATGCTACCTTATATCGTCAACTTGTTAGTAAACTTCTGTATCTAACCCATACATGTTCTGACCTTTCCTTTGTCGTTGGTCTTGTCACTCGGTTTATGCACCAACCTCATGAAAGTCACTGGAAAGCAGCTAAAATAATACTTAGATATATTCAAGGTATAGTTCAATTTGGGATTCATTACAGTGAAAGAGCATCTCCATTGTTGATTGGTTTCACTGATTCTGATTGGGCTAGTGACCCTGATGATCGAAAGTTGACTGCAAGATATGTATTCACTCTCGGTTCGACATGACCTATTACTTGATCTTGTAAGAAACAAAGTGCCATCTCTCTTTCTTCAGCAGAAGCAGAGTATCTTGGTGTAGTTGAAGCTAGCAAGGAAGCCATGTAGCTTCATCAGATCCTATCTAAATTTGGTCTTCATCAGCAGCATCCAACTACACTTTGGTGTGCTAATCAGAGTGCCATTCATCTATGTAAAGATCCAGTTCAGCATCAATGTATGAAACACATTGAACTCCACATACACTTCATCAAAAAGCTCATTCATGATCGTGTTCTTGAAGTGCATTACTTTCCAACCAATGATTAAGTAGCTGATATCTTTACAAAGGCTCTCACAGAAGCGAAATTTACCAAAATTTGATCCATTCTTGGAGTTTAGGAAAGTTGTCATTAAGGGGGGATAGCCTCTAATGCCTCCTTCCTTCTCCTATTGTGTCACCTTTGTAAATCCTTCAATCCTATCCTAATTTGTTCTTAAGGGGGGATGTTAGGATATTTCGACACATAGGAAATAGGCTCCTTTTTTGTCACCTTTGTAAATCCTTCAATCCTATCCAAAGTTGTTCTTAAGGGGGGATGTTAGGATATTCCAACCCATAGGAAATAGTTAAGAATAAATTAGTGTAGTGTAGAGTTAGGTAAAGTGTGTTTCTTTACCATGTACATTTGTAACTTACAATCCGACGGTCACGATCTGTAGTGATCCGATGGTTATCTCTCACCTCGGTATTAACGACACTTGATCCGTGGCTTAACACCTGATTGGTCCATGATCTCTATTTAAAGAGCATGGAGGGTCATTTTTCCGGTAACCGTTTATGAGAAAAAAATATGTAACTTTTATTTTTATATTAATAAATTTCTTGAAGTGGTCGTGTTGGCTCAAGCCGTGGAATGTTTCCCTCTTTGAGGGTTTTAACCACATGATTATATTGGTGTACTGATTTGTGATCTTTTTGTGAGTGGTGACCTTTGGTTCTTGATCTATGAAACTTACCCTGTAAATTCCTACAAGTTTTGAGTTGTGGAAGCTCAATATGGAGTATCTTCTGGTGGATAAAGATTAGTGGATGGTGGTAGATCTCGGTACTAAAAAAAAGACAATGTCAGATGAAGACTAGGCGAAGTTGGATCGAAAAGAAAATAGTACAACATAGTTTTGTATATTAGATTCGATATTTTTAAATTTATCTGGGGAAGCTACAATGTAGGCTTTGTCGGAAAATTTTGGGACTTTGTACCAATCTAAGTCTGTAGTGAACAAATTGTTCCTACGAAAAAAGCTATATAACCTGAGGATGAAGGATGGAGACTTAGTGACATATAATCTTAATGCCTTTAATATTTTGGTCAGCCAACTTTTATCTGATGATATTAAAATTTTAGATGAAGATAAGTGCATCAGTTTGTTGTGTTATCTACCATATTCGTGGGATAGTCTAGTTGTTGCAGTAGGTATCAATACAACTACCTTGATGTTTGATGAACTTGTCTCATCCTTGTTGTCAGGGGAAATGAGTCAGAAAAATATGGAAGGCTAGAATGGAGATGTATTTTCTATATGAGAATGGTCCTAAAATAGAAAAAAAAAATTCCTCGAGTGGGATATATAAATCTAGAGGGAGATCAAAATTTCCAGGAAAACCTGTATAGGTGTGCTAGAAATGCGGAAAGGAAGGGCACTTTAAAAAGGAATGTAGATCTAAATCTCATGAGAAAGGAAAGGGATGTGATGGTTTTCCTTCTATAGAGGTGAAAACCACCTCAAATGAAGGTGGGGAGGTGCACTTGGCTTATCCTTCAAGTACACATGTAGATCATGAGGCATGGTTGATTGACTCATGTGCATCCTTTCACTTCACTCCCCATAGGGAGTGGTTCTACGAGTATGAGAAATATGATGGTGGTGATGTCTTCCTAGGGGATGAAAAGATGGCCAAAATCGCCAAACGTGGAGAGGTCAAGTAGAAGTTGCATGGTGGAAGGATCATAACACTTCCTAGTGTTTTTCATATTCCCGCGTTGGCCAGAAATATGATTTCTATAAACAAGATATATGATGCATGTGTAAAAACCGTGTTTGAGAAGGGTACTTGCAATATGGTTCGAGGAATACTAGTATTGGTGTGGGGATTTTAGATTATAACTCTATAGAATATTCTATGTAGAACTTCTATTGAGGGGTGCAACAGTTTTGTGGTTCCTAAAAGTGGAGTTGAAAACCTTGTGGTTTGTGGAGAAAAGACCATGCTTATGCATTAAAGGCTTGGAAATATTGGAGATAAAGGCCTATTAAAACTTCATGGTAATGGTAAAGTATAATTTATGTCTAATTTATCTCTATATTTCGATTTCTGTGAACATTTTGTATATGGGAAGCATAATCGGGTGAGTGTCCCCTTTGGTGCGAAGAGGGTGAAAGGGATATTAGAGCTTGTGCAGAGTGATGTGTTTGGACATGTGTTGGTTCCATCGTTGGATAATTCCATGTACTATGTGTCATTTATAGATTACTTCTCAAGGATTTCATGGATATATTTCTTTAGGAATAAATCTAAAGTCTTTGAAATATTTAAATAATTTAAGCCTCTGGTGGAAAACAAGGCAGAGAATAAGATAAAGGTGTTGAGGATATATAATGGTGGAGAGTTATGCAAGAAGGAATTTGAAGAATTCTATAAGTGGTGTGGTATAGTGCGACATAATACTACTCCATACACGCCTTAGAAAAATGGAGTTGCAGAAAGAATTAATAGGACGTTGATGGAAAAGGAAAGAAGTGTTCTCAATGGTGTTGGGTTAAGATAGGAATTCTGGGCAGAGGCAGTGGATAACGCATGTTACTTGGTTAACAAATCACCTCCATAAACATTGGTATATAATACTTCGCATGGGATATGGACTGGTAAGAAACCATGTCTTTCACATCTGAGGGTATTTGGTTGTGATGCATATGTACATGTTCCAAAGGAGAAAAGAACCAAGTTGGATAGTAAATCTAAAAGGTGCATCTTTATTAAGTATAAGGATGGTTTAAAATATTATAAGGATTGTGATTTGGGTGGATATTGGTGGCCACCCTCCTATTCCACTTGGAACCCCACCATTGTTTCTTTCAGTTTTTTCAATTTCCTTAATTGTAGAACAATTTACTATTTTTGGCAGTTTTTCAGGTTCTAAACATCAGAGCCGTTTTGAGGCCCTGAAAGAAATTTTTTGGGGAAACCACACTCAACGAATATGACTCAAAGACTTAATATTTGTTTTATTCAGTTGTAGTCCTCATACAGATATTTCTAATTATGTAACATGCGCGTCAAACGAAGATAGTTTGCCAAAGTTACGACCCCAGGAAATTGATGTACCAATTTACCCCGACAGGTCCCATAGTCTGGAATTTCATCTCCTCGGGTTAATTTTTGGATGTTTAGGTTTTTATAGTGTTTCTCAATAATAAATAGGCCTTCAAGCCTCATTGTAACACAGTTCAGAGGCATGTAGCTTCCAAATCGCTTCTTAGAGATAAGCTACCAGCGCCATAGCTAGTTTATTTCCATTCTATCTGTAAGCATATTTTAGTTATAAGATATTAATGAAATGAAGTATTGTTTTTTATGCATTTATGAATTTTTATGTATTTCTATATTTTATTTCATTCTTTCATAATTCTGGATCAGTGGTATCAGCGAGGTCTACTCTTTCTCGATCCTTATTTGCATGTCCCCAACAAGGTCAGGGTATAAGGAGTTAGGGGTTGATCTGGTTGAACCTTTGCAATATCAGCCTCGCAAACCCCGACAATCGCCCATGGGGGACGAAAAGAAATATGAAGGAGGAGGATATCCTATCAAAATAATTCTCGAGGAGGCCCTTTAGAAACAAAGAACACTATCATGGATAACTTTTCCTATATTCTTCAACGACTGCCCACCGGCAGCGCTTCTGCATGTAGTAGCCACTCTAGAGGCACAAACCCTTTTAAGGTACAAGTAAGCTTTAAAATTTCCATATTTGAGTTCCAAATAGATGTAGACGTCCTAGATAGATGGTTGAATCTATTAGATCAGAATTTCTTGGTTCATGACTTTTCCAACTGGGAAAGGATTACTTTTTCACTCCTAAAATCTGCCCCCCATGTCAAGGATTGGTGGGAAACCTACTGTGAGAAAAAGGATGAGAGGGAAAACTATCTATTTTTAGTCGCACCCACTTGGAATTCTTTCCGAGACACCATCAAGTAAAAATATCATTCCATGGGGAGCTATGAGGACAAGTACATACAATGGACTACACTGCAGCAACAAAGGAATCAAGATGTGCATGAGTTGACGAATTTTTTCCATACCTTGCGCACAAAATTGGGTATCAAATATTTAGAGAAAAATTTGGTGCTGAAGTACCACAGTTGTATTCACATATACATTCAGAAGGAAATGGAGTTCCTTGACATCTCCTCGCTTGGTGCAGCATACCAATATGCTGCCAAGATCGAGTAGAAGTTCAAACAGAAGAATAAATACTTTGGATCTATGAATCATAAGCAAGGGAAAGATGCCCCCAAACTGTGAAACAAAGGAAAAATCTGAGGCAAGGCGGCCTAGGATAACCCACCAAATCCGCAAGAAAATAACAACACCACAAAGCCAAAGAAGGACATGGGAAAGTGGTTTTAATTCCATAAGAGATCCACTCACAACACAAGTGAGTGCCAAGCCAAGCACTCACTGGTGGCCGAGCTGAAGGCTTTTGAATTAGATACATTCTCTTACTTTGAATCAAACCTGACAATGGGACTGACATAGGGAATAAAATTATCGATTTGAAGCCCAATGCCACCATTGCTACCATGAAGATCCAGAAAAAGGAACCCGAAGATCCAGAGGAGGAGTAGCACCTCTTCCATTCCCAGATGTGGGTAAAGGGTTCCCCGCTGCAATTCTTTGTCAACAATGAGAGACAAAAGAACCTCATTTCAGCAAAGGTCGTGAACCGGTTGGGATTTCCAACCACAACACACCCACAATGTTGTGTAACCAGCTCCAAAAATAGAGGAAAAGAGATATAAACGCCTTAGAAATGAGCCACTTCGAGGGGGCAACCTCCAATACATTACATAAATGAACAATTCTTGGATGATACAATTTACAAAACCTCCTTTCTATATATAGGAGTACATGGGGCCATAATGTAATCCTAGTGGGCCACAATGTAATCCTAGCCGACCTAACAATAATGATTTAAGGGCACAATAATAACAATATGGGGGTTACAGGGGTACAATAATAACAATAAGGGGCACTACACTAACATAATAAGGGGCTACACTATTAATATAGGGACTTAACATGCCCCTCTCCTTCAACAAGTGTTGTCCTCAACGCTTGATTATTTCTTGATGCTTTTGTATAAAATTCTCATCCTCCCATGTGAAATATTCTACAGGAAAGTTCTTCCACTTGCTGAGATACTCTGAAATTGATCGTACTTGTTGAGTTCTTGTTTCTGTGACTGCTTCATAACTTCTTTCGATATGATGTTGATCTTCATGTTGTTTCATTAGATTCTGCACCAAAGTTGGGTTATCCTTTGAGAGTTGGAGAACTTTTTGTTGATGCTCGCTGTGATCTTCCACTAATTTATCATCCATATTATCTATTATTTGATCCTTCAAACCATCCAACTTAGCCTCCATTTCTTCTTTTAAACCATCTATTTCATCTTCGGTTGCTCTTCGTAAGATCGAAATTTGTTGCACTTGGTACAGTAATTTTGATATCTCATATTGCAATTCTTCCTCCTCATGCGTCATAGTATAGCTTTCTGAGGGCTTAATGGGTATGGAATTATTTTTTGGAGGAATAATAGAACCCATTACTGACAAAAATTCTTCAATATGCCCTTGGAATCAATTCAACTTGATTCTTCAAACAAGACTTATGCAATTCGGAAAAAAAATACACACCTTTTACTTGCTTTGAGGAGGTCGATATTGAAATTGAATTATCTCTGTAATTGAAAATCTTCAATATCTGAAATTCAGCCCTGTAGTAGCCCTCTGAAGCTTCTTTCAAATGCCATAGGTCTGATCTAATTTAGATTCTCCAAGACAAATTTGTGTCCAATCGCCCACAATGACCTAATTCTGGACTGGTTCAGTAGAGTGAACTTGTAGGACTTGCCACGTCTCACTGTTTCGTCCTTTGTCTCTGAAATTGATAGCCAAGAAATTAAATTCCGTTTACTTGCGACCAATTTTTACGGAACTCAAATCCAATGCCCAGAGAGAGAGTTATTGAACTTTTCCCACGATCACCTCTTTGAGATGAAATTCAAGAGCCTGAAAAAGCACTACCTTCCACAGATCATATCTCCAAAAATATTGCGAACCAAGCTCTAAAATTTTTTGAAAAATTTCCTCAGGATCTCAGCTTTGCACCATATGAATTTCAGATTTTTAACCTTCGTAGAAAAAAAATTATAGCGCAAATGTCACGATGACCTGTTTAGGAGCCTGAAACATGACCTAACTTCCACAGATCATATCTCTGAAAATATTGTGAATCAAGCTCTGAAATTTTTTTACAAGATTCCTCGGGATTTCAGCTTCGTACCTTAAAAATTTCAGCTTCTGAAACTTCGTATAAAACCATTTATAACAAAAATTCCACGATGACCTGTTTGGAGGAGCGAAACCCTAGAATCCAAAGCTCTGATACCAAATGTTGTGTAACCAGCTCCAAAAATAGAAGAAAAGAGATATAAACGCCTTAGAAATGAGCCACTTCGAGGGGGAAACCTCCAATGCATTACATAAATGAACAATTCTTGGATGATACAATTTACAAAACCTCCTTTCTATATATAGGAGTACAAGGGGCCATAATGTAATCCTAGTGGGCCACAATGTAATCCTAGCCGACCTAACAATAATGATTTAAGGGCACAATAATAACAATATGGGGGTTACAGGGGTACAATAATAACAATAAGGGGCGCTACACTAACATAATAAGGGGATACACTATTAATATAGGGACTTAACACACAAACATACACTATCGGGTGGATTCACCAAGGATAGGATCTTCGCGTCAGCCAATAATGTCACCTTGCCTACAACATCAAGCTCTTCACTGATGAGGTATTATGTGACATTTCCCCTCTTGATGTTTGTGATGTATTATTAAGCCAACCAAAATTTTGGAAGCCACATGCTGTATATGAGTCTGAAACTCACGTTATTATTTTTACTTTGGGAAATACGATGTATAGGATACTCGACGTAGTACCGTCTGCTACCATCTCTTTGGTTACTGCAAAACAATGCAGTAAGCCCATTTCCAAAACTGGGAATTTTTTTTCCTAATGATCTGCTCTCAAGGCAAGAAGAATATTATGGCCATGACCTCCACACATGGCTCCTACACATGACAACAAAAAATGGAAAAGGTCATCGAGGAGTACGGGGACATCTTCACCTCACCCGCAGGGGTGCCTCTGCATTGTCAAGTCAAGCACCCCATAGATTTGACCCCAAGTGCGCCGCTACCCAATCGACCAATCTATTGGTGCTCTATTCTAGAGAATGATTAAATAAAGAGGTAGATTCAAGAGCTGCTGCAGAAAGGTCACATCTAGCTGAGTTCATCACCCTGTAGGAGCCTGATTGTGTTGGTGCAGAAGAAGGATCTGACTTGGGGATTCTGTATTGACTATGGGGCGCTGAACAATATAACTTTCTGGAATAGGTGCTCGATCCCACTGATTGATGACCTTCTAGACCAACTCAAGGGGGAAAAATATTTCAGCAAGATCAACTTTGTAATATTCCAAATTTTCCATCAGTTAATTGAAATATTAGAGTTCTTACTTTTCTTAATTAATTAAGTAAATAAAAGGGTGGGGGGACCCATAAACCTAGTATATGAATAAAATCCACTTCTATAGTGTGAATGTGGGTTAATTAAGTAGTGGACTAGATTATTAATGAAGGAAGAGTGGAGATCATGAGAATTAATGAGAAAGATTATGGAGATAGTGGAGGAATAAAAGTAAGATCATAGAGTAATAATGATGCAATGATGGAGGAAGTGGTGCATTAAATGCACACATGATCGAGGGAGTGGAGATTAAATGCAGAGATGATGGAGATCATGGGGAGATAGCACAGTGTTCATGGAGGCTAGTGGCCACATGTTTAGTGTGGTAATGAGGTGGGCCAACATTATTGGAGGCTCACAAAGCATAAAAGGAAGGTGAGGGCAGCCATGGAAATAATTTTGGATTTAGATATTGTATTGTCGTTTGACATTTATTTGCACACTTCAGCTGTTTTGCTAAGTCTGCAATGTCGTTTAGCACATGGGTGTCTTCAAGCGGAGATCCCACCCTTATCCACGGGGGACTTCGAGTGCCTACTCTGGAAAGGTTTCTTTGAGCAACCATTCATCATCTGGCATTGGTGCCATATTCAGCACATACAGATTCAAGAATTATGCATTCTTGCTTGATGGTTTGAGAGGAAGAAGGTAGTTTCCTGTATTTCAGCTGGAAAACTAGTGGACGGATCATCCTTTCACCTTGTGCTTCCATTTTACTCTTTCAAGATCGGTATTGCTACATCTGTCATCAGGCCATCATTTTACACTTCCTTGCAGCAATAGTTCCTACAGGAATTACGCATTCCAGCAGTGTAGATCCAGTGGAGGAAGGAAGTTCCAAGTATTTCAACTTGGAATCCTATGAGAGACCATCCCCTCACATTGGAAAGATTATTTACATCAGTCATGGGAATAATTTAATCATCTATTAGTAGGCTATAGCTTCATCCTCCTTGACAGCGCAATCCATTCCAGCAGTTGTGTAGTTCATCAGTTGCAACTTGAGAGGAGGAAGGAGGAGCTATATCTCAAGCTTGTAGCCTGGAAATTAGGAGAAGGGCCCAACACTTCATGCATTGATATGATTAGGTTTTATTTTAACAGTTAGATCATCATTTCATCCCCATATCAACAGTTACCCAAGAGAAGTGCGTAAGTCATTTAGAAGGGGTGCAGTTGGCAACTCAAAAAGGGCCAAAAATCCAAAGTAAAAATCGGGCCAAACCATTTCTGGGTTTTTCTGGGTGTTTCGAGTAGAGTCTATGGTTAAAATACTAGATATTTCTAAGCACTCCAACATCCTCCCACACATGGTTCTTCTTCCCAGTAGTATTAGTTTCCAACAATAGCAACAATAAAAGCAATACCATTTCCAGTGCTAGGATTTAGAGTTATTTAAGCCGCTTCTTGTTGGCTTGAGTGCATATTATTGGAGCACTGTGTACTTTATATTTGTTGTTTTTTATAATGATATGACTCATTATTTCTGCTCATGGTTATTGTTAGGGTCCTATAATAATAGGGTTCATAATTTTTGAATTGACTTTGATAGTCTTGTAAATATGTACATACCTTGCTTTCTGCTAGTTGTTTTCCCATATTTTGAAAATGAAAAATAATAAAAATAAAAAGAGGGTAAATTTCCTAAAAGAAATATCAAATGAATTATGAAAAAGATAGACCCCAAAAGAAAAAAGAGATAAAATAACACCTAAAAGTGAGAAAGTCAAAATGCCACTACTATTTACTTTACTGTAAGAATAATGATTATGTGAAAATTGTCAATAAATGCCATAATCCATGATCAGCTAAAAAAATTAATATTAACTTTTCATACTTTGAATTTCATGTTTTAGATAGAGAATAAAGATATGTCAAACAATATAAAGTTGAAAAATCAGTAGATAAGATAGATAATAAATGAGGAGCTCAATAGTTTAATCTGAGCCCTTGGATGAAATAATGTTAGAATTAGATAGTTTTTATGTTTTGAAAGAAAATTGATTTAGGGTTGCAAGCCTAAATGCACCCATGAAAATGAAGTAAAAAATGTTATAAATAATGATGGGTAGGTAGAAAGTAGTTGTGCTAGCATGTAATAAAGCATTATTGGGAAAAAAATTACTAATTCCCCTACCCTACAATTATTCAGTATTCTAAACTATCAGCTAAAGAGCCTCAGAGCATTTCTCTGACTTTTGTTGGACCGAACCCAAGGCTGGATAATTGATTAGTTAAAAATGTTGAATTCCTATATAAAAACCCATTTTCATCAACATTTACCCTTCATCCATAATCATGATCCATTTTCCTAAGTAAAACCCCATTTTTACTTGGCAAAATTAAAAACCCTAAATAAATAATTTCATTTCCTTTCAAAAATCACTCAAAACCCATAAAATGAATTTTATCCTAAGTCAAAGTGTGAAAAATACAAAAGGTACAAACTATGCTTTATTTACACTTTACTTATTGTTAAAACATGTATTTTTTATTCATGTCACACATTACCCCTTTTTCATATTAATTTCTAACTTATTCTATTAACTCCCTATTCTATATTCTCCTGTATAGTATAAAACCCTTTTTATTTAAAATAACCCACAAAACCCTTTATTTAATGTTTAAACCAATGTTATTATACCCCACGTGATGAAATAAACCCCCCCCCCCCCCCCTTATTCCCATTGGTTTAAACTTATCAATAAAATATAATCTCCGCCCTCCTATGGTTATTAAACAATTGTCAAATGTTTAAAAACTATATAATAAAACCTACGCTCATGAATTAGTTAGAACATTGGATAAATGTTTTAATTAATTCACATAACATTATAACCCCTCCGCATATCATAACCCAAAGTTTGACTTTAATAAATGATTTATTTATAAAGTTAAACAAACCATCCCGCGAATATAAAACCCCGGCCCCACTCCAATCCCGACGCAACTTTCAAAATAGATCTTTTTTGTTTGCAACCAAACCTCACGATCCGACAGAAGATAAAAAATATCGCAAATAAACTTTCCCGCCCTTAACCTTTTCATTTCCACGCAAAATGAGTAGTTTTGACACTTTCTCTCTCCTTAACGTGGCGTATTTTTACTTGATCGCATTCGATCCGTCTGAAACCACTTACCACGTAAGTGGCGCGCGATAACCACCAGTGGTTTTTCGCCTATGGAACCCGAAAACCACCTTCCAGCTTGAATTAACCACCATTGATTGCATGTGAAATTAAACCTAATTTACCCAATAAACCTTGAAAATGCACTGTTTATCCCTTCTTTCTACACATATCTAATGTATGTGCTATTCCAACTCTAAAAATAGGTATTTTCCGCTGTTTTATTGCCCAGAACCTGCAAATTTCTGCCTATACCTATTGAAGATTGTCGAGGAGCTTTGAATTGCTCCAGAGATCAAAAAAGACATAATAGAATCTATTCAAAAACCTTCAGAGACATCCTCAAAGCCCTATACCTACATATAACATGTATTCCTCCAAAATTCGAGCCTGTTATCAGTTTCAAAAGACCTTTAATGAAAATTTTCAGTCATAGTTTAAATTCATCAAAACAAGCCTATTAAAAAATCCAAAAAACAGACCAAACCTTAACAAAATTTCTGAAAAAACCCCGTTTTATGTTGCGCACTATATTGAATGAAAAACTTGAGTTTATATAGTTTTTCTAAACTGTTTAAAACTCCAAATTCAGCCCAGAAATCCTTTGAAGGTAGCCAAACCATCTGTGCCTAATTTCAAAAGATTCTTAGCCCTGTTATCCATTGAAAAACTCAAGAAACCATTGTTTCTTGTTTTTCAACTAGTGAAGGTCTATAAATCATGTTGAGATTCCAAAATTGAAAGAAAAAATCCAAGAAAAGACCATTTTCTGCCTGTTTTAATCCAAGAAAACCTTTCCCAAAGTCAAAAAATACTTCTGTAAACTGTTTAATCTTGCAGAAGTAGCCAGAAAAGCCTAAAAGCATATTTTTGTAGTCCAAAAAGCCTCACAATTGCCTAAAAATTCTCCAGCTGCATCTTCTAAGACTGTCATCGTTATAAACCCTCTACAACCCCCTGTTGTGGACATTGAGCACACTCCATTAGTAGATGTTGACTATAAGATAAAAGACCCTGTTGTAGAATTCAATTTGTTGGAACTTCACAAATGGAATTATGAAAAATATTTAGATAATGTTGAAGAAGTTCAAATTTTGGAATCTCACTTGCCCAAATATTTGGTACCAGTTACCCACTCATGCCCAGAGGTCATTAGGTTATGCCATCATGATTATATACCTGAGAAAAGAGCAATAGTCAATGCTAATAAAGAAGTATCTTTCACCATTACTGTTGAATCCATTAATCAAATGTTACAGCTCAAGCCTGATCCTCAAGCAGTCCCTTTGTCCATAGAATCACTTACCAAGCTATATATTGGCCTTGATTTTCCTAAAAGATTCCAAATCTTCCAAATATTCATGCCCTTACATGTGGAAATTCCTCAAATCAATCCTCCATATTCCACTTCAAGATTTCCAGAGGGTTCTAACCATGTAATTTCTATGTTATCTTTCATCCTAGGGTACTTTACTGATGAACATACAGATGAATCCATTTTAGTTTTCCTATCCACTTTTACACCAGGACAACCTCCATCTGTTATCTTTGATTATGCTGGGTATATTTCTAACAATATTCATGACCAATTGGTTAAACTACCAATTGAAGGAGTGTTTAGATACACATCCTTCCTTTTCCACATGTTCTTGTATTTTCAAGCAGATAATTTTCCAGTATGCTTACAGAAGCTTGACATGGAAGGAAATCCTCTTTCTGTCATTTTTTGGACCTCTTTAATCAGAAAAGAGTCCACAGAGTTCACATATACAGAGTTTTCAGATTCTTTAATCCATCCATTAATCAAAATGTTAACAAATACTGAACAGCCAAGGATAAATGATGAGATGAAGAAGATTTTACAGTTATCAAAGCATACCAAGACTGGTCATTGGTACTTGTATGAAAAACATATTGAGATTAGAGTGTTTGGATCCAATTTGTTACCCTACAATCTACCCAAATATGTACCAATGAATATTTTTGCCTTGGAGTATATCAGGCAAATATTAAACTCTAATTCTATCAATTCTTTTTCCTAGCATCAAAGAAGAAAATGCAGTTTAAATTGAAGAATCAAGTGGGACCATTCATTTGCAATCATAGAGATGTAGAGGCAAAAGCAGCTAAGAAATTATTAGAGTACAGGTTTGAAGAGATTTTTTCTTGGAATTATGATCCACAAGGGATACTGAGTAAAATGAGGGTTAAGTATAAACTGACACCCTTCATTCATGAGAAAAAAACTAGAGATAGAAAAATATTCCAATCAAATTGAGTGGACAGAAAATACTTTAATATATGCAGTGAAGAAAAGTGATACTAGTCACAATTTACAAATTGCAGATCAAACAGAAAAAGCCACCAAGAGGGTCAGAGAAGAAGAAACGTATGTTACCGAAACCACTATTGAAACTAAGTTCAAAATAAGATATAATAAAAGGCCCAAAACAGATCCAGTGAGTAAAGAGAAGGTACCCATTGATGTTGAAGATACAGATCTCCCATATACCAACACAAATGCTGCCACTGTCATTAGAAATGAGCAAGATATAGAGAATAGAAATGAAGAACAGGTTGATAATGGAAATGCATAGTTGATATAGAAACAACGGAACATGGAAGTGTCATCTTCACAAACAGCTGAGGAGAAGGATCTAGATATTAGGGAAAAGTACAAACAGATCAAATCAAAGAAAGAAGAGATCAAAAATGATATTTACTCTCAATATATGAAACAAACACCAAGTGTTCAAAATAGACTTTTATCTACCTTTGATTACTCAAATAAAAAGATAATCATGTCAGTATTGTAGCCTGCAGTGAAAACTCCAAAAATATTGGTATATTACAAGAATATTGGTTTAGAAGTTCAAACAGAAAAAATTCATGCCCTTGATCAGATAGAATTTCATAAAAGGAGTTCAAAGATTTTGTATTCTACTGTTACAACCAAAATTATGAGTGTTCAGAAACTTTAGAACACTATCACAAACATGAAAGATCAAATGAAAATTGACAAAGCATTCTTATATGCTAAATATCTCAGAATTAAATCTTTATAAGAATTGATCTTGCAGGTTGGATATGACCCAGCAAATGTCAAAGCAGCAAAATAGTTAGTGAAGAAGAAAAAAGAGGACATTGCAGCATTGAGGAAACAACTTAAATTGCCATCAAGTGAACATCCTCAAGCTAAGGAAATAATACAAGGATAGAATGAGAAGGATGATATGATGAATTTGATCATTCAGCTGTAGTGATTCCTATGGTCACTACAGTTGTGCCTTCAACTCTAGCAGAAGAGTTGGCACCCAAAGAGCCACTAGCTACTACAATGCCAGTGACATCATCTACAACATTAGCTACAGAGTCATCCACTACAGTAGCTCACCCTAAAAATTAGGCCAAAAAAATAGTGAAAGCTATGGAATAAATATCACTTCAGACAAGTGATATTAACATATTGAAAAATATGGTTGATAACATTGAAAATACAAAAAAGTTAGCTCAAATAAATTCCAAAACACGTGAGAAAAAGGCTATTAGACTAAATGAAGAATTGAAGAAGTCACAAAAGGAATTAACATTAAAGGAACAAATTTCATATGTGAAAAATCATTTATGGAACAAGATCATTGAAGCCATCAACAATGTGTGGCCCTCAGTTCAAGTGATTTTTGAACAGAGAGATTTACTCAAAGCAACATTAGTATAAATTCAGAAGACTAAAGAGGAACTTGATAACAAACCAGAGCAAGCAATAGAATTGATCAATATTTTTAACAGCAAAAACAAGAAAGAGCTAGAAGAACTTGAGATTACTAACTAGACCGAAACTATCCTTGAAATAAGGAAAGTCATCACCCAGAAGAACCTGATGAAACAGCTTGAGGAGAAGTGTGAGAATATGAACATCACCATAACCAAATTCATGATTAAATTTGAAAATCTTAGGCAAAGAATTATGCCTAACATTTTGGTTATCAATGATAAGCTTATGCCTCAGGAAGATTATAACAAAAAGATCAGAGAATTTGCAAAGGAGGAAGTTGAAAAGACATGAAGACAAAGCACTCGAACAGGAAAAGTCTTACTCAAAAACTTTGAGGATTTATTTTATTTGCAACATGAGATAAGACACTTTTTTTTCATAAAACCAACTTTTTCCAGGTATATAGAAGCAAATGAGAATTTCCATAAGCTCAAGAAGATACAAATTCCAAAGAATGAGGATTGGCAGTCATTAACAGATTTACTATGAAAGATAAAAAGGTAGAAAGATAAAAGAGAAAACAGTTTGCTGAATTGCAGTCAAAACATATTTTTACAGCAGTAAACATATTTTACAGTGGTTAAAGAGTATTTGATTTTAAAAGAGTATCAGAGATTGAAGAGAATCAGTGAAAGAGTATAAGATAAAGCAGATCAGATTTCAAAACCAAGTTGAATTATATAAAGCCAGCAAGAAGGACACAAAGGCAGCCAACTGTACCTCATCCATAATTAGTTTCTATTTTATTTGGATAGATAGGACATCTTGTTGATTTTTTAAGAAGCTGTCTCTATTTTGTTGTAAATATATTTCTATTTTCCTTAAATAACTCCTAGAAAAATTCTAGGATATTTTGTAAAAAAATATGTATAAATAATTCATCTTTAGAAGAATTATTGTGGAATAAATTGCTGAAGGTTTCTATAGTCATTTTTTATTGGACTTGAAGGCTTTTGTGTTTCAAATCTCGAGTAGCAGACTGGATCAGACCAATTACCATCATATTTCAGGATTCATGTGATGAGCTATTGAAGTGAACTATTTCCTTCTTTTCATTGTTTATATTTCTTTGTTACATTCATCCATTATATGTTCTAAATTTGAATGAATAAACAGGATTATTACTTCAGGATTTGTTAAAAGCACCATGTCTTTACTGTTTATCATTTCTATGTTCTCTGCTGATTTCCAGAGTATTTGACCTCTGCGAACTACTTCTCTTTTCCAGATCAAAGAACCCTTCATTTCTCTTTATCCCGATCATATCACCTCACCAAACAACCTTCCAAGATCTTCATGGGTTATCTATCCTGCCCTGAAAACATTTGACTTCTTGACCTTGATCCTAGCTCTATCTGCTTGATTTTTTACTCCTAAGCCCAATGGACAAACAAATTTCCCACTATCCATCTCATTAGGTGATTTTTCCCACCAAATCAATCAAACCAAAACCAAATTTCACAATCATAACTAGCCTAATATTTTATAAAACAAACAAAGATAAATCTTATAGAGAGATCCCTCTCTGAACCCTAAGAAGGCTAGATCTTATAGTTTAAAATTTGTTTTGTGGTTACCTCTATTGTTCTTAGACTTTAAACTAAAATCTCACAACTTTAGAATTACTAGAGTGATAACATACCGAAGACCATACTGCGAAGTAACCAATCCTCAACCATAAAATAAGTCTTAAAGAAACCTTTTCCATCATATTTTTTGCCTTTAAGACTGTTTTATAAGTTGTGAGTATCATTTTATCAAAAAATTTGAAATTCTGGCTTCTAGGAAAGTTTATTATACCAGGTCTAACCTGGATCCTAAACATGATGTTATAGTAGACAACCCAGATAGAATTGGCAAAAGGAAAAAATGGATAGAAGATTTAGATGTTAAAATTTCATTAAATAGAGTCAATTCATTACCACAAGAATTAGTGACTTTACAGGATATAGAGTTTGATTTGAAATTTGAAAATTATTTGTTCAGAAGTAAATCTGAAATTAATCTAAGTACTTCTATTTTAGACCCTATTTACATTTCATTTTTGGAAACAAAACAAAAAAATATTGCAGCAAACTCTGAATTAAAGAAAGTCAGAAATCAAGACAAACTTGAAGAAATTAATGCCACTATTCTTAAAGAAATTGATGAGGCCATAGAATTAGACCAACTGTTAGCATATACATCTAAACCTTCAATTCCTCATTTATATACCACTATATCATCTATATTTTCTACTACCATCCAATCTATAGGTCCATTTAGTCCTAGATTACCCTTACATCCTAGAATATTATTTCCTTCATCTCCTACATCCATTTCATCAACTAGTTTACCTTCTACTTTTTCAAACACATCATTCTCATTTCCTATTAGTTCCTCATATATTCCAGTTTCACTTCCTAGTACCTCCGCTTCATCTTTTAGTTCTTCCATTGCTTTTTCTAGTTCAGCATTCTATAATCCAGTTTCATCATCTTCTTTCTCCAATTCAGCCCCAAGCACTTCCACCTTACCTCCTAGCCAAGATAGAATTCAAGCTATGGATACTAGGTATGCTCCCCTAGTTCTTCCAGGACAACTTCATGACATGCCCCAAGATTATCAAAGTAAAATACCACATTTTGATGCTACTACAAAATATATTGCACAACAACACATAAACAAAATGACAGATTACTTTGAACTCCATGAGATAGATGAATCAGATGTACAAATGAGGTTGTTTGCACAAATATAAAAAATGGTTCAAAGGTCTTACTACAGGTAGTATAGATGATTTAGCTGTTTTTCATAGATTATTTTTAAATAAATGGGAAAAGAATAAAAACCCCCTACAAATATTGTCTGAATTTGATGCAACGAAGAGAGCTCCCAATGAGTCAGTACAAGACTACTTCACTAGATATAACAATGTTTACAATTCAATTCCTGAAAATCTAAAACCCACTCCTGACCCTGTCTTGTTCAAATTCCCAGATGGATTTGACACTGACATGGCATATCAGTTCAGAGAAAGAAATGCAGAAACCTTGGAAAGAATGCAAACAGATGTTTTAGGTGTAGAAGTAAACATTTTAGCTAGAAAAGCTAGATTGAGAAATGATAGGAGAGTAACCATGAAAGAAGAAGCCTCTAGTTCGGAAAAAAAAAAATATCTATATATATATATTAGCTAAGACTTTATAGATAATGATGGATAGATTAGATAACATAGAAAGAAGACCTTAATGGGATAATCAACAGCAAATCAGAAATCCCAATTTTAGGAAAAACATAAATTCATGAAAATCAAAAGAATCAGTCCCAGACCAAACAATAAGACCTCCATTTCAGGAGAACTATGCTGAGAGTTCTCAAAACAATGTTTAGTATGAGGATACTATAAATTTAATGGGAATAGATGATAATAATACTATATTTCTCACACATGAAGATTAAGAGTTATTTTAACTCCAACAACTCCAATTAGATTCAGGGGAATCCTTCGATTATAAACAAGGTTATGATTTTTCCATAAACGAAGTTCAAAAGCAATATAACCTCAGGAGTAAGAAAAATACTAAACCTTCTACTAGGAAAACAACACAAATTGAAAATAAGAAAACAGTAGAAGCTCCAACAACAAAAGTTCTGCAAATTCTCCCTAGGGAAAATAGGCAAAACTCTAGTTCTTCCCAAAAAGTTTCCAATCCTAAAATTTCACCAAGCCCTAAGATTGTTGACATAATAGATGAAGTTGCTCAAGCTACAAAAGATTCACAAAAATCTGCTACTCCAAAAGCATCTAACTCTGCTAAAACAACAAAATTAGATCCTAAAACATCCACTGCTGATCAAAACTCAGAAGATCCAAAAGATGCCACTGCAAAAATAGCTTCTGACAATTATAAATCTGAAAAAACATCTACTGCTTCACAAACCATTCTTGAAAAGAAATAAAAAAACAGTAAGACAAAAGAAACTCAAACTCAAAATGAAAACAAAACTGTAGAAAACAAGATAAACCAACACAAACTACAGTTACCAAAGAAGAGTTAATTCAAATAGTAAATCTCAACCTTCATTCAACATACAAACTAAAATTGCAAAGTTAAAAATACCAATTCCTTTAACAGAATTGGTAAAACATGATTTTTATAAATCAACCATCACTGAAACATTAAACATAAATGATGGAGAAGACTCCATAAACTTGAATGATGATCAACCAAAGTTGATTTTTGGCCCAGATGTAAATGGAAAGCATCAAGACGGATCACTTCCTCCATTTTACATCAGTTTAACTATTCATGATCAAATATTACACAACACAATTTTAGATTCAAGAGATTCACATAATTTAATGCCCAAAGCTATAATGGAAACCCTGAACTTAGACATTACAAGGCCTTACAAAGATTTATTTTCATTCGACTCAAGAAAAGTAAAATGCCTAGGATTAATCAAAGATTTATGTGTAACACTAGTTCAATATCATGGTAAGAGCATACTTATGGACATTGTAGTAGCTGATATCCCACCCAAGAATGGAATTTTATTATCTCACTCATGGGGAGAAAAGTTGTAGGGATCTCTACAATTGGACATGTCTTATGCTACTATATCAGTGTTTGATCAACCTAAGAAGTTATATAGGGAAACATTAATGAAATATATGGTAAGTAATGTAACAAGATCAATAAATTACCCAATTTAGGCTACACCTACTGACCTAGATTCATTCATCCTATGTAATGTTGAAACTGATAATGAAATCAAGACTGAACTAAGGGAGGAAAAGAAAACACAAAACAATGATAATATCTTTCATGAATATTTATGGCATTTAGATTTTAATGGCTCAGTAAAAAAGTTAGGAGCAGGAGTAGGAGTATGGATAACCAATATAGAGAAAAATCATGCAAAAGACCATGCTTTTAGACTGGATTTCAAATGCACAAACAACATGTCTAAGTATGAAGCCCTCATTTTAGGACTCCAAATAATTAGAAATTTAAGAGGTAAAAGAATAGCAATAATGGGAGACTCAAAGTTGATTTTAAAACAAATTAAAGGTGAATATTCTATTTACAATCCTAGATTAGGCCGATATAGAGAGACTGTACTAGATTTGATTGATGCTTTATTGGAATGTAATTTCTTTGCAATACCAAGAAGGCAAAATTTACAAGCACATTATTTAGCAACATTTGCTAGCACTTGTAATTTACCTTTTCAGCCTAATCATATGTATACTGCACAAGTAAAACACAGACCAATAATCCCAGACAACCTCAAATATTGGCATATTTTTTCACAAGATCAACAAATTTATCATTTTATGAATACTAAAGGTGAATTTCATAAATGTAAAATAGACATTGATTGTACCATAGATCAAGATTTAGACAATAACATTGATTTAAATAATGTAGATGTAAATAAATTAATTTTTTCTAGACCAACTAAACTCAATCAATCAAATATAGATAAATTAGAGAGAGTAGGATTTGATGAGATAATTGATGAAGAATCTGATATATTAAACCTCAAAGACAATTTCTTACCAAAAGGTTTAACTCCATTAGAAGACCTATTTGACTCAAATGATGTTGCTAGAAAACCCAAAATGGATCCAGTTAGATCTAATATTGAGGAATGCAATATTGGTACAAAATTAAAACAAAAAATTATCAAACTTTCAAAAGCCTTACCTCAACAGGAAAAGGAAAAATATATTTCTCTTTTTAAGGAGTTCCAAGATGTTTTTGCTTGGAGTTATGAGGACCTTAAATCCTATGACACCAACATAATTCAACAAAAAGTTCATGTAAAAGAAGATCAAAAACCCTTTAGACAAAAGTTAAGGAGAATCAGCCCTGTTTTGATGCCCTTAATAGAAAAATAAGTTAAAAGAATGTATGATGCACAGATAATTACACCAATCAGATATTCTGATTGGGTTTCTAACCTAGTTCCAACGAGAAAGAAAACATGAGAGATTAGATTATGTTTTGACTTTAAGAATGTAAAAAAAAGTATACTTAAAAGATAATTATCCTATACCAAAAATGGATCATATTTTACAAAGGGTAGTTGGATCTTCTAGGATTTCTCTTTTAGATGGATTTTCAGGATACAACCAGATTTTAGTCCAACCAGAGGATCAAGCCAAAATAGCTTTTACTACTCCTTGGGGCACTTTTATGTTTGTAAAAATGCCTTTTGGTTTAATGAATGTAGGGGCAACATTTCAAAGAGCTATGGATATAACCTTTGCAAAGGAAATTCATGAATTCTTGGTAATTTACTTAGATGACATAACTGTATTTTCTAAGAATGATTATGAACACTTAGATAATCTTATACAAGTATTTATAAAATGTAGAAATTTTGGCATTTCTTATGTGGATTAGAAGAAGGCAAGTTACTAGGACACATAATTTATAAGGAAGGAATTAGAATATATCCTGCAAGAATAGAAGAAATTCTTAACATCAATCCACCATGAAACATAAAAGAGTTACAAGCCTTTCTAGGTAAGATTAACTTTTTAAGAAGATTCATATCCAATTTAGTTGAGATAATTAGAGAACTAAATAACAAGCTTAAAAAGGATTCAGTTCTTAAATGGACTGTTGAGGCCAAACAATCTTTTGAATCCATCAAACAGGCCTTAACCAAAACTCCAGTCCTTATAAGTCCTGATTTCAAAAAATATTTCATCATTTTTTCATTTGCTTCAGAACACACCATTGCTGCAGTTTTACTGCAGAAAAATGACCAGGGTTATGAACAGCCCATAGCTTTTTTTAGAAGAACACTTAGAGATGTATCTTTGAAGTAAAATATCATGGAAAAACAAGCCTTAGCTTTGGTAAATGCCATTAAAGACTTTAGAGTTTACATTCTCTATTCTCACATCATTGCATATGTCCCAAATGTTGTAGTAAAAGACATTCTTACTCAAGATGGTCCTAATGGAAGAATATGTAAGTGGATTGCCACTATCTTAGAATATGACATAGAGATGAAACCAGCAAAGTTGATAAAAGGTCAAGGTTTAGCCAGACTTATGGCTGAATCAAATTGTCATGCCCTAGACATAAATTTTATTGCCCAAATAGATGATCAGGAAGAGATGGCAACTCCAGAGATCAGTGAAGCCTTTTCAAAATCACCATGGTATGCAGATATTATATTTGTATTACTAAACTTACAAGCTCCTCTTGGTTTATCGAGAACAAAAGCGAGATTCCTAAACTTAAGGTAGTAAGATTTTGTATTTTAGACAATGTACTTTTTGGAAAGATCAAAGTGGGATTTTATTAAATTGTTTATTAAAAGAAGAAGCTAACAAAGTACTACAATAATTTCATGCAGGTGACAGTGGAGGACATCTATACTAGAAATGTAATGCAGACAAGATCCTGAGAGCTGGTTTTTACTGGCCTACTTTGTTTGCAGATGTCAAAAAATATGTGACCTGCTATCACAAGTGCCAAATCTTTGAGGGTAAGAAAAGGTTGTTACCCATGCCCTTAAATCCCATCTCTATAGAAATTCCATTTCAACAATGGTGTCTTGACTTCATTGGAGAAATTCAACCCCCATCATTGCTATAGGGTAAAATTCTTGGGTTTTTGGTTATCGAATATCCCTCTCATGGATTTCTGGTGCCCGAGGCAGATAGTAAGATTAGCAGTAAAGTTCACAAAGAATATGCATATGTGTTCATGTTAACTTAGAAAACTTGATAAAATGAGATGGAAGATTACCTCTTTTTAGATCCTGGATTCTTTGGAGAGCACTAAGCAGCGAAACAGGAATCCTCCTTCAGTAGCTCCAAATCCCGACCCTGCGATCAATCAAAGCACCTGTGTAATCTCTACCACAATATATTTCCTATCAATTAAGTTAACATATGACAAATATTAAAAAATGCACATCTAAGCCATTCATCTCATGCTATATAAGTAATTGAGAAACAATAACAATATTGACGCATTGAATGGACAAAATAGATACAGTTCTATTGATTTATAAAAAAGGAGGATTACAACCATCGGTTGTACCAAGCCCTCCTCAGTCTTCCAATATCTCTCTCTCTTTCTCTGAATGTGATGATGCCTTAATCAACAAGTTCTTAATGAACCTCTTTGATCGTTGACCTTCACACTACAACAACAAATGCTCTACTTCACATGTATTCAAAATACCTTCGACCTTGGACCAAGAGCCTACAACTCCATTTTATAGGAGATGGAGAGGGTAAACCTTGCCTTTCTCCTTCCACTAGTTCTAAATAGAAAAACCAAGATGTTTCCTCAAATTTCCATGCTTTTTCCTTTCTTGAGAGTCTAGTTGTTTTTGGAAAGACCCAATAAGAGGTTAGTGCCTTGCAGTTTCTATTTTTCACTGACTCTCTATGAGAAAAAGCTGGAGTTTCGAATCATTCTCCGTGGGTTTTCCTGTTTCAAACTCAAAACATGGGTAACGCTGCCCTCTAGGCTAAACAGAGTGTTTCCCTAGCCACTAATGCGACCTTTTCATGGATTAGGTGCGTTATAACGCACTTTGGCTGTTATAAGGGTGCGTTACCTTGGTAGAAGTAGGTTTAGTTTAGGCCTCTTTATTCCTTCCATACTTATCTTCTCCTCTAAGCTGATGAGGAGGTTATTTGACCTATAACAGATGCCCCCTAAAGTGTGTGGTCAGAGCCGAAGATGATGGCTGAAATACTTTATAATATGTGTAGTAGAGCTAAAGATATTGGAGGACTGAGGAAAACCTGAAACAAAAAGATATGTCAGAAAATATAGTATCTGTCTTGAGTTAGGAATTCCCATGCTCAGTAGCTAATCAACATGATTTCTCTAGTACAGAGATATGAATAATATGTCCAACAATAAGCATAATGTGGAAGTGTCTATCATAATAGGATTAGGCTGAACAAGTTGTCTCCATAAACAATATCACAACTTGGGGAAGGAAACACAACTGTAATGATGTAACCTTTGCCCCAATTTCTTGGTCGCCTCTTCACTTAGACTGCATATTTCTCGACATGTGAATGAAGGAGCTTTCGTCGAACATGTGAGAAATCATCTGATTACCAGTCGATAATGAAAATTTTTAATAGATGCGAAGGTGGCCACTGATAATGATGATGGTCCCTAAGATGCATAGTACAATCTAGCAAGTGTGAATAAAGGGAGTTGAAGTCGAACACTCATAGAATCATTTGATTGGGAGCCAATGATGAAGACCCCCAATCAAACACAAGATCACCTACCACTGATGTCTACAAGTATCTCGGTACTGATGAGTTTCTGGACCAACTTCCTAGATAAGATGTTGAAGTCGATAGTAAGAGGTTTTTCAAATGGTAGGCACTGAGGCGTCCTACATCAGTCAACACGAAACGGGAAAAAGATGATTTTGTTCTTGATGGAAATAATGAAGAGCAAATGGGGATAACTGACGAAAAATATTTTCTGGCATAATGATCAGTTTGGTTGATATGGGGAGCAGTAGATAGCGAGATCTGCTTGAACAATAGAAGGCACTCTAGAAGGGTACAAGGCAGCTGAGGCTTAATGAACACCAAAGAGTATTTTTAGGATTTTACTGGTGTAGGAACACTGGGAGATGAAGGCTAAACTCATAGATGGTAGGGTTCGGCTAACTGCGAAATATTTTTCTGGGAAGTGCCATGTTCAATATTTTTGCTGCCAAATCATCCTTTCTTAAACATAACAAAGGTAGTATCCATTTTGTCCAAATTTTTCCCCGTATAATTAGGTTTAATGAGTCCAGACGAGTAAACTCGGTGAATTTTTCATATTTAGAGAGTCTGAAAAATGTCATAAAAGACAACTCCATGGGGGTACCTTTGTCATGTCTTGATAACCGGGCACAACAAAGGGAGAATAGTAAGCATAAAATAGTTCATTTTCCGTGAGTTAGTCCATCAAAGCCGGAAAAGTGAGAAATCTATGTTCGATGGACATCTACCTCATTTTGTTATGAGTACGAGGAGATGAAGTAAACTCAATGTTCTTTGTGAAATTTTAATGAGTCCAACAGAGAAAAAATTGGTGTTCTCCGTGAAATTTTAACGAGTCACGTGGAGAAAACTCGGTCACTTTTTCTATTTAAAGAGATTGGAAAAAAGAGGAAAAATAATGGCTCATGATTCTCTGTCGTGGTAGTTTAATGAGCTCGAAAAATTTAACTTGGGGTTTTTTCAGTTTTATGAGCTAGAAAAAATCCCTAAAAAGAAAGCTCGGTGCTTCTTCATTTTAGTTTTAATGAGTCTAAAGAAGAGAACTCCAGGTTTTTCGGATTAACGAGCAAGAAAAAGACCATAAAAAGAATGCTCGAAATTGACTTCGTGTAAGCTTAACGAGTCTGAAGAAGAGAACTCGAGGTTTTTTAGATTAACGAGAAAGAAAAATACCATAAAAAGAATGCTCGAATAAGGGTCAAACATGGTTAGATCTGCATATAGATCTTGATCACTCATCAGAACATCGATAACTAAACTCAATAGTTGCGACACATATGTAGCAAGAATTCATGACTTTTTGCAGACTAGCTAAGAGAGTCATGCCCTAGAAATGGCTATAAGCAAGTCAGAAGACTTTCATTTTCACTGTTTTGAATGCTGTGAAGGAGCTCTGGGGTGAAAAAGTGTGAAAACTTCAGTTGGCAATTGTGGTCAATTCGGGCAACGATTCTTCTTCCCGCGAGATCCAGGTAAGAGCTGGGACCTCCTGCTATCATTTTATTTTGTTTTTATCAAGTTTTGCTGGTTCAAAATGATAAATTTGGCAGGTCCTAAAAAATTTTAGTGGCTAATGCGGGCCAGCAGTGCTGGACCCGCATTAAATGCACCTCATGTGAAGGAAGGGCGCATTAGCACGCTCTATTTTGCTCTATAGCCCGCGTTAGGCGCAAATTATGTTTTAAGAACTCGTTGATAAGAATTTTGAAGCATTCCAGGCAATTTCTAATCGGTTGAAAATGTTGTATTGGCAGGTATACAACTGTTAATCATGAGTATCTGGCGAGAGAGAGAACATGAACGGGAAGAAATAGATATGGTCATTGATGCTGCAAGTTTGATGGCTCTCCGCAAGTGTAATTTGCTAAAATATGCACGACTGGAACTGATGAGGGGTCAAGAGGACCTACTGTTACACAACATTTTGTCACCATCCATGCAATCCCTCGTCCCATACATTGGAGGACTATTCCCGTGACCTGTGAGCAGTAAAATGTCCTGAAAACACCTTCATGGCATCCTCTTGCATAAGGACAAACATTCTCCCAAAGAACATTTCCTCTGAAAAGCCCTAAAAACATATGTTTTAGCCTTGGCGCGACTAGCCAGTTCATCCCTCTCGCCAATGGCGGAAATCCACACTAAAGGGCGCGCCAACTGGCGCTCTGTCCCTGTGTTTCACTCACACCAAGCTTATTAAGGGATGTTTTCTATAAATAAATGGCGGAAGTTTGATTCTAACAAACTCTAGAATGAATCATCAAAAGGAATTGAGTGGTTTGGCTCCAGATCTCCATGTATAGGAAGTGGTTTTCCACCTCTCATGGAACCTTCCTAAGAGATAGGACCTATCCCATAATTATAGGGATCCCAACTTCCCTTCCTCCATCTATAAAAGCTTGTCCTCTCCATTAGCAAGCTAGCTGAACTTGTAGGAAGGAAACTATATCTGGGCAACTATTGAGAGCTAAGTCGAAGAGAATCTCGTAAGAGAGAGAGCTTCATCTAGATTCTCGACAGGCTTTGTTGAGACACGCTCCGCTGCAAGCCCCACCGAAGGAAGATCATAGCATCAGAGCATTTGTTTGTAATCTCCCTTTTGTCATTTATAATATAAGCGACTCTGATTTTGGTTCCATTCTTGTGTTTACTATTTTATGTAATGCAACAAATTATATCTTCTCTGACTGATATATAGTTACATGCTTTCAGTATTACGTTGTATGTCATCATTTCTCTGCATGTGTACAGGTGCTCGGACGTGACGAACGAAAGGATTTTGATCTCTCAGACTAGGGACGAGGAGCACCGCTTCTTCATCGACAAAAATATCATGGGATTTGAGGTAGGCTACTTATCGTAGTCTTTGTCTTTCTTGTAATTAGTAACCAATGTCATTGCATGATTTGATTGTTGCTAGACCCAATCTAGGGCTAGTGGGATCGCCTCTGTCCGCAGAGGGGATTTACCTCCTTAACAATTTGGCGACTTCGTTGGGGAGTGAGTTGGAGTTAGTCTTTCCTCTTTTGGTTGTTTTTGGCTTTTGATTGATTTATTTTCTTTTCTGGTCCACCTTCCTTGGTCTTAAACCCCTTTTCAGCCCCCAGAAGACTAGATCCAGTCTCTGTTTGTCCATTTTCATTATTTTTTTAGAGTAAACTCGATTGGCGTGGTTTTTCTCCTGACATTCGTGCCATCTGGCACTTTCTTCTAGTTAGGCCCCCGCACCAATGCCTTTTTGGCGCAGATTACAGCCAAATAGGCCTGCAAACTCTGCTTGGTGTTAGGGTTTTCTTGATTTTGGGCTCTCTGAGCTTGAGTTTTGGTCTTGGTGTCCTTTTTTCTGATTGATTAAGTGGCTTGGAGTCATTTTTCACTGATTTTGGCCCTTGTCCTTCAGTTGTTTTCCCTCTACTATTAGTTTTTCATTTTAGCCCCAGGGCTTCTAGGTGCTTCAATGTGCTAAGCCTCCCATGGGAGTTTTGGGTCCTTGCTAGCCCGGTCAATTTTGTTTTTACTTCTCTACATTCATCTTGTTCAATCCCATTGAATCATTGCGTTAATTGATTGATTTTCCTTTATTTCATTCGATTTCGCTTTGTGTTACTCCAAGCCTAGATTACACGGTTTGTTTGAGTCTCTTTCGAGATTCTTCTTCACTTTGAGGGATTTCGTCATCAGTTTGAGTCTTGATTGCGTACATTTGTATTGAGTGAAATTGTTTGTTTCAGCTCTCTCACTGTCATTTCTCGAAATGGTGTTTTCATTAGTTTTTCATTCATTTAGTGTGTTTTCTCTAAAATATTGAAAAATACAAAAACAAAATCTTTTGCATTTTGATTAGCCTAGTGAAAATTGAAAGCTCTTTCACATTACTAGTATTATATAACTCTAGAGAGAATTTTTCTAGTTTCATTAGCTTACATTGGAAACAGTAGTGGATGTTTTTGTGTCTTCATTTTGTTGTCATTTGAAAAGATCTCAACTCTCCCGTAGATAGCTCTTCATTGACCAAAATGATATTTTGTGGCATGTAGTTTGCATTTAGGGGTTTTATGAGATCCAACATTCGATAGGGCCTTGAAATTTAAACGTAAATTGAAGATCAAATTTAAAATTTACTAAATTAATGTAATGTCCTTTTTCAGAAACATTATCAATCGACAAGCAAATCCATTCCGGAGATAGATTGCAGGGGAATTTACTGGATTCTTCACCTTCATAGAGAAGGATGAGCTCCAGAGGCTACCTTGCCCACTAGCAGAATCTTTCTATAGACTGTTGTCAAGAGATAATATCCCCAAGAGGGAAAACAACAAGATTGGGAATCTCTTAAGATAACCCCAACATTGCAGCTACACCAATAACAAATACATCAAAATGGAAATAACAGTGATTCATTTACACATGAAATGTCGGAGAATCCAATGGCCATCATATTAATACATAGCAGCAAATAAAAATGCAAATCCTTCAGGTAATGATCACTCAAGTAAGGCACCAGAAGCCTCAAGAAACCTGTACATGAAAATGTGAAATACACTACTACATAAATAAAGCCCTAGGCCATGACTGCGCAGTTATAAAGAGGAACTGCTGCATAAATAATGAAAATACATAGATATAACAATATGGGCTAAAATAAAGAAGGGGGAGCAAGATCTCAACCCCTGAAAATACATAACATCAATCCTTTAAGAGGATTGGCTGAAATTTATGCAAAAACACTATAATACAAAAATGTCGGAGTTGTAGTAGCTGCTGCAACTCAAGATCTGGAAATGGATGGAGAAGGCTGAAATAGATATTGTAGATGAAGAGCCCTTATCCAATGAAAATCTGAAGTGAAATGCTAATCCTTTCACCCAATACTTCCCCTCCAAAATCTGCTAATCCCTCACAACAAATATTCACCCAGAAGAGCGATGTCTAAGAAAGGGACTGCGCTACCAATGATGGGATGTGGTTGGCCTGATGCTAAAGATGATGGGATCTTCTCAAGAAAAACCTTTTCTGATCTCCTAATGGATGGAACCTTCCTCCTCTGAAAGCTAGCTCCAGATGGTGTATGGAAACCTCCCCAGCAACACCCAACAACACTGCACAATATCTGCTGCAGAAACTACGTTGATGTAGATGACTGAAGCTATGGCCTGAATGCCTGAATATGGGGAATGGAGTGCAATAATTCATGAGCTACTCAAGAAGGAAAGGAATTCCTAAAAAGGACTCCCTCGTGCCCGAAGGCACTGCAGCTCTGCTAAACAACAAGAGGCAGCAACAAGTCTCTAAGACTCAAATGTAAAATTATCAAAGATAGTCTCAATGGCTGCCTTGCTCCTCTTTTAAATAAGTAAGCCTATCTCCATGGACCCTACTTCGAATTAGGGTTTCCTCTTGTTGATGGGAAAATCTGTCCCGCCAACAGTAGGGGATCTCCCCGGTAGAAAGTCTCAATTAGACCTTGAACCGTTTGGAATATGGATCCTGTCCGGGGTGTGCGTCTGGGTACCGCTTAAGTCACCTGCCCTTTGGTCTCAAAAGAACCCAATTGAACCTGCGGACACACACTTATTCAAATGATACAAGATACATGATTGATGTGTTAAACACGTATATAACACTATGCGTAGCGAGACAAATAATGAAGCATAAACACTGAAGGAGGTGTTGTTAACAACACATCATTGGGGTTATGCTTGTAGGTTGTTCTAACCACAAAAGAAATAATTCTTTATGGCGAGATGCCTCTTTTGGACCAGTAAGATATAACAAATTATAATAAACAAAGTCATTAATATCCATTAAGGAAGCAAAATGAACTAAACATCATTAACACAAGTAAAGAGAACCATAATGCGTAAATGATGCCATTAAAAGTGCAGCTTCGTTAACCAAAAGATTTTCGAAACTGTATAAGAAATACTCATAGTGTTCGCACAGAAAAACACATTAGATCCAAAAGGAGTTTAAACAAGTATCCGTATTCATATGCAAAAGAGTGCTGTATTTCAATACAATGTTGTATAACTCTTGAGTCCCCAAAAAAAAGAAGCTTTACATTTTCCCCAGAGGGAGTTTTATAGATCAAAATTTGCCCTTTGGGCTTCCTGACTCTTCGCCTGCCTGACTGTTGAGTTGCCTTGCGAACTGGAAGGGAAATGCAACCTGTGACCTGGCTGGGCAATGTGACCTGTGACCTGGCTGGGTGGCGCGACCTGCGACCTACTTCCAAATGCTACCAGCGATCTACTGCCACCGGATTATGAAGATGTGCACGCAATCGTGAGGTCAGGGGCATCAATCTATTGTCCTTTGAGGAATTTTTTCCAAGTTTGATAATCTGCTGCTATGGGAGAAACCAGAGGGAACTCTTATTTCAACCAATTCATGAACTCCAAGGCATTTGGGACTAGAGTTTCCTTATTCTGCGAGATCAAGTTGGAAAGAGAGACAAGCTTGGTGTAGATCTAGACTGGCGTGACAAGAAACTGGCCCAAGTTCTCTTGTAACGCTGCAAGATCGAGAGTGGCAGTAGCTTGCTTAATGGGCTGCAAAAATTACTGGATCTCCCGATCCACCTGTTCCCAGGTCTTCCCCTCATCTAATGCACCCAGTGATGGCACGTGATGTAGGATGTGCATCGAATCAATGTCGTTGATCAGGTGTTCGTATGCAGCCATTACCTTGTCTAAGTCGTTGGATAGCTTATCCTTGGACTGCATTTTCATGCGGATTTGGACTTTAGCATCTTGTGTGTGAATCCAGTCCTTCTTTGGCAAATGTTTGGGAGCCTGGGGGTACCGCACTATCTAGTCCATCATTCTGTCCAAGGAAACTGAGGCTTCCTTCAGCTCCTTGTGCCTTTGCTTAGTTTCCGCTTGGGCTCTCATCAAGGGGGCGACTGTTTGTTTTATGGTAAACATTTCCCCATAAACTTGCCTCATGTTAGCCTCTAATATATCAAACTCCCTTTGAATGGTAAGCGGCACTTCATTGACAGGGGGAGTTTTGTTTCGGAGTTTCTGAACCTCCTCTCTCAATGCCGTCTTTTCATGTTTTGCCATTTTCTCTCGCTGCTCTGCTTCGTGTAGCCTATTTTTTAGAGAGACGATCTCTCTACTCATTCTGGTTACATTTTCTTCTATGGCCATAGAAAAGGCTATGCCAGCCAATGCTATCATCACAGGATTAGTCCTAGTATCGAGGACTATATCTTTTCCTGTTGCGACTGTGGATAAGGCGGAAGGATTTTGCACCAGGCATCTTCTTTTCTCATGTCGGATATTTAAGGAGAACTGATCGAACGTGAGCCTGGTGAGATCGAATACCTCCTCCTCTTGCCCCTGGGAGGAACTGACATCAGAGAGTGTGGCTCATGTACTGACTAGAGGTACCTCAAGGGGAGATACCTCGATGTTCTCTAGCATTGCATCCTCCTCTTCTTTATTTTTCTTTTCTTCCTCTTCCCTTCGTAGGCGTTTGACTTCTGCCTTTTCATGTTCTCTCTTCCGCCTGAGATCTGCTTCTGCCATTGCTTCTAATTCAACTTTCCTTTTATGCTCAGCTGTTGCATCTTGCTCTGCTTTCTTCTGGCAGTTAGCTTCCACTTTATCTAACTCTTTCTTGAGTTCCTGTTCCGCTGCAGCTTCCGCCTCTTTTTTCTCCTTTTCCTTCTTGGCCTCCTCGGCCTGCTTTTTCTTCTGCTCTGACCTTAGGCTCTTCTTGCGCTTATCTTCATCCTCTTTCATTTTCTTCTCTCTTTCTTGTTGGGCTTTGGCCTATGTTTTTCTCTGTTGGGTAGAAGTACCGTCCCTGTACTGGTTCAAGGCTTTTTAGCCAGAGAAGAGGAAGCGCCTCCTAATTCACATCTCCTGTCTTCCAAGGTTTTGTCATCTGCGTCTTCTTGGCCAGAGTCTGCCCCCAAAGAAATTTGTCAGTGTGCATTGTACCAATTCCTTCTTTCATCTTCTCTCGAGTGTTCCGCATCTTGGTAGTTCCATTTGAACTTATCCCTCTTGCAATGATCAGGAACTATCCTCTCTGGGTCGTATGTTCGGTGTTCTAATGCCCCAAGGTGGTACCTTTTCATCTCTTATGCTTCTGCATCTACCTCTCTGAAGTCTTTGATTGTGTAAGAACTGATAGTAAGGGGTAGCGTAGGCCATGGCTTCTTCTTAACCTTGGACAGGACCCTTGACAAACTAGAAGACATTTGGAACAGACCTCTTGCATGAGCATTTTTTCTGTGACATATCAAGGCATATCATGTGGGGCCCTAAATGAGCCAAAGACTCAGATGAATGTGTACTCGACGAATGGGAACTAGTGCGCCACCTTGACTAACGTATCCATGGCTCCCCACGACATGCAAGGAGCATCTTGGCTGAACAATTTCCTATAAAGAGCTAGGATTAACACTTGAGAAATCAGCTCTATGTATTGTTTATATCTGGAATCCCAAAACACTTTGGTTTGTAAGTGGATTGCAAGAGTTTGTTTTGGATCCCAGTTATGTGCCCATCCCTTAAAGTGCAACCTTGAACAAATGGCATCCAACAAATAAGAGGCCATATAGAATTCAGAAGGCATTCCTTCATCTCGTACCAATGCCGAGGATAAGTTTGTCTGGATGGAGGTCACCAATATGCTGGCCCAATTGAAATGGGTGTCGTGCGCCATGACATACTTCATGAGAGTCGCCCATTTTCCGCTTAAGGTGGTGGCATCGGGGCACCCGTACAATCTACAAAGCATGGCATCTACTAATTTATATACTTTCCTAAGGCCCGCCACTGGATATTCCTGGTCCTTCTTGACCTTAAAGTTCTTAGGCTCCTCCCACCAATTCTTTATAGTATCAACTATAGGAACTGCATGGGCGATAGCCCATTATTCTGTGAAGTCCTCTTCTCACATAGGCAAAGAGTAATAAACATGAGCATCTGAGCCTTTGAGTGTTGCGAAAGCCTTGCCTTCACTGTCCCTGATTACGAACTTCTTGGGGTCATTTTTCTGTATAATCCAATCTATCATCTCTGGGCATGGGAATATAGCCGGATGGGCACCTGTAAGATGTAGCTTAGACCTTTTGACCTGTAAGTATATCTCCCGATCAGGGAGGTCCTCTGTGAATTCTATTCTAGCAAACTCTTGGTACACTTGGTACCAACGCATGATGTCCCCTTTGGAAAATGTGCAAACCAGGCCCTTGTCTTTTTTCTGAGATACTAGAGGTCCCATGTCACTGGAATCTAAGGGGACAAGTATACACTCTAAGTCTGCTTCAAATTCACCTGCCATATTCATGAAAGAATCCCAGGATAAGAAATATGCCATGATGATACAAGACCAGTTACAGCTTATCAATTATTTCAACTGAGGACACACGCAGAGATGAATAAGTGGCCTACTGGGTCACAGGGTCGCAAGTTGTGATAAAATGGAAAAAGTGCGACCTTGCAACCTTGCGACTAGGTCGCGGGGTCGTGGGGTCACGGGTTGTGAGAAAACGACGGAGATGCAACCTTGCGACCTTGCGCCTAGGTCGCGGGGTCGCGAGGTCGCAAGTTGCGAGAAAATGGAAGAAATTTGACCTTGTGACCTTGCAACTAGGTCGCGGGGTCACGGGGTCACATGTTGTGGGAAAAAGGCAGAAATGCGACCTTGCAACCTTGTGACTAGGTCGCGGGGTCGCGGGGTTGCAAGTCTCGCTAGGGCTTACCGGGGTTTTGGCGCGTGCAACGTGAAGTTTCTTTTCCCTTTAACTTGAAAAACACAGGGCTAAATGGATCCAGACAGAGTCAGGGGATAGCTTTTGGAGCAGGATACAGGCCATGAGAGGCTGGATTAGGAATTGTTATAAGTTGGGCAAGCATGGTGAAAGTTGGAATCCAAATGGAAGCCCTAAGTGAAAAATGAAAAAAATGACTAAGGCAAGGGGAAATTTAAAGGTTGAGGAATGTAGAGATTAGGCAAGAATAAAAAAAAAGGAAACAACAGGAGGAAAATGACAACTTACCTGAGAAAATCGCGCTCCAGTCGACCTGTCAGAGGCATTTTTTTCTATCCGCTGCATATGTAAAATGCGACCTAGCGACCTACTATATATAAAAAGGTCGCATGTGCGGGCCATTAATGAGGTCGTGGGGTTGCATGGCTAGGTGATCTGAGAGGGATGCGACCTCATGACCTTGTGACCTTGCGACCTCAGGGTCGTGGGGTCGCAAGGTCACAGGGTCACGTTTTTCGACAAATTTGAAGTTTGCGACTCAGCGACTTAGCCCTCCCGACTCTTTACTTAACTTTTCTTTGTGCTCAAGGGGCTCCAAAAATTTTACAGTGGGGGTTTTTTGGAGGGTGTTGTAGGGGCTACAACAAATGGCGATTCACTGGTCGAACTCAGAGTCTCAGCCGATGGTTGGCCTTGGAGGGGGAGTGAGGGGCCTTTACTAGCTGTTCTTTTTACCTTAAGGTCGACACTACCTTGCCTTTGACACCTTGCAAGGTTTCTTGGCCTACTGGTTTGTTTGGGTGCTGGTTAACTGAACTTCATTTCTTCAGGTTTCCGGACCGAAAGGGTCAGAGAAATCTAGGGGGCTTACAGGGTCCGGTACGATTATTTTGTCCTCATCATGTTGCTCCACTGCCTACGAACCTCTCGGTCCCGGCAGAGTCACTGCCTAGGAGTCATAAATTTTTTTGCGCTGCCAGCGAGCTTGGTTAGTACCCCAGCAGAGTCATTACATCACCTCTCTGCGCAGGAAGCCTTTCTCAATCCTTTACCCTTTATTGGTGTGCTATTGCACTTATTTTGAATGTGCCTAAGGCACTTATTTAGATGTGCTCATGGCACTCATTTGAGATGGGAAATTTTTGCCTGGGCGGATGAGGGATCCTGACTTATTTTACTTGTAGAGAGGTTGCTCCTGGTCTGATATGAGGACTTTTGCTTTTCCCGGATGTCCTGATGTCACCCAGAGTTGACTCTGTTCCCTTCCGACCTAGTTGCCACTGTATCGTACTGTCTTTTCGCAGACACCCTTTCAAACTTTCTAGGTGGGCTCCCCATGCTTGATGGCTTGAGCTAGGTCATGTGCTACCTTTGGGTGCCAATTACAAGAAAGCTTTTACCACCTTTGTGTCTTTCAAGAAAGGCCTCCCATCAGCATAGAACCTGTCGCAGTGTGCCAATTGTGTGGCTCCGACAGATTTTTCCGTTTTATATATATATATATATATATATATATATATATTTGACAAAAAATGGAACAAAAGTGGAAACTATGGTACAAGGGTAAGATAGCCCTCTGGGGGTTGCTAAGTGAAGTAATGTTTAAGGTCATGCCCGTTTACCGGGAGGACCTCAAATCTTCCCTCAAGAGTTTGCAGTCTAAATGTGTGGGAACCTAATTTCTCCTTAACCTGGAAAGGACCTGTCCACAGTGCTTGGAACTTGGAATGTTTTTCCTTTTCTTCATGAGCTTTATCCCACTTGAGGACTAGGTCTCCTACCTCAAATTTTTTACTCCCTGCGGATTTTCTATCAAACCATCTCTTGATCCAACTTTGGTGGACAATGAACTTTTCCCAGGTTTTTTGTATTTCTTCCTCCAACTTCAGTAGGGTGTCAATCCGGGTCTGCAAGGTGGGGCATGGGGTACCATGACATTCTTGGGACAACTAAAGGGCAGGGAGAGATAAATGGGGAGGAAGAACTGCTTCTCTTCCATACACAAGAAAATACGGGGAGGTGCCTGGGAGGATTTGGGCGTGACACGGCCGGCCCAAAGAGCGTTGTGAAGGGCGTTGTGCCAGTTGCGTTGGTGGGACAGTAGGGTATTTTTAATAATGTGGATAAGATTTTTATTGGTTGACTTAGCTAACCCATTTCCTTAGGGATAATAATTTTCAGAATGTTTAAGAACAATATCGTTTTCCAGAGCAAAATCATACAATTTAAAAGATGAAAAGTAAGTTGCATTATCGAAAACCAAGGAATTTGGAACGCCAAACCTGGTGATGATGGAATGGGTGACGAATTCTATTAGCTCTTGATCATTGATTTGGCTTAAAGGTGTTGCTTCGACCCACCTGGTGAAATAATCGGTTGCAGTAAGGATATATTGATGTTGCTTGGAGGAGTGAGGTATGATTTCACCAATCATGTCCAAACCCCACTGTTGAAAGGGTTCCTCCACTGCTACTGATAGTAGGGGGAGCGACTGGCCACACTTCTCGGTTTGCAAATTTCTGGCATTGAGTTCACTTCCGGACATATGCATGCACATCTATAAAAAGGGTTGGCCAGTAGTATCATGCACACATTATCTTGTGGGTGGTGGTATCGCCTGAAAAATTCCCTCCAGCTAGTCCGTCGTGCAGCTCGGTCAATATTTTTTGTGCTTCATTATGTTCTAAGCAACGTAACAGAACTCCATCGTAATGTTTCTTGAAAATCTTACCCTGGATCAGCTGGGAAGATGCAGATTTCAGCCTTATTGTGCATTTCTGCCGAGCAGTTAGAGCAGGGTCCAGGATGCCATGGGCTAAATATCCCGAAATGTCAAAGTACCATGAAGGGCTTCTCTGCTGAGGTGCATGGTCATTCTGATACATGTCGATTTCCTGTTCCCAACACTCTTCTTCAACTCCATGTGAACTTGCAGCCTCTGCAGCCATTTGACATAGTCCTTGTCCTTTAACGTTGTGAGCTGGTTTAAACTCTAAGTCATACTCTTGCAGGCACGCCACCCAGTTGCCTCGCCTCTCGCCTAGCTCCTACTGCACGAATAGTGAGCGGATAGCTGGGTGGGGAATGAAAACCGTGACATGGCTTTTCAAGATGTAAGGCCTGAAATGCTTGACTGCTTTGTAGACTGCATAGGCTTGCTTTTTGATTTCAGGGTAGTTCAATTCATCTCCTTGCAAACCAATACTCATCAAGGATATAGGCCATTCATCATTGTTGCCATCTTTCTACGTGAGGACAACTGCAAGTGATGAATTTGAAGAGAAAGTATACAGGATAAAGCTTCTGCTAAAATCTGGACTTTGGAGGGACGGTGCTTCAGCTATAGCCTGCTTGATTTTGTTGAAGGCCTCCTTCTCCGGCAGAGTCCATTTGAAAATCACATTCTTCTTGATCATCCCCTGCAAAGGTCTGATTATCTGGGCGAAATCCGATATGAATTTACGTACAAAATTGATTTTCCCTAGGAAAGATTGCATAGCTTTTTTACTACTAGGGCGTGGAATGTAGGAAATGGCTTTCGCCTGCTTGGGATCTACAACAATTCCCTGCTTAGTTATAATGTGGCCCAACAAATTCCCTTCTGCCACGGTGAAAACACTCTTCTTCGGGTTGAGTGAGATCCCGTACTTCCTGCACCTTTCAAAAATTTTCTTGAGGTGGCGTAAATACTCACCCCGGTGTTTCGAGAACACGGTGACGTCGTCTAAATAGACTACCACACTCCACCCTATCAAACCACATAAAGCTATATCCATGGCCTGTTGGAAAGTTTCCCCCGCGTTTATTAATCCAAAACGCATGCGTCTGAAAGCGAACGTTCCCCATTTTGTCCGAAAGGTAGTTTTCAATCTATCTGGCTCGGCTACCAACACCTGGTTGTAACCGGAGAACCCATCCAATAAGGAGAACATCTCAGATCCAGACACAACTTGCAATATTTGTTCCATGGGTGGCACCGGGTAATTGTCTTTGTTTGAGGCTTGATTTAAATTCCAGAAATCCACGCATAAGCGGATCTCGCCAGAATTCTTCTGTACTGGGACCAAATTTGACACCCATGTGGAGTGGTGAACTTTGAAGATGATGTGTGCATCCAAAATCTTCTTAATTTCTTTTAGAATCATCGGTTCCAAAGTAGGATGCATTTTTCTGAGCTTCTGTTGGAAAGGCTTCACACCTTCCTTCATCAGTGTCACGTGCTGAATAATCCGAGTATCGTACGTACGTAAATCATCATACGTCCAATAAAATGTGTCTCGATACTTCCGAAATAGTTGGGTGAAGGCTTGCGTCTCTTGGTCAGTACAGTCTTTCTCAAGGTTGACAAACTTCGGGTTCTCATCTGATCCCAAGTTCACCTGCCGAGGTGCCAAGGTGGAACTTTGTACTTTGGTATTTGGGGGCCCGCGGAATCAGCTTTGCAGATCAAACAGCTTTTCCAGTGACACTATCCCCTTGGGCATGGGTTTCTCCTTGCGTTTATCATGCTCTTCCTGCAAAGCTTGATCGTGATCCACCTCATCTATTGCCACGTCCTTGAATACTTCAGTGTTGAGCATAAATTCCAAGATCTGTTGATCATCATCAAAAACATGTAAATTAGTAATATTATCTGGCACGGAGGGTCTATACATAACTTCAATAGAAAATCCATCCCTCAAAGGGGTAAATATAGCAACAACATTAGCCAGAGTATCAACTGCTGCATTATGCATTCTAAGAACAGATTTGATTCCAAACGCATCGAAAGCATAAATAAGATGCCATACCTCTTGTTGATAAGCTTTTAAGTGCGAAGACAAACAATGAATGGTATTGCGTACCTGCCGAGTCATGATCTCAGAGTCTCCAATGACTTGTAAGCACCTTACCTTTAAATCCAATGCCTTCTTGAGTCCGAGGATTAAAGCTTCATATTCAGCAGTATTGTTGGTGCACTGGAACTCTAGCCAACAGGAAATCAAGAACTTGTTCTTCTGAGGGTCCAGCAAGATGCAATCCACACCAGCTCCGTCATGGGTCTTGGAACCGTCATAGTATAGGGTCCACACGTCATTTTCTGGCTCCTTCGGGGTTGTAGGTTGGGGAATTATTTCGGTTTGGTGTGAGACGGGAGTGGCTTGGTCTTTTGTGACGAGTGTTAGTTCAGACTGGATCTCAGGGTCTACTGGAGACTGAGGGGGATGGTAACATTCGAAAATGGCTTCCAAGAAGCACATGCCAAGATCCTCCTGGGAAAAACTGATGGGTTCATTAGTAGCATCCAAATCAGTCATAGTATACTTCATATATGGTTCGCTTTCGACCCTGACTTGGTTATTCCGGCCCTTGTAAGGAAGCCACAGGTGGGACCAGTCGGTGGAAAAATACCCTTGCAGCTTGCTGGACCAATCTCTAATAAGTAATAGGTCGTAGGCTTTCGGAATGTCAACAACCACAATGTCAATACATTGGTGGACACTAGAGTCGAACAAAAGGTGGATGATGACATTATTCAGCTCTCCTACAGCTGGCACCTGCGATCTGTCAAGTTGGATGATCCTCGCGTCAGTTTTCTCTGGGCGGATGTTCAGCTTCTTACCAACAGATAGGGGCATGACGTTTGTGGACGCGCCAGAGTCAACTAGACAGTTATGGACGTTGAAGTTAAAAATATCAAAAGATAAGAGGAAGGGAGGAGTAGATCCCCTAGAATTTTCATTGATGGTGTTTACAATAGACTGAACACTCGAACTAGCTTGTGTGGACGTATTGCTCACAGGCTTAGTAGTTGAGGTATTGGCGAAGGATTTAAGAATGAGTTCTCGTTGATTTGTGATGCGGGCAAGCTCATAGAGGGAGATGTTGGCTTTGGTTCTTTTCATATCCTCAACAATGTTATAACTAGAATCAGGTTGAGGACTAGGCTCGGTAGTGGTTTTGGGGGACCCCACCAGGAGCTTGCTCTTTTGATTTTCTCGGGTGTTGTTATTGGTGGGCTTCTCAGGGGCAGCTTATTTTTCATTCCCCATTGGTAGAATTTTCCTTAAGAAAGCCCTTTTCTTCTCCTCAAAAGATGGTTTGGGGACCAGCCCTTTGCTCCTAAGGCTGTAGTTTCATACGGGTTTGGCCTTAGGATCGTCTGCCATATTGATATCAGTGACGGCAATATTTTTTTCTCCGCGGATTATGTCAAACGCAAGAACGGAGGAGCCCGGTTCTTCATCCGGGGGAAAATCTTCATCATGGTCAGAGACATCATCCTCCCCCACATCCCCTGGGGTTTAATCACCCAGAAGCTGGTTTACTACTGCAGTCATGCTGCCAATCCATTATGGCATGTTTTTTCAAAGTGGGCAGCCTGGTGGAAAGAATAGAAGTTATCTTTTCCTATTTCCTCCACGTTGAGAACAGTGTTCGGGTTAGACGGAGGTTGGATGGTATTGGGGTTACTCTTTCTAAAAAAGGGCTTGGGTGCCTTAGTGCTAGTCATGGATTCTATACCCTTTCTCTTCAGGTCGGAGACTTCATTTTTCAATAGCTTGAGGGTCTTTTCTATACTCTCAAGGTCAAAAGCATCCTTATCCTTATCTGTGGTTTTGGGTGTGGAGGACTGACCTTTCTTCACGATTGGTTTGTGGTCATCTCTCCCTTCGTGATTGATTGCTCCTATAGAAAGCATGTCTCTTTCTATAGCGAGGGCGACCACGTAATTTACCGCAAGAGTGGCCCGAGCTTTGTGTTTCACAAAGACGGCAATATCCCTGGGGAGAGCTTTTGTATAGTATTCTATGGTGATAGAGTCATCCAATGCCATGTTGGGGAGAAAATTTTGCAGTATGTTAGCAAACCGCTGATTGAAGTCTCTAACCTTCTCTTTCTTGTTGCACTTAATGGTGCTTAACTCTGTGAGGAGCATGTAAGGGGTTTTGTCTTCTGAAAATTTCTGCAAGAACATGCAAAGGAACTGGTCCCATGAGGTAATGGAGGCACTTGGGAGGGAGCGGTACCAGGTGGCCGCTTTGCTTTCAAGAGTGTGAGGGAATAGGTGACAAGCTACGTCATCCGTTTGAACCCTCATGATTTGCAGGGAGAGATAGAAACCACTTATATGATCCTTGGCCAAGGTGCCTTTCTCGGGATCAAATTTTGGGAGATGCTTCTCAGGGTGCCTAGGCATGTCATGGAGGGAGCCCAAAAGATCTAATGGGGACTGGGCCATCCAGGCAAGTGGTTGCACCCTCCTGGCATGCTCATGCTAACTGATCTCAGATTCAGATTCACTCCCTGTGCCTAATGCAGATGCTTCTCCCCCATGGCGAGAGTGTTCATCTTGATACCCCTCACAGTTGCCCAAATTTCTGAGATATCCCCAATTGTAGACAGGTGACCTATTCTGGTTTTGAAGACGGTGAGCGGTATGGTGTCCTTGGCCACGGCCTCTATCTCTCCTTCCGCCATTCCTTCGGCCTTTGTTCCCCTCACCTTCATTTCTGGGGGCTCTATTTCCCTCGCCTTCATTTCTACGGGCTTTATTTCCCTCGCCTTCATTTCTGGGGGCTCTATTTCCCTCGCCTTCCCCAAGTGGGGGGTGGGCTTGGTTGTTGTTATGTTGGTTTTGGTTAGGCTGAGGGTCGTGAAATGGTTCAGTCGTGCCAAATTCTACCTCTTCACCCCTTTGGAGCTCAGGAATGGGTTCGTTGCTCTGGATAGCGGTGGCGAGGTCTTCAACCATGAGATTCACCAACTAGGGTATGGAACTCACCAGAGCACCATTACGAGTGATGTTTTCAGCAGGGGTCCTAGTATGGGTCAAGAAATTCATGATTGGGGCATATTGCAAATCCCTGATGAGATTGTGGGAAGCTAGGTGTAAGGCTCTCAACTACTCTCTGGTAATTTCATAATATGGAACCTCCTCCCCTGGAATATCTTCCAAAGGGGGAGGGAAAGTATCATCGTTTATGACCTCCCCATGTGGAGTTTGTGATGGAATGTTGCTTGTATGCTGGGAGGATGCCATTCAGGCCCTCCTATTGCCAATTCTGTTGACGGGAAAATCTTTTTGGAAATTTTTTCATTGATGGAAATAGAGGCAGAAAAGACAGAGACAGAAAAATAAGGCAACAGATGCAGAGATAGTCAAAGAACAACAGCAGAAGACAACAGATAAAATGTATAGCGAAGGCAGAGGAAGAGGTCGAGAAGTAGAGGTACAGAAAAGGAAGAGGTAGAGGCAGAGCCGTTATCGCAGAAAGACAAAGGCAGAGGCAGAGCTGTTATTCCGAGAATCACTACCCCAGCTGGTAGATACACTAAACAGTAAATGCCGAGAAAGTGTGTGTCCCAAAAAGTTGTGGAGGAAGCCTCATTGAAGAGAAACGAAGGAAAGGACATTCGGTTATACAATGGCGATTTTCATATCAGATGAAGTAATGTGAATGCGAAGACAAAGAGAGGGTGGAGTTTATATCAACAAAGGCATTGAAACGTATAGAAGAACGAAGTTAAGAAACGAAGCGAAACCTCAAGTGCAACTAAACGGAACCACGAGGTGTGAACAGTGACAACGGTTTAGAACACTTGATGGTTTTCATCGCACCACTCTCAACGGGCAAGCGGTATTCAAGAGATTTGGAGCGATTCCACAGGACGGGGGACACGTGTCCCCGAGCGAATTTGCAAAACCGCTCTCACTGCGTGCCATCGCGCGTTATTGTTTGTGCATCTTCGCCGAGCGATATCCGTCCGATCAAATGAGGCAGCGCGACATGATAACAACTGTCGGATGGAGACGAACGTTAGCGTTGGGGCCCATACACATGTGTTAAGGTTTTCAGATTTAACAAAGTGTATTATTATGGTTTGAACCATTAGCAAAGTATACATATATATCAAACAAAGGGTAGCACCTTTGTTCAATACATGGCCTAACTTTTGATCTATGTGGAGTATATATATATGTGTTGGTCTATCATATATTGATATATAAAGATCAAATCTTATATAATGCATCTGTATGCGGGTTTATATGTTCAAAGGGCGCTAGCATTTAAATGAATTAAAGGTGTGAAGTTTATCAAATATATGTGGGCCCGTGAATTGAATACATCATAATATCTCGTGCTAATGGTTAAAGTACAAGGCATATATATATATATTATAGTTATGGATGAGAAATTAAGAATACAAAAGGTTTGTTCAATTTTAAATCAAACAAAAGTCTTATTCTGTGGGACCCTCACCCAATCGCATCGGAGAAAGGATTGATTGAAATGCGGACCCGATGGATCAATAAGTCATGATTCATATGTGTGTTTGAGTTCCGGACCCGTACGTCGCATCGACAAAATACAGTGAACAGTGATTCATCGCATCGGCGTAGAGAAGTGAACAGTAATCCATCGCATTGGAACATCCAACCAAAACTTGCGATTGCGATTGAATCCTGGACCCGACGGGCTTATAAAATGTGATTAACACGTAATTGAATTATGGCCTAATCGTATCGGAGCATTGGAGCATTGGAATTTCGATACATTCAAATGGAAATTTCGATTGTGATCAATCGAAATCAGAAGAAGTCGAGGAGAAATATATCGCATCGGAAATCATGGAAAGTGGGCCCGAAAGGGAATTTGTTATGTATTAAAATGATTATTTATTGTTATAGTGGATGTGGTAGTTTGTTTGTTAAAAAGCACAGTTACAAATGTATGGCATATGGCCGCTATCCTGATATAAAAATCATAGTTACAAATGTATGGCATATGGCCGCTATCCTGCGACAGTGAATAAGGAACCAAACAGAGCCGAAAGGGACAAAAACACAGTCAGAGAAAAGAGAAATGCACAGCTAGCCAAGAGGCTAAATGAGTGAGCTGGAGTTTTAATTGTAATTGAATGTAAATGATTTTAATTTATATTGTTGTGATGCATTGGAAAGTCTCCGGAAGAGAGCAAATATCCCACTGTAATATTAAAATAAGCACCTACAGTTACTTTTTTCTGAGTGAGCTGAAAAGAAATGATAAGGATGAAGACCAAGAGGTATGACTATCCATTTCGAATTCCTAGAGGAATACAAACAGTCATCAGGAATTCTCTATAAGTAATATCATCTTGATATGCATAGAGAGGTTAGAGAGAGTAAGAATAGAGAATGAAAAGTATAGAAGATTGAGGCAGAGAAGATAAGGAAGAGAGGAGCAGAAAGAGATGCTACAGAACAGAGCTGATATCTGAGGTAAATCAGCAAACACTTCTTGTGATAAATTGAGGAAGTTGGAGCTTCCCTATCAAGTTGAAGCTTGATAGCTGTCAGTTGTAGCTGACTGAGGTTGGAGCCTCCTGTAGGTTGGTGCTTGCAGAAAAATTGAAGGGAGTTGGAGCTTTCTTGCAAGTTGTAGCTTGCAGAATTGAGGTTGGAGCCTCCTGTAGGTTGGTGCCTGCAGAAAAACAGTGGTGAGAGGGAGTTGGAGCTTGCCTTTGCATCACAACAATAATAAGATGTGTTTTTCTCCCTTTATGGGTTTCCACTTATATATGCTGTCTCTATCTGTGTTGCCTGTTTGCTGAGATGATTTATCAAATCTGCTTAATGTTTACTGCTCTCATAATAATTTTAATGTCACATTAATACTTGTTGCAACATATTAAGACTGTTCATATACTAAGGTTGAATACAAAAGTAAGTTGTAAATAAGCTGATGAAAATTTAAAAAGCTCATGTATGTATTGAACTGATTCACCCCCCCCCCTCTCAGTTCAACTAAGAATTCAACAATTGGTATCAGAGCAGGTTCCTTTGTACCAGTTTAACAACTGAAAGGAGATCCTAGGTTCTCAGGATGGCTAGTAAAGAAGGATGCTCAACCAATAAAGCCCCTTTATTTACAGGTGCAAATTATGCTTTCTGGAAAATCAGAATGAGGACATACATAATGTCTCTAGGAATAGAAGATTGGTCTGCTATGGAATTAGGATATGCCCCAAAGGCAACTGACACAGATAAAGAAACCAAACAAGATTTTGTAGCTAACGCAAAAGCCATGAATGCCATCTTAAATGGATTGTGTGAAGCAGATTTTATCAAATTAATGCACAAAGACACTGCCAAAGAAATGTGGGATACTCTGGAGAACATCCATGAAGGAGACAAGAAGTTTAATACTTCCAAACTTCAAGTCTATAGAGCCCAGTTTGAGAACTTAAAAATGAATGATGATGAAGACATTGACATTTTCTTCCTAAAAGTTGCAGAAATTATTAACAATATGAAAGCTCTTGGAGAAACCATGCCAGAAAGTACAATTGTGCAAAATATTCTAAGATCTCTTCCATCTAGGTTTAATCCCAAGGTGTCTACAATAGAAGAAACAGCTGATTGGGAGACCTTGACCATGAACTAGCTACTTGGAAATTTAACCGCATATGAGATGATACTCCCACAAAAGAATCCAAGTACGAGGGAAGTAGCCTTTAAAATAGAAAAGAAGAAATAAGAAGAGGAAGACATATGCTCTTGCTCGGATGAAGAAGAGGAAAAATTTGTCAAGAAATTAGATAGAGGCTCAGGTAAATAAAAAGGTAAACTTCCTTTCAAATGCTTTACTATGGAAGAGTTGGACACTATGCTGCTAAGTGTCCTCACAAGAAAGTAAGGAATCAGGCTCAAGAGGCAGAGAAAAATACATCAAAGAACTGGCAGAAAGGAAAGAAGTTCAGCATAAAATCCTTCTATGCTCAACAAGACAGCAGTACATCTGAAGATCCAGATGAACTCTCAAGTGAAGATGGAACCTCTGAATTTTTATTGATGGCTATAGAAGAACTTGAAGGTCTCCTGTTATAATATGAAGAAGAAGAAGGTGAATTAAACCTTGATGGGGAGCTAAGAAGTGCTCTGGAAGAGATTGATAGACTCAAGCTGAAATGCAGAAAACAAAAGGACATTCTCCTCAAGTATGTACGAGAAGAAAAGAATTCAGAAGTCCTAATGCAGCTAAAGATAGAGCTTGAAGAAGCCAAGAAGATAGAGGACATGTTACTTAAGCAAATCAAGGAAAAAATTCAGGAACAAGAAAAATTGGAAGAAGAAGTAGTATGTCTCAGGAAGAAATTAGAAAATGCTCAAAGGAAAGTGGTTATAAACTCTTCTCAAACAACAAGCTCTAGTAAGTTGAATGAAATTCTAGTTGCTCAAAGATCGCCTATGATAAAAACTGGAATAGGCTATGAAGGAGAATCAATTAAAAACAAAGAAAAGCAAAACAGGGAGATTATATTTGTAAAAGCAAAGAAGGATTATGAAGCAGCTCAAATAGTGCCTACAAAAGAAAAAACTTGTAAGGAAGGAGACAGAACCCAGAAAAATCCTCTAATAACAAAGAATGAAAGAAATACTCAAACAATAGGAAAATATTTATATGCCCCTGAGTATGTCAAATTTGAAAGCCATCAAAGGAGATTCTTCCCTCCTATGAAGAATGCCACTTGTTATGTCTGCCATAAGCAGGGACACATTGTTGCATATTGTCATGCAAGGAGGAGTAATTTAAACCAGCAAAAGATGCAAATAGTGAAGAGACTGTCTCAAACAAACAAATGGAGAAAAAAACCTTACATCAGGTATGCAAATAATTTCTATGGTTATTTTTTTTATTGTAAGGAATTTGGCCATAGAATTATTGAATGTAGAAAGTATGGACAAATATTGATGTTCAACACCTCAAGGAGGTTTATGAATCAAAGAAATTTTGTTCATACTCACAATTCTGCAAAAACTATGATCAAATGTCGTATATGCAATCAAGTTGGACATATGCCTTCCAAATGTCCTCTGAAAGGATGTGATTCATCATCTCACAAAAGATATCAAACAAAAGGATGGTTCCAGTGGAAAAAGAAGGTGAATAAATTTGACCTGGATCTAACTGCTCAAGATCTGAAAAGCCAATGGTATCTGGACAGTGGCTGCTCAAAACATATGATTGGAGACAGGAGAAAATTTATAACTTTTCATGAAAAGAAAACTGGTAATGTTACTTTTGGAAATGATAAATAAGGAAAAATCAAGGGAAAGGGCTCAGTCAACTTAGATAATGGTAGAGCTAAGGCCCAAGATGTACTATTTGTAGATGGGCTGAAAGCAAATTTGTTGAGTGTCATTCAAATGTGTGATAAAGGCTGTGAAGTCAGATCAAGCACCACAGGTAAGACTCTACTCAAAGGTGTTCGAACAGAGAGCAATGTTTACATCGTGAAAGAGGAAGATGAAGCATGCCATCTTATTAAACTTGAGGAGTCATGGTTATGGCATAGGAGATTGGGACATCTCAGCTTCGATCATATCATCAGACTGAGCAAGAAGAAATTGGTCAGAGACATGCCAGAAATAAAAATGCCTTCTAATACCATATGCAAATCTTGTCAATTGGGTAAACAGACCCGCACATCCTTTAAGGCCAAATATGAGTTATCAACAAGAGGACCACTCCATCTTGTGCACATGGATTTGTGCGGACCTGCAAGAACTAAAACACCAAGTAGAGAATCCTACTTCATGCTGATAATAGATGATTTCTCCATAATGACATGGGTTGCATTTCTCAAGAATAAATTGGAAGCTCTGGACAAATTCAAAATATTCAAAGCATTAGTAGAAAATCAGACAGGATGCAAGCTAAAATGCATCAGATCGAATAGAGGAGGTGAATTCACAGATTATGACTTTGCAGATCTATGCAATGAATATGGCATAAAACAACAATTTACTATTGCAGGGACACCTCAGCAGAATGGAGTAGCAGAGAGACAAAACAAATATGTTCAACAAATTTCCAGAGCCATGATGTAAGAGGGTAATATTCCTCAAACCTTCTGGGCACAAGCAGTACACACAGCGGTGCATATCCTTAATAAAGCTCACTTAAGGCCAAGCAGTGACAAGACTCCCTATGAACTATGGCATGGAAAGCCAGCTTCAATCAAACATTTTAGAATTTTTGGAAGCAAATGTTATATAAAGAATAATGATGAAAATCTTTGGAAATTTGATGCAAGAGCAGATGAAGGGATTTTTCTATGATATGCTTCCAAAAGTAAAGGGTACAGGTGCTACAACAAGACTCTTCGGAAAATAGTAGAAAGTATTGATGTGATATTTGATGAAGAACTTCCAAACAATACAGGAGATACAGACTGTTGTAGTCCATCAGACAACCATGAATAAGAAAACCAAAATGATGATGAAACAAGAAAAATAACAGAAGATGCAGATCTGAGCTCGAAAGCCCCCTCAATATACACTCAGAAGAATCATCCTGAAGACCAGATCATTAGAGACAAGAGAGTAGGGGTCCAAACAAGAAGGCATCTCACTGAATAGATAGAAGAAGTATACATAGCCATGTTATCACAAATAGAGCCAAAGAAGTTTGAAGAAGCCAGCAAGGACAAGTATTGGGTGAAGGAAATGAATGAATAATTGGACCAAATTGAGAAGAAAAATACATGGGAACTAGTTCCTAGACCAATTGAGAAAAATATCATTGGCTCAAAATGGGTATTCAAGAATAAAATGAATGAGCAAGGACAAGTAATCAGGAATAAAGCCAGACTAGTTTGCAAAGGATATTCACAAATTGAAGGACTTGATTATGATTAAACATTTGCTCCTGTAGCCAGAATGGAAGCCATCATAATGTTTCTGGCCTTTTCATGCTACCAAGACTTCAAGGTATACCAAATGGATGTGAAATCTGCATTTCTGAATGGAGATCTAGAAGAAGAAGTCTACATGGAACAACCAAAAGGTTTCTCTTTAACAGACAAAGAAGACTATGTGTGCAGACTAAAGAAGGCTCTATATGGACTGAAACAGGCTCCTCGTGCTTGGTACTCAAGACTGGATAAATATTCGCAAAAACAAGGCTTTAAGAGAGGTGGAGTAGATAGCAATCTATATATAAAAGCCCATGAAAATGAACTCCTGATTGTTGTAGTATATGTTGATGACATTATGTTTGGAAGAAATAGAGAAGAACTAGCAAAAGGGTTTTCTGATGAGATGAAAACAAAGTTTGAGATGTCTATGATTGGAGAGCTCAGTTTCTACTTAGGACTTCAAATGCATCAAAAGAACACAGGTGCATTCATCTCACAGGAAAAATACTTAAAATAAATGTTGAAAAAGTTCAAAATGGAGGACTGCAAACCTGTGTCAACTCCCATGATCATGGGATGCAAGCTGTGTGTTGATGATGGATCTGTTGATATAGATCAAAAACTCTACAGATCCATGATAGGAAGTCTGTTGTATTTGACAGCATCAAGACCAGACATCATGCTAGCTGTAGGACTAGTGGCTAGATATCAAGAAGCACCTAAACAAAATCACCTTCTTGCAGTCAAAATAATATTAAGATATCTACAAGGAACAACACAGTATGGACTTTGGTATCCTAAAGGAAAAAGCTTCACTTTGACAGCATACACAGATGCAGATTGGGCCAGCTGTGTGGATGACAGGAAAAGCACAAGTGGAGGTGCATTCTATTTAGGAGAAAGTCTGGTGGCATGGTTAAGCAAGAAAAAAACATCTATCTCTCTGTCTACAACAGAAGCAGAATATATAGCAGTAGCAGCATGTTGTACACAAGTCATGTGGATGAAGCAAACCCTCCAAGACATGAAGTTAAGCATTGATGAACCTATCTCAATCAAATGTGATAATACAAGTGCTATAAGTATATCTAAAAATCCTGTGCTTCATTCAAAAACTAAACATATCCCAATAAAGTATCATTTTCTTCGAGAAAAAGTGGCTCAGAAGATAGTAAAACTGGAGTATGTACCAACAAAAGAACAAACAACAGATATATTTACCAAACCGCTTGCTAGAGAACCAGTTGAATATTTTAGAGACAGAATAGGGGTAGTATCTGTAGATGCTACTCTCTGATATGAAGAAAAAGCACAGTTTCAGGGGGAGAACAGAAACAAAAATATCATTCCAAGGGGAGATCAGCCAGCAAGGGAAGCATGAAGCAGGTCCTCAGGATCAAAAGGATTATGGCAAGAATACATCCAGCATAAAATAATCAATAAAAAGACTAAAGGGTCAGTGGTGAACCTAACGTGAATCTAATCCAAAGGCTGGAGCAGTAGCGTACAAAGTCAGAAGATCTCAGAGAGAGGAAATGCACGAAATGTTGAAAAATAAAAATAAAAATTCAAACCCCTTTCCATTGATGTCAAAGGGGAAGGAAGAGCAAGCAACAGGAGAAAGGACCCTAACAGGAAAACAAAGGAAGTATATTGCCATCAATTCCAAAGGGGGAGACTATTGGAAATGTTGTCATTGATGGCAATAGAGGCAGAAAAGATAGAGATAGACAAAGAAGGCAGCAGATGCAGAGATAGGCAAAGAACAGCAGCAGAAGACAGCAGGTAAAATTTATAGCGAAGGCAGAGGCAGAGGTCAAGTAGCAGAGGTACAGAAAATGCAGAGGTAGAGGCAGAGTAGTTATCGCAGAAAGGCAGAGGCAGAGGCAGAGCTGTTATTCCGAGAATCACTACCCCAGCTGGTAGATACACTAAACAGTAAATGCCGAGAAAGTGTGTGTCCCACAAAGTCGTGGAGGAAGCCTCATTGAAGAGAAACGAAGGAAAGGACCTTCGGTTATACAATGGTGATGTCCATATCAAATGAAGTAATGTCAATGCAAAGAAAAAGAGAGGGTGGAGTTTATATCAATAAAGGCATTGAAACGTATAGAAGAACGAAGTTAAGAAACGAAGCGGAACCTCGAGCGCAACTAAACGGAACCACGAGGTGTGAACAGTGATGACGGTTTAGAACACCTGATGGTTTCCATTGCACCGCTCTCAATGGGCAAGCGGTATTCAAGAGATTGGGAGTGATTCCACAGGAAGGGGGACACGTGTCCCCGAGCGAATTTTCAAAACCGCTCTCATTGCACGCCATCGCGCGTTATTGTTCGTGCATCTTCGCCGAGCGATATCCGTCCGATCAAATGAGGCGGCGCGACACGATAACAACCATCGGATGGAGATGACCGTTAGCATTGGGGCCGATACACATGTGTTAAGGTTTTCGGATTTAACAAAGTGTATTATTATGGTTTGAACCATTGGCAAAGTATACATATATATCAAACAAAGGGTAGCACCTTTGTTCAATACATGGCCTGACTTTTGATCTATGCGGAGTATATATATATATATATATATATATATGAGTTGGTCTACAATATATTGAGATATATATATAAATATCAAATCTTATATAACGCATCTGTATGCGGGTTTATATGTTCAAAGGGCGCTGGAATTTAAATGAATTAAAGGTGTGAAGTTTATCAAATATATGTGGGCCCATGAATTGAATACATAATAATATCTCATGCTAATAGTTAAAGTACAAGGCATATATATATATATATATATATATATATATATATTATAGTTATGGATTAGAAATTAAGAATACAAAAGGTTTGTTCGATTTTAAATCAAACAAAAGTCTTATGTTGTGGGACCCTCACCCAATCGCATCGGAGAAAGGATTGGCAGCGGAACATATTGACAAGAGTTCCGATTGAAATGCGGACCCGATGGATCAATGAACCATAATTGATATATGTTTTAGTTCCGGACCCGTACATCGCATCGGCAGAACAATGATTCATCGCATCAGCAAAATACAGTGAAAAGTGATTCATCGCATCGGCACAGAGAAGTGAACAGTAATCCATTACATCGAAACATCCAACCAAAACTTGTGATTGCGATTGAAGCCCAGACCTGATGGGATTATAAACTGTGATTAACACATAATTGAATTCCGGCCTAATCGCATCGGAGCATTGGAATGTCGATACATTCAAATGGAAATTGCGATTGCGATCAATCGAAATAGGAAGAAGTCGAGGATAAATATATCGCATCGAAAAGCATGACAAGTGGGCCCAAATGGGCATTTGTTATGTATTAACATGATTCTTTATTGTTATAGTGGACGTGGCAGTTTGTTTGTTAAAACTTTGTATAAGTATGCCGAGAGTTGAAATTACGTTATATATATATATATATAAAGAGCTGATATAAAAAGCACAGCTAAAAATGTATGGCATATGGCCGTTACCCTGCGACAGTGAATAAGGAAGCAAATAGAGCCAAAAGGGACAAAGACACAGTGAGAGAAAAGAAAAATGTGTAGCTAGCCAAGAGGCTGAATGAGTGAGATGGAGTTTTCATTGTAATTGAATGTAAATGATTTTAATTTATATTGTTGTGATGCATTGGCAAGTCTCTGAAAGAGAACAAATTCCCACTGTAGTGTTAAATTGGTACCTATAGTTATATTTTTCTGAGTGATCCGAAAAGAAATGAGAAGGTAGAAGACTAAGAGGTATGGCTATCCATTTCAAATTCCTTGAGGAATACAAACAGTCATCAGGAATTCTCTATAAGTAATATCATCTTGATATGCATAGAGAGGTTAGAGAGAGTAAGAATAGAGAATGAAAAGTATAGAAGATTGAGGCAGAGAAGATAAGGAAGAGAGGAGTAGAAAGAGATGCTACAAAATAGAGCTGATATCTGAGGTAAATCAGAAAACACTTCTTGTGATAAATTGAGGAAGTTGGAGCTTCCCTATCAAGATGAAGCTTGATAGCTATCAGTTGTAGCTGATTGAGGTTGGAGCCTCCTGTAGGTTGGTGCCTGCAGAAAAATTGAAGGGAGTTGGAGCTTCCTTGCAAGTTTTAGCTTGCAGAATTGAGGTTGGAGCCTCCTGTAGGTTGGTGCCTGCAGAAAAAAAATGGTGAGAGGGATTTGGAGCTTGCCTTTGCATCACAACAATAATAAGATGTGGTTTTCTCTCTTTATGGGTTTCCACTTATATCTGCTATCTATATCTATGTTTCCTGTGTGTTGAGATGATCTATCAAATCTTCTTAATGTTTACTGCTCTCTTAATAAGTTTAATGTCACATTAATACTTGCTGCAACATATTAAGACTGTTCATATACTAAGGTTGAATACAAAATTAAGTTGTAAATAAGCTGATGAAAATTTAAAAGCTCCTGTATGTATTGAACTGATTCATCCCCCATCTCAGTTCAACTGAGAATTCAACAAATCTGTCTGGCCAACAGTAGGGGATCTCCTCGGTAGAAAGTCCCAATTAGACCTTGAACCGTTTGGAATAGGGATCCCGTCCCGGGTGTGGGTCTAGCTACCTCTTAAGTCACCTTCCCTTTGGTCTCAAAAGAACCCAATTGAACCTGTGGACACACACTTATTCAAATGATACAATATACATGATTGATGCATTAAACACGTATATAACACTATGCGTAGAGAGACAAGTAATGAAGCATAAACACCAAAGGAGGTGTTGTTAACAACACATCATTGGGGTTATGCTTGTATGTTGTTCTAACCACAAAATAAAAAATTCTTTATGGCGAGATGCCCCTTTCAGACCAGTAAGATATAACAAATGCTAATAAACAAAGTCGTTAACATCCATTAAGAAAGAAAAATGAACTAAACATCATTAACACAAGTAAAGAGAACCATAATGCGTAAATGATGCCATTAAAAGTGCAGCTTCGTTAACCAAAATATTTTCGAAACTGTATAAGAAATACTCATAGTGTTCACACAGAAAAACACATCAGATCCAAAAGGAGTTTAAACAAGTATCTGTATTCATATGCAAAAGAGTGTTGTCTTTCAATACAATGTTGTATAACTCTTGAGTCCCCAAAAAAAAGATGCTTTACATTTTCCCTGGAGGGAGTTTTATAGATCAAAATTTTCCCTTTGGGCTTCCTGACTCTTCGCCTACCTAACTATTGAGTTGCCTTGCGACCTGGAAGGGAACTGCGACCTGCAACCTGGCTGGGCAATGCGACCTGCTACCTGGCTGGGCGACACGACCTACGACATGTTTAAAAATGCTACCAGTGATCTACTGCCACAGTATTATGAATATGTGCATGCAATCATGAGGTTAAGGGCATCAATCTGTTGTCCTTTGAGGAATTTTGTCCAAGTCTGATAATTTGCTACTATGGGAGAAACCAGAGGGACCTCTTCTTTCAACCGATGCATGCACTCCAAGGAGTTTGGGACTAGAGTTTCCTTCTTCTGCGAGATCAAGTTGGAAAGAGAGGCGAGCTTGGTGTAGATCCAGACTGGCGTGACAAGAAACTGGCCCAGGTTCTCTCGTGACGCTGCAAGATTAGGAGTGGCAGCAGCTTGCTTAATGGGCTACAAAAATGACTGGATCTCCTGATCCACCTATTCCAAGGTCTTCCCCTCTTCCAATTCACCCAATGATGGCACGTGATGTAGGATGTGCATCGAATCAATGCCGCTGATCAGGTGTTCATATGCAGCCATTACCTTGTCTATGTCCTTGGATAGCTTATCCTTGGACTGCATTTTCATGCGGATTTGGACTTTAGCATCTTGAGTGTGAATCCTGTCCTTCTTTGGAAAATGTTCATGAGCCTGGGGGTACTGCATTGTCCAGTCCATCATTCTGTCCAAGGCAGATGAGGCTTCCTTCAGCTACTCATGCCTTTGCCTAGTTTCCACTTAGGCTCTCACCAAGGAGGCGACTGTTTGTTTTATCGTAAACATTTCCCCATAAACTTGCCTCGTGGTAGCCTCTAATATATCGAACTCCCTTTGAATGGTAAGCGGCACTTCATTGACAGGGGGAGTTTTTTTTCGGAGTTGTTGAACCTCCTCTCTGAATGTCGTCTTTTCCTGTTCTGCCCTTTTCTCTCACTGCTCTACTTTGTGTAGCCTATTTTGGAGAGAGACGATCTCTCTACTCATTCTGGTTACATTTTCTTCTGTGGCCGCAGCGAAGGCTTTTCCAGCCAATTCTATCATCATAGGATTAGTCCTAGTATTGACGACTATGTCTTTTCCTATTGCGACTGTGGATGAGGCGGAAGGATTTTGCGCCAGGCATCTTCTTTCCTCCTGTCGGATTTTGAAGGAGAACTGATCGAACATGAGCCTAGTGAGATCGAATACCTCCTCCTCTTGCCCATGGGAGGAACTGACATCGGAGAGCGTGGCTCATGTACTGACTAGAGGTACCTCAAGGGGAGATACCTCGATGTTCTCACTCCTCCTCTTCTTTCTTTTTCTTTTCTTCCTCTTCCCTTCGTAGGCGTTCGACTTCTTCCTTTTCATGTTCTCTCTTCTGCCTGAGCTATGCTTCTACCGTTGCTTCTAATTTAGCTTTCCTTTTATGCTCAGCTGCTGCAGCTTGCTCTGATTTCTTATGGCGGTCAGCTTCCACTTTATCTAACTCTTTCTTGAGTTCCTATTCCGCTGCAGCTTCCACCTTTTGTTTCTCCTTTTCCTTCTTGGCCTCCTCGGCCTGCTTTTTCTTTTGCTCTGACCTTAGGCTCTTCTTGCGCTTATCTTCATCTTCTTTCATTTTCTTCTCTCTTTCTTTCTGGGCTTTGGCCTTTGTTTCTCTCTGTTGGGTAGAAGTACCGTGCCCTGTACTGGTTCACGGATTTTTAGCTAGAGAAGAGGAAGCGCCTCCTAATTCACGGCTCCTGTCTTCCAAGGTTTGGTCATCTAGGTCTTCTTGGCCAGAGTCTGCCCCCGGAGAAATTTTTCGGTCTGCATTGCACCAATTCCTTCTTTCATCTTCTCCTATGCATTTCGTGTGCTGGAAATTCCATTTGAACTTAGCCCTCTTGCAATGATCAGGAACTATCCTCTCTGGGTTGTATGTTCGGTGTTCTAATGCCCCAAGGTGGTAAATTTTCATCTCTTCTGCTTCTGCATCTACCTCTCTAAAGTCTTTGATTGTGTAAGCACTGATAGTAAGGGGTAGCATAGGCCATGGCTTCTTCTTACCCTTGGACAGGACCCTGGAAAAACCGGAAGACATTTGGAAGAAGACCTCTTGCATGAGCATTTTGTTTGTGACATATCGAGGCATAGCATGTGGGGCCCTGAATGAGCCAAAGACTCGAATGAATGTGTACTCGGCGAATGGGAACCAGTGCACCACCTTGAATAACGTATCCATGGCTCACCACGACATGCAAGGAGCATCTTGGCCGAAAAATTTCCTGTAAAGAGCTCGGATGACCACTTGAGAAATCGGCTCTATGTCTTGTTTATATCTGGAATCCCGAAACACCTTGGTTTGTAAGTGGATTACACAAGTTTGTTTTGGATCCCAGTTATGCGCCCATCCCTTAAAGTGAAACCTTGAACAAATGGAATCCAACAAATAAGAGGCCATATATAATTCAGAAGGCATTCCCTCATCTGGTACCAATGCCGAGGATAAGTTTGTCTAGATGGAGGTCACCAATATGTTGACCCAGTTGAAACGGGTGCCATGCACCATGAAATACTTCATGAGAGTCGCCCATGTGTCGCTGAAGGTGGTGGCATCGGGGCGCCCGTACAATCTGCAAAGCATGGCAGCTACTAATTTATATACTTTCCTAAGGCTCGCCACTGGATATTCCTGGTCCTTCTTGACCTTAAATTTCTTAGGCTCCTCCCACCAATTATTTATAGTATCAACTATAGGAACTGCATGGGCGATAGCCCATTATTCTGTGAAGTCCTCTTATCACACAGGAAAAGAGTAATAAACATGAGCATCTGAGCCTTTGAGTGTTGTGAAAGCCTTGCCTTCGTTGTCCCTGATTACGAACTTCTTGGGGTTAGTTTTCTTTATAATCCAATCTATCATCTCTGGGCATGGGAATATAGTCGGATGGGCACCTGAAAGATGTAGCTTAGACCTTTTGACTTGTAATTATATCTCTCGATCAAGGAGGTCCTCTGGGAATTCTATTCTAGCGAACTCTTGGTACACTTGGTACCAACGCATGCTGTCCCCTTTGGCAAATGTGAAAAGGGTATCTCTGTAGATCAAGGGTGGGGACATTGGCATGTCCATCTTTACGTCCTCCACTGCTAGGCCCTTGTCTTTTTTCTGAGATACTGGAGGTCCCATGTCACTGGAATCTGAGGGGACAGGTATACACTCTAAGTCTGCTTCAAATTCACCTACCATATTCATGAAAGAATCCCAGGATAAGAAAGATGCCATGTCGATACAAGACCAGTTACAGCTTATCAATTATTTCAACTGGGGACATAGGTAGAGCTGAATAAGTGGCCTACTGGGTCGCAGGGTCACAAGTTGTGAGAAAATAAAAAAAGTGCGACCTTGCGACCTTGCGACTAGGTCGCGGGGTAGCGAGGTCGCGGCTTATGAGAAAACGACGAAGATGCGACCTTGCGACCTTGCGACTAGGTCACGGGGTTGCAAGTTGCGAGAAAATGGCAAAAATGTGACCTTGCGACCTTGCGACTAGGTCGCAGGGTCATAAGTTGCGAGAAAAAGGCAGTAAGTGACCTTGCGACCTTGTGACTAGGTCGCGGGGTCGCAGGGTTGCAAGTCACGCTAGGGCTTGCCGGGGTTTTGGTGCGCACGGTGTGAAGTTTCTTTTCCCTTTAACTTGAAAAACACAGGGCTAAATGGGTCCAGAAAAAGCTAGTGGATAGCTTTTGGAGCAAGATACAGGCCATGAGAGGCTGGATGAGTAATTGTGATAAGTTGGGCAAGCAGGGTGAAATTTGGAATCCAAAGGGAAGCCCTAAGTGAAAAATGAAAAAAATGACTAAGGCAAGGGGAAATTTAAAGGCTGAGGAATGTAGAGATTAGGAAAGAATAACAAAAAAGGAAACAGCAGGAGGAAAACAACAACTTACCTGGGAAAATCGCGCTCCAGTCGACCTGTCAGAGGCGTTTTTTCTATCCGCTGCATATGTAAAATGCGACCTAGCGACCTCCTATATATAAAAAGGTCGCACATGTGGGCCATTAATGAGGTCGTGGGGTCGCATGGCAAGGTGATTCGAGAGGGATGCGACCTTGCGACCTCAGGGTCACGCGGTCGCAAGGTCATGAGGTCGCAGTTTTCCCAAATTTGAAGTTTGCAACTCAGTGACTTAGCCCTCCCGACTCTTTACTTAAATTTTCTTTATGCTCAAGGGGCTCCAAAATTTTTAAAGTGGGGGTTTTTTGGAGGGTTTTGTATGGGCTAAAAAACCTCTCATCTAGAAAATTCCTCCCTATATTGTCCACTTGTGCTTTCCAACTCATGCCAACGCAGTTTGACTTGGTCAACCTTGGCCAAGCATGTATGCAAAAACCTCCTTTCACACATGGAGGTGTGAAATCCAACTCCAAATAAGATCCTCTATCATACTTAGAGGATTTTTGTTCTCTAATGATGCAAAGAATGGGTCCCCTACCCATTTTATTAATCTCTTTAACAAAAATTAATGTTCCATAAAATTTGGAACATTACAATTAACCTAAGGCAACATTGAAACATTAATGGAACATCTAGTAGTCTAAGGTAGAGACGTGTTCTGGCGTCTTTAAGCCTAGCAGCTGTCACTCTCCATTTGGCTATAGACAGCGCTAGTACGGACTTGTGCTCCTCATACCGTCACATATATAAAGGGAGACCCCATTAGGTTGCAATCCTTTATCTGTAAGAAGCTGAATCTGCCGCCTTTTACCCGTGATACACCGGACACAGCATTCGGGGAGATCACCTGTACGTATGTCAAGTCCTTGGTTGATTTCTCTTTCATTTTTACCAAGGTGTATATGGCAGTTCATAGATATCTGGTACACCCATTTTCCTAGATTACCAGAGCAGTCATTTTGATCTTTACTGACTCACTAAATTTGAAAATATCATCAAGTGCTTGTCCTTTCACACTTGTTTCCAAATTGAAAGTGATAGAGTCACATGTTACTCGTTTCTATACTCTTAAAACATGAAATAGTAAAATTTCCAGTTTCAATGTGGTAAAATTAATCACCTACGATCACACACCCATTTAAAGATTGATTTTTCAGCCTGTTGTTGTTTGCCTTGGTTTTTTGCCCGTGTGTCTTTGTTTTGATCTCTTCCTCTTTTCGTTACATTCATAGTGGTGGAACCCTCAGTTTTTTCTATTGGTAGTCCTTACACAGATGATTCATCAGAGGTCTCCGAGTCCTCTGCTGAGTATCAACAGCCCATTGTATTCGAGTTTCCCGACGATGGACCGGTTATATCTAAACTTCCCTTTAGAGGACCAGTTGACTTCAATTGGCCCTTGTCCAACGCTTGGTTTGGATTTGGAGTAGGGGAAAAATTCCCTCCTCTTTCAATGGGATCACCTTTTTTGGCTGCTATTATACCTCCTAGTCCCCCTTGTCTTTTAGAAGATCTTACGGCAGGGTCAGATATGGACTCATCCAGTCCTTCTCCTAGTGAGGGAATTCCTACTTCTGGTGAAGAATACCAGATTTTTCCTGAAGAAATCCCTGAACCTTCTGTTATGTTTTCACCTGGTCCTTCACTCCCAGTTGGATATAGTTATTTAAGTCAGTTCATGGCCGTTATCGCTTCTATATGAGTTTCTACTCCGTCCACAAGGCCGACCATTCCCACGTTGGGGATGTCGCCATTGACGCTTCTCATGGCGTCTCCTTTTGTTACATTGGCACCTGTTAGACCTACTGTCTACGTGGCTACGTCTACACCTACTATCACTACTCAGTTAGCTAGGACCTCGTCAGTTCATGAAGACATCTATATAGTTTTTTCCATTTCAAAGAACATTTCTCCCGAGGAGTATTGGATGTCTTTACAGCCATCAATCTCCGAGGTTGGTCAATCCTCTCAGGATCTTAACCATCCTTACTTTTCCCATTATGGACCAGATGGTTCCCCGATTTATGTATTTCCATATCAATATGATGAGAAAGGAAACCCTCTTCGTTTTCCTTCTCATGAGGCTTATCAGTATATTAATGTTTTTATGTCTACCCAACCTGGGAAACCTTCTAATCAACAAGAGAAAAACCTTCAGGACAGCCTTTGCTTTAGCAACGATATGCTTCTCGCCCACAAGGACAACCCTTCCAGGGACAACCTTCGGTCTAGCCAGGTTATGCGTACGACCTGGAAGGACAACCCTTACAGGGACAACCTTCGGTCCAGTAGGGATTTTTGTATGGTCCGCAAGGGCAGTCTTACAATTCTCAAGGTCAACCTCTATAGCCTCACCCTGTGGTCCAACCAGGGCAACCTCAAGGACTGGCAGGACAACTGGGGTATCAACCTGGACCGTTTTATGGTCCTAGAGGGCAAACCCATCCTTCTCAACCATTGGTGCAACCTCAACAACCTTATTTTCCAATTGGTCAAAATGTTGCACAGCCAGGGCCATCTTATGGTCATATCACAGGTCAACCTGGTTATCAGGCACAACCTGGCCCTCTCCTGCCATCAGGCCAACCTACTCAACTGGGGCAACCTGGTGTCCTTCATCAACTGGGTCAACTTGTTTAACCAGGACAACCTGTTCAGCCAAGCCAACCTATTCAACCAGGGCAACCTGCACAACCAGGTCAACTTGTTCAACCAGGACAACTTGCACAACCTGTTAACCCTGCTCAAAAGCCAATCTATTCTATCCCACAGCTAAATCCACCTGTGTGCCCCACTTATTAGACTCAACAGGGTCCCACTTACCAGCAGCTCGTTCGACCCCAAGGCAGATATTACCTTCAAGGTCAGTCTCGACTGGTTTACAACCCGCCCCAAGGTTCTGGTTATTACCTTCAACATCCAGACTACACTTATACTCCGTAGTAAAATCCATACATTGCTCAAACGGGGCCCACATATAATCAGAATCAGTACCCTGGTTATCAACCCCCGTATCCTAGTTTTCAGCTACCATATCAATCCAATTATACGGCTTATACCCCCTATGGTCAAAATCCTCTGGGACATAACCAATGGGGGTAGAGTTACGCTCAACCAGGTTCGAGTACAGGTACAGGTCCTTATCGGGGACCTGGCATGCCTTTTAACCCTCAATTTCCTTTTCTCGCCACGTTGGAATTACCAGACGTATCCAAATTGACTAATGATCCAATTCTTCATAATCCATATAGGCCTCCACTTCCGACGAACGTGCCTAGTGATTGTCCTGAATTCGAGGGTAAATCTGGAGAAGACCCCAAGCACATGTCATGACATACCATTTTTTGTGTTCTTTGAACTCTTGGATAGATGACTCGATCCGTCTACGTCTTTTCCAGCGCACTCTCACCGGCGCTGCTGCTAAATGGTACATAGAACTACCCCGTGGTATTTTTCAAGATTTTAATACTCTAGCTATGGCATTCCTGACGCATTTCTAGTTACCAGTTCATTATGAAGCCAAGACGCATCTCCTGACATCTCTGAAACAGGACAAAGCCACTCATATTTCAGATCATATTCACGAGTCGAGATGTCATCATCTTCTGATCAAGTTTGATATTCTTGATCAGCTTCTAACCCATTGGTTCACACCTCCTTTGTCAACAAGATTGCACAAGACATTGTTATGGGGGCATGTGTAACCGAGGAACAAGACATTGCTCGTGCCCAGTACCTCGATTTAGTGTATGATGCCCCACGAACAGGGACCTGTAAAGCACCAGCTACCCCATCGGTTGACGGTGTTATTGGTTCCGTCTCTCAGAATTCTCGCAAGTCTTCTAATGGGAAGAAGAAATCGAATTCTTCCAAAAATTATACTCCTCCAGCTACTCCAGATTTTGGTAAGACTGCGAAGGTCAATGTCGTTCAGGCCAATCCTGCGGACAAGACTTCCAAAGGGAAGAATAAGGGCAAAGGAAAAGCCAAATCTGATGCCCTGAAACCAAAATCCTCCAAACCACGTACTGATGATGGTTCATAAAGAAAAACGAAGTACCCTTGCCTGATCTGTGATGAAGACCACTACACCCAAGATTTTCCCCGACGATCCGAGGTTAGTCAACTTCTTAAGGGCTCTAAGGGAACTATGACAGTTCTTAAGGAACCTTTTCCATCTCAGCAGACCCAGATGGTCGAGCAGCCTTCACCATCTGCACCGTTTGGGTCTCAGGTTTTCATGATGAATGGTGTTGCACCTATTTCTATTGCAACTTGGTCGAACGATTATGCTGGATCATGCCAGGTAGCTAGGAAGGAAGTCGTTGATGGCCCGCCTCCCCCACCTACCTCTCGTCCTTTTGAAATTGAGAAGCCCAGTGCTAAACCTGTTGTATGGCCAACTTCCAAAGGTGTTCTCTGAAAGTCTTTGTATAATCCAAACGCCCGTGCTACTCAGCATTACAATATTGTTGAGGATTTGGCACAGGTGCCTTCCACAATGTCTGTGTTGGAAGTACTTCAGAGTTTCCCATCTCAACGAAAAGCTCTGTTATCTACAATCGGCAGCATTAACCCCACCGATTCTAGCCTTCTCACCTTCGATCTAGAGAATTTTGTCCCTCGACTTCCGCACCAGATTGCCCTTATTATACAAGTCGGCATCAATGGCCTCAATATTCAAAAATCCATTTTGGACAAAGGTGCCTCTACCTGCATTATGTCATCTGCTTGCTGGAAGGCCATCGGCTCTCCAGCACTCACTTCATCTCCCAATGCCCTTGAGGCATTCGATGGAAGGGAATCAAAACCCTTGGGTGTTCTCGCGAGTTTACCGATCAAATTACAAGGTAAAACAGTCAACGTTGAAGTGGAAGTTGTAGATGGCAAACTCAACTACAATATTCTACTCGGTCGCAGTTGGACTCATGCCATGTTGTGCGTTCCATCCACCCTCTTTCGGCTTTTGAAGTTTCCACATGAGGGAAATATTATTACTGTTGATTAGTTGTCTTTCTTTACCTCATCCTTCAAGAACAACGTGCCATACGTGGATCAAATTCCTAATCCCCCCAATAATATAGGACCTAGTCTTTTCAAGGACCCTTTTCTCATGGGTATTTTTCCCATTCCACCACCGAACACCATTCAAGTCAACATGATCTCTAGGTCGGATGACCTATGGATCATCCCTTCTCCTGACCAGGTTGCCTCTTTTGGAGAATTGATGCCTCTGACCCCAGTTGAAATCAATTATTGCGAGATCGTTTCAGCATCAGATCCTCCTCCTGCTAATAATGCTCCTCTGAGCATGGCTCTTGATGTTTATTCTCAATCCCCTTAGCTTGGCGATGCAGATTCATCCGATACTTTGAGAGAAGTTTTTCTGTCTGACGAAGCTATTATGGAGACTATGTCTCTCGAAGATCAACCATGGAACGATGGACATCATCGTTCCTCGTTCATGCCTGGCCTGGGGGAAATGTCTTATTGTCTCGAGTGTTTTGCATCTCAGGTTCCCTCTCCACCTCTCCAAATGCCAATATTGACTCATGAAGTATTTTCGGAAGGAAATCTGAGTAATATTACCCAAACGATGCCTATCGATATCTCTGTTAAACTGGGGGTCGTCGAGAACATCCATGTGGGAGTCACTTGTTCTCCCGATGAGATTCAAGTGTACACTAGCCTTTTCCGTGAATTTCGTGATGTTTTTGCATGGTATTATGAAGAGATTCCTGGGATCGATCCTAGAATCGTCGTGCATGAAATTCCCACTTATCCTAATGCGAAGCCTGTGCGCTAGCGTCTGCACCCAGTGCATCCTCAAAAAGCCGCTGCTATAAATGCATAAGTTGAGAAACTTCTTAAAGTGGGCTTCATATATCCGATCCCTTTGATAGAGTGGGTTTCCAATATTGTCCCTGTGGATAAGAAGCAGGGCACAATTCGAGTCTGTGTTGACTACCGAGATATCAATCGGGCTTGCCCTAAGGACAACTATCCCACCCCCTTTATAGATCAGATCATCGATGATTGTGCGGGGAGTGAGATATTTTCCCTTATGGATGGATTTTCGGGTTATAATCAAATCAATATCCTTCCATCCGATCAACATAATATTGCCTTCATTTGTCCGTGGGGAACGTTTGCCTACAAGAAGCTCCCTTTTTGCTTGAAACATGCTAGGGCTACCTTCCAGCGTGCCATGTCCTACACCTTTCACGACATACGTAATGTTGTTCAACCATACCTGGATGACCTTCTGGCTCATTCAACTCTACGCGAAGACCATCCAGAACATCTCCGCCAGAATTTTCTCCGCTGCAGACGTTATAACATCAGGCTTAATCCTCACAAGTGCGTCTTCTGCGTTGACTCTGGTCGGCTTTTAGGATTCTTTTTCTCTAAGGACGAAATTCACCTTGACCCTCTCAAGGTCCAGGCTATTGTTAATCTTCCCTCCCCATCCTCACTACATCAACTTCAGAGTCTTCAGGGGAAAGTGAATTTCTTACGTCGCTTTATCCCGAACAATACGAAGGTAGCCAAAGGGTTTACGCGTCTTCTCAAACAGGACGTCCCTTTCTGTTGGGACGAGATTGCTCAGCAATCTTTCGATAACCTTAAGACGTTGCTCATCAACACTCCATTAATATGTCCTGCAAACTATCATCGCGACTTTACCCTCTATTTGGCTGCCGCATTCAACACAATTGCCATGGTTCTGGTATAGGATGACGATGATGGTAACGAACATGTGATTTATTATCTATCTCAGAATCTCCTCGACACTGAAACACATTATGCCCACATCGAGAATTTGGCACTTGCCGTGGTCCAGGCCATTTAGCAGTTTCACCATTACATCCTGTTGCGCACGGCAACCATGATTTCCGACTGCAACCCCATGACTTACATTTTGTCTCGAAAATTTTTGGGGGGAAAGTACTCTAAATGGATTTTGATCCTTCAAGAGTTCGATTTGGAGTTCACTACTGCCAAATTGAAGAAGTTAATGGTTTTTTTATCTCATTTTCTCTCTCCCTACCGACTCTGTTCCGTCTCAATCCGAGGATCACATCACGAACGAAACTCTCTTCTTAATCAGAACTCTCGATCCATGGTATGGTGATATCATTGTGTACCTCCAGACATCTACCTTCCGGTCCAAGTTAACGAAGGATGCTCGACGCCGTGTTCGACACCAGTCGCAACCATGTCGCATTGTCGGAGATACCCTATATCGGGTCAGAGTCGATTATGTACTCCACCAGTGTTTGACCTTAGAAGAGGCTGAGAAAGTTCTGAATGAATGTCACAGTGGCACCTATGGTGGTCACATGTCCAGTTATGATACCTCCCAGAAGATTCTGCGTGCGGGCTACTTCTGGCCGTCTATATTTAAAGACTGTATTGTTGCAGTATGAACGTGTCATGCGTGCCAGATCTTCCAATGCAAGATGCATGCGCCGCCCCTCCCATTACATCCTATCATTACTGTAGGCCCTTTTTCCAAATGAAGCATTGATTTTATGACATGTAACCCTCACTTGGCTGGGGGGCATGCTTATATCATCGTTGATGTAGATTACTTCATCAAGTGGGCCGAAGCGATGCCTACATTGGCCGCGGACGGTAAGATAGCCACTCAGTTCATTTTCAACCATGTGATCATGCGTTTCGGCGTTCCTCAAGCCATCATCATTGATCATGGCTCTCATTTTCGGGACTACGTGATGGCAGAACTAACATCGAAGTTGGGCTTGTGTCATGACAACTCGACGCCATATTACCCCCAAGCAAATGGCCAGGTTGAAGTCGTGAACAAAGTTCTTGTCACGATGCTTCAACGAAAAATTGGTATACACAAATTGAATTGGCATCTCCAGTTGTTTTCAACTCTTTGGACCTACCAAAATTCAGTGAAGAGTGCGACTGGATTCACACCATTTTAGCTGGTGTATGGTCTGGAAGCTGCTCTTCTGGTTGAATGTGAGATCCCTACACTAAATTTGGTTGTGTAATTACTGCCCGATACTTCCTCGGAGGAATAACGTCTCCTATATCTCAAAATTCTAGATGAAACTCGCCACTTGGCTGATTTGGTTATCGAGGCACAGAAAAAGCGGGTTAAAGCTCATTTCAATCAAATGGTTTCTCCACGCTCCTTTATCAAAGGGGACCTCGTCCTCTTGTATGATCAAGCCCATGAAAAGCTTGGGGCAGGAAAATTCCAACCTATGTGGCATGGGCCCTATATCGTTAAACGTGTATTGAAAAATGGGGCTTATGAGCTGATCGATTATGAAGGTCTTCCTTTGGCGCAGCCCAAAAATGGGTTGTACCTGAAGAACTATTATGCTTGAATCATTCTTGCATAGTATATGTACATAGGTGATTTTTTCATTTTTGTGCATGTGTGGTGTGGTGTGCTTTGTAAGCATTTTTCTGCTCATTGGGTCTTCCTGATTGTGCAGATGTCTATTACTCCTTATGTCAGTTTTGTGGATGGTGCCTCCCGTAGTACCAGGAATCTATCTTCGGCAGCCTGGGTAATATACAATCCTGCTGGTGAGTTAGTTAATTTACAAGGTGTTTGTATAGGGCCTGCTACAAATAATGTCGTGGAATATAGTGCCTTTTTGGAATTATTGAACGAGGCCGTTAACCTCAGTATTCATTCATTAATTGTATATCTGGACTCACACCTTGTAGTGTTACAGCTCAATGGTCATTATTCAGTTAGGAACCCATGCATTTTAAGACTATATCTACGTATTTGTTTACTGGAAAGAAATTTTGATTACATCACATATTAGCATATACCCAGACGAATGAATACATTAACAGATGCAGTAGCCAACATGGTATTAGATAGACATTTACACAATTTATAAAAACATCATCATATGTAAGAAAGATCCATGTAGAAATATATATATATATATATGTGTGTGTGTGTGTGTGTGTGTGTTTAATGTTTGCAGCGTGTGCATCATATAAAATCCAAAAAATATACATGTTTGTTTTAATTACATTCAGAGATGAAATGTCTCTCAAAAATATGCAAATAAAAGCCTAGGCAACTAATTGGCATGGTGCTCATGGTAGCACGTCACTACTCGCACCAATCGCCTTAGTAAGTGATGGAGGCGACTCGGCACCCCTACGGTGTGCCTCTGGTAAGCCATAGGGACATCAGCTATGCGAGCATAGTCTGGAATCCCATGAGAAATCCCCTCGAGGTTCTGTACCAGTGCGTCCCCCTCGCCCCCATCACCTTGAGGGTCATAAGCAAGCGGAGTCCTCCTCCCTATCGGTGACATCCCAGTAGGCATCTCTGGGCCAACATCTGCATACATATAGGATCAATTGTTAGAACATGCATGTATACCAAAAAATCATAAAACTCATAAAATTCAAAAAGAGTCTTACCCAGCTCTTCATCCCAGTCCTCTCCTTCCGGGGGCGGAAGGTCTGGGTCTCCAGTGAAATCAGTGCCCACATAGGGCCAGTCCTCTACGAAGATCAGTTGTCATCGCATCCATCCAAAGAACTTGAGCTGCCATGACATCTGCTAGCCGCCCCCTACCATGGGCATGAATGATACCCATCGAGCCATCTGTGGCTCTCTCAATGGTGTATCTAGGACTATCACCCCCTAGCCCTGGAAGATAGGTAGTCATTCTAGGAAGAACGATACCAAGATTGACCCATACCCAAACTGCTTCAGTTTGGCCTTTTTGAATTTGGTCGATTTCCGTTTGATGTTCATAGTCATGGCTGTGGCCCAGTCAAACACTGTGGGATTCATGCACTTGGACGCTAGGAGGAGTTGTGTTTTGCTAGCCTCGTGTGGTGCCTGTGACCCCGCAGCCCACGTAATTCTATGTATCACCACTCTGAGTGCTAGGTCAGGAATAGTATGAATGTCGAATTTCCCACTACCTGATCTAGTTTGTGCCCCTTGGCACACCCTCTGCATTACCATTGCCATTTTTTCACCAGAGGCCCTGGTACCTGTCATAAGCGGAACTGGACTTCTACAAGACAGTCTAGTGATGAAATATACATTGAACACTTCAAGTTCAAGTACTTGATCTCGAAGTTTAAAATTCTCTTCGCCCTCATCCCAGATACTTATCAGATATTGTAGTAATTCAGGCTGAGCCCTGAGACATGGTGTTAAGAAGAATTTCTTTAACCTGCAATTTTGAAGAGAACTCATGCATTGCTCATTCTCCATTGCCAACTCATCTTATTCACTGTGCTCCCTTTCTTTCCATTCAATCACCATTTTCGCTGAGTACCTGCACCAAATCAAACATAGGAGTGTTAGAAACCTCCTCAGGTATTCCAATTTTCTTTTCATTGGTTCATTTTTGAGAATTTTTGGCTGGAATTTCCATTGTGCCGTTGGCGCAGCTATCTGGATGACAGTCGTGCTATCTGGCGTGGCCTCTGTGTAAAACAGAGCGGATTGGCACGATTCCATGCCTGGTACTCGCGCCAACCGCAGAGCCCTATATTTTGCAATTCCTCCCCTCAGGGAGGCCAAATGACAATGAAAAACTATGAAATATAGCTTAAACAATGGCTAATGGAAGCGGCTCTTACCTGGAGAAGACCAAATCTAAATTCGTCTACTGGATCGTCCGCAATCGTCACCGCAAGATCACAAGAAAATAACTCACTATCGCTCTGCACAAGAGGTAAAACGTAAAAAGTAAATATGTTTTTACTATTGGTCATATTTATAACTTTTTGAAATCAAATCTAGGTTTTGAGACCTGTTTTGTCGAAAAATGGGTTTTACACTTGCTTTTTGTGCAGCAACAGGTTTTCACGCAACTAGGATGACGACACAAGTTCAGACTCGGTAAAAACACAAAAAATTCACTATGAGAGTCATCTTTCAATGCTTTTCTGACTCTCTAAAGTTGAAAAGATTGCCGAGTCGCTTGTTGTTTTGAGCTCGTTAAATTGGCTGTGAAATGACATCTACCCAGTATACGTTTACCCCTTTTTCAAGCTGGGATAGATTATTTACGAAAAAGGAATACCCTAGCCTATCGCGACTATTAGGTTCTCTGAGACATAGTTTTATACCTTTTCGGGTCTGAGGGACTATCTACGAAAAGGGACTGTTGGAGTTTTCTTTTCCGCTGTCTTTTCAAACTCTCTAAACATGAAAAGATGCCAAGTTCTTCCTTTGTCAGACTCGTTAAAAACTGATGACATCGGACTCTGTCGTAATGATGTTACTCAATTTCCTCCTCCCTAGGGCTCGTTAAATGTACTAGGTTGGATTTTTCCGAAGGAAAAACTTATATCGCAAGCATATGCTATCCCCTTCAAGCTTGTTTCCAAAAATAATTGGGGTACTCGCCAGAAATGGTTGGGGAAAATGGAACCAGTATCACCGTCGTGTCGGCAGTATGTCGCTCTTGAACATGGCCCTTGTCTGCATTCGTGTCGGGTTGGGGAAATCTAATCTCGTGATCTGCTTACCTCCATGGGTTTGGGTAATCTCTTTTGACTGCTCATCTGCTCTTTTCCACATCATCATGACCTTAGATCCTTTGATGTCAAATACTACCAAATCCAGTGCCGTGCCGCCGATATGTTCAAGAGAAGTTGGCCTTTGCAGTTTTCAACCTCCCTCTGATTCTCTATTGATCTTGATTCACAAACATCATGTTCCTCTGTCTCGTGTCGATGATGTGGGAAACACTATGGCCCACCTTCGATCAAGGTCACTTCCTGTCGACTTTAGCTCATTATCCAGGAGGCTGATCTAGAGACTCCTTTCAGGTACCTTGGAGCCTACATGCCTCAATGGCAGGTTCTTCGCATTCGACACAACGTTTTCATTATTGGCCTTCAATCAAATGATTCTGCAAGTGTTTGACGCCAACTCACTGTTCACATTCCGTGGATTGTACCTCTTTTACCTTGAGGGCCATCATCATTAATTATGGTTCCTCTCGCGTCTTTTAACAGTTTTCATTATTGGCCGGTAATCAGAAAATGTTCCTGCATGTTCGACTTGATCTCACTTATTCACATGCTCGGACTTGTACTATGTTCGGGTCGAGATGGAGCATAAGACCCTGGATCTTGTATGATAAAATCTAGGCTGCGGATTCTTTGTGGATTATCATGATTGATTACATGACTCATTTGATTGGATGGTTGTGACCATACCTAAGTTTACTTGATGATCCTTCTTTTCTGGATGGCTGCATCCATACCTTGGATCCTGGTTATTATACACTCTATTATGGATGGATGTGCCCATACCACATATCATGTATCAGAGATATTAGTTGTATTTGTATTTTCAGGTCTTCCGATGGCAGTGTTTTCAGTTGGGCGCGTTCTCATAAAGCATTTCACCCCTCCCTCTCTCTCGGACCTCATGCTTTAGGGGGCATCTGTTACACAGCATTTTGTCACCGTCCCTGCAATCCCTCATCCCGTACATTGGAGGACTATTCCCATGACCTGTGAGCAGTAAAATGTCCTGAAAACACCTTCATGGCATCCTCTTGCATAAGGACAAACATTCTCCTGAATAAAATTTCCTCTGAAAATCCCTAAAAACAGATGTTTTAGCCTTGGTGCGACTAGCTAGTTCATCCCTCGTGCCAATGTGGGAAATCCACACTAGAGGGCATGCCAACTAGCACTTTGTCCCTGTGCTTCACTTGCACCAAGCTTATTAAGGGATGTTTTTTAAAAATAAATGGTGGAAGTTTTATTCTAACAAACTCCAGAATGAATCATCGAAAGGATTTGAGTGGTTAGGCTCCGGATCTCCATGTATAGGAAGTGGTTTTCCACCTCTCATGGAACCTTCCTAAGAGATAGGACCTATCCCATAATTATAGGGATCCCAAAATCCCTTCCTCCATCTATAAAAGCTTGCCCTCTCCATTAGCAAGCTAGCTGAACTTGTAGGAAGGAAACTATAACTGGGAAACTATTGAGAGCTAAGCCGAAGAGAATCCCGTAAGAGAGAGAGCTTTTTCCAGATTCTCGACAGGCTTTGTTGAGACACGCTCCGCTGCAAGCCCCACCGAAGGAAGATCATAGCATCAGAGCATTTGGTTGTAATCTCCCTTTTGTCATTTATAATATAAGCAACTCTAATTTTGGTTCCATTCTTATGTTTACTCTTTTATGTAATGCAACGAATTATATCTTCTCTGACTGATATATAGTTACATGCTTTCAGTATTACATTGTATGTCGTTGTTTCTCTGTGTGTGTATAGGTGTTTGGACGTGACGAACGAAAGGATTGTGATCTATCAGACTAGGGACGAGGAGCACCGCTTCTTCATCGACAAAAACAGTGTGGGATTTGAGGTAGGCTACTTATCGTAGTCTTTGTCTTTCTTGTAACTAGGAACCAACGTCATTACGTGATTTGATTGTTCCTAGACCCAATCTAGCACTAGTGGGATCGCCTCTGTTCACAGAGGGGATTTACCTCCTCAACACATACTGAGGTGGCTGATTCAGCAATGGGATGAGCATCACCACATCTTTCGTATTGGGGGAAATGAGCTCTCAATTGAGAAGGATGATATTTATTTTTTGACCGTCCTGTTGTGTTGTGGACCGAGGCCTAACTTGACGGGGTCAAGAGTGGATCCTCGCTCTACTGTTGATATTATTCTTTCTCATTGTACACGCAAGGCAGAGGCAGTTAGCAATCGGGTGCCCATCGCACAGGTGGCTTCGAGATGACTGAGGTCTCTACTTTGGATGATCGTTCGCTTGGCAGGGGCCAAGAGTCAGCATGTGGCCACCAAGGCCCAGATGTTGCTAGCCTGAGATTGTATGAAGCCTCAGGTATTTGATTGGTGTGATGGAGTTGTCCATCAGGTCTGGGCAGAGCTTACAACATGCAAGACCGGTACCCAAAGAGAGTTTGGGTACGGCACACTGATTGTTTCTTTCTTACTAGAGCGGGTGCCAGTGATGAGACCCAGGATGATTACAGCTGCATTGGGCCCATGCAAGCTGAGATAGGCTCGATGGGAAGCTTTGATCCCGCGGACTAGAGAGGGTCCAGTCCGTCACTATTTTGATGATGGGTTATTTGATTGGCTCAACTCTCGGATCATTATGATTGAGGATTATCCCTATGCAGGGATGAACTTAACCGGAGATATGGAGCTAGTGTTGCCCCATGGAACCAAGTGGGGGCTCGATGGTAAGAAAGGAATGATCAATGTGCTTAGGAAGTATTTTTTGTCTTTTGTATGTTTATGCAATTTTTTTGTTTAAATAGGGTGAAAATATGTTTCGACATGAAGCTTGTTTTCTTGACACAGATGTGGCACCTGTCCACCTACCGGGGGCCCCTCATTATGCACGGCGAGGACTACAGCTACCTGGGGTTGGCACAGTGGTGGAGGATGCAGAAGCTGTCGGAGATGATGATACCCAGATCCTACGTGAACTCTCCAGAAACTTGGAGGGTTTGAGTATGGGTGTACCACCTCTTCATATGTGATAGATTCCAGTTCATCTACAGCGGCATACTGTGGGTGTGCCAGAGAGATACCTAGTGCCTCTAAGGAGGATAGCCAAAGCAGTTGTATGTTATTTTGAGCATTAGGCTTAGCTGGTGGAGCAGTTGTATAAATGTCATAGCGAGGCTTAGTGTAGCCAATTTTTTTGTAAAACACCCAAGTTTTGAGATATTTTTTGATGTAACTATTGTACTGGACACGAAATATATATATATATATATATATATACATAATTTTTGTGATTTCGTGTTTTTTAATTTTTATGTAGTTTCTATGGGACAAAATATATATACTCATGCGTAAATATTTTATAACAAATGTGACAAATGCCAATCTAACACATAGTTTGCCAAAGAATCAGCCAATGCATTAAATTCTCTAGGAACGTGTTCAAATGTGATTGTTTTAAATTGACGTTCTATAAGTCACACCCTTAAAAAAAAACGTAACAAGACTGGATGATGGACACGGTAATGATTGTTTAACTGCATAATGACAAGTTGGGAATCTAACTTGACCACTAAATTGGAGATGTCACGAGATGTAGCCTCCGTGAGGAGTTGGATCACTAACATGTACTCGACAACGTTATTGGTGGCACTACCTAGGAAAATTCCCCCAGAACCAAGAATTTCTAACTTAGGTGTGTAGAGAACCCAAGCAGCTGAAGCAATGTGTCTAGTGTGATGACTAGCACAGTTCGCGTTTCTGATGTATGATAAGGAGGATGACGGCATCTATGTGAAATAAAAATATTGTATATGACAAAAAAAACCACCTCAAAAACCCAAAAATATCTATAGACATCAAAACAATAGGCAAAACTTATATACATAAAATTACAAAGCATATGCCTAGTGCGTAACTAGGCAAAATACATCTTTAGATAGAGCCCGTTGCAGGGCTCCACGAATGGAATTCCATTATAGTCCTAAAGTTCATAAGCTCCTTTTGAGAGGACTTTGGTGACGACATAAGTACCAAGCCATAATGGTTGAAGTGTTCCTACCCCCAAGAGGTCATGCTTCTAATCATAGAGTAGTACTAGATCACCCTCTTGAAAATAATGAGGCTTGACAGATTTGTCATATTGAGCTTTCACTTAGCATTTGTGAGCTTCGAGTGATAGTGTGGCATCTCGACAAGTCTTTTCCAAGTGATCGAGTGAGAGCAAGCACTCTTCTGTGGTGGTGGTTCCGGGTAGGAGTTCAACAGCGAGTTTGACTGATGGAATTTCACACTTGATTGGAAGTACTGCCTCCAGGACGAATGCAAGTTGGAAAGGTGTGAAGCCTATGGTAGTTTTGACTGACGTTTGGTATGCCCATAACGCGGAATACAACTTCCAATGCCATGTGGTTTTATGGATTTAGACTAATCGACGAATCATGGTTTTGAGGACGCCATTTATGGCTTCGAATTGACCATTAGCTTGAGGATAGTAGGACAAAGACTGATTTTGTCGAAAACCTAGCATGGATGTTAATTGACTCATCATATGATTCTGAAAGTGTCATCCATGATCTGTGACAATAGATAGGGGTACGCCGAACCGACAGATCACCTGATTGAATAGGAAAAGAGCGGCAGTTTTGCCATCAGCCTTAAAAGTGGGAATGGCTTCCACCCATTTCGTAAAATAGTCGACCGCAACCACGATGTAGTTGTGTCCATTTTCCAAAATGGGATTTCAGGTGACGAATTCAGTTCCCCATTTAGCAAAAGGACCGATGGAGATAACCGGATGAAGAGGGGTGGAATGAGCATGCATTTTCTTCGTGAAAATTTAACATGGATGGAACTTCTAGACCATTGCAATGTAGTCTTTAAACAAAGTGGGCCAATAATAACCTGCGCGCAGGATTTTTTGGGCAGTAGCTATGCCCAAAAGATGACCGCCGCACACCCCTACATGGCAGTCATTCAAAACACATTCCGCTTCATTAAGAGTGAGACAACACCGGAGAATAGTATCGATACCATGACGATATAACCTATCATTCAGCACGAGGTAGTGTTTTGCATGGTGGCTAATACAACGACGGTCGTCGGACGTAAGAGTTGGGCAGAAGCGTTGGGTTTGTAGGTAGACCAAAATGTCTCCATACCATGGGTCCGAAGAATAAACCAAGTATACAGATTCATCAGGAAATGGATCATGAGCTACTTCTCCTAGGTCAATTCTGGGAAGGTCCAATAGCAATTCGGCGAAGACTAGAGATTTCTTTGCTTTGGCAGCTGTGAAGACCAAATCAAATTGTTGGAGGATTATAATCCATTTGGAATATTTTCCTCCAATAATTTGTCAAGACAGGATGTGTCACATGGGGTTCTCCAAAGCAATAACAATAGTCTTTCGCAGCAATATATAGTGTCGGAGTCGGGTGACACCAAAGACTATTGCTAGAGAAACTTTCTCCACATGTGAATAACGTAGTTCAGGTCCGATAAGACTTTTTGACAAGTAGTAGATCACATGTTCACTGTCGTCATTGTGAACTTGAACCAGAACCATTCCAAGTGAGGATGGTGAGGCTGCCAAATACAGGAGAAAGTCGCGTGAGTAGTCGAGGGCACTAAGGAGTGGGGCTGAAACAAGTGCATGTTTTAAAGTGTCAAATGACCATTGAGCTTGGTCATCCCACAAATATGGTGTTCCCTTCTTCAATAATCGCATAAATCCTTTCATCATCTCGGTATAGTTAACAATGAATCGACATAAAAAGTTTTCCTTCCCTTGCAAACGTTGGAGTTGCAGGATGGATTGTGGCACCGACAATTCAACAATTGCTTTAACCTTATCAGGATCAACCCTAATCTCGTGCTTGGAGACAATGAAACCTAGAAGATGCCTGGACTCAACCATAAATACGCACTTGTGAGGATTCAGACGTATATTGTAGAACCTACACCTGGAAAAAATTTCTTTCAGATGAGCAAGGTGATCAGGTCGTTTCTTGGAATGGGTCGGAAGGTCATCCAAGTAAGCCTATACAATATGTCGAATGTCATGGAAGGCGTAGTCCATAGCCCGCTGAAAATTTGCTCCAGCATTCTTCAAACTAAATGGGATTTTACGATATGCAAATGTGCCCCAAGGACAGATGAAGGTAGTTTTATGCTGGTCTTATTTTTTAATCGCAATCTGGTTATAGCCCGAGAATCCATCCATAAAGGAAAAAGATTCACATCTGGTGCAATCATCGAGAATCGAATATATGATCGGCGTAGGATAATTTTCTTTGGGACAAGCAGCGTTCAGATCGCGATAATCAACACAAACTCGAATGGTGCCTTATTTTTTTGTCTCCGGGAACCAAATTGGAAACCCATTCTCTCAAAGGAACGGGATAGATGAAACCAACGCTTAAAAGTTTTTCTACCTCAGTTTTGATGGCGGCTGCTTTGCTAAGGTGGACAGATCTGAGTCGCTGTCGAATCAGTTTTGCATTGTCATAAACCTTGATTTCGTGCTCGACTATAAATGGATATATTCGGGGCATTTCATCATAAGACCAAGAAAACACATCATGGAATTCCTTGAAAAGGGATGCGAAGCACGTAATTTCCTCAGGATTGCAATCAGCTCCAATCTGAATGTTTTCCACGATACCCGTTTTGACCGAGATATCTATGAGCATGGTCTTAGAAAGATTGCCCATGTTCCCTTCCGAATCAATGGTTTGAACAGTTGTGTAAATGGAAGGGATTATCGTGGGTGGGTCAAAGGATGGGATTTGAGTAGTTATCACATTCGGATCAAACATCAAAGTGCGATGGTGGAATTCTCCCCAAGGTCGTTCTTCTAGAGACATGATCTCTTGAATAGCTTCGTCTGTAGGTAGGATTCATCGAGGAGATCTTTATAAGGAAATGTGATGGGTGGGTATTTCATACCATTGGTCGAAATCATAGCCATGGAGGGTTTAGATGCAATTTGGATGGCTTGATAAGCCAACTCTGCTGGTGAGAGCGGCATTTGATCTCCATAGGAAGCAATTTCTGAAGGTGCCGAGAGGATCCATGGGTTAATAGAGCCATCCAAAGTGGTGGATATCATTGCAACTATATTTGGAACCTCAAGCGGCAGGAGAGGAAAGAAACCCATTAGGGAAGATGCCTTCAGAAGATTGGTACCAATACTGACATAAGAGTCAGAAAAGCCTCCTATTAGGGGTACAATGCTACTTGGTAACGTGGTATAATCAGGGGTGTAGAAGGATAACTGATCCACTGTGACTATTTTCCCATCCAATGGAAATAGGATGAGTCGGAAGACCAAAGAAACAATGGCAGTGATGGCATAATACCAACTGCGACCGAGCAATAGATTATAGTTGAGATGGCGATCTACGACTTCAACGTCCACGGTTATAATTTTCCCACTCAGAGTGATGGGAAAGCTAGAAAGGTATCCTTTTGGGAGGAATGTGTGGCCATCGAAAGATTTTAGGGAATTCGACGGTGGTGACAAAGTAGGAGAACCTAAAGTGAGACAGCAAGCCTGTGACATAACGCAGGTCGAAGCACCTTCGTCAACGACAGTACGATGGATTGGTATCCCTTTCGACACAACTTGCACTTGGAATGTGAGTTGATGTGAGAGGCAATTTTGAGATTTTTCCATATCAAATATAGCTAGCATGGAATCCTGGGGGTATATTCCACCAATGGCTGAAAGCAGGGCTTTCCTTTATGCTGGACAGGTTTGCAATACTTCGAGAGCAGACATGGCTAACGGTGCCTGCACCAAATCTTCTACAATGTTTTAGTTTTGGGCGGCACGTGCAGAGGTGTTATGAGTCATGCGTCGAAGTGTCCCTTTGGGGGGACAAATCATAGGGTCAGAAATAGGGCGTTCAATATGTAGATCGTTGGGCGACGGTGGATTCGAACTGGTACCAAGTTCCTGAGCGTCTATGGTAGGATTTCCATAAAGCTTGGCTCGTGTTTCAAGTTCAACACTTTCAATGCCATAAATGGTGGATGATCCTTCACCGGAAGGATGTGAAACACCATTGCCCCTTTGCGGGGGTTGTGGTAGGTTTACAACCATGTGTTGCTGTTGCTATTGTTGATTAGGGAAAGGATTATGAAGAACAGCAGGTGTTCTCCCAGAATCCTTGTTTGCGATAAAATCGGTGCAATCCTGTAGCCGAGGACATTTGTATGTCAGGTGGTCCTCCGCACAGATCTTGCAAGAAAATTTCATGGGTTTCTCCTTCCCTTTTTTATTTTTGGCAGCGTTTTTAGGATTAGGATTATTTAGATGGTCTGACTGCTCTTCTGAAGAAGATGTCTTTTTCTTGTTCTTCTTATTCTTTCCACTAGGTTTTTGTGAAGTTTGCACAAAATTAACCTCAACGGTAGGAAGAGTAGTCGTTTGGTTAGGGGCAGTGGCAGCCAAGATGGTTGGGAGGTTTTCCCCCGAGGTTGTTTTGTGGCTACGCCAGAGATTGTACCAATAAGACTGTCGGCGTGGACTCCAGGTTTCTGAGTAGCGGGAGGATTTGGGTTACCAGGGGCATTGGGGAGTAAATCATATAGCGTGCCAAATTGTGAGTAGATCAAATCCAAATGTTGGTCACGAAGAATGCATTGATCTTCTGTAACCGCACTAGATAGGCCAATGTATTTAGAGATGTGGGGTAAGAGAGACTTACAAAACCAATTAGATAGAAGATGATCTGGGATTGGCGCTTTGACTAGCCTCGTCCTATGCCTCAATTTAGGAATGTGATCAGAGATGTGGGTGGCGGTGTCTTGGCGCGGTGAGGTTAATAGTTCCATTCCGGTTTCATATATGATTGGTAATTGGAATTTCTTTAGGAACTCCATAGCTAAAGCACCAAAAGTGTTGATGGTGGCGCGTGGTAATTCAATATACCACTTGGTGGCATTGCCGGTGAAAGTGTGGGGAAACAGTCGAAGACAGATACTATCATCCACCATGGAATTAGATATATACCATAAATGAAAGGTGGTGATGTGTGAGGCTGGGTAGACTTCCCCTTGTTTCCCATCGAACTTTGGGATGTCAGAAGGAATCTTGTGCAGTACTGGAGGCCAGAGTGGGTTTTGATTGATGGGGTCATTAGTCAGTTTGTAGATGTCGAGGATGTCTAGAGCTGCAAAAAATGGCAATTGCGGGTTTTCCCCCGAATCTAGCCAAAGAAGTATTGGCTAGCTATTTGGACCATAAGGTCTGCCCATCAATGTGTTACCAGTAGGATAAGTAGGAATTTGATAAAAATTTCCTATGGGTGGAGGGGTAGGGATATATGGTTGTTGTCCATAGGGCATATTGTATTGCGGGGCGAACGGTTGGTTTCCCCCAGTATAAAAGTGCCCCTCTAATCCAGATGGAGGTTGGGGTGGGTTGGCCCGTATGGACGCAATAGAGCTGCCTAGAGGCATGCTACTACTTGCATAGTTTGGCAACGGAATAGATCCTACATCGATATTTAAACCACTTAAGGGAATAGTGTTAACAATAGGTTATCTAGTTTGTCCTAACGATTTCAGGGGTAGTGAAATGTTCCCTGTTATTTGCGTGCTGGTGACACTACCCACTGGTATGGAGGCCAAGGGGTTTGAACTCAGCAAATGGTTCCAACCGAAAGGGTTGCTAAAAGGAACCAACGTAGTCCCATTCATGGGAGGGGAAACCGTAGGCCCCGACACAGTTATGGTAGGAGTAGATCCCGAAGGACTCGGCGAGTTACTCATATTTTTCATGACCGTAGGGTTGGGACTAGGCATAATTTGACTACTGGGGTTACCAATTAATGGCATAGAACTAACAACTGGCAGGGAGGATGGTGGCGAACCTGGGATGGTTGCCATTGGTATCGACCCTGTGGATGCCGATTGCGAAATGGATGGTTTTGCCGTCGAAGACATGTCTTGGCGTGGTGGAATCTGAATTATCACAGTTGCCGACAGATCAGTGAGTGGAGGATTGTAATGAGGTATGACACCTTCCGTAAAAGGATCCTCCAGAAATTTCGTATGATATGAGGCTATGTGAAAATCAGGGTTCATCAATGGAGATTGCTCTTCCACAGAAGGCACGGGTTCACCAAGGTTCAGTTCTTCCTCAGGAGTCAGAGGAGGTAGACCTTACTGTCATCGAGACAGACGGTGTGGGTCGGATGATGCCACGGTGACCTGTTTATTTTTAACAAATTTTAATAAATTGTGATGTATTATAAAGTCTCAGTGACAGTAACCACACAACTAAAAAGAAAAAATAAAAAAGGACTGTCTAAAAATCAATCAGCAAGCAGACAGAATAGGGTTCCCTGTCTGAGTACTACCGTTTGCTGGAGATGAAACCCAGTATCACAATGGAATCCAGAGAGAGTTAGCCATAAGTACAGTTACAGGTACTCTATAGCTTCACCCGAACCTCATATGATAGGTGTAAGCACTCTCATGAAGACGAGTACCCTCCTAAAGACCGAAGACAGAGTAGGTCCGTCTGTTTCAGGTACCAGGACAGCCTGTCCCAGTCACCTCGTGTAAGTCCCTAAAAATTATGGCCACTAAAGATACTTCAAATCACATACATCATCAAGGGGGTCACGGTCTAGGATAGCATTCTATACGGGAAAAATACCTAGATCCTCGATCTAGTTTCAACATCCCCGAAGGGAACCCCAATATATAGAATGCCCACCAGATGCAGTCGAAGGCGGGCTACCTTATTCTGCACCTAAGTGTTGTCTCGCACTTAGCTCCAGTACAGGAGTGGTCCCGATAATATGAGTGCAGTAGGATTTTGCTCGTTAATGACTCTAGTGTCAAGTTTTGAGATCTTGGGTGATTTTCTCACTTTTCCTAATCGAAGATCCCAACCCGAACTACTGTTGGTGTGAGCTCAGAAAAATTTATGTGATTGATTTTATTATCACTTGATTCTTAGTGTACTTGATTATTATTCTTACGGAGGGGGAGTGGACGTATGAAATGTAATGAGACTCTGACTCAAAAAACCATGCAAAAATATGCTCTAAATATTCAATTCGATGAAGAGTATTTCTACAAGGAGGTTTCCTTTCAACATCCATGCACCAAAATTCAAATAGAAAATTTCAACCTTAAAGATTCAGACATCTATTTATCTTATCTTAACAGTCTTTTTAACTAAAATTTTCAGAATTAATCCAGCTAGATGGAGAAAAAATAAATAAAAAATCTTCTAAAAAGAAAATGTATTGGACACAAACTTTTCAAACAAGAACAAACAAACAGAAATGTCAGTTCGTAAATAAGCACAGGGATTCAGTCAAGGAGTGGTTCTGATGGCCAAAAACTCTGCAACCAAAAGGAACACAACACAGGGGTGAATAGAAATTTTTTGGCTGAGTAACGCACTGGTTATGAGCAAAGACCACGTTAATGCAGATACTAACACACTATAATCAAAGCTAGGCTGCGTTATAATGCTCTGGAATACTAACAAAGATAGCATTAGCTAGGATAAAGTTCTTCAGATGACCAAAAGGGGACAGGACTGAACTATGTGAGCTTTTGAAATGTCTACAGGGCATAAAAGTTGGTCAGAAGGATATGTGAACAGAGGAAAGAAGGAGGAATGAAAGAAATAATCTGGAAACTTGGGGTTAAACTCCCCAGTGGATTTTCCAATTCTGCTTCACATGTATTCAAAAAACCTTCAACCTTGGACCAAGAGCCTACAGCTCCATTTTACAGGAGATGGAGAGGGAAAACCTTGCCTTTCTCCTTCCACCAGTTCTAAATAGAAAAAACAAGATGTTTCCTCAACTTTCCATGCTTTTTCCTTTCTTGAGAGTCTAGTTGTTTTTGGCAAGACCCAATAAGAAGTTAGTGCCTTGCAGTTTCTATTTTTCACTAACTCTCTAAAAGAAAAAACTGGAGTTTCAAATCATTCTACACAGGTTTTCCTGTTTCAAACTCAAAACACGGGTAATGCTGCCCTCTAGGCTAAACAGAGCGTTGCCCTAGCCACTAACATGACCTTTTCATGGATCAGGTGCATTATAACGCACTTTGGTTGTTATAGGGGTGTGTTACCTTGGCAGAAGTAGGTTTAGTTTAGGCCTCTTTATTCCTTCCATACTTATCTTCTCCTCTGAGCTGATGAGGAGGTTATTTGACCTGTAACAATCATCAGCCCAACACAAGTGGATTCTAACATCCACTGACTATTTTACCAAGTGGATTGAAGCCATACCCTCTAGGCAAACCACAGATACTATCATAATCTCCTTCCTAGAGAGTAATATTCTTTCAAGATTTGGATGTCCCCAAAAGATAATTACTGACAATGCAATAGCATTCAAATCTAAGAAAATGATTGAATTTTTCTATAAATACCATATTACCCTAGGTCATTCTACTGCATATTACCCTCAAGGTGATGGCCTAGCTGAATCTTCAAATAAGAACCTTGTAAATATCATCAAAATTTTACTGGAAGACAATAAAAAGACTTGGAACAAGAAGTTATTCAATGCTTTATGGGAAAATAGACTTACAACTAAAAAATCTATTGGTACATCCCCTTACCAACTTTTCTATGGAATGGATGTTTTTTTTTCCATCCTCCCTATGAGTACCAGTAATGAAGATTATCCAAGAGTTACAAGTTGAAATAAATGACATTCAAAGAAGGATCAATCAAAATATTCACTTGTAACAAACAAGGGAAGAAGTTTATATCAAGTCTCAAATTATCCAGGACAAGATAAAGAAATTTTTTGATAAAAAGACTAAAGAAGGTGATTTCTACATTGGAGATAAAGTGTTAAAATGGGATTCAAGAAGAGAATACAAAGGTAAACATGGAAAATTTGATTTTATGTGGCGAGGAACTTCTGTGATTTATGGATATAGAGGTAATAATGCTTTCTACCTGAAAGAAATGGATGGATCAGCTATGCTAGATGGACTAGTAAATGGAAAAATGTTGAAGCACTACTACTCTCCTGAGATAACAAATAGTTAGTTTCATTTACTTTGATCATTGTACATATACATTGAAGATTTTAGATTGGATTAGATGTTTTCTTAACAAATTTGAAGCCCGAAGAGAAGGCCCTAAGCTTTTAGAGGTAAAATATCATAAGTATGAACAAGTGCAGAGATCAAAATATACTTACAAGGTCACCATAGTCAAATTTCAAATGCCACTAGTCTTAAAGTTATTGACATTTCACCAAGAAATTCCATCCCCAAGTGGAGCCACTGTTAGGGTCCTATAATAATAGGGTTCCTAATTTTTGAATTGATTTTGATAGCCTTGTAAATATGTACATACCTTGCTTTCTACAAGTTGTTTTCCCATATTTTGAAAATGAAAAATAATAAAAATAAAAAGAGGGTAAAAGTCATAAAAGAAATATCAAAGGACTTATGAAAAATATAGACCCCAAAAGAAAGAGATAAAATAAGACTTGAAAGTGAGCAAGTAAAAATGCCACTACTATTTACTTTACTGAAATAATAATGATTATGTGTAGATTGTCAATAAATGCCATAATCCATGACCAGTTAAACAATTTAATCTTAAATTTTCATGCTTTTAATTTCATGTTTTAGATAGAGAATAGAGATATGTCAAACAGTATAAACTTGAAAAATCAGTAGATAAGATAGAGAATAAATGAGGAGCTCAACAGTTTAATCTGAGCCCTCGGATGAAATAAGGTTAGACTTAGATATTTTTTATGTTTTGAAAGAAAATTGATTTAGGGTTGCAAGCCTAAATGCACCCATGAAAATGAAGTAAAAAATGTTATAAATAATGATGGGTAGGTAGAAAGAAGTTGTGCAAACATGTAATGAAGCATCATTGGGAAAACAATAATTAATTCCCCTACCCTAAAATTATTCGGTATTCTAAACTATCAGCTAAAGAGGCTCATAGCATTTCTCTGACTTCTATTGGGACCAGACCCAAGGCTTGATAACTAATTAGTTAAAAATATTGAATTCCTATATAAAAACCATTTTCATCAACATTTACCCTTCATCCATAATCATGATCCCTTTTCCTAAGTAAAATCCCATTTGTACTTGGAAAAAGTAAAAAACTAAATAAATAATTTCATTTCCTTTCAAAAATCACTCCAAACCCATAAAATGCATTTTATCCTAAGTCAAAGTGTGAAAAATACAAAAGGTACAAACTATGCTTTATTTACACTTTACTTAGTGTTAAAACATGTATTTTTCATTCATATCATACATTACCCCTTTTTCATATTAATTTCTAACTTATTCTATTAACTCCTTATTATATACCCTCCCGTATAGTATAAAACCATTTTTATTTAAAATAACCATAAAACCCTCTATTTAATGTTTAAACCAATGTTATTATACCCCACGTGATGAAATAATCCCTACCCTTATTCCCATTGGTTTAAACTTATCAATAAAATATAATCCCCACCCCCTATGGTTATTAAACAATTGTCAAAGGTTTTAAAACTATATAATAAAACCTGCGCTCGTGCATTAGTTAGAACATTGGTTAAATGTTTTAATTAATTCATATAACATTATAACCCCTCCGCATATCATAACCCAAAGTTTGACTTTAATAAATGATTTATTTATAAAGTTAAACAAATCGTCCCATGAATATAAAACCTTGGCCCCACTCCAATCCCGATGCAACTTTCAAAATAGATCTTGGTCGTTCGCAACCAAACCTCACGATCCCACAGCAAATAAACAATATTGCAAATAAACTTGCCCGCCCTTAACCTTTTCATTTCCATGCGAAATGAGCAGTTTTGACACTTTCTCTCTCCTTAACATGGCGTCCTTTTACTGGATCGCATTCGATCCGTCTAAAACCACTTACCACATAAGTGCCTTGTGGTAACCACCAGTGGTTTTTCGCCTATGGAACCTGAAAACCACCTTCCAGCTTGATTTTACCTCCATTGATTGCATGTGAAATTAAACCTAATTTTCCCAATAAACCTTGAAAATGCAATGTTTATCCCTTCTTTCTACGTGTATCTAATGTATGTGTTATTCCGACTCTGAAAATAGGTATTTTCCATTGTTTTATTGCCCAGAACCTACAAATTTCCGCCTATACATATTGAAGATTGTCGAGGAGCTTTGAATTGCTCCAGAGATCAAAAAAGACACCATAGAATCTGTTCAAAAACCTTTAGAGACATCCTCAAAGCCCTATACCTGCATATAACAGGTATTCCTCCAAAATTCGAGCATGTTGTTAGTTTTAAAAGACCTTTAATGAAAAATTTCAGTCAGAGTTTAAATTCATCAAAACAAGCTTATTAAAAAATCTAAAAAACAGGCCAAACCCTGTCAAAATTCTTGAAAAAAACCTTGTTTTATGTTGCGCACTATTTTGAATGAAAAACTTGAGTTTATATAGTTTTTCTAAATTGTTTAAAACTCCAAATTCAGCCCAGAAATCCTCTGAATGTAGCAAACCATCTATGCCTAATTTCAAAAGATTCTTAGCCCTGTTATCCATTGAAAAACTCAAGAAACCCCTGTTTCTTGTTTTCTAAACACTGAAGGTCTATAAATCATGTTGAGAGTCAAAAATTAAAAGAAAAAATCCAATAAAATACCATTTTCTACCTGTTTTAATCCAAGAAAACTTTTTCCAGAGTCAAAAAATACTTTTGCAAACTGTTTAATCTTGCAGAAGTAGCCAGAAAATCCTAAAATCATATTTTTGTAGTCCAAAAAGCCTTAAAAATGCTTAAAAATACTCTAGTTGCATCTTCTAAGACTGCCATCGTTATAAACCCTCTACAACCCCCTGTTGTAGACACTAAGCACACTCCATTAGCAAATGTTGACTATAAGATAGCAGACCCTATTGTAGAAATCAATTTGTTGGAACTTCACAAATGGAATTATGAAAAATATTTAGACAATTTTGAAGAAGTTCAAATTTTGGAATCTCACTTGCCCAAATATGTGTTACCAGTTACCCACTCATGCTCAGAGGTCATTAGGTTATGCCATCATCATTATATACCTTAGCAAAGAGCAATAGTCAATGCCAATAAAGAAGTACTTTTCACCATTACTGTTGAATCCATTAATCAAATGTTATAGCTCAAGCCTGATCCTCAAGCAGTCCCTTTGTCCATAGAAGCACTTACCAAGATATATATTCGCCTTGATTTTCCTAAAAGATTCCAAATCTTCCAAATAATCATGCCCTTACATGTGGAAATTCCTCAAATAAATCCTCCATATTCCACTTCAAGATTTCTAGAGGGTTCTAAGCATGTAATTTCTATGTTATCTTTCATCCTAGGGTACTTTACTGATGGACATATAGATGAATCCATTTTAGGTTTCCTATCCACTTTTACACCAAAAAAACCTACATCTGTTATCTTTTCTTATGTTGGGTATATTGCTGACAATATTCATGACCAATTGGTTAAACTGCCAATTGAAGGAGTGTTTAGATACACATCCTTCCTTTTCCACATGTTCTTGTATTTTCAAGAAGATAATTTTCCAGTATCCTTACAGAATCTTGACATAGAATGAAATCCTCTTTTTGCCATTTTTTGGACCTCTTTAATCAGAAAAGAGTCCATAGAGTTCACATATGCAGAGTTTTCAGATTCTTTCATCCATCCATTAATGAAAATGTTAACAAATATTGAACAGCCAAGGATAAATGATGAGATGAAGAAGATTTTATAGTTATCAGAGTAGACCAAGACTGGTGATTGGTACTTGTATGAAAAACATACTGAGATTAGAGTGTTTGGATCTAATTTGTTACCATACAAGCTACCCAAATATGTACCAATGAGGATTTTTACCTTGGATTATATCAGGAAAATATTAAAATCTGATTCTATCAATTTCCTAGCAGCAAAGAAGAAAACACAGTTTAAATTGAAGAATGAAGTGGGACCGTTCATTTGCAATCATAGAGATGCAGAGGCATAAGTAGCTAAGCAGTTATTAGAGTACAATTTTGAAGAGAGTTTTTCTTGGAATTATGATCCACAAGGGATGCTGAGTATAATGACAGTTAAGTGTAAATTGACACCCTTCATTCTAAGAAAAAACCAGAGATAAAAAATATGCCAATTAGACTGAGTGGACAGAAAATAATTTAATATATGTAGTGAAGAAAAGTGATACTAGTCAAACTTTACAAACTGCAGATCAAACAGAAAAAGGCAACAAGAGGGTCAGATAAGAAGAAACTTATGTTACTGAAACCACTACTGAAACTAAGTTCAAAATAAGATATAATAAAAGGCCCAAAACAGATCTAGTGGGTAAAGAGAAGGTAACCATTGATGTTGAAGATACAAATCTCCCAGATACCAACACAGATGCTGCCACTATCATAAGAAATGAGAAAGATACAGAGAATAGAAATGAAGAACAGGTTGATAATGGAAATTCACAGTTGATAGAGAAACAACAGAACATGGAAGCATCATCTTCACAAAAAGCTGAGGAGAATGATCTAGATATCAGGGAAAAGTACAAATAGATCAAGTTAAATAATGAGGAGATCAAAAATGATATTTACTCTAAATATCTGAAACAAACACCAAGTGTTCAAAATAGACTTTTATCTGCCTTTGATTACTCAAAGAAAAAGCTAATCATGTCAGTATTGCATCCTACAATGAAAACTCCAAAAAAAGTGGTAGATTACAAGAAGATTGATTTAGAAGTCCAAACATAAAAAATTCATGCTCTTGATCAGATAGAATTTCATAGACAAAGTTCAGAGATGTTGTATTCTATTGTAAAAGCCAAAGTTGTGAGTGTTCAAATACTTCATAACACTATCACAAACATGAAATATCAAATGAAAGTTGACAAAGCATCCTTATATGCTAAAGATCTCAGAATTAAATATTTATAAGAATTGGTCTTGCAGGTTGGATATGACCCTGCAAATGTCAAAGAAGCAGGATAGTTAGTGAAGAAGAAAAATGAGAACATTACCGCATTAAGGAAACAACTTAAATTTCCATTAACTGAACATCCTCAAGCTAAGGAAATAATACAAGGACAGAATGAGAAGTATGATATGATGAATTTGATCTTTTAGCTGACAGCACAGATCAAAGAAATGGATATTCAAATGGATAAACTTGTCCATGAAAAAGAAACACCAAAAACACCAGAAATTCCTTCAGTTATTCCTATGGTCACTATAGTTGTGCCTTCAACTCTAGCAGAAGATTTTGCACCCAAAGATCCACCGGCTACTGCAGTGCCAGAGATATCATCTACAACATCAGCTACAGAGTCATCCACTACAACATCTCACCCTACAAATGAGGCCAACAAACTAGTGAAAATACAAACAAGTGAGATTAACATATTGAAAAAGATGGTTGATAAACTTGAAAATACAAACAAGTTAGCTCAAATAAATGCCAAAACACATGAGCAAACAACTATTAGACTAAATTAAGAATTGAAGAAGTTACAAAAGGAATTGACATTAAAGTAACAAATTTCATAAGTGAAAAATCATTTATGGAACAATATCATTGAAGCCATCAATGATGTGTGGCCCTAAATTCAAGTGATTTTTGAACAAAGAGATTTAATCAAAGCAGCATTAGCAGAAATTCAGAAGACTAAAGAGGAACTTGATAACAAACTAGAGCAAGCAATAGAATTGATCAAGTTTCTTAACAACAAAAACAAGCAAGAGCTAGAAGAACTTGAGATTACTGACAGGACTGAAACTATCCTTGAGATAAGGAAAGTCATCACTAAGAAGAACCTGATGAAATAGCTTGAGGAGAAGTGTGAGAATATGAACATCACCATAACCAAATTCATGGTTAAATTTGAAAATATTAGGCAAAGAATTCTACCTAACATTTTGGTATCAATGATAATCTTATGACTCAGGAAGATTATAACAAAAATATCAGAGAATTTGCAAAGGAGAAAGTTGAAAAGACTGGTGGACAAGGCACTCCAACAGGAAAAGTCTTACTTGGAAGCTTTGAGGATTTATTTTATAAGCAGATGAGAATTTCAGGAAGCTCAAGAAGATACAAATTCCAAAGAATGAAGATTGGCAGTCATTAACATATTTACTATGAAAGATAAAAAGGCAGAAATATAAAAGAGAAAACAGTTTTTTGAATTGCAGTCAAAACAAATTTTTTATAGCTAGTAAACATATTTTACAATGGCTAAAGAATATTTGAGTTTAAAAGAGTATCAGAGATTAAAGAGAATCATTGAAATATTATAAGATAAAGCATATCAGATTTCAAAACCAACTTGAAATATCTAAAGCCAGCAAGAAGGACACCAAGGCAGCCAGCTGCACCTCATCCATAATCAGTTTCTATTTTATTTGGATAGATAGGACAGCTTGCTGATTTGTTAAGAAGTTGTCTCTATTTTGTTGTAAAGATATTTCTTTTTTCCTTAAATAATTCCTAGAAGCATTATAGGATATTTTGTAAACAAATATGTATAAATACTTCATCTTTAGAAGTATTATTGTGGAATAAATTGTTGAAGATTTCTATAGTCATTTTTTATTGGACTTGAAGGCTTTTGTGTTTCAAATCTCGAGTAGCAGACTGGATCAAACCAATTACCATCATATTTTAGGATTCATGTGATAATCTATTTAAGTGAAGTATTTCCTTCTTGTCATTGTTTATCTTTCTTTGTTACATGCATCCATTATGTGTTCTAAATTTGAATGAATAAACAGGAGTATTACTTCAGGATTTGTTAAAAGAACCATGTCTTTACTATTTATCATTTCTATGTTTTCTGCTGATTTCTAGAGTAGAGAACCCTTAATTTCTCCCTCTTTCATTTGACCGTTGCCATGACTTCTTTTTTCCAGATCAAAGAAATCTTCATTACTCTTTATCCCGATTAGATCACCTCACCAAACAGCCTTTCAAGATCTTCATGGGTTATCTATCTTGCCCTGAAAAATTTTGACTTTTTGACCTTGATCCTAGCACTGTCTGCTTGATTTTTGACTCCTAATCCAAATGGACAAACATATTTATCACTATCCATCTCATTAGGTGATTTTTCCCACCAATTTAGCCAAACCAAAACCAAATTGCACAATCATAACTAGCCTAATATTTTATAAAATAAACAAAGATAAATCTTATAGAGAGAGCCCTTTCTGAACCCTAAGAAGGCTAGATCTTAGAGTTTAAAAGTTGGTATGTGGTTACCTCTATTGTTCTTAGACTTTAAACTAAAATCTCACAACTTTAGAATTACTAGAGTGATAACAATTATGATGTCTTAATATAATTTCCAGCAGCAACATATTTCCGACATTTTCCAGATTGTAGTGCTATATTTGTGTATTTATTTATTTGGAATGTTGTAGATGTTCTATATTCCTGTCATTTCCATTTTGGAATATTACAGTGGTATCAGAGAATAATATTTGGCTCATCTTGTGGGCACTACATTTCATGACATCAAAAGAAGAAGAAAAAAGTAGAGATCTACAATGACAGAGGGATTAATTTTTTCCACACTTCTCTTTAGATATATGCAGGAAATATCCAAGGAGGTCAAATAAATAAGAAGGGAGAGGCAAAAGGAAACCTCAATAAGGTTTCAAAATGAGGAAGGTACAAGCACTTCCTATCAGCAGCATAAACAACTGGCAATGCAAAGAGCTCCACAACACTCTACTATGTCCACTTTCTTTGCATAAGGAGGTGAATGGCATGGATATGGAGGGTACTTGGAGCATGAGACTCTAAGTAATTATCTTTCCAAGTAAAAATATCAGTCTAGAGCATTCAAGGATAATCTGACTCTCCAACATATTTTCCAAATAAAAGAGAACCAGAGACCTCGCAGCAGCAATAGAAGAAAAGGGCACATACAGAATAGATTCTTGTTTCCTACATTTGATGGGTCATCCACAAGCACAAAAAAATATTGGATGAAGGAGTTATATGATTTCTTCCAGCTACACCCAGTAGTGAAAAGAGACATTTTTGGCATTGCATCTTTTCACCTTGAGGGTGGAGCAAAGTATTTGTGGTTCAACCATATGAAACATGCAAGACTAACTTCTTATGCAAGCTTCACTCAAAGGCTAGTAAAGAATTTTGATAGAAGAAAACTGGACGTAATTCCCATTGATACATTTTCTATCATTAATGAGGTAACACATGAGGAGAAAAATTAAGATGTCATCACTATCACTCCAGAAAAGGAGCAGCTACCACCACCACCAGCTGTAGAATTACTTACATTAGTAGGAGAAGCACTTGCATCTTTGCAAGTTGATCCTAGGCCTTTGACATTGAGATTCCCATGCATGATCTAGGAGGTGCACGAGGGGGAGGAAACAGATACCAGTGTTGGTGTAGCAGTAGAGGAGCATCCATCACCATCACCAGCAGTTGGAGAATCTGTTGCACCATTTGGAGGAAATATTGTAGCTTTGCAAGATGTTCCCAAGTTTCAGTTGATCCAAGGTTTACAAATATTTTCCATCCCATATTATTTCAACACCTCGGCTTGAGATTTATGGGGTCACGCCATCAGGGAAATTGCATAACCAAGGGTTAGAGCACCTTGCTGATTTGAAGCAGCATACTATCATTGTGTAGAGGATCCTTGACTTTTTCAAGGAGGAGATGTGTAGCCATCACAGTTTTACATTGGTGAGCTTCACACAACATTTTGTTGGAGTGTTGAGTTTTAGAGGATAGGATGAGCATAGTACTAATCACTACAATGCAGGACTATGAGTTCAAAATTTTGTATGGACATGAGACAATAGATGCACCATCATGGAGATCAACAACGCTGTCATTGAGGAGTAGTGATGAGTTGGGAGCCCAATTATTCTTGAAGCATTCTGATGACCACTTCACGTATGAAGCATTGGATGGGTAGATGGTATATGATATACATTTGGTGATGGATAACACCTTCAATTATCAGGATAGATCCTTCTTGATGATAATATCATAGCTCAAAGATAATTTTAGGCCTACACCATATTCGGAACCTCATGGGTTCTACCGAGTCATTGATGAGAGGTTCTCATGGAGAAACCTCAAGGAGGATGCACTTCAACATATCATGGAGTGAAAATATTGTCATCAGATGGGGGAGGATGGTGTTCTCCATTGGGTGGATGCAAAACTAGAGAATGATATGAGTCATCACCCATAGTTGGATGGGTGGGTGAGGATGATGAGCAAGTGGTTGAAAAGCTACTTGCAGATCTATAACACCGGGCAGCAAGAAGCATGGTTGTGCTGGTTGCTTTTGGGTGAGTATGGTTACTACCCAACATTTCACATTTGTATGATCCATTCCTTTCATAGTATTGGTGTGATGTAGCAGCAGGACGCATGGTTTTGTTGGTTACGTTTGAGAGAGTTTGGCCATCACATGACATATCCTATACCAATGTGTGTATTATTATTTAGGACATTGCATAGCACTCACATGATGGGGCAGTAGGGAGCTTGGTTATCTTGGTCTGATATGACATTCTACATGGCAATCAGTCTATTGTTGCTCCATGATTTTCATTATGATGACATGAAGTGGAAGCAAGAGTCGTTTATGATTTGGTTACTCTTGGGAGAATATGGGCTGAAATTCTCCAATATCTTGCATGATGATGATATAAGATGGCAATAGGAGGCCTTACTACGTTTCATTCTCTTAGGAGAGTATGGCCACCATACTTGTAATGATGATGAGATGGTGTGGCAGTAAGAGGCATTGCTACAGTGGCTCCTCTTAAGGGAGTATGGTTACCATACTTGGTATGATGATGGTGTGATGTGGTAGCAAGAGGCATTGATGCGGTGGTTTTTATTGGGGGAGTATGGTCTGACATTTCACATGTAAACCCATATGACTCATTAAGGGAATTTTGAGGTCTAAAATGGGCCTCCTAAGGAAATTATAAAATAATATTGAAAATAATAAAATAAGATTTGATTACATCATCAAATTTTAGAGGCAAAAAAGAAAAAAAAACTACTTTTTCAACTCGTATTTTGAACTTATCTCCCTAGGGTTTTACTCAAATTTTGAGCAGGAATACTCATTGGATGCAAAATTTAATTCTCCATCCAAGGACTACCCATGTTGAATAATTTTGATGGACTCTTCTACACCAAAAATGATAAATACATGAAAAAACGTGATTTCAATCACGTGCAATCACGTTTTTTCATGTATTTCTAATTTTTCATATAGCAGGGTCCATCAAAAGTATGCAACATGGGTACTCCTTAGATGAGGAATTAAATTTTTCATTCAATGAGTACTCCCGCTCGAAATTTTAGTAAACCCTTATGGAGATAAGTTGAAAATACGAGTTTAAAAAGTAGTTTTATTATTTTATTATTTTTTAATCTTTTTACTTTTTTCCTACAAAAATGGTGAATCATACCCCACAGTTGACATCATCATCTTGAATCCTATTGGGTCTCATAAACTTTATTTTGGTTGTACATTTTTCTTAGGAGGCCCATTTTAGACCTCAAAATTCCCCTAATGCTACTTCGTATTTTGCACAGAGTTGAGATGATGCTTAGAGGGAGCAGGGCCAACAGGGCCAATGATGGGAGCATGGAGAGATACATCATACTCCATGAGGCATGGGTTGGAGAGATAGTTTATGATTTGGGACTTTCCACTTGGGGAAGGAACCACTTCACTTCATATATCTCATGCAAAGAAGAGGCCCTTGGACAATAGATGGTTTCGATTTGGGGACTCATTGATGAGGAGAGGCATCTAACTACATAGTTGGAAGTCATTCTATACATTCTAGAGAGGAAACTATGGAGTTGGGCATACATAACACATTGGAGCATATGGGGAAACCTTCCATATGAGGATGCCACTTGGGAGGGAGATGGATTTCTGCAGCATCTACTTTTGTAGTTGCTTGAGGACAAGCAACATTTTGGCGGGGAGGACTATAATATTCTAAATTTTCCATCAGTTAATTTGAATATTAGAGTTCTTACTTTTCTTAATTAAGTAAGTAAATAACAGGGTGGAGGGACCCATAAGCCCAGTAGATGAACAAAATCCACTTCTATAGTGTGAATGTGGGTTAATTAAGTAGTGGAGTAGCATTATGGAGTAGTGGAATAGCTTATTAATGAAGGAAGAGTGGAGATCATGAGAAATAATGAGAAACATGATGGAGATAGTGGAGGAATAAAAATAAGATAATAGAGCAATAATGATGCAGTGATGGAGGAAGTGGTGCATTAAATGCACACATGATGGAGGGAGTGGAGATTAAATGCAGAGATGATGGAGATCATGGGGAGACAACACAGTCTTCATGGGGGCTAGTGGCCACATATGCAATGTGGTAATGAGGTGGGCCAAGGCTAGGGGAGGCTCACAAAGCATAAATGGAAAGTGAGCGAAACCATGGGAAGCATTCTAGATTTAGATATTGTATTGTCATTTGAAATTTCTTTGCATGCTTCAGTTGTTTAAATAAGTCAGCAGTGTTCTTTAGCACATGGGCATCTTCGAGCAGAGATCCCACCCTTATCCACGGGGGACTTAGAGTGCCTACTCTAAAAATATTTCTTTGAGAATCCATTCATCATTTGGCATTGGCGCCATATTCAACCCCTCTCTTCAGCACATACATATTTGGGAATTACGCATTCCTGCTTTAGGATTTGAGAGGAGGAAGGTAGTTTCCAGTATTTGAGCTGGAAAACTGATGGAGGGGTCATCCTTTCACCTTGTGCTTCTATTTCAGTCTTCTGAGATTAGTATTCCTACCTCCGACATCAGGCCATCATTCTACACCTCCTTGCAGTAGCAGTTACTGGAGGAATTACGCATTCCAACAGTGTAGATCCAGTAGAGGAAGGAAGTTCCAAGTATTTCAGCTTGGAATCCTATGAGGGAAAATCCCCTCACTTTGGAGAGATTATTTCCATCAGTCATGAGCATAATTTCATCATCTAGCAGCAGGCTATAGCTTCAGCCTCCTTGACAACGCAATCCATTCCAACAGTTGTGCAGTTCAGCAACTGAAACTTGAGAGGAGGAAGGAGTAGCTAGATCTTAAGCTTATACCTTGGAAATGAGGAGAAGAGGCCAACCCTTCATGCATTGAGATGATTGGGTGCTATTTCAGTAGCTAGATCATCATTTCAGCCCCATCACAATAGTTACCTAGGAGGAGTACGTAAGTCAGCTAGGAGGGGTGCAATTGGTAACCCAAAAAGGGCCGAAAATCCAAATTGAAAATATGGCCAAACCACTTCTAGGTTTTGATGGGTTTTTAAGTAAAGTCCGTAACAAAAATCCCAGATATTTATGAGCACTACAACAGCCTCATGTACATCATTATTCTTCTCAATAGCAGTAGTTTCTAGCAGCAATAGTAATAGCAGCAATACCATTTCCAGTTCTAGGATTTAGAGTTATTTAAGCCACTTCTTGTTGGCTTGAGTGAATTTTCTTGGAGCACTGTGTACTTTATATTTGTTTTTGTTTATAATGATATGACTCGGTTATTTCTACACATGGTTATGATGTCTTAATATAATTTCCAACAACAACATATTTCTATCATTTTCCAGATTTTAGTGTTATATTCTTGTTTTTCTTTATTTGGAATGTTGTAGATGTTCTATATTCATGTCTTTTCTATTTTGGAATATTACAGTGAAGTCCGGATATCACCAGATACCAATCGAACCCTCCGATGTGTGGAATTCTGCCTTCAAAGCCAAGGAGGGCATGCTCGAATGGTTGGTCATGCCTTTCGGGTTGATGAATGTTCCTGCACCCTTCATGAGGCTGATGAACGACATCTTCCATTCACCAACTCATTTGTAGTATTATACTCTGATGACATCCTGATCTTCAACCAAAATTGGCAAGAGCACCTCCACCACATCCGACAGGTCCTCCAAACATTGCGGCAACACAAGTTGTGTGCCAATTTGGAGAAGTGAAAGTTTTGCATGACCCAAGTTCAGTATCTGGGATACATTATTGAGGAGCAGGGGGGTGCACGTGGATCCAGCCATGATCCAAGTCATTCGGTTTTGCCTAGTCCCAACCACTCCAGTAGAGCTCATCAACTTTCTGGGTCTTGATAATTTCTACCATAGATTCTCTCATATCACTTAGCCCTTGAGTCAATTCACCAAGGGAGGAGCGAAAGAAAAATTATTTTGGTTTGAATCTAAACATAAGTCATTCATAGAGTTGAAACATCACCTCTAGTCTGCCCCAGTTCTCACATTACCAGACTTACAACGACCATTTGAGATCGATACAAATGCCTCTGACTATGCTATTAAAGAATTTCTTACTCAACAAGGGCATTGAGTAGCACATCATAGTGAGACATTGTCCATAAGTATTTGACTTATGACAAAGTAGATGTATTCCATTGTACAGGCTTGTTGACAATGGAAGCATTACATTTTGGGGAGGGAAATGATAATCTACATGGACCACCGACCCCTATAGTTCATACAAAGACAAGGAAAGTTGCAAAATCATCTCCATCAAAAGTGGTCCAAATATATGCAACAGTTTCATTTGAACATCAAGTACAAGAAGGGAAGTACCAATATTATTGAAAACTGCCTCAGCCAACTACTGATCGTGGCGCTAACCACTGTTCTCAACTCTTGTGGGCATGAGACTTCTGATTCATTGCTAATCTATAAGAGTGATCCAGAATTCAGCCAAACAAACAAGAAACTCTTGGAGGGTATCTGAGTTCCAAATTTTCACCTCTAGGATGAACTACTATGTCATGTGGGACACCTTTGTGTTCCTTCAAGTGAGCGTTCCAAGATGATTTGGGAAGCACAATACAGTCTGATTGTTGGGAATTTCAGGGTCAAGAAAATAGTGGTATTACTGAAAAAGTATTTCTATTAGCCAAACCTTCGATAGGATGTCGGGAATTTCATCAAAACTTGCATTGCCCACGCCATTTGCAAACTAACCATCAAGAAGCGAGGCCTTTATACTCCACTGCCTACCCCTAGTCGACATTGGGAATCCATCTCCATGGATTACATGTTGGGCCTTTGTTCTACTAAGCAGGACAACGACTCTATTTTCATGGTCATCAACATATTCTCAAAGATGGCCATTATGGCGGCCTGCAAGAAGAATATCATAGCAGAAGCCACTACTAAACTCTTTTTTGAACTAGTATGGGTACACTTTGGGATCCTATAGTCTATCCTTTCAGATCATGACAGTAGGTTCCTTAGTACATTTTGGTCCAACCTCTGGTCAATTTTGGACACCAAGCTCACCAAGCCCACATATTTCCATCCCCAAACTGATAGCTAGACAGAGGTCATCAACAGGATGATCATACACATTTCGCGCATGTACAACTCAAAGCATCCACACACATGGGATGATAGTCTCCCCTATCTATAGTATAGCTATAACCAGTCCCTCCATAGCTCAACCAACCACAACCCCTTTTAGGTGGGCTTGGGATTCTAGCCACTATGTCCCATTGACGTAGTCATGCCATTTTCAGCTACTCAGGCCGATTCGGCTCATGTCCAGTCTAAATTTGACAAGGCGAATAGCTTCATTGACCATATTCATCACATATGTCAATAGGTTCATGAAATATTGTATAGAGCCAATACTAAGTACACGCAAAAACATGATCAACATCGAGTACCACAAAACTTCCAGTTGGGCCACAAAGTGTGGATACATTTGTAGAAGAAGCTCCTCATTGGATCCCACCGCAAGCTTCACCTGCTCCGATATGGGCCATACACCATCACTAAGGTTGTAGGGGACAATGCCTTCGATCTCAATGTTCAACCATTCCTTGGTCTGCACGTAGTGTTCAATGTGGAATGCCTTCGGCCCTACTTTCCACCTATACTAGACAGATCTGACATGGGAGACCAACTCACACCAGCAGAGTTAAACCTAGATTGCATGGGACATGCCACAATTGATTGAATTATGGACACAAAGATCAAGAACACACACCAACATTTGATTAGATTATGGACACAAATATCAAGAACACATGCCAACAACTAAGCCAGGTATATTGAGTTATCAAAGCATGCCAAATCCTTCACCAGGGCAAGTGTCTCACCAGGGACCAATTGCACTAGAAGTTCCATCATCTCATGGGGGAACTCAACACAATGGGGACCATTGATTCCTAAGGTGGGAGGAATGATCCATGTGGATATTGGTGGCCACCCACCTATTCCACTTGGACCCCCACCATTTTTTCTTTCAGTTTTTTCGGTTTCATTAACTGTAGTACAAATTACTATTTTTGGTATTTTTTCGAGTCTTAAACTTTGGGAGCTTGTTTTGAGGCCCTAAACGATGTTTTTTGGGGAACAAAAATCCAAAAAATTATAATGGAAGAGTTAATATTTTCTATCAATAGTTGTATTCCTTGGATAGATCTTTCTAACAATTTATCATGTGCATCAAACGAAGATAGTATGCCAAAGTTACGACCCCGGGAAACTGATGTACCAATTTACCCAGGCGAGGTCCATCATCTAGTGTTTCATCTCCTATGGTTGGTTTTTTGGATGTTTATGGTTTTTTATTTTTTTCAATGATAAATAGGCCTCCAAGCATCATTGTAACATAGTTCAGAGGCATCTAGCCACAACATCTCTTCTTAGATATAAGCTACTAGTGCCTTAGCTAGTTTATTTCCATTATGTCTGTAATCATATTTCAGTTATGAGATATTAATGAAATGACGTCTTATTTTTGTTGCATCTCTATGTTTATGTGTATTTATATATTTTATTTCATTCCTACATAAGTCTATATCAGTTGTATCAGATTTTTCTGCTCTTTCTCGATCCTTCTTTGCATGTTACCAATGAGGTCGAGGTATAAGGAGTTAGGGCTCGATCTAGTTGAACCTTTGCAATATCAGCCTGACAAACCCTGACGACCGCCAATGGGGGACGAAAATAAATATGAGGGAGCAAGAGATCCTATAAAAATATTTCTTGAGGAGTCCCTTGAGAAAAAATGAGTGCGATGATGGATAACTTTGCCCAGATTCTTCAACAACTTCCCACCGGCGGCACATCTATATCCAACAAGCACTCTAGAGGTGCAACTCCTTTTAAGGTACAAGTAAACTTTGACATTCCCATATATTAGGGCCAAATAGATGGATACATCATAGATAGATGTTTGAATATCCTGATCACATAAATATTGAGAGGTTGGCTGCATGCTTAGTGTTATAAAGATTAATCTTTCTTGTGGACAAGAGCGATATCCCTAGTATTCAACGAATAGCTAGAAACGGACATCCATTTGGAAACCTTTTTCTCTAGATTAATTGCAATTTGGAATTATGATAAGAAAAGAGAGAGGACATTCCCCTACCTTGAAATCCAACGTTCAATGTAGTCTTTTATCCATTCACTCCAAAGAGGATTCTCCTGTTGGAAATACTGAGAGGGGCGGGGGGGGGTGAGGGGGGTGGGTGAATCAGTATTCCTTTCAATTAGAGAATTAGTTAATCTTCAATTATTATTAGTGTTTTTACAATGATAGCAGTAAACAAAAGGAACACAAATGCACATTGTTTTTAAGGTAGAAACCCACTCCGGGATAAAAACCACCTAATGCTTTTCTAAAAAATCTTTAATATTCAACTCCAATTGAAAATAAAGCTCCAACTTCCTAGAATCTAGAAAAGCATTCTTCTCCAGCTTCGACTGGATGGACGCTCCAACGCCCGAGATTCTTCAGTATTTAATTGAACAAATGCCCCAACCCCCAATGAGCTACAACTCACCCTAGCACCACCCTACCACCCTATAGAAGAATAAAACAAGAATGGATTCGCGTGCCAGGGAAAATGGTCCACTTTACAATGATAAAGAATGATGAAGAAGAAGAATAATAAAGACTATACCATAACCCCAACTATGACACAACCACCTAATGATGATCCTAGACCTCCTGACGTTGCCTCTTCAACTCTTGGTAGATAGACATTTGTACAGTTTTTACAATGATGCATTTACAGTGACTTAGTACAATGATACCTTTACAATGACTGTATGCATTGCTGCCCACTTGAAGACTTCATGTGGTGAACTTCTTTCTACCGTTATGCACCTTGGTTGCTGCTCTTGTCATGCTACTCTCTATTGCACCTTGCTTTGCTTTGCTACCGTAGAAAGTCTTGTCCTTTGCAGCCCTTGACAACACATGATCTAGATTTTTCTTGCCTTCTAGGAGCTTGATATTGAATCTGGTGTATCTCTGTTATTTCAGATCCCCAATATCTAATTTTCAGCCCTGTAGTATTCCTTTGAGTCTTCTTTCCAATTCCACAGGTCTAACCCAATTTTTATTCTTCAAGATAGAGGTATGCCCAATCTCTCACAATGGCCTAATTATGGACTGGTTCAGTAGAGTGAACTTGTACATCATGCCACATGTCAATGTTTCTTAATTAGGTTTTTTCTTCATTAGGCTCTAAAATTGCTACAGAGAAAACTGCAACCCATGCACTATTTTTTTCTTTTTACAGAATTCCAATCTGATACACACAGAGAGAGTTATGACGATTTTCCCAAGGTCAATTCTTTGAGATGAATTTCAGGAGCCTACAAAAACACTTACTTCCACAAATCATATCTCCAAAAATATTGTGCACCTTGATCTGAAATTTTTACAGGAGCTTCCCCAGGATTTCTTATTTTCCTCATATAAATTTCAGCTTCTGGACCTTCGTATAAAAAAATTTAGAGCACAAATCCCACGATGACCTGTTTCAGATTGCGAAATCCCTACATAAGGAGGATACGAGGATCACAATTTATATAAATGCTTAGGTTGAGAGGGGCTTCAACAAGTGAATGTGGGAGGATTTTAGGAGCTTAAAAATTATTAATTATTTACTTTTCAATGACCCATGCCACAACCCCATGGGGTTTTAGCCCACTAACTGGGGTTACAAACTTCAAACGTGAATATCTCTCAAAGCGTGAAGAATTATGTGGCATGCCATATATCAATGGAAACATCTCGACAAGTAGAAACCATAAAAATAATTCTTGACCCAGAATATAGTAATTTGGTAGGTCAAAATTCCCATGAAATATTGGGGTATCCCCTGGTGCTGCTTGGGTTGACATCAATGACAACTGCTGATCAACAATCTCCCCCTTGGCATTGATGGCAACACAAGTACTCCCCCTGCGATCATGACACCTCTTCCTACAACATTCTCTCCCCCTTTGACATCAATGGAAAAGGGTAAATCCACCTGACACACAACCATCTTGCGGACTTGTACACACTTCCACTCCCCCTTTATATTATGAATAAGGAAAATCTAATGAGAACTTGGGATAATCCCAAGCTTATGGAAAAGATATTCAAATGCTTCACAAGTACTCTCACGATCATCAACACTTCCTGTCCATCTACATATGTAAAGGCATGAATAATGAGATTGTTACCCTTGGGATACCACAAGCCATATTCTATTGTTCCCTTTATATATCGAAGAATTCTTTTGATGGAAATAATATGTGTATCTTTTGGTGCTACTTGGAATCTTGCTACTTGTCCAAATACTTGCATAACATCTGGTCAGGAGGTTGTTACATACATAAGACTACCAATCATAGATCTGTACAACCTTTGATCCGCATCCTTAGATGAGTCGTTTATGCTCAATTTTCAACCTATTACCATCGGAGTAAGGATGGGTTTGCAATATTCGATTTTGAATTTCTTGAGCATTTCCTTGATGTACTTGGCTTGACATATAAATATTCCTTTCTCTTGCTGATATATTTGAAGCCCTAAGAAGTATGTCAGCTCACCAAGTAAAGACATCTCGAAATCACTTTGCATCTTTGTAGGAAACTTCTTACTTAGTCGATCATCATTGCTACCAAATATTATATCATCCTATTTAGCTATTAGACATGCTTTAGTTTCTTCATCCATAATATATATGTCATTTGGAGCTCGACTTACTGTAGCCACAATTTCACCGTACCTGCCTTTCCTGATTTCACATTTTGTGGAGTTGAATAGTATTGTGTATCGTTGATAACACATTTGTCCAACACTAAGCAGATTGTGATTCATGTTTTCAACCAATAGAACATTCTTGGCTAGAGCATATTTTCTTCCGAGAGTGACAGTACCTAATCCTATAACATTTGAAGATCCATCATTTCCAAAGGATATGGTTCCATCCTTATTCTCTTTCAGAGATACAAAGTTCTTTCTATCTCCAGCAATATGTGTTGAGCAACCACTATCAACATACTGCACATCTTTGTTGTTTTGAGCCTTGAGAGTGAGAGCATAATGATCAGTGTTCTTCTTCTTCCATGTTCGTTTGTTCTGTGGCTTCGAAGATTCTTCTGGAGGATTTTCAAGTCTACAGTCTCTGGCTATGTGTCCAAAGTTTCAACATTTATAACATTCACTATTATTTCTTAAATGTTCAAATCTATTGATTTTTCACTGAGCCCTGGGAGGTTCATATTTGATATATCTCCTGGAATTGTATTGTTTCCTAGGGTATGTGCGACATTCTACAACTTTATGACCAAATTTTCCACATGAATAAAAATAGCCATAAAAAATATGTTGGTACCTGGATTTGAAATCTTCATCGAGGAATTTTCTTCCAAGGTTGTTCTTGCAAATCTTGTCCAATGAAGTCTACATGCATGTCAAATCTCATAGGTTCATTGTATTTTGTTGTAGAATATCCCGCTTCTTCTTCTTTGTAACTGAGGCTATTTTTTTCATTGTAAGCTCGTTGATTGTTAATGAGTTCTTCCAATGCCCTTGATCTATTGGCATAGTTTTGGATAGATTTTCCCTTCTTCACTTCCTTACACAGCGAGACTACTTCGGCTTCTAATTCTTCCCTTTCTTGGTTGCTTTCTTCCAACTTCTTTTGAAGTGACTCTTTTATGCATTTTTTTTCTTCAACTTCAATTTTGAGACCTTGAACTTGTTCTTCAAGAGTATTGAAATGGATCTTATTAGCCCTGAGCTCTTTTATGAGCTCGATTGCTTCCTTACAAAATTATTCTAAGGTCAACCCTTCTTCTTCATTGTTTGATACCTCTTGTTTATTGTGCTTTTCCATAAACAATAATCTCTCATTGGCTTGTTCTTCACTGTCATTGTCTTCATCAGATGATGAGCTATCTTATTTAGAGAGAAAGTTCATTTTGGATCCATGCTTGTTGAATTTATTAAATCCTTTCCTTCCTTTTGAGTTACCATCACTTTTGTTCAAACATTTTTATGCGAAATGCCTAAACTCACCACAGCCAAAACATATCAATGGAAGTTTACCTTTGAATTTTCCCTTACGAATTTTTAGTTTTCTTGTAAAGTAAGCATACTCTTCATCTGAAAGACCTTCTTCATCATCTCCCTTTTCTTCACACTTGCAGGTGCATGTCTTTTCAATTGAAGGTTGTTTTTCCTTATTGGTTTTTTTAGATGCAACGAGTGGATTTTCTAGATGCGAAGTACCCTCTTCTTCATCAAGTCTCATTTCAGATGCTATGAGAACTCCATGTAATTCCTCTTTGCTGAGTTTGTCTAGATTTGCACTATATTCTAAGACTGATACCTTTGGGTTGAATCTCTCTGGCAATGTTCTAAGAATCTTTCATTTAATAGTCTTCTCATCAACTAGCTCTCCCAATCCTTCCAGAGTATTGGTTATTTCATCAATGTATTAGAAGTATGCAGCAATGTTGCAATCTTCTTTCATTCTGAACTGCTCAAATTTTTCTCTATAGATTTGAAGCTTTGCTTCTTTGAAATTTGAGTCACCTGCATATATATTCTCAAGCTTGTCCCATACATTTTTAGCATTTTTACAATGCAACACCTTATGATAAGCAGATTCAATAAGTCCATTGATAATAATATTCTTTTCTTTTGCATCATTTACCAAATTATTCTTACCTTGTTCATCTGCAGTTGATGTAAATCCATTTTGAACAGTGTCCCATATTTCATAACCTTGTGCCAAGAGATATACCTCCATTCTTCCTTTCCAAAGTGCATAATTATTTTCATTGAATAGAGGTACACCATTCTTAGTATGCTCCATGACCTCCTTCCAGCTGTTAAACTGCTATTGAAGGAACCAAGCACTGATACCAATTGTTGGAAATACTGAGAGGGGGGGTGAATCAGTATTCATTTCAATTAGAGCATTAGTTAATCTTCAATTATTATAAGTTTTTTGTAAAATGATAGCAGTAAACAAAAGGAACAAAAATGCACACATTTTTTAAGGTGGAAACCCACTCTGGGACAAAAACCACCTAATGTTTTTCTAATAATTCTTTAATACTCAACTCTAATTGAAAATAAAGCTCCAAATTCCTAGAATCTAGAAAAACATTCTTCTCTAGCTCCCACTGGATGGATGCTCCAACACCCGAGATTCTTCAGTAGGAAACTGAATGGATGCCCCAACACCTAATCAACTACAACTCACCCTAGCACCACCCTACCAACATATACAAGAATAAAACAAGAATGGACTCTCGTACCAAGGAAAATGGTCCAATTTACAATGATATAGAATGATGAAGAAGAAGAAGAAAGACTAGACCATAACCACAACTATGACATGACCACCTAATGATGATCCTAGACCTCGCGACACTGCCTCTTCAAATCTTGGCAGATAGACACTTGTACAATTTTTACAATGGTGCATTTACAATGACTTAGCACAATGGTACCTTTACCATGACTGTATGCAGTGCTGCCCACTTGAAGACTTCATGTGGTAAACTTATTGCTGATATTCTGCATCTTGGTTGTTACTCTTGTCATGCTACCCTCTATTGCACCTTGCTTTTCTTTGCTGCCCTAGAAATTATGGTCCTTTGCAGCCCTTGACAACACATGATCTAGCTTTTTCTTGCCTTCTAGGAGCTCGATATTGAATCTGGTGCATATTTCTTATTTCATATCCCCAATATGTGATTTTTGGCCCTGTAGTAGTCCTATGAGTCTTCTTTCCAATGCCATAGGTATAACCCAATTTGGATTCTTCAAGAGAGATTTATGCCAATCTCTCACAATGGCCTAATTATGGACTCGTTTAGTAGAGCGAACTTGTACGGCATACCACATGTCATTGTTTCTTCATTAGGCTCTGAAATTGATATAAATAAAACTATAGCCCGTGCACTATTTTCCACCTTTTACATAATTCCAACCTGATACTTAGAGGGAGAGTTATGATGATTTTTCCAAGGTCACTTATTTGAGATGAATTTCAGGATCCTACAAAAACACTAACTGCCATAGATCATATCTCTGAAACTATTGCGCACCTTGATATGAAATTTTTACAAGCGCTTCCTCAGGATTTTGGCTTTGCCTCATCAAAATTTCAGCTTCTGAACCTTCATAGAAAAAAATTTAGAGCGTAAATTCCACGATGACTGTTTTCAGATTGTGAAATCCCTACATAAGGAGGATATGAGGATAAAAATTTATATAAATGCTTAGGTTGATAGGGGCTTCAACAAGTGAACATGGGAGGGATTTTAGGAGCTTAAAAATTATTAATTTTTGAATTTTCAATAACCCATGCCACAACCCCATGGCGTTTTAGCCCACTAACTGGGGTTACAAACTTCAAACATGAATATCTCTCAAACCATGAAGAATTGTGTGGCATGCCATATATCAACAGAAACATCTCGACAAGTAGAAACCATCATAATCATTATTGACCTAGAATACAGTAATTTGGTAGGTAAAAATTCCCATGCAATATTGGGGTAGCCCCTGGTGCTGCTTGGGTTGACATCAATGACAACCGCTGATCAACATCTCCAGTCAGTGGAACTTGCAATCAAAGACAAGAAAAAAGAATCAAAGTATCTGTAACATATAATAATCAAGAAAACATAACCCAACTGAGTGATCAAGGATTCTTCATATTGATTTTATTCAATAAGCCCAAGAACAACTCAATGAGAAAAAGAGATCCATATGTATTATCTTGAATGAAAAGAGTAATCTTACAACCTAATGCCTTGAAGTGTGATGTATTGTTATTGGTCAAATATTGTGGGACCCGAAAAACCCCTGTTTCACATATATGTAAGGGATGTCTGTTATGTGCGTTCTATTATAAAGTATGCATTGTTTGATTGCTAAACTTATGTATGTTAATAAAATTCAAAAATTTTAATCCACTGCGTTAAAAGGGAGTTTATGTGGGCCATAACCCATAGGTCACAAAGGAAAGACCCAAATGCATGAAAAAGGGCCAGGAGCACATGCAGAACAATGTTGCGGCAGTGAGTTAAACGGAAAGTTGAACGCAAGAGAATGGACTCCGGTGTATAAATAAAATTCTGAATGGGAGTAGACTCGGGTAAGACCTAATTCTAAGTGCAGAACAGTGTCATTTAGATGTGCCTGCGGCAGTTGATAACAAAGACTGAACGTGGGCAGAAGGTGACTCGGGTAAGTAACCTGACACAAAGCAAAGGAGAAGAGAAGAGCATAGAACTTTGTAGGTAATATATGCAATAGGCAAAGGCGGTTTAAAACATAAAGGCATGGATCAAGTCGGGCTAAGACAGCAATTTTGCAGCACAATTGGAAATATAACTGTAGAAACATAACAGACAAAGGGACAGCAAGCAAAAGAGGACAAACACACAACAAATCTAAGAAATTGAAAGGGCTGAGTGAAATATTTGATTTTAACTATAAATGTATTAATTGTATTATATTATTTGTGATGCAAAGGAAAGTCTCCGAGGCAAAGAAAAACTCCAATTAATATTGAAACGAGTGTATATATTGTTGCAACATCCTGAATATACTGAGGAAATGAGTGGGTGGAAGGCAAGATTCATGCCTGTTCACTTCATATTCCCATAATAGAATAAAAAAAGCCATGAAGTGATCTATATAAATGATATTATTGTAATATGCATAGGGAGGTTAGAGAATGGAAGAATGAGGGAGAGAAGATAGAGAAGTTGTGTAGATCCAGAGCTGATATGAAGCAGATTTGAAGGCTGGAAGGGTAGTAATGAAGAAGGTGTAAAACAGAGCTGATATCCAGGTAAATCAGCATATGATTTTATTGTAGATTGAGGAATTTGGTGCTTCCATATCAAGTTGTATCTTTATAGATGTCCAGTTATAGCTAGTTGAGGTAGGGGCCTCCTGTGGGTTGTAGCTTGCAAAACAATATATGGGAGTTGGTGCTTCCATTTCAAGTTGTAGCTTTATAGATGTCTAGTTGTAGTTGGTTGAGGTAGGAGCCTCCTGTGGGATGTAGCCTGCAGAAAATAGATGGGAGTTGGAGATTCCTTGCAAGTTGTAGCTTGCATAATTTGAGGTAGTAGCCTCCTGTAGGTTGGAGCCTACATAAAATTAGTGGTGATAGGGAGTTGGAGATTTCCTTTGCAACAATAATAAGATGTGTTTTTCTCCCTTATGGGTTTCCACTTCTATCTGTTTTCTATGTGCTTGAGGATTATGGGTTGATGTGATGTTTTAATCTGCTTAATTAATTTCTCTACACACATTAAGTTTGTTTATTCATTATGTATTAAGATGCTTATGAACTGAAGGTGTAATTGAGTTGAATGAAAATAATTTTAAATGTCCATCAATGTACTAAACTAATTCACCCCCCCCCCTCTCATTTTAGCTAAGATTTCATCAATTGGTATCAAATAAAGTTCCATTTGTATTAGTTTAACAACTAGAAGGAGATCCTAGGTCCCCAAAATGGCTAGCCTAGAAGGATGCTCAACAAATAAAGCCCCATTGTTTACTGGCACAAAATTTTATTTCTGGAAAAAGAATGAGGACATACATAATCTATCTAGGAATATAAGTTTGGGTTTTTGTGGAAGAAATATATGCTCCAAAGGATACTGACACAGAGAAAGAAGCCAAACAATATTTCATAGCTAATGCAAAAGCAATGAATGCACTCTTGAGTGGTTTGTGTGAGTTAGTATTTATCAAAGTAATGCACAATAATACTACCAAAGATATATGGGATACCTTAGAAAATATCCATGAGGGAGATAAAAAGGTGAAGATGACCATACTACAAGCCTATAGAACATAGTTTGAAAATTTAAAAATGAATCAAGATGAAAATGTAGCTAGTTTCTTCTTAAAGGTTGCGGAAGTTGTGAATAACATGATAGCTCTAGGAGAAACCATTAAGGAATGTGTGATAATTCAAAATATATTGAGATCTTTACCATCTATATTTAAACCTAAGTTTGCTACCATAGAAGAAACAACAAACTGGGAAACCTTGACCATGAACCAATTACTTGGAAACTTGACAGTTTATGAGATGAGACTTCCAAAGGGAAAGTCAAATGTGATGGAGGCAGCCTTCAAGGCAGACAAGTGCACAAAAGAGAAGGAAGATACATGCTCTTGCTCAGTCGATGAAGAAGAGGCCAAATTCATCAGAAGATTGGATAGAGGCACGGGTAAGTACAAAGGTAAACTTCCATTTAAGTTATTTAATTTTGGAAGAGTGGGGCACTATGCTTCAAAATTTCCCCATAAGAGAGCAGAGAACGAGCCACAAAAGACAGAGTAAAACAAAATAAATATCTGTTAGAAAGGGAAGAGATTTAATAGAAAATCATTTTATGCTCAGCAAGATAGTAGTGCATATGAAAACTCATATGAATCCTCAAATGAATATGGAACCTCTGAATTTTTGTTAATGGCCAAGGAAGAGCCTGAAGGATTCCTTCTGGAATATGAGGAAGAAGGTGAGTTATATCTTGATGGGGAGCTAATGAGTGCCCTGGAGTAAATAGACAGACTTAAACTCAAGTGCGAAAAACATAAATACATTCTCCTGAAATATGTAAAGGAACAACCAATTTTGGAAAACCTCATTCAGTTGAAAGTAGAACTTGAAGAATCTAATAAGGTGGAAGACATTCTGATAAAATAAAATAAAATATAAAAATCAAGAGCAAGAGAAATTGGAAGAATAAGTAGTATGCCCGAGAAAGAAATTAGAAAAGGCCCAAAGGGAATCATATATGAATGCTCCACGGATGAAAATCTCTAAACAGTTGGTCAAAATACTAAATGCTCAAAGATGTCCTCTTATAAAGACCGGGATAGGCTATGAAGGAGAAAACAGTAAGTCCAAGGTTGAAGATAACAATAATATTACTTTCGTGAAAGTTGTAATAAAATAAACTGATAACTCTCAGCAATCTAAGATTATTTTAGCTAGAAGACTGATAGAAGAAAGGAGAAGGTTGTGTAAGCAACTCGGGGATGATATTACCTCCATGGAAAACTCAGAGAAGGCATACACTGAGAAAGATGATGAAGCAACCCAAAATAGATCGATGGAATTAGAAGCCAGCAAGACCATGATGGGTAATGAAGAAAATAGAAACAAGCAGCAACCTCAAATGACAAAGAATTAAATGAAGAAAGAATCAGTTGCAAAAGGCTCATACACTCCTGAATATGAATTGATTAAATTCAGAAGCTGTTAGAGGTTCTTTCCTCCTATGAGAAGTATCACATGTTTTTCCTGCCACAAACCTGGACATATTGCAGCATAATGTAAGACAAATCAAATCCAGTCCAACCAACTAAATAGTCATCCAATGAAAATACTACCTCAAGCAAACAAATGGAGAAGACAATCTATCACTAGGTACACAAATCATTTCCATGGCTATTGTTTTTCATGCAATAAATTTGGACAAAAATCTGTTGAATGTAAATTTTGTTCAAAAAGGGAACAATATGACATACATCAACTCAACCTTACTTAGGTAAAATAAGATGTTATTCATGCCACAAGATTAGTCATAAAGCAAAATATTGTAATCTTCCATATACATTAAATAACTCTAGACAGATGATGGAATCCAATCAAATCGGACAAAATTGTGAATAAAAAATAAGTGCAGACATTATGAATAACCCCAATAAAGTATGGAAGGAAAATATAAAGGGGGAGCCTATTACCTTAATAACATAATGAATCCATCATAGTCTCAGGGGGAGCTACTCTAGGAAGCAACACAAATATCTAGCCAGTAATAGATAAGAAGCAACATCCCAGGGGGAGATAATTTCATAAATAGTCCCCATAAAAGTAGTCTAAGAAGAGCTCCTTGGAATAAGAACAGCTAAAAGTTTAGGAAGGGAAAGGAAAATTCCTCTGACAGATAACTATAGAGGAAGAAGGATACCTTAAGCATTCAATAGACAATAGGTTGATGGAAGGAGAGAAGGCATCAAGCAGCCATGGTGGTAGAGGGAACATCAATCATGAACATGTAAGCTAAGAAGACAATAGCACACTAAGTGATGAATGGTTGAAATCACAAAAATTAAGTTTCAAGCTATATAACTGTAAATATCCATAGAGGATGATCACACTATGCATCACACTACAAGAGTTAACAATGAAACAAAATTAAGAAGGATGAGTAAGAGAAATTTTTATCGTTATTATATCATTGCATCATTCATCAATAGAAGGTCCCCTTGGAAGAAAGCAGTTAAATGAGTGATAAAACTATGAGTTGTCTGCCCCTTTAGATTCCGAGTAAATAAATTGAAGATGTCTTCCTAAATATTATTATGTTAGAACATTTGAATTGTATATAGAGAAGAAATTATTCTAGAGTAGTCCTAGAAAGGAATATGCAGTGACATTCTTTTAAAATAGAATAACAGAATAAGAAAAAGATTAATGAAGCTAGGATAAGATTTAGTATATTGATGACTGTTGTTGAGAACAATGGAGAGCTCAATAGTAGAAACTATTAAAGTTGTCTTAACTATGGGTGTATGTGCGAGCTGAAGTGAAATTATTGGATGGATTATCAAATTAGTATCAATTGGTATTTGGAACAAGCAGCCGGCCTATCAGCAGAATACCAAGTGTTATCAGTGGAGCAGTAGTATGGTACAGGTCCTCAGGATCAGAGTATTATGGCAGAAGTACATCAAGGTATTATTCTCTGTGTTATCATCATTATAGTATATGTGGATTAAGCTCTGGTTGCTCTGATTATTGCAAAGTATTTTCTGATTTTAAATATTGGAGAATGTCGAGCTACATTATTAAAGCATGAAAAGGTCAATAAAATTGCTAAAGGATCATTATCTCATTTACATTTGAAGTATTATATTGAGCAATGAAGTAGTATCTATTTCTAGATATAAATGCATGCCTTCCTCAAGTCAATACAAATATATCTTCAAGGCCTCTTTCTTAAGATCATTCATAAAATTGTGTGAAGTCCGTTTGTTGAGATTTCAATTAAACAACTTGAAGATGTTTTTCTGAAGATCATTATTATAGAACAGTTAAAGTATCTGAAGTATGAAGGACTAGTTGTGTTAATATTACTATTTTAAGCTTAAGAGTCTTTTATTGATTCATCTAAAGCCTACTTCAGCAGAAAGGAATTGTTGGTATTTCACCATTGCAGAGAGGTTGATCATTGACATACATACCCCCCTTATTTCATAAATAAAATTGTGTAGTTGATAAGTGAGACTGACCAATGAATTAAATGTATCTAGCCTCGAGGGTTTTTTTTGAAAATACTCTGTACATTATTAAAGTCATTGGGTATTTTAGATTGAAATACGTGCTAGTTTTTACAAAAAGTTGTAAGGATTCTTGAGATTCATTGTTCACATCAGTATTAAGGGACTTTCAGTTGTCAGTGTAATATCCATGTCAGCAGTCTAGCACATATCACTAACAACAGGTAGTAAAGGTGAACCACAGCTACAAAAGATATATTGGCATCATCATATTGGAACAAATGTGTACTGTAGATGTGTATTGCAGAAGAAGACATATTCCATTTACAACCTTCCTCAATAGATATGTATCTCAGATGAAGATCATAATATAGACTGAAGTATATTTGGAGAAGACTTTATATGTGGTATGGATAATTCTCAGTATTTTAGTATTATTCAAATGATGCATCTCTGATTATATAAGTCTGGTAAAATTTGTTCTATGAAATGCCCTTATCATCACTTTCAACTTTATACAAGTGAAAGGAGTCTATGCTTTGGGATGGTATCAGCTTACTATGTATATACATACAAGTTCAATGATTCTCAAAGTGTTCTCCCAACAACTCTTGTACACCAGTCTGGAGTAGCAAGGTATAAAGTCAGAAGAAGAAGGCCTATACACAATTCAGGGAGAAGTAATGCAAGGATAGAAAATACACTGGGAAATGTGCAACCCTTTTCCATTGATGTCAAATGGGGAGGAAAGGAAAACAGAAGAAGAAAGGCTCTTCTGAAAAGCAAGCAGAGGAAGAAATACACCTCTCAGAATGAAAGGGGGGGGAATTCTTGGAGGAAGTATTGGAGTGTGGGAGGAAGTGTTTCCATCAATTCCAAATGGGGAGACTGTTGTCATTGAGGGAAAAGGAGCACAAAGGAGCAACACCTAAACTAGCATTAAGGCAAAGGAGTAGAGAAACAACACCAATAACACAAAGAAGCAGATCAGGCAATAATGTAGTAATAACATAAAAGAGAGGCAAAGGAGTAGCAAAGAGGCAAGGAGCAACATTAGACCATCAGAAAAGGCACCAAAGGAGCAAAGGCAACATAAAGAAAAAGGCAGAAAAGGCAGCTAAAAAGAAAAGGCAACAAAGGAAGTTAAGGTAGAAAAGGAGAAAAGGCAGCAAAATAGCTGGGCAGAGTCATGAACTTGCAGCAATCGTGATAATCCCAAGTCGGAGTGAATAATAGACAAAAAAACAAGCTCAGGAGAGATCGACACTTTAAAAAAGAAGACAAAGCGAACTACTTCAAAACATAGGAGAAGGCAATCGGATTTGTAAGACATGGCGAGGACCATAGATCTTACACAATCCTTTGTTTGATTGAATATCATATTAATCACATAGCATAAGGAAATCAGATTTGCAAGACACAGCGAGGACCATAGATCTTACACAATCTTATGTTTGATTGAATATCAAATTAATCACATAGCATAAGGCAACCAGATTTGAAAGACACAACGAGGACCATAGATCTTACACAATCCTCTATTTGATTGAATATCATATTAATCACATAGTAGAAGGAAATCAGATTTGCAAGCAACAATGAGGACCGTAGATCCTACGTAGATCAACGGTGGAATATCATATTGCAACTGTGAAGTCATCGCATATCGCAGAGTATAGTATTTATGGTTAAGACTTCGCAAGTTAACTTATTTAACTTGTGATGCGTAGTGAGTCGGCGAAGACAAATGTGGACCATCGGATCCAACAAAGACCAACGATGGAGATTGAAAGCACACCAAGAGCAATTTCGCAAATCGCAAATTTTGGCATTAAAGTGTTAAGGCCGTCGCAAGGTAAGTTAAATTGTATGTGATGCGAAGTGGAGAAGGGACACATGTTGGCATGGCACAACATCGCAGATCGCACAAAATAGAGGTTGCTAAGGCTTCGCAATGTATGTTAATTTGTTTGCAATGCGGTAAGGTTAGAAATTTGTGATGCAGTGAAAGGGAGGAGCCATGTGTCAGTACTGTGCATTAGCACACATCGAAAATTTTATATTTTGTACTTAAGGTTCACATGTTAAGTTATGTTGGATGTGATGCGATGTGATCGCATATAGCACAAGATAGGAGATACATTTACTTCTAAACATTAAAAGCTGTGGGCAAGTGAAGTGTGATGTATTGTGATTGGTCAAGTATTGTGGGACCCAAAAAACCCATGTTCCACGTATATGTAAGGGATGTCTGTTATGTGAGTTCTATTATAAAGTATCTATTGTTTGATTGCTAAACATATGTATGCTAATAAAAATCGAAAATTGTAATCCACTGCATTAAAAGGGAGTTTATGTGGGCCATAACCCACAGGTCACAAAGGAAATACCTAAACGCATAAAAATGGACCAGGAGCCCACGCAGAATAGTGTTGCGGCAGTGAGTTAAATGAAAAGTTGAATGCAAGAGAATGGAATCGGGTGTATAAAGAAAATTCTGAATAGGAGTAAACTCGGGTAAGACCTGACTCTAAGTGTATAACAATGTCATTTAGATGCGGCTGTAGTAGTTACTAACAAATACTAAACGTGGGTAGAAGGTGACTCAGGTAAGTAACCTGACACAAAGAAAAGGAGCATAGAAGAGCATAGAACACTGCAAGTAAGATATGCAATATGCAAAGTCGATATAAAACATAAGGCATGGTTCAAGTCGGGCTAAGACAACAATGTTGCAACACAGTTGGAAATATAACTGCAGAAACATAAAATACAAAGGGACAACAAGAAGAAGAGGACAAACACACAACAAATCTAAGAAGTTGAAAGGGCTGAGTGAAATATTTGATTGTAACTGTAAATGTATTAACTGGAGTTTTTATTTGCCCTGGAGACTTGCCTTTGCATCACAAACAAACGAGTGTATATATTGTTGTAACATCATGAATATACTGAGTGAGGAAATGAGTGGGTGGAAGGCAAGAGTCAAGCCTGTTCACTTCATATTATAAGAGAATGCAAACAGCCATGAAGTGAACTCTATAAATGACGTTATTGTAATATTCATAGGGAGGTTAGAGAATGGAAGAAAAAGAGAGAGAAGATAGAGAAGTTGTGCATATCCAGAGCTGATATGAAGCAGATTTGAAGGCTGGAAGGGCAGCAGAGAAGAAGGAGTAAACAGAGTTGATATCCATGTAAATCAACATATGATTTTATTGTAGAGTGAGGAAGTTGGTGCTTCCATATCAAGTTGTAGCTTGATAGATGTCCATTTGTAGCTGTTTGAGGTAGGGGCCTCTTGTGGGTTGTAGCCTGCAGAAAAATACATGGGAGTTGGTTCTTCCGTTTCAAGTTGTAGATTGATATATTTCCAGCTGTAGTTGGTTGAGGTAGGAGCCTCTTGTGGGTTGTAGCTAGTATAGAATAGATGGGAGTTGGAGCTTCCTTGCAATTTGTAGCTTGCACAATTTGAGGTAGTAGCCTCCTATAGGTTGGAGCCTAAAGAAAATTAGTGGTGAGAGGGATTTGTAACTTGCCTTTGCATCACAACAATAATAAGATGTGGTTTTCATTTGTCAAAGGTATGGTCATCGAGTTCATTTGTCATTAGTTGGTAAATGAAAATTTTAATTTTTTTTCATATTAGCCTATCCTAAGGTCCAAACTCACTCCCATTCAAGTCTTTTCATGTCACATCAGTCATTATTTCCTGACATATTCCATTTCTCAAGCTTATAAATCCAAAAAGGTAAATTTAGCCAAGGTTTCTTGTTTTTGTAGCGAATTACACATTAAAAAGGCATTTTTCGCTACGAAACTACTAATACTTTCGTAGCGAAAATGCTCAGAAATGAACTAACTATGCTACAAAAATAGGTTTTTCTATCTATCTTTTCAAATTCCATGCTAGGTTTCAGTCAATGATTAGAAGTGTTAGAGTGGGTGTCATTCAAGTCATTTAGGGTTAAATCAAGGTACAATGGTCATGGTTGAGGTCATTATTATTGTTTTTAGTATGTATGAGTTATGATTAAGCCATGAGTTGTCATCTAAAATTTTAAATCTTTCCCAATTGAGTCTTGTGTCATTATTTTCTCCATCTTTGAATGCTACTGAGTTCAGGAGAGTTATTTCACCAAGCCAAGCTGGTTGCTGGCATTTTCAAGAAATTGTAGGTGTCATTGATCAAATGAGGCAGAGAATGTTTCATTGAGAAAATGAGATAGAGAAGGTATAAAAGCACCATGGTTGCAAAGAGGAAGACCAAAAAATGAGGCCATTGCCTCAGATATGAGACATCATACATGAATTTGTTGAATGAAGACCCAACTCCCTCAGAATTTTTCAGAAGAACAGGGTTTTTGTAGTTTTGCCAAAGATTGCAAGGATGCCATGTGTAGGTTTCTAAGGATTTTTCCATTAGTTTCAATGGGACAACTTCAAAGGTGGTGATTTTGAACCTCAAAGTAACACCAGAAACCATTGCAGCATCAACAGGAATTCCTAGAGGAGGAGAACAATGGTTCAAAGGTCTCAACTTCACTATCTAGGAATGTAAGGAATTTATCAAGCCAAAGCATAGTGAGATTGATCTCACAAATGATGTCCCAAGGAGCTACATGAAAGACAATTCTCAAAGCTGCTGCTAATCATTTTGAAATACTTCACTTGTGAAGGGAGGTACCACATGGTTTACTCATACCATTTCAGGCTTCTGGTTCATTTTGTTGGTAAGAGGTCTCTTGATTTACCTTTTTACTTATGTAGAATCTTAGCTAAAATGTTAGACAAAGCTCAAGCCAAATCTTAAGGAAATGAAACCTCACTTTTTCATCATGGTTTAATCAAGTTGCTGGTATTAGAAGAGTTAAAAATATTAGGCAAAGACTGGTCATATTTTCTATTTGTTAGTGGTTTTGAAGTGGATGCCATCACTCCTAAAAGAACTCCTAAACCTAAAGATATCCCATCACCTTCAGTGGAAGATCAAGTTGCGCTGACAGAGCAAATTGAGCCAGTGATCAGGGAGATAGAGCCATTGCAGAAAGCTGCCACACCCAAAGTTACACCTGCAAAACAAAAGCCAGCAATGAGCAAACATGGCAGCCAGATAGTTACAAGAAGCCAAACAGTGGCTAAGGGTAGCTTACAATACATTCTGCATGCTATTAATATTGAGGAAACTCTCATAGTCCAAGATGAAGATATAGAAGAGGGAGGAAAGAAGCTCAAGAAAGCCAAAATAGCTAAGAAGTTAGAGTTTGAAGGTGAGGATGGAGGATTCATGTTTCAATCTAGGAAGCCAATAACAAGACATGCTAGAAATCTCTTGGAAAGCAGTAAAGAAGCTCAGAAGGTCACTGAAATTTTCTAGACACCACCAAGCATCATTGACCTTTCCTCACATGCAAAAGAAGAATCAATCATTAAACAAAAGAAAGGAAAAGAGAAAATTATTGAAAAACAGATATTGAGGTCCTTAAGGAGTAGTTGAAGCTGGAAAATGATGAAATATCATTCTTGAAGAAAGATGCAAGGAAGCACAAGGTTCAGAAGGTATAGTTTGAGAAAATGAAAGAAATTTGGGAAGAGAAGGTTAATAGTGTGTCAAAGACCTTAGATAACACACAACAATTGATCAAATGGACTCAACCATTGAGAGGAGAGGTGAAGCATATTAGAAAAATTAACTTGCACTTGAAATCAAAGAATAGGACACTGAAGGACCAAGTCAAAGACCCTCAAGAGCAGTTATAATTAATTCATGAAGAGCTGGAGAAGACGGGCTTAAAGATGACTGTGGTTGAGGAGCCCATAGCTCAACTAATCATTAATGAAGAGGAAACACCTCAAGGGTCTTAAGATGAGTACGAATGAGTTTTAGAAGGTTCATGGAATGTTGAATACCAATTTTGTACAGCTGGAGGTCACTTTTTGGATAAAATTTTAAAATCTGGAAATTCTGCAGTTTTTCACAGTTTCGTAGCGTTTCCTAGGCTTAAAGCCAAGAAAACCCTACGAAAATTTCTGTAGCAACCTATTTTCTTTCAAAAGCACTTTTTATAGTTTTCAAGGAGGGAGTTTAATGGTGGTGAGGTGTCATGTCTTGGTGGACACCATGGAACAACAAAGGAGAAAAAAATTTGAGTGCAAAAGCTATTTTTTTTTCAACGCTACGAAAGCTCGCTATGAAACTGTCATGTTTTTGTAGCGAGCCAATTTTGAAGGTTTTAAAGCATCCCAGTGGAATTTTTGGACAGGTGGGCATATCCAAAAATTCAAGGGACCTTACCATCAAATATTTATGACTTGAAGAAAGTGCAGTGGAGACAGCTCATCAGCTAAAGCTTTCGTTGAAGATAATGTCTTCTATTCCTAAAAAATATGGTTTTGTTCCACATGTTTAGGAAGGTTTTTAATGTGTAAAGTAGTGATGAACTATGTCATAGATTTTTTGAGCATGTGAGGCTTATGTGTAACTGATATGTAATTGTTTCAAGGATAAGGTAGAATGATGTTATAAATAGGAGTTTGAGTCCTATTAGGAAAAGTCATCTTTAGGGTGTAGTTGTCATTTTCTTATTAAAAGACATGTTTTTCTGTTATATGAGGTGTCATAGGAAGAATTCTATGAATCTATCCAAGAGGTAGATCATCCCTGCTGTAAGAATGTTTATTTAAAGGAAAATAATTGAAGTAGTAAAGGGTTGGAGATTTTTTGCACCATACTACTACTCTATGTAATTTGAATTATATCAATAATACAGAGGGTTTTTCTTCTTGACAGACCTGAGATTCTCATGGGGTTTCTAATGTTTTTCTGATCTATACTTTTATGTTTACCACTTGCAGTAGATTTCATATATATTACTCAGAATTCAAATGTTTATGCTCTGAATTCCTTTATTGATTAAATGACTGTGTTGACCTATGATCTATGTGTGATTTGCCTTTGTTAAAGACCCCTATCAGCCTCAGCTTCCATGTCAAGAAACCTTACCACTAAATCTACTGATTTTTTGACTCCATAAGCCCAATGGTAGCAAACCTGCTTTCTTTTCAACCTACATACAAAAAAAATCAAGTTACTTTTCAAACAGAGTTCGCCATCTAGTACTATCATTATCAAATATCATAAACCCCTTTGAGAGAGCCCTCTCAGACTGAAGAGGCTAAAATTTAGTCAAAATCTAGTTTGAAATAGTTACATAGAGTTGTCTGATCAGCGGCCAATCAAGTACAATTTTCTGATAACAATTTCCATGAATGTACTAAACTAATTCACCCCCCCCCCCCCTCCCTCTCAGTTTAGCTAAGATTTCATCAGAGATTTATGTCTTTGCGTATGGGCTCTAAGCTTTAGGCTTCGAGCACTCTGTTCCTGTAACGGGATATTGGTTCATGTACTGGAACAGAGATTCCTACACCAAGTTTTCCAATTACTTCCAGGAAAATAAAAGGGTGTGTTAATCTATGAAACGAATTTGCAAAGGTGAATCAGAATTCTTAAATAACTTTCACACACAAAATAATGCTCAACCAAACTGAATCTCGCAATGAAAATAAGCTTTAAAGTAAAACATACTTCAAAATTTAAAGCACGCATTCTTTAATGAAATGAAAGAAATAACTCAAGTATGATAGCAGGATTTTATCCCTGTAATAGTTACTCACATAAACCATATTTTCCTTTAATCTTTGTTAACTCGAAATAGTTCACTTTAACTGTTCATATTTAAGTTTTAATTCTTTCCTTTGAAAATATAAAGCGCAGGCACAGATTTATGTGTCGTAACTGCATTCATTCATCAATTAACAAAGCATATTTGATTCCTAGGATTTTAACTCTTGGTATTAAAAAGACTTATATTTGCTAATTAACATTCACTTGCATAAATACATTGAATTAAGGAAAGGAATGAAACAACTTTGTTGCAATGAACCGAAAACAAAGTTGCAGGAATTATAAATGCACTAGTCCAGGAATGACGTGCTTGCATGATTCCAAGTGGAAATAAAATAAGTTTTATAAAAAGGAAATGACCGAAAGTAAATCAAACTTAATTAATATTCACGCCAAGGATTTTTCACACTTGACTGTCAATGAAATAAAACCAGAATTATTATGAAGAAATAAATCATAAACTCAATCCACACTTTTCATTCCAATAAAATAAACACACACTTTTAACTGAACGAAAGCGAGAGGGAAAACAAGCTGGGTTGGCTCAGCCCTAGCCAACCAGCTCGTTTCACGTTTTAGGAAACTTGAAGCTTCAGCACTCATGGATGCATCAATAAAAAATTAAAACGCAGAATATAAAAAACATGGCGTAGCTCCTTGTATTAATTATGAATCATCAAAAATACATCATAAGTATGGATCCAGCCCAGAACGAGGGTGACAACAAAAAATTACAATTTTTCCAGAGTTGCAGTAGCATGGCTATCACTCCCTAATTCCTATCCGAAATCTATATTTATACAACCCTTTCAGCCTACGCCCATAACAAAATAACATAAAATAGTTCTAATTCCAGCCTTTTGGCTAAAACAAAATAACAACCAACATTACAAAATAAGCCAGCGTCTATAACAAAATGTTAATCTATTCGTTGGCCGGCAACCCAATCTTCGATCATTTCCCTGACTATCCTCCGCTCTAAATTCTACTCAAGATGACCTCAACTAAACAGGTCGAGCTGGAACGAGATGCCCGCGTTAAGTAACGAGTTGTTGCGGAAGTTTAGGAGCGGTCGGCTGCCAATGGTGCAGGAATATGCCTACACTAGACCATGTTTATTCAACGATTAATATGTTTACTTATCAAAATACTTTAGGAAGAGAAATATTGCTTGCAAGAATATAAAAGGCATAAAATATATTAAAATGATTAATTAAGTACTTAATAAACCTTAAGTATGAAATATAAAACTAGTGCAGGGATAAGACAAGATTCTTAGATTAGTGCAGGAATAAGGAAGTTTATGAGAATAAAACAGAGGCTTATGATTGTGGTTTTAAAGTAGGAAAGGGGTTAAAAATGAGGCATTTTATTCTACTAACAATCTCAACACATGTTTTTCCACCATCCAATACAATTTGGTTGGCTTAAATTATTATGGGAATTTGAAGTCTAAAATGGACCTCTTAAAGAAATTATAAAATAATAGTCGAAATAATAAAATAATATTAGATTACAACATCAATTTTTAGAGGGCCTGAAGAAAAATGATTTTTTCAACTCGTATTTTCAACTTATCTCTATATGGGTTTACACAAATTTCGATCAAAAACACTCGTTGGATGCATAATTTGATTCCTTGTCCAAAGAGTACCAATGTTTCATACTTTTGATGGACCTTACTACACGAAAAATTAAAAATACATTAAAACGTGATTACAATCATGTTTTTTGATGTATTTCTCATTTTTCTTATACCAGGGTCCATTGAAAGTACGCAACATTGGTACTCCTTGGATGAGGAATTAAAGTTTGCATCCAACGAGTACTCCTTCTCGAAAATTGAGTAAAACCTTAGGGAGATAAGTTGAAAATACGAATTGAAAAATTTATTTTATTATTTTATTATTTTTTAATCTTTTTAATTTTTTACTCCAAAAATGGTGAATCATCCCCCATGGTTGACATCATCATCTCGAATCCTATTGGATTCTTATAAATTTTATTTTGGTTGTAATTTTTTCTTAGGAGGCCCATTTTAGACCTCAAAATTCCCCTGATTCCATTTCTTGACTAAGTTGGTTTACTGCAGAACGTATTTCTGGTCGTGTGTTCACCATATACATAAGTGAACACACAAGCTACCCATAAATAGTAGCCTCTACTTCCTCACCTGAAGTGGAATCCTCCTTTTTGTGAAGCCCAACCCAATGAGACAATTGTCGATCCTGATTACCAAGCACAGAGTGCTTGTTTGAATCCATAAAACACTCACTTGAGTCTGCACACATGTGACTCTCTGTCAAAGGTCTCAAATCCTTTCAGTTTTTTAATGTATACCTCTTTGTTAATCACCCCGTTGAGAAATTTTTTCCTCGCATGCATCTGATGAATATTCCATTCCATCTCCGCTAAAAGTGCTATAATTGATTTGATATAATAGTACCTTGCTACTATAGAAAAGGTCTCCTCATAGTCAATTTTCTCCACCTAAGAGAACCCCTTGGCCACAAATTTGGCCGTGCGTTTCTCGATGTTTATGTCTACTGCTTTCTTCACTTTGTAGATCCCTCTCAAACCTACCACTGACTTGTTCTCTAGCCTTGGGACCGATTCCCAAACATTGTTTCTAACTATGGAATCATATTCCTCTACCATGGCATCAACCCATACTGGATTTTGCACTAGGTCCTCGAATGAGGATGGTTCTGTATCAACTAGCTCACTCATCAGAGCCATGTACCTTCTTATCCATGATAAAATTTGGTTGGTCTTAAGTTAATTAGGTTGAGTCACTTAGAGTTGAATAGGGTCTTTTGAATTCATAATTTTCATAAAAAAATACACATATGTGAGGGGTCTTAATGGTCATAATTATTGTGATTGGAGTCAATGTCAAAGAAAAATCCAAAAATATCTCATGCATGAGAAAATCTAGGCATTAGAGTGAATTTGACACTTTTACACAAGTTTGTAGCGAAATCCGTGTAAAATAGTCAGAATTCGCTATGAACTTTCCTAATGCTCTATTTTTCTAGCCTTATGAGTTTGTGACATTTTTTAGGCATTCAAGGAGGTAACTGAATCATCAAATGAATTCAAGAAATGTCATTGGGCCATGTTTCTAAGGGGGCAGCTCAACCGTCAAACTTCATGTGTATGACAACTCCTCAAGGCAACAAAGCATACCAACTCATCAATTGGATAACTCACCATATCAACATGAATACTTTCAAGGTCTTAACTCTAGTGAATCAGTGGTTAACACCTGAGCATGTCAGTTTGGTTCGATAGAGAAGCTACAAGTTGAGTTGAAGAAAAAGGGTCTTAAAGTGATTATGCAAGATGTTGATGTTAAAAATGGTAAGTCACACATTTTTTGTCACTTTTTGTCTTAAGATATAATCGCAAGACATATGCAGGCTGCAAATATTATTTTTTGGCAAAGAAGAAGAAATTACAAAAAAATATTCCAAACTAGGTGAGTTCGTAGCGTGCTCCAGGCTTGAGGCTAAGTTTTCCCTACAAACTCGCTGTAGGTTTCCTTAAGCGAAAAATCCTTCCAAAAATACATGGAATATGGTGCTAGAGGCATGTATTTAGCTTATTTGACCCAAGGAAGCCCTTCCAACAATCAGAGAAGTCAAAATGGTTGCAAAAATTTCCAAATGATAAATGTTATGAACTCTCCTGAAATTTCTTGTACATGACTATTTTAGAAGTAAACTTCAAGTTTAATTCCTCACCAAATTAAAAATAAGTTTTCAACTCTCAAATATTTTTTTCTTCAACACACGTCCATATACAAAAACCCTCTCATTTTCTGAAAATACATCAGGGTTTGGAAATTATGCACTCGTCTTTGAGGCCTATTTTTCAGAATTTTCACTAACCAGATTTATCAAAAAATTGTAAAATTCGACTTGGAGGAGGTCCAACTCAACATCCACGTGGCATAATGACACATCATCACTCCAGTAGACTCATGAAATTAGTTGGTTGCAGTTGATAAGAGTTATTAAATGGATTTGTTGAGTTATTTAATGAAAGAAGAGTCCTTTTTGTATTCAAACTCTGCAAAATAGAAATATCCCTAGGAAGTCTCCAAGTGATGTAATCCTATTTGAAATAGGTCTCTAAGGTGGGAATTCGAAGCTAGCAAGGTGGAAAATCATTTATATGAGTATTCACTCTATAAATGAGATATTTTTAGAGTTATAAAGGGTTTATTTATGTTGACTACAGAACTATCATTGTAAAAACTTCTCATCAGTAATATACAATGGCAATTGGATTTTCTTCACCTGATATTCATTGATGTTTTCATGAGTGTTTGTCTTAAGTATTTTTAAATTTTATCTTCAGTACTCTAATGTTTGATTACTTAGAATTCATGTATGACATGCTTGAACTTCCTTCAAACATTTAGAATGATGTGAATGTTATCTTTTCATCAGAACATTTGTATAACTCAACTTCCATCAGAAGAGTTAATATGCCATTGAGATTATTTTCACTGACTCCATATGCCCAATGGTAGTGTTTTCTCCACATCTCTCACCTACATAAAAACACACTTAAAGAAACATTTCAGAGTTAGACATCTGTTGAACTTCATATTAGACAAAAATCATTCTATATCTTTGAAAGACCCCTCTCAGGCTTAAAAGGCTAATTTTCAGCTAGAAGTAGCTTTGAAGTAGTTACTCTAGGTTGACTGGTGAAGCAACCCATCTGTACCAACTTAGTGATAAAATTTTGGTGCATTTGTTGGGAGACTGAAGATACATTTTCCTGAAATTTTGTTCTCAAAAAGAAATACTGAACTCTTGAAGGTAGCAGGAGCTCAGAAGAATTCGAGGTTGCATTCTACCTTGGCAACTCCATTCTTAAAGAATTCAGAAGTTCATAGCTTCATGGTGACCCCACTGCTTGAAGAGAAATAGCTTGATGAAGTTCCAAGATGAGTTCTATTGCAAGAAATAATGTCAATTATGCTCTTATAGATCAGTCTCACATCCCTGGTTTTCCAAATCTTATGCCAAGAGTTAATTTTTCAACTTTTCTTCCCATATTTAAAGATGAAGAGAAAGATAATGCTTCTCTTCACTTGGTTAGATTATATATGCATGTAAATAAGTTTTGAATTGAGTTTTTTGAGGATTTTCTCATGAAAATGTTTATGGCCACCCTAAAGGATGAAACTAGAACATGGTATGCAGATTTTCAACTGGGAAGCTTGTTCTCTCTAAGAGATTTCCATAGGACTTTCTTAGAACATTATGAGAAAAATAATTCTTATTTATCACTGTTACAAGACTGCTATGATTTTTTTGAGGTTTTCATTCCATATCTTAAAATTCTTGGTGGTAATGGAGAGTGCATGGATGAGGATATGCTAGAGGCACTTCATCATTTCTCTTCTCATGTTAGCTTTCATGATAATCAAGAAGGTTTCCAACAATAAAAAGTGTCTTTTTTTCTTGAAGATAAAATAGATCAGTAATTTGACAATCAAGTCATATTACATGAAATTTATGAGGATTTGCAGCCTTGTCAATCTATATGCAGTCAAAGGTATGAGCCAAATCATTCAAAATGTTTTTCAACCCATTCCTTTTCTGAAATTTTATGTCAAGAAGAAAATCCTTAAGATTAGGTTGTTGAAAATACATGCATGAAGATTCTAAACAATGAAGTAACATGTGATGAAAGTTCACTTTTGGGTAAACTCGAGCTACATGAAGAGCTGAATATACATTTTTTACCTATTCTATTTGGGGATCATAAAAATGACATGGATGATATGCATAAAGTTGTTTCTATAGGAGCTATTAGTGTTCAGAATCAAGATGACAATCCTCAAACAAAATTACCAAAGTTTATATCCGATTTGTTTGATAAGAAAAAGAGTAGTTTTGATACACACAATATGGATGTCATGTTTGAAGATGTTCAAGGATGCATGGACGATTTTGTTTATTTACATGAAAGGGAAGACAAATTTATTTTTGCCTTTTCATTTGATGATGTTATTGGAATTGAAGATATAGGACAAAAGAAGCCATCAATTATGAATGAATTCAACTCTCATGGTTTTACTCATCAAGAAAAGGTGATATTTCATTATTTCCAAGATCCAATGGTAAGTCTATTGCAGTCATCATCCTAGACAAATTTTGTATTTCTTATGGAGCAGGGATTTAATATTCATTTAAAGTTGCCAATAGATGACTGACTTCCAATTTTGTTCAATTACAATCAAGAATCCCAGGTGTTGGATCAACTCTTTAACTGTTTATAATGGAGGTTTCATATTGCTTGAATTTAAATTTTGGACTTCGGTTGTTAGAGTAGGATTGGTATGTACATAAATAAGCTTATTGGGCAAGCATCTCTTTCATAATTTAGTTTTAAGATTGTAGTTGCAATTTCATTTTGTACAAGTGTTTTTGCTTGAAGAGCATATCAAGGATCGAATACAAGATAAAGAATAAGAAAAGTGGTTGGGAACTACCCAATGAATAAGGCATTGTATTTGTTAGTTATTTTCTACACCACAGGGGCATAACATCCCCATTGGAGCCACTTTTATCCATGATAAAATTTGGTTGGTCTTAAGTTAATTAGGTTGAGTCACTTAGAGTTGAATAGTGTATTTCGAATTCATATTTTTCACAAAAAAAGCACATATGTGAGGGGTATTAATGGTCATAATTCATGTGAAAGGAGTCAATGTCAACGAAAAATCCAAAAATATCTCATGCATGAGAAAATCTGGTCATTAGAGTGAGTTTGGGACTTTTACCCAAGTTCCTAGCTAAATTAGTGTAAAACAGACAGAATTTTCTATGAACTTACCTAATGCTCTGTTTTTCTAGCCTTATGAGTTTGTGATATTTTTGAGGAATTCAAGGCATGTAAGGAGGTAACTAAATCATTAAATGAGTTCAATAAATGTCACTGGGCCATTTTCTTAAGGGGGAAGCTCAACCGTCAAACTTGTTGTGTATGACAAATATTTAAGGCAACAAAGCATTCCAACTCACCATATCAACATGAATTATTTCAAGGTCTTAAATCCATTTTATTATTTCTCAACACCTCAGCATGTCATTTTGATTCAATAGAGATGCTACAAGCTGAATTGAAGAAAAAGGGTCTTAAAGTGATTATGCAAGATATTAATGTTAAACATGGTAAGCCACACATTTTTGGTCACTTTTTGTCTTAAGATATCATCACAAGACATATGCAGGCTTAAAAGATGATTTTTGGGCAAAGAAGAAGAAATTACAAAAAAATCTTCCAAACTAGGTGAGGTTGTAGTGTGCTTCAAGCTTGAGGCCAAGTTTTCGCTACGAACTCGTTGTAGGTTTCCTTAAGATAAAACGCCTTCAAAAAATACATGGAAGAGGGTGATAGAGGCATGTATTTAAATTGTATGACCCAAGGAAGACCCTCCACTAGTCATAGAAGTCAAAATGGTTTCATCAATTTCCAAATGGAAAACGCTACGAACTCTTTGCTACGAACTCTCCTGAAATTTCCTGTACATGACTGTTTTAGCAGTCAACTTCAAGTTTAATTTCTGAAAAAATGAAAAATCATTTTGCAAATATGAAAGGGGTTTTTCTTCATCAAAAAACCATATACAAAAACCTCTCTCATTTTCTGCAAATCCATCAGCGTTTGGAAATTATGCACTCATCTTTGAGGCCTATTTTTCAGAATTTTCACTAACCAGATTTATGAAAAAAACTTAAAATTCAACTTGGACGAGGTCCAGCTCAGCATCCACGTGGCATAATGACACATAAGCACTCCAGTACACTCAGAAAATTATTTTTTTGTAGTTTATAAGGGTTATTAAATGGATTTGTTGAGTTATTTAATGAAAGAAGGGTCCTTTTTGTATTCAAAATCTGCAATACAGAAATATCCTAGGAAGTCTCCAAGTGATGTAATCCTATTTGAAATAGGTCTTTGATGTGGGAAATCGAAGCTAGAAAGGTGGAAAATAATTTGTATGAGACTTCACTATATAACTGAGAGATTTTTAGAGTTAGAAATGGTTTATTGATGTTGACTATAGAACTACTATTGTAGAAACTTCTCATTAATAATATACAGTGGCAATTGGCTTTTCTTCACCTGAAATTCATTGATATTTTCATGAGTGTTTGTCTTAAGTATTCTGAAATTTTATCTTCAGTACTATGATGTTTGATTACTAAGAATCCATGTATGACATGCTGTAACTTTCTTCAAACATTTAGAACGATGTGAATGTTATCTTTTCATCAGAACATATGTATGCCTCAAATTCTGTAAGAAGAGTTAATATGTCATTGAGTTTCTTTTCACTGACTCCATATTCCCAATGGTAGTGTTTTCTCCACATCTCTCACCCGCATAAAAACACACATAAAGAAACTTTTTAGAGTTAGCCATATGTTGAACTTCATATTGTAAAAAAATCATTCTATATCTTTGAGTCTCAGACTAAAAAGCCTAATTTTTAGCTAGAAGTAGGTTTGAAGTAGTTACTCTAGGTTGACTGGTGAAGCAGCTCATCTGTAACAACTTAGTGATAACATACCCAGTGTACCGATTTGGTGACCTCCTCTGCCTGTGATGTGATGTGGGTGCTCCCACATTCTCTCTAGCATCATGCAATAATATATTAGCTTCCATGGTGCAGTTCCTTCCTTCTCTGGAGGTCTATGCATGAGTGTGTGCCTCCACTCTCTACTCCTATGTTTGTGGCTGCTCCAAAACATCCTGAATTTCTTCCTTTGGAGCCAAAATATCCGCATTTCCCTTAAACTAAAACTCCCTCTCAAGGGAATACCTCATTGCCTTCTCTTCATTGAAATTCACATCTCTACGAAAAATTGTCATATTGAGAGATGGCAGGAGCACCCGATAGTTGTGAGGTGTATTAGTGTACCCCACAAATATGCCCAACTCTTATTTACACTCTATATTTTTACTTGATTCCTTGGAAATATGATAGTAAACTGATGAAGCAAAGATCCTAAAGTGTGACACATACGGTTTCTTCCCTGAAATTTTTTCTTCTAGTGTACTCATCCCAAGAATCAGATGAGGACTCTTTTTTTGCACATAAACCATTTTGTTTCATGCTTCAGCCCACAAGTGTAGAGCTATTCCTTGATCATGCAACATCACTCGTGCATCTCCCACAATACTTATATTCTTCCTCTCAGACACCCCATTTTGTTGTGGGTTATGGGGTGCTATTAACTCCCATCGAAATCCTTCCTTTGCATAGAATTTTTTAAACTCATTCGACACATATTCACCACCATTATTTCTCCTGAGAGCCTTCATTTTCATGCCAGTTTGTTTCTCAAAAAGTGCTTTAAATTCAAAAAATTTGGATAATATATGGTCTTTCTTCCGCATGAAGAAAATCTATCACTTACGTCAGAAATCATCTACAAATATAACATAATACATGTGCTTGGTCATGGAGGCTTTAGAGAAAGTTCCACACACATCTGAGTGAACCCTTTAAAGGATTGATTGCACTCTACTGTCCCGATTATGAAAGGTGGCTTTGATGTACTTCCCCAATGTACACCCTTTGCATGTATCTCATTGCTCTAGTGCACCCATGGGAAGTCCTGTAGAAATATGTTGCATGATCTTCAAGGCTCCATGGTGCAAAAGGCCAAGTCTCCTATGCCATCATTCACTGATTTCTTAGCTCTGCACCTTCTCTGCTTTTGTTCTAAATGCTACATAGTCTTCTACATCTAATTTGTAGAGGTTCTTCACTCGAACCCCAATCCGTTTCACTTTTCTTGTGGAGATGTGTTTAAGGAAAGCCTTACCTTTTCTAAATATCACATCGTTGCCATAGTCTTCCAACATAGCAACTAAAATGAGATTCTTCTTTAGACCTGGAACATACATGACATCTTTTAATTTGAGAGGGGAACCATGCTCCCTCTAAAAATTAACTGTATTGATATCAGTTGTGTTATATCTTCCATCATCTCCCATATCGATGTGCATCTGGAGGTCCTTCTCCTCCAAGTCATTGAAAAACTCTTTGTTTCCCTTCATGTGGAATGAGGCTCCATTATTCACATACCAAACACTACCCATCACCGAGATTACCATACATGCGATGAGGGTTATATCAAGTTCAAATTGTGAATCCAAAGATTCACTGCCTCTCCTCTTGATGGCTTCTTACCCACCTTCTTATGTAGACACTTCGTGGAATAGTGTCCTAGTTCGTGGTAGTAAAAGCACTTGATTTTCGACAAGTATTTCTTCTTTCCCTCTTGACCATATTTTTCTTTGGATTGGGATTTCTTCCCTTTTATTTATTTTCCTTTCTATCCAAAGAAAATTTATCGTCATTCTCAAACTTGGATGAAGTCCTGTCTCTGGTGTTCCACCTGAAATATTCCTACGCCAAATTTCACCATAATATTTCCCTGTTTGGTAGCTTCTCCCTCCCAGTTACTGAATTTTTCTAGTTTTTCCAGCTCTTGAGAAGGCCTAGAAGTTCTAGTCTTACCATATCATCTTCTACAACTATAACACCAACACTCCCAAGTTCATCATGACATTTTATGAACTTGCTAAGGTACTGTGGTATTTTGTCTCCCTTCTGTGTTTTGATATTTTGAAGCTTGTCTTTAAGTGCCAGCTTCCTGTGGTCACTACTGTCATGGAAAAAATTTGTCAATGCTTGCCACATTGCATATAAATTTTCATTCCCATGAATATTAGAGACAATATGGTCTCGTACTCCCTCAAATATGATCCTCATCGCCTTGGCCATACTCTTCTTCCTATCTTATAGATTTTGAGCATCAGTTGTTGCTTGTCTCTTGACATCATTATCTATGAATTCCTTCAGCCCATTATCTTCCATGATTGCTTCCATGCGGTCCTTCCAAGAAATATAATTCGAGATACCCTCAAGGGAATACTCAAGCCTTAGACCATAGAACACTATCATGCTAACTATGAATAATATACATGCAAACATGTTCCTCCTACAAATACAACTTCGAATTCTCTTCTCTACTATGAATATAGCTTTCATACAATATAGAAATTAATTGTATGTTCAATACTGCTCATGTATTGTTCTAAAAAATAAGACTCAAATCTACTCTACTCATCTACGGAAAGAAATTCATGATTGAAAACATATGTCAAAAGCATGCACCATGATTTAACATGCATACACGAGGATTTATCTAGGCCAAAGAAACTTCTCAAAACCCATTTCTATCTATATTGCATTAGTGAGTAAATAGAGAAGAAATACAATTCTTTCTCAATCTTAAGCAACCTTTGCACAAGTATAATCTATCTCACTACTTCACAAGCTACCACTAGTCAAAACTTAACCAAATTCCTTCTTTCCCAAGTCCCTATTTCCTTGTTCTATTCAATTACAAATTATCCCCTATTATTTAGGGAAATTCCTCATCCAGAACTACACAATCCATATTGGCCTTTCTCTGACTGCATGCACAACTCGTAAAAATTAGATAATTATACAATTGATTGAAAATTTCCCTTGAAATCCAATCTCAACTGGGTAACTCAAATTTCATGCATGCATGAGTTAATTATTAGCTAATTGACTAGTTAACTGGTTGAACACTAAAGATGCACCCCACTACTAGACCTCCTACTAGTTCATCCAAGAGTTGGAACTAGTTTAATTGACCATAACTCAATTTAACTAAATTAAATGTTTACAACTTAAATTAACTCAACCTAGGCTCCTAAAATTTAGGAATCACCATACACAAATCAAGTTAAGCCCTCAACTTGAATTAACTAAGCTAATTGAGTGATAACAACACAATTAACTCATTCAAGTTGTCTTGTGATGTGGAATTCCAATTTTCTCTTCTTGTTTCATTTTCAATAGTTAATTACTGGATTGGTAAAGGTTTCAGAATGATAACATATTGGCTTACCATGTTGCATCAAAACTACTCCCATAGCATATCCGCTTGCATCATTTTGAATTTCAAATGGCTACTTAAGATCTGGAAGTGCTAGAACTAGTGTTCTACTTATTTTGTCTTTAAAAGTGTCAAAAATTTTATGTTGCTTGCCTCCCCACTGAAATACATGTTTCACACTTTTCAAAGCACGTAATGGTGCTGCAATGAGTGAGAATTTAGTGATAAATTTTCTCCAATATTCGGTTGCTCCAAAAAAGATCATAACTTCCTTTACATTGTTGGGTTTAGACCAATTCACAATAAAATCAAATTTTGAGGGATCAATCTTCAATTCACCCCCTCCTACAATATGACCCAAATAAACCAAAGAGTTTTTCCCAAATTCACATTTGGAAATCTTCAAATACAACTTCCCCTTTTTCAAGACTTTTAAAAAAAAATTCACATGTGTTACACCATTTTTTGGTCATCTAACCTATTATCATTAGATGGACCCAAGTACACCATGTAAGACCAATTTTACCCTAAGTAAAATTGCCTTCACTATGTTAAAATAACTTAATAAACCACATTTATTAGGTTGTTTATGGTCTAAATAGGAAACCCCAAAAGGAAATATTAAACAAACCTATATTTGTTTGATTTTCCTCATGGAAAAATTAATTAAACCATAATTTAATTATTATTCCCAGTCATGCTTAACCCAAAAACAAAGAAATTAATTAGATAAATCTTCATTTATCTTATTATTTTCTAGGAATAATTATTTAAATCTTATTTAGATAATATTCCTTGTTAAATATGACCAAATCACCCACAAATAATTAAATAAATCATTATTTATTTAATTATCTTTCAACCACTTCCTCAAATAATGAAATAAATCATTATTTATTTGATTATCTTCTAACCGCTTCCTTAAAAAGATAAATAAATCATTTATTTATTTATTTTTGAAAAATCAGGGGATTTGACCCAAGTCAAATACCATTTCCCTCCAACAAATATAATAAAATATTCCATAAAAAGTGGATCTAGATCTAGTTAACCCATGCACCAAGATCTAGAATGACCCAATATTTTGTTATAAATAGGAGGGTTTTTCCTACCATTCTTCACCTTTTGTTGCCCATTAGATCACTCTGGATCTATACACTTGGTCACTCTTTTCTACCATTTGCTGTGTGAGCTCCCTTTGAGTTCCATTCTTTGTGTGGGGTTTTCTACACCAACAAGAGAGAGAAATCTTAGATCTGAAGTGCTGAGGACTTCCAAGAACCCATCCCACTGAGGAGAATTGGATACGCCTTCTTGTTTTCCTCCCAGGTGCCCAATTAATATAAAATTCTTTCAAAAAATCGTTCTTGTCTTGTCTATTGGTATATGGAGCAAACCCTTATTTTTTCTGCTTAATGTCTTTCCATGCATAGATCTGGTTTTTGCAGCTCTTTTATGTTCAACTAACCGTAGATCTGAAGATATTGGCAGCCACTTTTGTTGTTAGGGCTATTAGTTATGCGTAACTAAAGTGGTCCTTTTTCGTACACTTCGACAAAGGATTCATACTAACAAATGGCGACTCCACACGGGTTTTAAATTACGACCGCTGTCGTTTTTCATATTCCTGCATATCCAGCTACTTCAAACCCTAGGGTTTCTTTTCAGCTGTTTATTTTTCCTATTTTTATGTTGTTTTTCTCATATAAAACCCTAAAACATTAAAATTTCTAACTTCCGTGTGTTTTTGGCCCTATTGCGCAGGTAAGCGACACCACCAAAGTAACCCAGACGCAACCCATCCGGTAACCGCTCGCTCGAGACAACCGAATCTGGGTCGACCCTTGGGCTCCATAACCTGCGACCTGGACCTCTAGGTCGCACTTTTCAGCCTATTTTCTGCGACCTGCACTGAAAACAAGTCAGAACCTATGACCTGCCAATTTTTCAGTGGTTTTTCTGCAATGTTTCTGAGTTTTGCTGAAGCTTATGTCAGGGTTTTCCAGTCTCTGTCTCAGCCCGCTTTGACCAAGTTCTGATCTGTTTTTACTCATCTAAGTGGGAACCTGGCCCCCTAGGGCTTTAGTACCCTCCACTTTTTGTGGAAGAGTTTTAGTTGTTTCAGCCGTCTGTTTTGTAGAGTTTCAGCCTTCTTTTTTCAGATCTAGAACCTCCTCCTCCGATCCCTTTAAATCAGCCTTCCTTCCTTTCAAATCACCTCTTCTCGTTTTGTTTGGACCTCTCTTTAGGACCTCCTCCCTGTCCTTTCCGCTTTTTGCTGATTTCTTCCCTTTTTTCCAGCCACCTTGCCTCTGTCTCTTGGCTGTGATTTGCACCTCTTTTCAGTAGCTTTATCCTCTAGATCCCTGTCCCTTTTGACCCTGGATCTATTGGCCTCTTTTTAAGTGTGTTTTGACTAGATTTTTGCCCTTTTTTACATTAGTTTTGAGCGACCCGCCTTCTTGGGTTGAAGCGATGCAATAGTAGTTGTTATTTTTCTGTTATTTCAGCATTATATAATGTTCTCTGCAGATTTATTTTCAGTTACACAGCACACATTTTCTTGCTCTCAAAATGAAAAGGGTTTAAAAATTAAAATTAACGCATGCCACACACTGACCCTAAGTGAAGAAGCGCCTGGTTAACACCGCCTGGCAAAGACTCTAAAATCAATTGTCACTGCACCTTTTCTACCCGTGACCTCACTTGATTCTGTCCCTTTCTGCCCTTGTCGGTTTTCTTCTTCCCGTCATCATTGCGCCCCCAAGGCGCCTTTCCCGGAGACTTCTTGGCCTTCACCCTCAGTTTACGGTCGATCGACCTGCTCCGTCCCGCCGTCGTCGAGCCGGTCCTCCTCCCGGTCCGCACTCCGACTCCTCTTCTGATTCATTGGGTTCTCCCTCTCCTCCTGGTTCTCCCCCTGTCACCTTCACTATGTCTGTTCCAGGGCCTAACGTTAGCGGTGCTCCAGGCCCTAATGCCGGAACCACTACTAGCGGAACCGCCACAGGAACTACATCGGCCATACCCTTGCTGCCGTACATTGCAGGCCTCAGCCTCTCCAATTTCAATCAGTTGATCAATGACCCTATCCGCCACGATGTTGGTTGGCCCGCTATGCCAACCAAGCTCCCCTCCGACATCCTAAATTCGAAGGCCTTGCTGGAGAAGATCCAACCAATCATGTCTGATCTTTCCACATGTGGTGTTCCTCCAATTCCATTACCGATGACTCCATCCGTCTTCGTTTGTTCCAACGCACGCTTACCGGTGAAGCTTCTAAATGGTATGTTGACCAAGCCACCTCTTCCCATACCACCTTTGCAACCCTTGCCCAAGCCTTTTTATCTTATTTCCAGCTCCCTCTCCGATACGATACTGGCACGGAGCTCTTGAATTCATTCAAGAAAACCTCTTCGACCCGCCTTTCCGCCCATGTCCAGGAATGGCGACGAAGACGGAGCTTATGTCGAGCCCCCCCCTTCGAAGATCAGGTTTACATGGACTGGTTCCTTCGCACCCTCTTAGCTCCTATCGGCAAAGATTTCGCCTCTCACTTTCCTCAAACCGAAGAAGCCGCCCTCCAAATAGCCTTGAAATATGACCTGATCTACGCTCAATCTGGTTATGTTTATACCGTTCTTCCTGACCTCCCCAGGCCTGGTGGCGCTAACGCCCTGGGGGCATCTCATTCCGCCGACGGTATCGTTGGAGCCCTTTCCCATCCGTATGCTCAACCTCCTGTGGGCTATGGTCTCCCTCAGGGAGGGGCCAGCACCTCTAGCACTCTTCCCCCTCCCGGTAGCATGTATCCAGGATACGGCATGCCTCCTCCTTTTTCCCAACCTCCTGCTTACCTCAATGTTGCCCAACCTAACCATTACCTCTATCCGCAGCCTAGTGCGCCAGCTCCTCCAGCATATGCGCTTCCATCTCCCTTGCCTCTTCCAAACCCGCAACAGCACTTACAGCCCCCTCCAAGGAAAGTATTTGCACAGCAGGGCGCGACTAATCCCCCTTCTTCTCAAAGAAGGCAGAGAGGTAATCCAAACCAATATGCCCCTGGTACCCGTGGACCCAATCTTGGTGTGGAACCTAACACTGCCAACCAGCCACAGGGCACTCAGCCCAAGTCAGACAGGCCGCTTCACACAAAAAAGCCTTGTTCGTGTTGCGGTGTCTATGGTCACTACACCCACGATTGTCGCCTCTTACCCCAGATGCGGCAGATGTGGGAGTCTCAAGCCACATTGTGCAGACAACATGCCTCCCCTCATGCTCCTCCTAATGTGGCCACTACCCAACCAGTTGTGTTTACTGATCCTTTCCCTCAATAAGGATTCGTGGCTACCCAACCGCCTGACAGCCAGGTCGCCACTCCCCCTTCCCTTTCTGATTCCTCTGATTACCAGATCCTCATGATGCACTCTGATCCTTCCTCGACCATCGACCTTCACCTTCAAACTTGGTCTCGCCAGTACCCCAAGCCTCCTTCTCAGTCTGCCCCCGAGCCTCCTTCTTCAGGTTCTAAAGAGCCTCTTTCAACATCCAGTGGCCCCTTACATATCCCTCAACCCAAAGTTGAGGTTCATAACAAGATTCCTAAGGGACCCTTACATCGAAATGCTGCTTCCGATCGAGCTACTCATTCGTATAGTATAGTAGATGATTTGGCGCAATCTCCTGCTGCCATTTCCACACTGGAACTCCTCCAGTCGTGCCCTTCCCAAAAGAAGGCTCTACTATCTGCCATGGGCGCTGTAGATCCTGCTGATGACCAAATGATTGTTTTCAACGCCACTCAATCGGACCATCCTCCTCTTCCTCCTTCCGTCGCCTTCCAAATCCCACTCAAAATCCTGAACGCCAACGTTTCCCAGTGTATAATTGATGAGGGGGCATCCACCTGCGTGATGTCCACTTCGGTTTGGAAGCAACTCGGATACCCTGAGTTGGCCCCTTCCGCGATCACCCTTCGAGCGTGGGACGGCCATGCCTCCCAGCCCATTGGCCTGTTTCGTAATTGTCCTATCACCCTCGCCGGTAAGACTGTTTGCGTTGACGTCGAAGTCATAGACACCCCGCTAGACTACAACATTCTATTGGGGCGAAGCTACACCTATGCTATGTCTGCTGTCCCATCCGCGGTTTTCCGCAAGATGTCTTTCCCCCATAATGGAAAGATAGTCACCATTGACCAGTTGACATATCACGAGCCAAAATCTCAAACCTCACCTGAGACGACTATCTCTTCTGTAGCCAACAAGCAAAATCGTCGATTCCTCGACTCTGTCTCCTTTTGCCATAAAGATTCCTGGCCGCTTTGGAACTTTTCTCCAATCTTCCCCTCCTCCTATCATCGATCCGCTAAATCAAATCCTAAATACATGATGCAATCTTGCCTCAGCCCTTATGGCCCCTCGCTCCCTACTTAGTCAAGAATCTTCCCCTCGCTTCTTCCAGAATCCTGGGCTCTGACATTCATCTCAAACAATGGACTCCTCCTCCTTCCGGGGCCCTCCTCATGTACCGTATCCCGAATCCCTTTTATCCTCCTAGACGGGTTCCACTAAGTTTTAACCATCCTTGAGTCAGCTCCTCCTGGGGTCATTACCCCCGTTGGTGATATCTTCTGCTCCCTCCCGAGTATATTCCGTCCCTCACACGGCTAATTCTCTCTCTCTCCCTAACTCGACCTTGGGCATACCAGTCTGGTACCTTGATCCTCCAGCAGCTACCCCTCCTGGTCACCCCAAACCCTACATGGCTTTAACACTGGTTCAACCGGTCCCCCTCACTTCCTCCGTTGCCACTGTGCCCCCAACACCTCTACAGGACCCTTCTCCTGTCGTGACGACTCCCGGGAAGAAAGGCAAAGCTCGCAAGGGGGCACCCAAAGACAAGACCACCATGATTGACCCGGCCCCTCCTCCGCCCGCAAAACCTTGTGCCTTGTGTGATGTCGCCGGTCATGCCACCCATGCTTGTCCCGAGTTGACCCGTATTTAGCCCATGGTTAAAGTCGCGTTCCCTAAATCTACAGTCCCTGAAGCCTCCATTCCTTCTTCGTCCGTAACCAAGAACCCCAAGACTCTCCGCACCAACAAACCCTGTGCTTTGTGCGGTGTTCATGGCCATTACTCCCACCATTGTCCTCACCTGATGCATTATCGCGCCTCTTTAGAGGTAGTCCGAGAGTATGAGGTTGAACAGAATCAATCCGCCTCTCCCATACTCGCGCAGTATGCTTCAGGCCAGCCTGAGGATTCCCCCGCCCCCATCGACATTCCCCCCCCTGATGTTTAGATGACGGAGTCTACCACAACCATTCTTTACCTATCCTCCTCTGCGAGACACTCGGAGCCCAGTTGTTTGGTCAATTTAGTGTGTCCTAAATTGCTGCATTTAATTTGTCAATCTGGGATTCGTAAGTTGATGAAGTGCGGTGCACTATATGTGCAAGATAACCTATTTCTTAACTTTTGTCGTTTTTGGTTTTCTAAGATGAAATGGAAATTCTAAAAATGAAAACAAGTATGGTTATGTTTGTTCAAGGAAATGATATCCTCTATAATTATTTACCAACTTGAAACTTAAAAAGGAATTTGAAAATTACAATGACAAAACTTGAAAAGAAATGAAAATATGCTGCTAAAATGAAAAGGTGTTGCTAATCTAATGAATCAAAACAGTGAACTAGTGAGCATGAAACCAAACTATTCTTGCTGTTGTCTAAACACAAAATAAATTATGCTGAAAGAAATCGAAAAGCTGCAATAAAGTAAATCTAAATCAATCTACATCAACTTGTCTTCTGATCCCTCATCATTAGTCCAGCTATGATTTTCGGAAGTAACCATAAACAACTTGAGTAACTAATATTTAACTTGCAGAAAGTAAACTAATATCAAACCATACATTCATAATTCAATCCCTCACCATCAGTCCAACTGTGGCTTTTGGAGGTAACTGAAGATGTCATGCACAATTTAATATATCTAAATTTTCAGAAATAAAACTAATACCAAACTACACATTTCATAATACAATCCCTCACCATCAGTCCAGCTGTGGCTTTTGGAGGCAAGCCCAGAGATGTTATAAAGAAGCGGTTAATAATATCTAAATTTGCGAGAAAGGAAACTAATACCAAACTACATTTCATAATACCAATTCCTCACCATCGGTCAATTTGTGGCTTTTTGGGACCCATGAAACGATTTAATATATCTAAATTTGCAAAAAGGAAACTAATACCAAACTACACATTTCATAATACAATCCCTCACCATCAGTCCAGCTGTGGCTTTCGAAGGCAACTGAAGATGTTATGAGCAGTTTAATATATCTAAATTTAACTACTGAAGCAAATAAGCAAAACTGAATTAAACAAAGTAGTACTAAAATTAAACAGAAACTTAAGAAAAAAAAATTAGCAGCAGAACAATGTTAATTCCATGTCATTAGTCAAAAAGCTATGAAAATGCCCAGGCTGCCTATCTATAACCTGAAACAAGAACACTGATCAGTGATTAATAACATAAAACATGAAGGATAGAAGTGAAATGGAAAGCATGAAAGTTTATAAACAGAAATGAAGTATATGTATCATGAAGAATGCAATGTATAAACATGTGAATGGATTATGGTACAATGAGCTTTAAAGAAATAAAATAAGAACTATACAATAATGCACATAACCTCAGCTGAGCAGGGGCCCTCTACACCAGCCTTGGCAACAATCTTCAAGTACGAATTACGTTGAAAAACAAAGTCTTCTTATATTAAAATGCAGTCATAACAGTAAGGTGATATTACGGCTCAAAGGTAGCATAATTACATTACAGAGCAGACTAATAAAAGATAATAGAGACTAACATCGACTAACTCATATGCGTATGCAAACGCGTTATTTATAACAAAAGAAACATAACTAATTCCTAAAGTTTATGCTGGTGGAGAACACGTAGACCATTACGTCCATGGATCTAGGATCATGGCCGTATTTCAAAGTAAATCTATGAGGAGTGGATGCTTGAATTCGGCTATGGAGCCATGTCCAGATGTCGACTTGTCCTCCGCAACTCAGAAACGGCCATATGAACCTTCACGTGACACAAAACAGAGTCTTGTCACCGTGAGACTCTATGGTTGACTTCCATGTGGATGCCTTTGACCGTGGCTTCTTTAGATGAGTTTGCTCGAGCCAATAGGACACGAACCATGTCCACATCATTCCTGACTTGCCCATGTGGCTCGTTTTTCCTGTAGACACCTGTAACATAGAGTTTCACAAAATAGCTGCGGAAAGTTGCAGCAGCTGCGGAAAGTGGCAGGATTCCGCAGCTAGATGAACAAAATCTAAATCAAATAGCAAACACAAAAATATAATTAAAAAACATGTTAGATGCTCTTTTGCAATTAATATACAATGATATTTGACAACTTGGGAGGTTCAGGTGAGTGAAAAAGGTATAGAAAAGTGTATGGAAAAGATGCAGATTTGAGACTCAACATACCCCCACTGTGAAGGTGTTGCATGTCCTCATGCAACCAAAATTTTGATATTCCTTCCTTATTTCATATGCCTTGACACTTCAGCCAGCACATCCAATCCTCTCCTCCTCTTCCTTGGGGCTGCCAACATTCTGGGTTTCTTCATTAAGCACCTAAATTTGATATTAACCAATGCTCTGCTTAACTTCTAGCATTTCCTTTTCAATTTCTTGTTCTTCTTCTGCCATATTCCCAGATGTAGCATGGTATTATCATGAATTATTTTGTCCAGTTTGCATTGTTCTTTCAATGTCTCATTTTCATTTTTGATGTGTCTATTCAAAAGCTCTAGCTCAAAGACTTCCTGTTTTAGTGATTGGACTAAATCATCCTGTACTGTATGAGGCTGAATGGACGAAGTACTGGGACCTGTACCTGCCTTTTCCAAAGATTCTATATAGTCATATACTTCCTGCTGCTTGGGGTCTATATTAGGTGTCATTTTTATTGGGCTATCCCCAAAATTCCGTGAAGGAGAGTTATCTTCAAAATCTGGCTGAGAAGGGCTCACATCAATATCTTGATGAGAATGGGATGGACTATGGTCAATGTCTGACTGAGAATGAAATGAACCAGGTTCACTAACTGACTGAGATGGACTATGGTCAGTTGGGGACTGTTCAGATGTCTCCTCTCCCAAATCAATGAAATGAGGACCCTTCATTTGTGTTTTCCTTAATTTCCCCTTAAGTCTGCTGCTTCTTCTCACACGCTGTGGTACACTATCCTTTTGTTTTTGTTTTCCTTTCTCTGTCTTCTTGGCCATAGATGACTGTTTTTGAAGATAAACTAATCTTTCATATAACACTTGATGATCTTCTTCTTCAGAAGAAGGAGTTTTATGTATAGCCTCAATAGTTTTTCTCTCTTTTGGTGTTATTGGCTTCTTACCCTTGATTTCTTTCTTCTTCCTCTTTGACAGTCTCTCTTCCCTGTCAGTTCTTTCAATTGTAGTAGTAGGATTATTTTGAATTTCATCAATTGTTCTTTTTCTCCTACTTCTTCTTGTTGTGCTACCTTCAGGAATTTCTTGAGTAGGAGTAATTTGAGTTTCATCATTTATTATTTTCTTTCTACTCCTTCTTGTTGTACTACCTTTAGGAATTTCCTGAGGTTCCTCAAAGAAGTTTCTAACCAGAAATTGTTCCCATGTGTCTTTCTTCTCCTTTAACTCTTTTTCAATCAAAATTTTTACAAGACCGTGGTGATATAGATGTGGTTCTACATCTCCTAAATGTTTTTGAACAGTCACAGACATTTTCTTCAAACTATTGGATAGAAAATATGGGAGATTGAGAGTTTGATTATCTAGAAAATTCATCAGCAACCTGGTATGGTACATATACATGGACCCAAAACGGCCTTCACATGTAATGAATTTCTGAACAATTAGCAGCAAAGTAGCCCATTCCTCTTTTAATGCATGAACAGGAATTCCTCTTTTAAAAACAGTTATGTCCATACCTTGGTTTCGTAAGATTGTTCTCCATGCTTCATCACTGATGCTTTTATTCTTAAACCAACGCTCACCCTCTTGAAGAAGTTCCGTGGCTGTTGCTATATATGCTTCATTGACCGCAAACTTAAGGTCTCCAATCTCTACTTCCAAGCCATTAAACGACCTTGCGAATGCCTTTGTCACTTCTTTATGATAACCTCTGAATTTCTGGATAAACCGCAGCCAATTTGTTTTCTTCAATATATCCCTTACTTGCGGATATCCCTCTATAAACTTAGGTCCTTCCGGTTCTGCTCTTAGCAATTTACCCATTTTTTCTTTTCTGCTCTTCACAAATTTTCCTGCGTGAGGGTTCAATGAAAATAGAACGGCTGAATGCACGGAGATGAGCATAATGACTGTGGGTAAATGTCAGAGAGTAGTATACAGACTATAGCGTAGTTGGAGAATGAAATGGAGTGAACAGAACAGAGAGGGGTTTTCGTGAGCAGAACAGAGATACGTCTGTGAGGTTAACAGAGTATAACACATCCGGCAGTGTTTTGAATTTTGGTGGCTGCACAATAAATATGAGCACGTTTAAACAACGGCTATAGATTTATGCGGCTTTAAGAGTCCGTGGTCAAATCAAATACGTCTCATTGTCACCGGTGTAATATTGGAACATGAGTAAAGATCGGGGGTTTAATGATGAAATCGTTTGAGAATAAATGTGAGAGGATAATATGGAGATCGTGAAAGGTTACGGAATTGTCAATATAATCATTGCACATAATGGATGGAGCTTATGGTTCAGAACTATATAAAAATGTGTTTTTCAATGCTATTTGAAATAAATTTTATTCATACCTTTGGAATATTTGCCTTTTTCCCTTGGTCTTCAACTAATTGCTCTTTACTGGTGTCTTGAATGCTCCATGTCTTCATTCTTGATCCTCTCACCTGCATTTTATTTCATGATTATGGAAATAACATCTGACTGTACATTCTTTTAAAAACAGAGTAGTAGCTGCGGAATCTGCTTCTGGCTGCGGAAACTGGAGTCAGCTGCGGAAACATATGTCAGCTGCGGAAACATATGTCAGCTGCGGAAACTGACACAACTATTATTTTGATGAATGAACATGAACGGATGACAAATGACTAGATGGAAATGGTTATGAAAAAGAATTTTATTGGTGAAAATGGAATGAAACAGATAAAATGAAGTGGAATGGAGTGAAATGAAGTGAAATGAAATGGGATGAAGTGGAATGGAATGGAGTGGGTAGTCACAAAACTTGTGAAATGAAAGAGAGATTTTTTTTTTTTTGGAAAATATAAGGTGTCAGGTGTTCCTGATTTTCACCCAATATTTTCTGTATAAGACTGCCAATCAGTGATTGGTTTTCAGGCTTATACATTTTTTTTTTTTTTTTTTTTTTTAAACTGAAAATAACAAAAGCTAGGTTGGTGGAGAAGAAGAATTCTTCTGTACCAGCCTGATTGCAGAACTTTCTTGAAACATTTTGACAAAATCCTCTTTTGAGAGTGGCTTATGATAAACTTTCAATCTATGGCCATTCACAATAAGAGGAGTTTGAAACTCATCAATGGTCTTGATTCTTACCGCTCCATTGCTAAAGATCTTGTCGATCTCATATGGCCCAAGCCAATGAGTCTGAAATTTTCCTTGAAAATCTTTAAACTTGGAATCAAATAACAATGCCCAATCTCCTTCTTGAAACTTCTTCTCTTTGATGTACTTGTCATGCCATTTAGCTCTTTGATATTGAACTAGATCGGTTCTTAAAATTGCTTCTTGTCTGATCTCATCTAGCTCATTCAACTGCTCCATTCTATGCTTTTGGGCTTCTGATAAGTCCATCCCCAACTGAACTGCTATCTTGAAGGTCTTGACTTGGAACTTAATGGGGAGCAAGACTTCTTTCCCATAAACAAGTTCATAGGGAGAATGTCCTGTTGTATTCCTCCATGTAGTTCTGTAGGCCCACAAGGCTTCGGGAAGCCTTTCTGCCCAATCTCTTCTATGTAGATGAACAGTTTTGGTGATGATACTTTCAAGAACTTTGTTTGTGGACTCCACTTGACCATTTTCTTGCGGATGGTAAGGAGTAGATCTTATGTGCTTGATTTTGTATTCTTCCATCAATTTCTCCACCAAGTTGGATGTGAATTGGCTCCCCTGATCTGTCACAATTTCTCTTGGAACACCAAAGCGAGTAAAAATATCCTCATAAAGAAAATGAACAACTGAATTTTCAGTAGCAGATACTAATGCTTTAGCTTCTACCCATTTATTAACATAATCAGTACAAACCAATATATACTTCTTTTGCTTAGATGGTGGATTAATAGGTCCAGTGAAATCTAAAGCCCATTTTTCAAAGGGTTCAATGAGTACCTGTGTTTGCAATGGCATTTCATTTGAAAGGGTAGGTTTCCCTACTCTTTGGCAGCTGTCACACCTTTTGACATATTGTTTTGCACCTTTGAAGAGGGAAGGCCAATAATATCCTAAAGAGAGGATTTTATAGGCCGTCCTTTTGTCTGCAAAGTGTCCGCCGCATGGTTCATCATGACATGCCTTAAGAATATCAGGAATTTCATCTTCTCTGACACATCTTCTGATCACAAGATCTGGCCCTGTTTTAAACAATTCATTAGAAATCCATGAATATTTTGAACTCTCCTGAATAATTTTTCGTTTTTCACTTGGAAATAAATGTGAAGGCAGTTTCCCTGTAACCAACTAGTTAGCAATATCTGCATACCAAGGAGTCTTAATAGTTACTGCAAACAAGTATTCATCAGGAAACTTATCCTCTACAGGAGAATCTTCTTTAGTATTTTGAATTCTAGACAAGAAATCAGCTACTGTATTCTGTTTTCCTGGTCTATCTAACACAGTAATATTGAATTCTTGCAAAAGTAAGAGCCATCTTGTCACTTTGCCATTAGTAACAGGTTTATTCATTAAATATCTAATTGCAGAATGGTCAGTATGAATAAAAGTTTCATAGCCTGTTATGTAATGTCTAAACTTATTAATTGCATGAACAACAGCTAAAAACTCTTTTTCAGTCACAGTATAATTCAACTCTGTGGGAGTCAAATTTTTACTGGTATAATAAATGGCATAAGGAACTAAATCTTTTTGACCCAACACGGCTCCTAGAGCTGTATCTGAAGCATCCGTAGAAATATGGAAAGGGAGTTTCCAATTTGGTCCTCTCAAGATAGGTGCTTCAGATATTCTTGTTTTCAAAGTTTCAAAGGCTGATTGACAATCGGGATCCCATTTAAATTCACAGTCTTTTGTAAGCAATTTGAAGAGTGGAGATGCTATTTTAGTGAAGTTTTCTATAAATCTTCTATAGTAACCAGTAAATCCTAGAAAACTTCTAACATCTCTTTGACAATTTGGAATAGGTAACTTGGAGATGACTTCAACTTTTGATTTATCAACCTTAATCCCATCTCCTGAAATATGATGTCCTAAAACAATACCTTCAGTAAACATCATAAAGCATTTTTCATGGCTTAATGAAAGGTTTGTTTCTTTACATATTATAAGAACTTTTTCCAAATTTTCTAATGGCTCTTCAAATGAATTACCATAAACTGTAAAATCATCCATATAAACCTCTACACAATCATGGATTAGATCAGAAAAAATTCCTAGTACTGCTCTTTGGAATGTTGCAGGTGCATTACATAACCCAAAAGGAAGCACTCGGTAGGCAAAAGTTCCCTATGGACAAGTAAATGTGGTCTTATCTTGATCTTCAGGTGCTACCTGAATTTGATTATAGCCACTAAAACCATCCAAAAATGAAAAGTACTTTTTACCTGCTAATGTATCTAATACCTGATCAATAAAAGGCAAAGGAAAGTGATCCTTCAAACTTGCTTTGTTCAATTCCCTGTAATCAATGCATACCCTCCATTTACCATTCTTTTTAGGTACTATAACCAAAGGAGAAACCCATCGGCTATCTGAAATTGGATAAATGAAGTTTACATTGAGTAGTTTTTGGAGCTCTTCTTTCACTATCTCTCTAAGATTTGGATTCATCCTTCTTTGAGGTTGTCTGATTGGTCTATTGTTTTCCTCAATATAGATATGATGGATGCAAGTCTTAGGATCAATACCTTTCATGTCAGTATACTCCCATGCAAATGCAGTAGAATGTTTTTGCAAGATTTTGATTAGTTCTTTTTGTTGTGACTCTTCCAAATGTTTGTTGATATTCAATGTTTTTTCTGGAAAAATCTCAATGATAGAACTACCAAACTCTTCCATAGAGTAGAGAGACATTTGTCTTGATGATAAATATTCTATGTCAGATTCCAACTGAAATTGTGTGGGGTCATATTCTGAAGATGTCTCAAAATTTTCTAATGTGTTCAGAATTTGACTATCCTCACTGATTTGAGAAATGGTAAAGACAGGTTGTATAGTGTCCTCATCATCAACCCATTCATTGTCTCCTACTTCTGTGATTGCTTTTGCTGGAGGATACAAATTGAATTTCTTTGTCAAATTACCATTAGAAATGTACATATCCCTAGATCTACAACTAATGAAAGCATCAGCTGTGGCTAGCCAAGGTCTTCCTAAGATAAGTGGTTGCCCTCCTAGATTACTCTTGGGAGTCAAAATCATAAAATCTACTGGATATTCCCAAGAATCTAAGGAGACTGAAATATCTTCTAATACACCATCTGGTTTAATAATTGATCGATCTGCAAGTTGCGGTAAAGTAGGTGTAAAAAGAAGGTTAGGAAGTTTTAGCTGGTCCATAGTCTGTCTACTCATAATGTTGATAGTAGCCCCTAAGTCAATCAATGTGTTTGGAATTTCTATCCCATTTATATGTGTCTTGACAATTGGACTTCCTGGATCTACATACTTCTGCATAGTAATTTTTCCCATCATAATATCTGCAATCTTTCCTACCAGGTGGATTCTTCTTGTGTCTTTTAGTTTCCTTCCTGGTCTTTTGAAACTCAACTCCTTTATGGTTTTTGCTAGAATAGGAATCTCTCGAATAGCTTGTAGCAAGGGAATCTTGATACAAAAATTCTTCAATTCGTCTAGAAAGTCATAGTTAGACAACAAGATTTGTTTTTCCACCCCCTTGTCAATTTGTAGTCTTTCAGGAAAAGGAGGTGTAGATGAAGATGTAGGTTGCTCAACTATAGGAGTTATGGGTGTTGACTTTTCTTTTTCTTTTTGAATGTTTGAATTTTGAAGAGATTCTTCCTCAGAATCCTTATTGACTTGAAGAGAATCCTCCTCAGAGGTATCTTTCTCTTGAATATCTATAGAAGGTTTTTCTAAAACTCTACCAGATCTGAGTTGTACATCGTTGAGAGGAACAATCATATAGGTAGGAAATTGTTGTCCTTCTACCATATAAGTAGTTAGAGGATTCTTATTGTTAGGATTTGGCAATGGCTGAGCTGGAAGTTGATTTGTCTTCTGTTGGTATGGGAGCATGAGTTGAGGATTTGTATTTTGTTGAGAAGGTTGTTGTTGTGGAAATGGCAATGAGAGTTGTGGATTTTGGCTTGGAAATTGTGGAGCTTGTTGATTTTGAAAAGATGGAGGATATTGATAAAATTGAGCAAATCTCCCATAAGGATTTTGCATCCCTTGTACCCATGGTTGATATGGATTCTGATGTTGGGGCCAAGGTTGTTGCCAAGGATTCCAATTTGGTGGGGTTTGAAAATTCATAGGGTTGTTAAACCCTTGAGTTTGTTGTCCCTACCAAGGTCTTCTTGCAACAAAACAGAGAGATTCTACTGAATTTGGGTCTTCTTGAAAGACAGCTTTGAGTCCAGGAATTGAAGGACATTCCTTGATCTCATGATTCTCTGAGAAAATCATACATGTTTCTACAACTTTTGCATCCAAGGGACATTCCCTTAAAGCATTTTTCTTCCTACATTTTGGACAAAAGATGGCTAAAGCATCTATTTCTGCTTTCTGCTTGTTTTGGATTTTAAGGGTGCCTAGTTGTTCACTAAGGCTCCCTAAGATATCAGTTTTGAACTCATCATGCATGTTACCAATCTCTGCCCTACTTACTGATCCAATTGTAGATTTGTTAGCCCTAATAAGAGAAGGATCCCTAGGCCCTTTTCCTGTTTTAGATTTTCCCCTTGAGAGATGGACACATAGTTCTGTTATATCACGAAGTGGAAGTTGAGAAATGTCTCCTTTCCCCATCATGTTTAAAATATCTATCCATTCATCTCTGATGGATTTTAATATAAGGGCTTTCAAAGTTTCATCATCTAAGTTGCTCATCTTTGCTCTTTTTAAGTTGTATTGAAATATTTCAAGTAAATCTTCCAAATTTTCATCTTCTTTTTGCATCATTTTGAATACCTCATCCTTGTGATTGGTGGGCATACAATAGTCCAAGTATCTATCCAAAAATGTTTGTTTCATATCATTCCAAGTCTTAATAGATAGAGTGGCTAATCCCATGAACCATTTCAAAGCAGATCCCTTCAATGTTGAAGGAAACAGTTTGAGTTTTTGAGAATCTTCCATATAGTCATAAGTTCGGCACACAACTTCAAACTCAAACAGAAATGTTTCGGGATCCTCACTTCGCAATCCATAAAAGTTAGGGAGAACAGATGGTGAGATATTTTTCATTGTTGCATGAGTTTCCTCATCAACTATAGGGAATCCAAACAAATTGTCTCCTTCCCTATTTCTACCATTATTTTCTCCATTATTATCTTCACCATTGTTGTCTCCATTGTTTCCTCCTCCTCTACCTCTACCTCTAAATCCATCTATTATTTCCTCTGCCATGATAGTTTCTTTAGAGTCCTTAAAGTCCTCTGATTCTTCTATCAAGGGAGGATGAGAGGGAGTCTCTTCCTTTTCTAAATGAGATTTGGTAGGTGGTATAGGAGAATCCTCTAATTCAGCTACTCCTTGAATTCAAAAATCTTAAGGCTAGGGGTAGATGGTGGTGAATCTTGTCTATGCCTTGAAGAAGATGGAGTTGTGAAAATCGAACTCTTGGCTTTAGCTATAAACCTTCCCCTAGAATCTCTTGCTCTATGCATGTCATTTTTTTATTTTTTAAAAGTTGGGCTAATAATTCTCTTTCTGATCTTCCAGGTCACACTAGGTGCAAGAAGAGAGCATACTTAAGAAATTACTGAACCAATAACTCTCTTTTCTGATCCTCCAGATCACACTAGGTGCAAGAGGAGAGCATACTTCAAGAAGTTATCAAGTTTTCCCTTCTTTTATGATTTTGTTTTTTTTTTTTTAAGAAATTGGCTACCTAATTACACTTCCCCGGCAACGGCGCCAAAATGTTTGGTCAATTTAGTGTGTCCTAAATTGTTGAATTTAATTTTTCAATCCGATATTGCATTCATGGAGTCTATCCCGAGTCCCTTTGTACCCCGCTATAGCCCTCCATCCTTCATTGCTTGGTCTCTCTCTTGTGTCGCACCTTATGACCTTCAGTCCCACTGTCCCCTATCCCTTATGATATTGTGTCAGTCACTGCCATGTCATTCATGCCCTTTATGCTCTAACAAGGGAAGTCATCCATTCGCTACTCAGTCCTTTCCATTTCACCATCATCATTAGTGTCAGTCTGTCCGTCGCTCTACTATTTTATCTCGTGCCTTAGTTGAGGATCTCTCATTGCCTCAATTATGGCGGACCTCCTTCTGTCGACATCAGCTCATTCATTCCAAAAGTCGGGTCTAGAGGGCGGTGTACCTTGGTTCCAGCTTCCACTCTTGTTCGGTGCCTCGGATCAGGCAAAGGGATCTCTCATTTCCCTTTGACTTGATTGTTTCTCTAGCTCCTTTCAGCTTGACCGAGATCCGTATACTTGATGGTTCAGTGATACAGCAGCAGCTCTTGATGATTCCCAGGTGTGTGTAAGATGTCTCAACCCTCATGAGGGGGTGGCCCTGCAGGTAGCCCCCCACATGCCCGGATGACCTCCTCCTTGCAGCCTTTGATGCAGCTCCAGATATTTGATGATGTTGGCCTTCGCCACTTGCAGCGCCTCTTTGATTCGTATGCATCGCCCGGACGAGAGCTCCTCTCATTTGCTGTGGGGCATTTGGGTTGTATTTGTATCTCATGTACTCAGATATTATTGTATAAGTCCTGGCTGTTATCCCAGGCACATCATGTATGTGGGATTCCTCATTGTATTTTTATCTAACTCATGATTATGTCGACTGTACTTTATGGTTTGGTCCCTTGTTTACTGGACACACTATTCTTTTGTACTTTGTCTCAGCGGGCATAGGTATGCCTCCCCCGCCGCCTTCAGCACAGGTACCCTCTCATAAAAAGAGTCTTGTTGCACCTGCGAGTCTCGTCTCCTCAGGGTCTAGTTCTTCCGCACACTATCTACCTTACATTTCTCCGACTTCCCTTTTGTTGTACATGTTCTGGGTGATTGAGTTTCATTAGTTTCATAATGTACTTGGCTATACGATCTGCTTCCTAACACTTAGACGCTGGGGGGCAATCGTTACACCATTTTTTTCGTCATCTAACCTATTATCATTAGATGGACCTAAGTACACCATGTAAGACCAATTTTACCCTAAGTAAAATTGCTTTCACTATGTAAAATAGCTTAATAAACCACATTTATTAGGTTGTTTATGGTCTAAATAGGAAACCCCAAAAGGAAATATTAAACAAACCTATTTTGTTTGATTTTTCTCATGGAATAATTAATTAAACCATAATTTAATTATTATTCCTAGTCATGTTTAACCCAAAACAAAGAAATTAATAAGATAAACCTTCATTTATCTTATTATTTTCTAGGAATAATTATTTAAATCTTATTTAGATAATATTCCTCAGTTAAATACGACTAAATTACCCACAAATAATTAAATAAATCATTATTTATTTAATTATCTTTCAACCACTTCCTTAAATAATTAAATAAACCATTATTTATTTGATTACCTTTTAACCGCTTCCTTAAAAAGATAAATAAATCATTTATTTATTTATTTTTGACAAATTAAGGGATTTGACCCAAGTCAAATACCTTTTCCCTCCAACAAATATAATAAAATATTCCATAAAAAGTGGATCTAGATCTAGTTAACCCATGCACCAAGATCTAGAATGACCCAATATTTTGTTATAAATGGGAGGGTTTTTCCTACCATTCTTCACCTTTTGCTGCCTATTAGATCACTCTGGATCTATACACTTGGTCACTCTTTTCTACCATTTGTTGTGTGAGCTCCCTTTGAGTTCTATTCTTTGTGTGAGTTTTCTACACCAAAAAGAGAGAGAAATCTTAGATCTGAAGTGCTGAGGACTTCCAAGAACCCATCCCACTGAGGAGAATTGGATACGCCTTCTTGTTTTCCTCCCAGGTGCCCAATTAATACAAAAATTCTTTCAAAATTTGTTCTTGTCTTGTCTATTGGTATATGGAGCAAACCCTTGTTTTTTCTCAAGCACGTCTTTCTATGCATAGATCCGGTTTTTTGCAGCTCTTGTCTTGATCAATTAACTGCAGATCTGAAGATATTGGCAGCCACTTTTGTTGTTAGGGCTATTAGTTATGCGTAGCTAAAGTGGTCCTTTTTCGTACACTTCGACAAAGGATTCATACTAACAACATGCTTGACATGCTCTTCACGAGTCTTACTAAAAATCAGAATATCATCTAAGTAGACTATGATAAAATCATCAAGGTATGGTTGCAACACATCATTCATAACTCTCATGAACGTGGAAGGTGCATTGCAAAGAAAAAACGGTAAAACTAACCATTCAACCAACACTTGTTTTGTCTTGGAAGAAGTTTTCCAAATATCATCTTCAGCAATCCTTATCGTGATCATGTTCAAATCTCAGAAATCCAAAAACATGCGCCTTGTCCCATATTTCTTTGGAACCAAGATAATAGGAGATCCATAAGGAGTTGTGTTGTTAATTTTTGAAACTAGGGTCAAATTCCATATTGGACAGCTTCGATGATTAAGATAATAAGTTAATTAGATTCCTTTGTTCAAGAGGATCAAAATCGACCTATAGATCGCCCCAATCAATTAAGTAGAAGTTAAGCTATGAATTATTTTATTGTTTCATGGGTCAGCCTAACCGCATGTTAATTCGGTCAAAGCCCCAAGCGGTCTCTCACAAAGTTATAAATAGAAGCGACCCCAATTTCATTTACACACATTTTCTCATGAGATATCCTCCATGCTATTTTGGTTTTGGTTCGTATTTTATGTTTCTAGCTCACACAAGTACGTCAAGAGGTGCTCATGCAAAGGGTCGTGATCACAAACATGATCTCACATCATATCTAGGTAATCTGAAGTAGAACCGTAGGCAAAGAGAGATGAGGTAGAAGCCTAGTTGAGCATATCCATGGGTTGGGTGTGTTATTCCTACAGCTAAGGACCCCAGAGCTGCTGGCACATCTTGTTAAGTGTGCGGCCAATATTCTGAGTTCAGACTAGGCTGATATGAAGTGGAGCCACGAGCACAAAGTGTCCTATTAGAGGAAAAGGACCCCTGAGCCACGGGAAAAGCATGTTAATGAGGTAGACTATATATTTTCTGGGTAGATCCGATTTGATTCACAATCAGTTGATTTCATGGTGCTTCCAGACATCAATCATTCAGTCACAGTTGAGTCATAACAGTCATTGATGGTCTCCTGGATTCAGATCTAGGACTTTAGAGTTAAAATCACTTGGTGGTCTATCATATCTGTGTTTTGATATTATAGATATGATGATCTATAGATCAGATCTATTTGTTTCCGCTGCAAGATGTATCTACAATCCTCATTCATTATCATTCGTATTCATCAGTTTACTACAGCCAGTGTCAATGCATTTCAGTTATCATATTTAGGATCCTTCATGCAAAAGTATGGTTATGGTTTTATTGCGTGTATGCTAGTTTTTTTTCTGCATTGTAAAGATATGTATCTATGGATCATTTTACTCTTATTGTTGAATCATTTTATAATGATCTAAGAAGAATAATTTTCAAGGGTTTTCCCTGTAGTGAGTTTTTCCTTGGTCTCGGACTAATCTTGGTGTCTCTATGTTTTCATGCTTCTCTTCTTTTGCTATTGTATCTTCCGCTACTTAGATGATGATGGTGGTGGTGGTATTTTTCTTTCCGCATAGTTTCATATTCTGATGGTTAATAATATACATATGTACAGTGGTATAATTATTTGGAGTGAACTTAACATGTTATTGAAGAAATGTAACAATCAAAGTGAAGAACAATTCTGCTATATGAAAAATTAACATGGTATAAAAGACACTTGAAGAAAATCCATGGAGATCACCCCAAGGAGACATTTTTATGGAAGAAAGAAGAGGATGATCTAGGCCTAAAAGAATTCTAGGGTATGAAGAAAAACCTAGGAATTTAGTGGATAAGGGTTTGAGAGAAACCCTGGTTTATGGTAAATTCTGGAGATTTGGAGTATGAAACCCTCGCATAGCCTTTGTAAAGGTACTCAAGTACTTGGATTGATTTGATAGCTGACCTGGGTATTGATAAAGTTGTTGATTGAAGGAATCATTTTTTTGTGGTCATTGGATGGATCTTGAAGGTTGGTTCGAGAGGGAGAGGATCATCTATCATTGAAGATAAGTATTCATGGACTTATAACCTTACTCTTGTTTACACTTATGGATCTAATTTCTATGATTATTGTTTCTAGTCGTTACTTCTTGCATGTATATTTGAGCACCTCGGTATTTATAACCTTCATGATGGAATGTGACGAGTGGATCTCTCTTGAAGATATTTTTAAATGTAGGTAAATATGGCTAGATCTGGAAAAGATAAATATAACTAGATCTGGAAAAGGTAAAGAGACACTTGACCACTACAAGTTTCCTATGTGAAGGTGCACAAGTAATACCACAAGGCATGCATGGTATATTATTTTAATATTATGATTTAACTACAACATTGGATGAATAGGTAAGCACTACAGTATATTGAGAATGTCTACTTCTCATATGGTTCATTCATGCATATAAGATTGATTTGGATTTATGTTTTCTATGATGAAATGGTGCACCTGGTAGTGAATGTTTTGATCTTGATTTTGTAAGAGTAATTGATGTGACTGGTGATCTTGGATATAATGGCATAACTTGATCTATTATTTTTTATATCTTGATTAACTCTAGTGGATGGTATTATTGACTCTTGATATGTATAATATATGTTGGATCTCTTAGAAAAGTTATCTCATTTATATGCTATTGATAATTCTTGTGATAAGCATGATGAAATCTCATGGAAAAAGAGTGATTGCACTTTATTGGTATGTTGAATATCTAGCCTGATCCTATTGATTATGATATGAATTATATTATCAACCATGATGATAGAGGCTTATCTATGATATTTATGTTTCAGATCTTTGACTATCTGCAGTTATAGAATGTCATGAAATTAAATGCTCTAACTTGATGCATTGTTATTGGTATCATAAGATTGTGTTGTCACATCATCCTGTTGCCCTAGTGTTTCAATTCCAACCCTTGATGGAAGACTGATGACATGATCTTGATGATCATGATAGATACGTGTTTATGATATAATAGATATGCTATTGCGTGACTCCATGAAAGACAAGTTGATGACATGAATGAAGTGGATTCTCATTCAGAGGGAGAATTTCTCTCCTAAAATATTCTTACTCATCTTGCCAATATATGTTTTATTATGGTTTATGGATATATGAAAGTGATTAATCCACAACAAAGGTCTGAGCCTCACTCATGCAAAGGCTCATAGATGTGACTATTATTGATAGACACATAATTGAAATTGTGTACAATGAATTCGGTCTATAATCTCAATCCATAAATCTCTTATTTGTCTTGCCATTGTAAACTGATTTTTGGAATTGCTGGAATTGAGCATGAAATCAGATGGTCACTTGGAAGATGTCAGTTCTACAGATGCCAGTAATATCTGTCAGCAGAGAAAGTTTGTATGTTTGAAACAAACGTGTGTGTGTAGCTGACCGATACATTCATATGGATATGTCATTATGTTTGAATATTTTTCTACATGCTTTGGCTGATTGATATTGATAAACTGTGTTTGGTACTTTTGACATGATACTTAAGGATTGAGATATGTCTAGAATTATAGATCTTACCATGATCGCACATGTGGATTTGACATGATTTGATCTAGCTATAGTTGATCTTTATAGATGGCATTTCTATGTGGGTATAGTGATATTTAGTGTCATATGTGAGTATACAGAAGTATGGTTATGTATTGGAATCCTTGTTCCTAGCCAAATATACCCTCCGAAAAACTTTGGATAAAAATCCTTCATTTCAAATTCTATACCCAATCATCATTTAAGCGGTTAAAAGGCTGAAGTGTTTGATTTTCTTACGTCACCCAGCCAAATCATTTAATGATGATTTTTTAATCCGTTGTAAAAAAATCTCCGCAGTATTTTCACTCATTGATTTGTTTTCTTCACCTCACTTTATTAACTCGTTCCGTAACCACTCCCTATTACTCCATCCCGTAGCCAACCCTTCATCATTTCATTCTGTAAAACAGAGGTATCTCTATCACCATGAGCATAGGTATACCAGTTTGAAATTGGAAGCCGTTGTCACTGTGAAGCAAAAGTATATCAGTTTGAGGTATATTAGTTTGAAATTTGAAGCCACTGTCACTGTGAAGCAAAAGTATATCAGTTTGAGGTATATTAATTTGAAAGTTGAAGCCACTGTCACTGTGAAGCAAAATTATATCAGTTTGAAATCTGAAGCCACTATCACCGTGAGGTAGAGGTATATTAATTTGAAAGTTGAAGCACTAACACCGTGAAGCAGAGAAATATCAGTTTGAAGGTTGAATTCATTGTCTCCGTGAGCAGAAAGAGTACTAATCTGAAGATTGAAGAAGAAATTATGGGCCTCATCGTGAGAACTGAACCAGTGGGCACAAAATACCTGGAAGGATACCCTCAAAGCAGAGAAATGTTGCAACAGGAAGGATGGCTACAATTCCTTGAGAAATTTAATGGCTTCCACAAATAATTTACTAAAACATTCGCAAGGTCATTCAAAGGAGCCGAGGTTGAAGTTGGAGATGTTAAATTCACTATCACAGAGGTTTTTATTGCAGAAGCAACAGGATTGCTTAGACATGGAGAAAGATGGTTTAAGAACAAAGAATTTCATAATGAATCATGGAATAAAATCCTCAAATCACTAGGTATGGATGTCATTGTGTTTAAAAAGGGAATTCCAAGCTCTGCATTAAAGAATAAATGGAGAAACATATTGCTTATTCTACAAAAATTTATCACTTGTGAAGGTAGATATGGTACTTTCTATGTTTACCATATTAGGTTGATAATGCATTTCTTAGAGGAAGAGATAAATTTGCCCTATTTCTTGCTTCAAAGTTTAAAAAAGATGACTTCAAGTGTTCAAAGGAGAGTCCAATTCCTAGAGACAACTCTATACCTCATGGCTTGGTTAAGATTTTAATTGAACACCATTTAGCCAAAACAAAAGATACTTGGGATAATTTCTTGGTGAGAAATCACTTTGAGGAACCAAAAGAGCCTTCACCTGAACATCAGCCTACAAAGAGAAGCAGAAAATGGAGAGCCTCTAAAATTGAAACTGATAAAGAAATTCAAGAAAGTAGTGAAGAAATAATCTCTGAGAAGTTGACTCAAATTAAGAGACAGCTTAAGGAAGAGAGGGTAATCAGAAAGTTTGCTACAGAAAAAGGAGAGGGATCATCCCAGCCAAGAAGAAGCCATAGACTCAGGGGGAAACTAAGGAAAACACAGATCAAACAAACCGGGGTGATAAACATAGAAGATGAGGAAATATCTATTGAAGAAGATGTTGAAGAAGATTTTGATGAAGAAGCCCCTGAAATTGACCCTGCACAGCAAGAGATTTATAACTATGTTGAAACATTGGAAAGGAAAGCTTCAGAGAGTAGAGATAGAACCCCTAGTCCTCCACTGTCCAAAATAGATGTGTTAAGAAGAGATAGGTATGAGCTGGAAGTACTTAATAGACATATCAAAACTGAGAATGATATTCTGAAGGAACAAGTCAAACTCAAAACCAGTATGAACTCAACCCTGTCACTACAAATGGAGAAAGTGGAAAGGGCTAATGAAAAGTTAAAAAAGAGGAACAGGAAGTTAATCAGGGCACTTACCAATTTAAGGTTCAAGCTAATCATCAGGAAGCCCAAAAGACCTTTAACTTCCAGGCAAAGAAGAAGAAGAGGGTTGGATGTTCTTGCAGAAGTCTCTGAGTTTATGGAATAAGTTGCATGAGTACATGCAAGAAGTCAGCAGTGGGGGTATGTTGAGCCCCAAGATTGTTCTTTCTTTCATCTTACTTCACTCCATTTTCCTTTTTCCATTGTTATCCCAGGCCCAAATGATCAATGAAATTAGTTAAAATTACTTTTAGAATGAATAACATGGCTGACGTGCTAAGTTTTGTGATTTTGTCATTGTAATGCATTTTGAACTGAAATTAGCTACAGAATGCAGACATTTCGTAGCTAACCAAAAATTCTGTAGCTGTCTTCACGTTCAAGCATGTTCCAAGTGTCCTCTCAGGAAAATCCACACATGGGTTTATTCCACATCATGTCCTCAACGTTTGTTGCTCACCATGAAGAATGAACTGTATTCTGGACGTGGTTTTGTACGTGGGAACTCATACAAGGAGGCAGACTCCTAATAGGACAAGGACAGTCCAGATGTCCTTTGTCCCTTTACGCTGCCATCTTTAAAGTTATAGTACGATTTTGATATGAAAAGACAATGATCCCCGTATTGTTGCAAGTTCTGTTATGAAGATTTGTTATAAATGTACTCGGGAAACCGAGAGACAAGCTCTAGATTTTGATTAGATTTCATGGATTGACTGCTATTTTTCTGAAGACCGAGAATACTCTGTTTTAAGTTATTTTCCTTTAATGAAGAAGACAGCATTGCTTTGAACGCGTTGAGTTGATTTTGAGTTAGATTCCGTCTGGTGGTAGAGGGCCCCTGCCTCCTGAGCGGCTTTACTTTCGTAATTTAGATAAGTATCTTAGTTCGTTTTCACGTTTTTGAAGTTTGAGTTCATATTTAATTTCATTAGTCACTATAGCTATACTTTTTCTAAGAAACTCTTCCAAAAAATCATGATAGTGAATGAGAAATGGCTGTAGTGTTATAGATTTTATTTGCAATTCCTTTTGTTCATTATCACAGTTGAACTTATTCTAGTAAACTCTTCCAAAAAATGATTATGATGACTAAGGCATGACTGTGATAATGAAGGTTTTAGTTGTTTGTTTACACTAAGTAGCATAGCTGATCTTACTCTTAAAACGCTCTTCCAAAATATCATAACAATGGGTAGGAAATAGCTGTGATGTCTTAGTTTTTAATTGTAATTGCTTTCAGTTTTCATGTTTGCATTTGTATTGAATTGTACAGCCAAGATTTTTCTAACAAGTTCTTCCAAAATACCATTCATGATGGACAAAATAGGCTGTAGAATTCCATAGATTAATTGCATGATAACTTAGTTAGGGTACTCCGGAGTCAAATTGCATTCAATTCATGCTCTGTTATTCCATTTTAAGTTTGATAATGGCTTGTTAGTTTAGCACTGTTTATTGTAGACTGGTAGCACTTTAGTTCAGTTCTAGCTCAGCTCACTGTATTTACATTCCACATTTAGTTGTCATCCATTGCATATTAAATTACATTAGTTGTTAAACTTAAACACCACGGCCTTCATTATTTACAAAACCTCTTTTGTTCTAAACCTATAATTAACTCATAATCATCTGGACAGAAGATAGTAACAGTCCAAGGCCTGGAGTACTTTTGCAACATTTTTACCATTTCACAAACAAACCTTTCCTCAAAAGACTATTCTAAAAATCAATAACTTTTGAGTGAAGTTTAGTGGTGTTAAACTAAGTTGCAGAATAGAATTAGGGGCTAGTTTTAGAGTAGAGATCTTTTTATGTTACAAATATTCTTTTCCAGATATGTTTCACAAACCTTTAATCATGGATGAGATGTTGTGTCATTACAAGTTGATTGTTTGATTGTTTAGTTAGGAGAATTTTTACACTTAGCTGCCCATTCCTCAAGCTCTTCCAAAATATCCTTAATGAATGGATTGGACAAGTTAAGTTTATGTTGTGATTCATTTTCTTGAAGTCATTATCAAGCTTTGTATTCTGCTTAGTCATAGTTTAAGTTTGGTTCTGTCTCAGTAATTGCATTTGTCATTTGTCATCATCAATTTAGGCTTCACTCTGTTTTTTTTAACCAGTAGCTTCTTTCCATCAGCATTTAGTTCTTTCCCTTGTGAACATAAAACCATAAAAATACCAAAAACATCATAAAACACTAGACACAACGCAGTAAGAAACAAACACCTAGGCACATACAGTGCACCTCACTTCAACAGTTTACCAACCCTGGTTGACAATTAAGTGAACTCAATTTAGGAGACTAGGTTGAGCCCAAACATTTTGGCGCCGTTGCCGGGGAAGTGAAAACTAGGTAACCTTTGTTTCTTAACTCCCAAAAAAAATTATATGCGTAGAGAGAGAGACTCAAGGGGTAGATTCATAAGCAGCAGAAACAAAATTTTGATTCCTAGAACACCACTTGTTTCACCTAGACCAAGAGCTAGTACACCTTCAACTCAGACCCACATTCCAACCTTTACTGATCCTGGACTTCTAGAAGACCTAATATTAGATATTCCATTAGAGAAACCTTCCACTTCATCCACTGAACCTACCTTAGAAGAAGATCCAAAGACTCCTGTTAGGGACACAAACTTTTCCACTTCCACAGGAGAATCAACCATGGCAAAAGAAGGGGGAGGAGAAGTCTTTAATGGAGAACACACATTATTTGGAGGTAGAGGTAGAGGTAGAGGAGAAGGAGATAGAGGTGCAGAAGGAGAAAGAGGTAGAAGAGAAATGGGAAGCTCTTTTGGGTTCCCTATAATAGATGAAGAAACCAACACAACCATGAAAAACATTTCACCCTCTGTCCTTCCAAACTTCTATGGACTTAAAACTAAATATCCTGAAACCTTCCTATTTGAATTTGAAATCCTGTGTAGAACTTATGACTACTTACAAGATGCTCAAAAACTTAAACTATTTCCTTCAACATTGAAAGGAGCAGCATTGAAGTGGTTTATGAGTTTGATCAACAGTTCTATTAGGACATGGGAAGATATGAAATAAGCATTTCTAGAGAGGTATTTGGATTATTGTATGTCGGTCAATCATAAGGAAGAATTGTTTAAGATGTTACAAAAAGAAGATGAAAACTTGGAAGATTTGTTGGAGATATTTCATTACAACATCAAAAGAGCAAAAATGGAAAACTTAGATCAAGACACCTTAAAAGCTCTTTTGTTGAAAACAATTAGGGATGAATGGTTGGATATCCTTAACATGATGGGAAAAGGGGATATATCACACCTCACATTACCTGAAATATCTGAGTTATGTATCAACCTTTCAAGAGGGAAATCTAAAACTGTAAAAGGTCCAAGAGATCCTGCTCTTGCAAGGGCAAGTAAGTCTGCTTCTGGGACAGTAAGTAGGTCAGAAATAGGACATATGCTTGATGATTTCAAATCTAACATCTTAGGGAGTCTTAGTGAACAAATAGACACCCTTAAGATACAAAACAAGCAAAAAGCTGAATCTGATGCCTTAGCAATCTTTTGTCCCAAATGTAGAAAGAAACATGTCTTGAGAGAGAGTCCTTTGGATGTAAAAGTTGTAGAGACCTGTGTCATTTGTTCTGAAAAACATGAGACCAAGAATTGTCCTTCCCTTCCTAGTCTCAAAGTTGTCTTTCAAGAGGAAACTCCTACAGATTCCACATAATCTCTCAATTTTGTCTCTAGAAGGCCTTGGCAAGGACCTCAAACACAAGGATTCCATGATCAAATGTATAACCAACCTCCACCTTGGAATTCTTGGCAGCAACCTTGGCCTCAATTTCAAAATCAACCTCAAGCTTGGGCACAAGGAGCACAAAATCCCTATGGAAGATACTCTCAGTATTATCAGTATCCACCATCCTATCCACCATACCCACATTTTTATCCACAAAATCCTCAACAACATCATCAGAACCTACCACATCAAAATCAACCACTTCCATTACCATTTCCTCAAAAATCAAATCAGTTGCCTGCTCAACCCATACCAAACCCCAATAATAAAAATCCTCAGAACACATACATGATAGAAGGCCAAAAGTTTCCAACTTATTTAATTACTCCTTTAGACCTTAGTGATGTTCAACTTAGGTCTGGAAGAATACTTGAAAAGAGGAAACCTTCTGTGATCATACAAGAACAATATAACTCTGAGGAAGACTCTCTACGGGTGAATAAAAGTCTTGAGGAAGACACATCTTTTCAAGACCCAAACACTGAAAAATTAAAGCAAAAAGATCCAATAATTTCAACTCCTGTATTAGAGCAACCATCCACATCTACTTCTATACCTCCCTTTCCAGAAATATTACAAATTGATAGAGGTGTAGAAAAACAAATTATGGTGCCTAATTATGATTTCCTAGATGAGCCGAGAAATGTTTGCATTAAAATTCCATTATTACAATCCATCAAGGAAATTCCAATTTTAGCCAAAACAATAAAGGAGTTGAGCATGAAGAAAACAAGAAAAAGAATAAGAGAAACAAAGAAAATTCAACTGGAAGGAAAAATAGTAGACATTATGATGGGTAAGATTGCTATTCCAAAGTATCTTGACCCAGGAAATCCAGTTGTTAAAATTCACATCAATGGAATTGAAATCCAAAACACACTCATTTATTTAGGAGCAGCAATCAATATTATGAGTAGACAAATCATGGATAAACTGAAACTTCCTAATCTTCTCTTTACACCCACATTATTACAATTAGCATACAGATCTGTGATCAAACCTGATGGGGTAATAGAAGACATTCCAGTGTCCCTAGATTCTTGGGAGTACCCTGTGGATTTCATGATCCTAACTCCTAAGAATAATCTAGGAGGACATCCTGTTATAATAGGAAGACCTTGGTTGGCTACAGCTGATGCTTTTATTAGTTGTAGATCCGGTGATATGTACATCTTTGATGGTAGTTCAACTAAGAAATTCACTTTATATCCTCCAGCTAGGACAATTACAGATCTAGATGACACTCAATGGATAGAGGATGAAGAAGATTTACAACCTCTCTTCACAATTTCAGAAATTAGTGAAGATAATCAAATTCTGAATACTCTAGAAAACTTTGAATCCTCTTCAGAATACAAACATGAACCATTTCAAGAGGGATCCAACATTGAGTTTTTGTCATCAAGACAGATGTCTCTACATTCTATGGATAAATTTGGCAGCTCTACAAGTGAGATATTTCCAGGCAAAACTTTGAATATAAACAAGAACCTAGAAAAATCTCAACAAGAAGAGTTAGTCAAGATATTACAGAGACATTCTTCTGCATATGCATGGGAGTACACTGACATGAAAGGGATAAGCCCCAAGACTTGCACTCATCACATCTATATAGAGGAAAATTGTAAACCAATCAGACAACCTCAAAGACGGATGAATCCAAATCTTAGGGAGATTGTTAAATAAGAATTGCAAAAATTGTTAAATGTCAACTTCATCTATCCCATTTCAGATAGTCAGTGGGTTTCTCCTTTGGTAATTGTGCCAAAGAAAAATGGTAAATGGAGGGTATGTGTTGACTACCGAGAATTAAACAAAGCTACCCTTAAAGACCATTTTCCCTTACCTTTCATAGATCAAGTGTTAGATACATTAGCTGGCAAAAAGTACTTCTCATTCCTAGATGGGTTTAGTGGTTACAACCAAATCCAAGTAGCACTTGAAGATCAAGACAAAACCACATTTACTTGTCCTTGGGGTACCTATGCTTACCGAGTATTTCCATTTGGATTATGCAATGCACCTACAACATTCCAAAGGGCAGTATTAGGAATTTTTTCAGATCTAATACATGATTGTGTAGAGGTATACATGGATGATTTCACAGTTTATAGAAACACATTTGAAGAAGCCTTAGCAAACTTGGAAAAAGTTTTAAAGAGATGTCAAGAAGCAAATCTTTCACTTAGTCATGAGAAATTTTACATGATGTTTACTGAAGGTATTGTTTTGGGGCATCACATTTTAGGGGATGGGATTAGAGTTGATGAGTCAAAAGTTGAAGTCATCTCTAACTTATCTATTCCAAGTTGTCAAAAAGATGTTAGGAGTTTTCTAGGATTTACAGGATATTATCGGAGGTTTATAGAAAACTTCACCAAGATAGCATCTCCACTCTTCAAATTACTTACCAAAGATCGTGAATTCAAATGGAATTCTGATTGCTAGTTAACCTTTGAAACCCTGAAAACAAAAATTTTTGAAGCACTTATTTTAAGAGGACCTAACTGGAAGTTACCTTTTCATATCTCAATAGATGCCTCTGATACAGCTCTAGGAGCAGTATTGGGACAAAAAGACTTGATTCCTTATGCCATCTACTATACCAGTAAAAATTTGACTCCTGCAGAGTTAAACTATACTGTAACTGAAAAAGAGTTTTTAGTTGTTGTTCATGCCATAAACAAATTCAGACACTATATAACAGGCTATGAAACTTTTGTTCACACTGATCATTCTGCAATTATATACTTAATGAACAAATCAATTACTAATGGCAGAGTCATAAGATGGTTATTGCTTTTACAAGAATTCAACATTACCATTCTAGATAGGCCTGGAAAACAAAACACAGTAGCTGATTTCCTATCTAGACTCCAAAACATCAAAGATAACACTCTAGTTGAAGATCAATTTCCTGATGAATATCTTTGTGCAATTTCTACTCAAACTCCTTGGTTTGCTGACATTGCTAATTATTTAGTTTCAGGAAAATTTCCTTCAATAATGAATGCAAGAGATAAAATAAAAATCATTTATGACAGTGCAAAATATTCATGGGTTGCTAATGAGTTGTACAAGACAGGTCCAGATTTGATCATTAGGAGATGTGTTCGGGAAGATGAGATGCCCGAGATTCTCAAAGCATGTCATGATGAACCTTGTGGCGGACACTTTGCTGATAAGAGGACAGCCTATAAGATCCTTCATTTAGGATATTATTGGCCATCCTTGTTTAAAGATGCTAAAGAGTATGTAAAAAGGTGTGACAGTTGCCAAAGGGTAGGGAAACCTTCTCCTTCAGGTGAGATGCCATTACAACCTCAGGTACATATTGAACCTTTTGAAAAATGGGCTTTGGATTTTGTAACACCTATTAGTCCTCCATCAAGACAAAAGAAATATATATTAGTTTGCACTAATTATGTTACTAAGTGGGTAGAAGCTAAACCATTACTTGTTGCTAATGAATCATCTGTAGTTACTTTTCTTTTGAGGATATTTTTACTCGTTTTGGTGTCCCAAGGGAAATTGTTACAGATCAAGGAGCTCAATTTACATCAAGGCTAGTGGAGCAAATGATGGAGAAGTACAAAATCAGACATAGAAAATCTACTCCTTATCATCAACAAACAAATGGTCAAGTGGAATCTACTAATAAGGTCATTGAAGGAATCTTAACAAAGACTGTTCATTTACATAGAAGAGATTGGGTAGATAGGCTTCCTGAAGCCTTGTGGGCCTATAGAACTACATGGAGAAACACAACAGGTCATACTCCTTATGAACTTGTTTATGGAAAGCAATTTTTGTTTCCCATAGAGTACCAGATTCAAACTTTCAAAATGGCAGTTCAGCTAGGACTTGATTTAACGGAGGCACAAAAGCATAGATTGGAGAAAATTAATGAATTGGATGAGATCAGACAAGATGCAGTTCAGAAAACAAGTCTAGTCTAACAGCAAAGGACTAGATGGCATGACAAGTACATCAAAGAGAAGAAGTTCAAAGAAGGTGACTGGGTTCTCTTATTTGATTCAAAATTCAAGGATTTTCAAGGTAAATTTCAAACACATTGGCTTGGGCCATATGAAATTGTTGAAATTTTTGACAATGGCGTAGTAAAAATCAGAACAATAGATGAAGAAGAGGTCACTTTTCTTGTGAATGGTCATAGATTGAATTTGTATCAAAAACCACTCTCAAGAGAAGAATTTGTCAAGAAGTTCCACGAAAACAGTGATGTGAAGTTAATGAAGAAGAATCTTTCTTCTTCATCAACTTGATTGAATTTTCTGAAGCATTTCTTTGAAAAAAATAAATAAATAAATAAAGTATAAACATGAAAACCAATCACTGATTGGCATGTTTATACAGAAAAGATAGGGTGAAAATCAGAGTCTTTCTGACACTCTAACTTTTCCATTTTGTTTCTGCAAGCAGCTGTTACAAAATCATAAGTTTAGATCCATTGCACTTATGATCCATCTCATTTCATTTCATTCCATTTACTTATCCATCTATACTCCATTTCATTCATTCATTCATACTTCACTTCATTCCATATTTCATTCATCTCATTTCATATTTCATCCACCTCATTTCCATATCAAAATTTAAAGTTTGATGTTTTTCTGCAAATGAATAACACATGTCATGGATTGCAGGCCATTTCTTATATTTTTCCACTCCATTTCATAAATTGTAATCCATCCCATTCCATCATTCACTTCATACATATCCCATTTTACCATGTTTCATCATCTATCTTCACTCATTCCATATAATATTCCATTTATATTCCAAACCACTCCATTCCATGATTAAAATTCTCTACAGGCACATTCTGCAGCTAAACAGACATTCTGCAGCTAATCAGACTTTCCGCAGCCAGGCAGTCATTCCGCAGCTACAGATCCTGAAGGCACTGATCAACAAACATTTGAATTTCAACAAGATGATCCAATATATCCATGAACAAGAAAAATCAAGAAGGACTATGAAGACTCTTCCAGAGGAGAACAAAGTATACAAAGACCACAAAAAGCAAATGAAAAGCAAAGGTAAAAAGTTCCGATTATAATGGCATTTCATGAAAAACTTTAGTATAGTCTAGTTATGAATCATTCGAAAAGTTGTTTTCATTATGTTTATTGATCATGCCAAATATACCCTCCGAAAAACTTTGGATAAAAATCCTTCATTTCAAATTCTATACCCGATCATCATTTAAGCGGTTAAAAGGCTGAAGTGTTTGATTTTCTTACGTCACCCAGCCAAATCATTTAATGATGATTTTTTAATCCGTTGTAAAAAAATATCCACAGTATTTTCACTCATTGATTTGTTTTCTTCACCTCACTTCATTAACTCGTTCCGTAACCACTCCCTATTACTCCATCCCGTAGCCAACCCTTCATCATTTCATTCTGTAAAACAGAGGTATCTCTATCACCATGAGCAGAGGTATACCAGTTTGAAATTGGAATCCGTTGTCACTGTGAAGCAAAAGTATATCAGTTTGAGGTATATTAGTTTGAAAGTTGAAGCCACTGTCACTATGAAGCAAAATTATATCAGTTTGAGGTATATTAATTTGAAAGTTGAAGCCACTGTCACTGTGAAGAAAAAGTATATCAGTTTGAAATCTGAAGCCACTATCACCGTGAGGTAGAGGTATATTAATTTGAAAGTTGAAGCACTATCACCGTGAAGCAGAGGAATATCAGTTTGAAGGTTGAAGTCATTGTCTCCGTGAGAAGAAAGAGTACTAATCTGAAGATTGAAGAAGAAATTATGGGCCTCATCGTGAGAACTAAACCAGTGGGCCCAAAATACCTGGAAGGATACCCTCAAAACAGAGAAATGTTGCAACAGGCAGGATGGCTACAATTCCTTGAGAAAATTAATGGCTTCCACAAAGAAGTTACTAAAACATTTGCAAGGTCATTCAAAGGAGCCGAGGTTGAAGTTGGAGATGTTAAATTCACTGTCACAAAGGTTTTTATTGCAGAAGAAACATGATTGCTTAGACATGGAGAAAGATGGTTTAAGAACAGAGAATTTCATAATGAATCATTGAAGAAAATCCTCAAATCACCAGGTATGGATGTCACTGTGTTTAAAAAGGGAATTCCAAGCTCTGCATTAAAGAATAAATGGAGAAACATATTGCTTATTCTACAAAACTTTATCACTTGTGAAGGTAGATATGGTACTTTCTATGTTTACCATATTAGGTTGATAATGCATTTCTTAGAGGAAGAGATAAATTTGCCCTATTTCTTGCTTCAAAGTTTGAAATAGATGACTTCAAGTGTTCAAAGGAGAGTCCAATTCCTAGAGACAACTCTATACCATCATGGCTTGGTTAAGATTTTAATTGAACACCATTTAGCCAAAACAAAAGATACTTGGGATAATTTCTTGGTGAGAAATCACTTTGAGGAACCAAAAGAGCCTTCACCTGAACATCAGCCTACAAAGAGAAGCAGAAAATTGAGAGCCTCTAAAATTGAAACTGATAAAGCAATTCAAGAAAGTAGTGAAGAAATAATCTCTGAGAAGTTGAATCAGATTAAGAGACAGCTTAAGGAAGAGAGGGTAATCAGAAAGTTTGCCACAGAAAAAGGAGAGGGACCATCCCATCCAAGAAGAAGCCATAGACTCAGGGGGAAACTAAGGAAAACACAGATCAAACAAACCGGGGTGATAAACATAGAAGATGAGGAAACATCTATTGAAGAAGATGTTGAAGAAGATTTTGATGAAGAAACCCCTGAAATTGACCCTGCACAGCAAGAAATTTATAACTATGTTGAAACATTGGAAAGGAAAGCTTCAGAGAGTAGAGATAGAACCCCTAGTCCTCCACTATCCGAAATAGATGTGTTAAGAAGAGATAGGTATGAGCTGGAAGTACTTAATAGACATATCAGAACTGAGAATGATATTCTGAAGGAACAAGTCAAACTCAAAACCAGTATGAACTCAATCTTGTCTCTACAAATGGACAAAGTGGAAAAGGCTAATGAAAATTTGAAAAAGAGGAACAAGAAGCTAATCATGGCACTTACCCATTTAAGGTTCAATCTAGTCATCAGGAAGCCTAGAAGACCTTTAACTTCCAGGAAAAGAAGAAGAAGAGGGTTGGATGTTCTTGCAGAAGTCTCTGAGTTTATGGAATAAGTTGCATGAGGACATGCAAGAAGTCAGCAGTGGGGGTATGTTGAGCCTCAAGATTGTTCTTTCTTTCATCTTACTTTACCCCATTTTCCTTTTTCCATTGTTATCCCAGGCCCAATTGATCAATGAAATTAGTTAAAATTACTTTTAGAATGAATAACATGGCTAACTTGCTAAGTTTTGTGATTTTGTCATTGTAATGCATTTTGAACTGAAACTAGCTACAGAATGCAGACATTCCGTAGCTAACCACCAATTCTGCAGCTGTCTTCACGTTCAAGCATGTTCCAGGTGTCCTCTCAGGAAAATCCACACATGGGTTTATTCCACATCATGTCCTCAACGTTTGTTGCTCACCATGAAGAATGAATTGAATTCTGGACGTGGTTTTGTACATGGGAACTCATACAAGGAGGCAGACTCCTAATAGGACAAGGACAGTCCAGATGTCCTTTGTCCCTTTACGCTGCCATCTTTAGAGTTCTAGTACGATTTTGATATGAAAAGACAATGATCCCCGTATTGTTGCAAGTTCTGTTATGAAGATTTGTTATAAATGTACTCGGGAAACTGAGAGACAAGCTCTAGATTTTGATTAGATTTCATGGATTGACTGCTATATTTCTGAAGACCGAGAATACTCTGTTTTAAGTTATTTTCCTTTAATGAAGAAGACAACATTGCTTTGAACGCGTTGAGTTGATTTTGAGTTAGATTCCGTCTGGTGGTAGAGGGCCCCTGCCTCCTGAGCGGCTTTACTTTCGTAATTTAGATAAGTATCTTAGTTCATTTTCAAGTTTTTTAAGTTTGCATTCATAGTTAATTTCATTAGTCACTATAGCTATACTTTTTCTAAGAAACTCCTCCAAAAGATCATTATAATGAATGAGAAATGGCTATAGTGTTATAGATTTTAATTGCAATTTCTTTTGTTCATTATCACAATTGAACTTAATCTAGTAAACTCTTCCAAAAATCATTATGATGACTAAGGCATGACTATGATACTGAAGGTTTCAATTGCTTGTTTACACTAAGTAGCATAGCTGATCTTACTCTTAAAAAGCTCTTCCAAAATATCATAACAATGGGTAGGAAATAGCTGTGATGTCTTAGTTTTTAATTGTAATTGCTTTCAGTTTTCATGTTTGCATTTGCATTGAATTGTACAGCCAAGATTGTTCTAAGAAGCTCTTCCAAAATACCATTCATGATGGACAAAATAGGCTATATAATCCCATAGATTAATTGCATGATAACTTAGTTAGGGTACTCTGGAGTCAAATTTCATTCAATTCATGCTCTATTATTTCGTTTTAAGTTTGATAATGGCTTGTTAGTTTAGCATTGTTTGTTGTAGACTAGTGACACCTTAGTTCAGTTCTAGCTTAGCTCATTGTATTTACATTCCACATTTAGTTGTCATCCATTGCATATTAAATTACATTAGTTGTTAAACTTAAACACCACGGCCTTCATTATTTACAAAACCTCTTTTGTTCCAAATCTATAATTGACTCATAACCATCTGGACAGAAGACAGTATCAGCCCAAGGCCTGAAGTACTTTTGCAACCTCTTTACCATTTCATAAACAAAGCCTTTCCTCAAAAGACTACTTTAAAAAGAAATCTATAACTTTTGAGTAAGGTTTAGTGATGTTAAACTAAGTTGCAGAATAGAATTAGGAGCTAGTTTTAGAGTAGAGATCTTATGATGTTACCAATGTTCTCTTCCAAATATGCTTCAACAAACCTTTAATCATGGATAAGATGTTGTATCATTATAAGTTGATTGTTTAATTGTTTAGTTAGGAGAATTTTTATACTTAGCTGCCCATTTCTCAAGCTCTTCCAAAATACCTTTAATGAAAGAATTGGACAAGTTAAGTTCATGTTGTGAATTATTTTCTTGAAGTCATTATCAAGCTTTGTATTCTACTTAGTCATAGTTTAGGGTTTGGTTCTGTCTTAGTATTTGCATTTGTCATTTGTCATCATCAATTTAGGCTTCACTCTGTTTTTAACCAGTAGCTTCTTTCCACCAGCATTTAGTTCTTTCCCTTGTGAACATAAAACCATAAAAAAGACCAAAAACATCATAAAACACTAGACACAACGCAGTAAGAAACAAACACCTAGGCACATACAGTGCACCTCACTTCAGCAGTTTACCAACCCTGGTTGACAATTAAATGAACTCAATTTAGGAGACTAGGTTGAGCCCAAACAGGGCCCATCGCTAACAATCGACCCGATCGGAGGGCTCACGTTTCATCGTGTCGCAACATCCAATCCGAGGGATATCACTCGGGCAACTTGCACGGGGAATAATTCACGATGGCATGCCATACTTGGGTTATCCTTCACGCACCTTCCAACCACGGCCACCATCTGATGGCATCTTCCCAGATAAACGGTATGTATCAATATCGCTGGGCATCCTAGGTCGAACAATAACGTGCGATGGTGCGCAGTGACAAGCGGTTTTCCGTGGGTCCACCTCGCCACGTGTCGAATGATCTATGGAATCGCTCCCAACTCCTCAAATACCGCTTATCCCGCAAAAGCGGTGCGATATGGGCAATCCGCTTCTGCAAATCCACTCGCGGTTTTTAAACAGTGATCAACCGTCCAATCAAATAACAGCTCCGTACTCCAGGTTCCGTCTGCATATATATATGAACTCTGCCCTTCATGTGCAATAAATTAAAGAATATTTCTTGGTTACATACTGCAATTACCAACGACTCATTTTGTTCATGGTGTATCAGATGCTTTCAATAGAGACTATGAACGCAATTAATTTAATTCGACACAGGCGCATATAACAATCTGTTAAGTCCCTATATTACAACTATAAATCAACCTTCCACTGATTCTCATACAGACTAAACACCTTCAAATTATACATAAAGAGCGTAGGTTCAAACACATTCATCTGTCAAGTCCTTAACACGGATTTAACCATATAGGTTCTTCATGCGCTTACTTCAAAAACTGACTTCTCTTTTCCTACCTCTTCTACCTCTTTGTTGCCTCTGTTCTCTATCTATTTTGCCTTATTGCTGGTTCAGTTGTTGCATATAGTTGCCATCAAGGACAATAAATTCAATATGATAGGATACAAGAGACATATTTCCAACATAAAATATTTTTACGAAACCCCTTTATGGGTTCCTGCGAAAGCACCAAAAGGTTGATATTGACGTGGCATGCAGTGCCCCCGTATTAATTCTCCACCATTGATCTATGGTCAGCGCTTGATTTCCTTGGTCAACTACGGGAAATGCAGGCTCAAGGGTTCCGAGAATACACTTTCACACAGGATTTAACAGTCCTCACACGGACCTTTCTTGCTCACTCCAAGGTCGAGTCATTGTGATATTAATTCCAACATATTCAATTGCTTCTGGTTCGACCACTGGTATTCATCCTTGTTACAATTACTCAACAAAACCGAATTCCTTCTTGTATGCAAGGCATTTCTACGACCCTTCACACACAGTTTCTCACTCAAATCAAATCTCCTTCTCATAGAATTTTGGTCAACATTATTCATGTCATACTGAACACATTCAGTCTAATAATCTGCTTGTATAGAGCTGCTGAGGGTTTTCTGATTTTTTCATACAGTCATTATCTACATCCTTTGTCAGAGAGTTTCCATCAAGGACAACTTCATCAAGTAGGTTGCCATCAACGTTATCAATTAGGTTGCCATCAAGGACAACACTCTGCATCATATTGCCAACAATCTCCCCCTTTGCACTTGATGGCAACCATGATGGTGTTTGATCACCACAACAGATATATACATTGATTATAACCATTATTCAAACACCATTATACTCTCCCCCTTTGAAATCAAGGGCAAAGGGCCTACCAAAACAAGGTTTTTCTTCTCTTGTAGAAAGAAGAGCTCTGTAGATCTGATTTGCACTGAAGTTACCATGCTCCCCCTAAGTTCACGCTGAATCTTCAAACATATTTTTCAATGAAGTACATGACTCTATGACCTTTCCTATCACCGAGGACTTCATACTTACATTAATGATCCAACCAAGTGGATTTACATATGTGACTCAAGTACCCAACCAAGTGGGTTTACACATTTTGACTCAACTACCCAACCAAGTGGGTTTTACAAATTTGAACAAATCCTTTCATGACTGAATATTTCAATTTTACATCATAGGTCTCATCATGACCTTTTTCATCAAATTAAAGATATGACTTTTTATAACCAATACCAAAAATACCTCAAGAGAGAGATCATATTTCAGAACCATCATAATGCCAACAATGCATTACTCTCATCAAGGCAAATGCTCCCCCTAAAACTGTGCTCGTGTTCTTGAGCCATCTCACTGTTTTCCTTAACTGAAAAGCATACGCTTCTGTTTCCATTGGAACTTGCGTGTATACGTGGCTTTAGTTCATGAAAACCGTGTATAGGAAGTGAAGTACAACAAAATTCACAACTCCATCTCCCCCTGAACTTATGCCACATGTACATGTCTTCTTCACATCAGATGTACTGTTAGAAATAATAATATCCAGAATTACCAAACCAACCATGGGAATCACCATACATTGCTCCCCCTGCGATGATACATTACTAAATCCTATAATGTATCTCACATCACCCCTGTAGTCTTTATGAGAAGTAAGCTTTAGAAGTGGAAGACTGCAGTAGGATTATTATCCCCTACATTTTTGACCGGTCCTCCTTCCTTTTCCAGCTTTGCTTGAAATTTCTTATTGTGTGTTGGAAATTATCCAATTTCTCAGATCTATTCATCCTACACTCTTTTTCGATATGTCCATACTTGTTACAAGCATAACATCTTGTGTGACCAGAAAAGTAAGCATAGGGAGCATAATGTGTTTTTCTATTCTTTCTTCTATTGCAATCAGCTGCTTTATGACCAAACTTGTTGCATGAAAAACAATATCCCTTAAAGAAACCTAAGTACCTTTCTGTGTGGAATCTATTTGTTTGTGACTGAAACAATATGTTTCTGCAATTGGCTACAACATTCCCATAATTATGACATCTAAGGCATTCAACATTATTGATCAAAGGAGGGAATGATTTCTTTTGAGAGTTCATGATTGTCGATTGACCTTTTGTTTCTTTCAACACTTCAGGTTCTGCATTGATATCCTTTGAATATTTAGCATTTTCTTGTGAACTAGATTCTCCTTTAACAGTTTCATGAAAACCAAGACCAAATTTAACAGAAGGAGACCTTTTACTACTAAGAATATTGTCTAGAATCTTAGTACTATCTTGAAACCTCAAGAGTTTATCCTTTTCTTCTAATTTAACTTTTAAAATGTTTACCTCAACCTCCAATCTTTGGCATTGCTTCTTCATACTTTCTTCGACCCTTCTTCCTTATTCTACTTGATCATTCAATTTTAAAATCTCTTCTTTCAACCCATTTTCTTGTTCTTTAAAATTTTGTAAAAGTTCTTCATTCTTCTTATTTGATTTTTCCAGATCTGCTTTGAGAGAGATGATTTCTACTTCAAGTCCTTCACTCTGAATGGTTACTTCATCGTACAACCTTTGATATTTGTTTATATGTTCATTCATTCTAGAGATCACATCTTGGTAGATATATTCCTTCTTTTTAAATTGATCTTCATCATTGATCTTGAGATTTGATTCTAGAACCATACTGTTACTTTCACTACCATTTTCACTATCTTCACCATTACTTGCATAAGGAAGTGAATCACAAGAACAAGGATTAATACCTTTTGCATCATCTTCATTTTCTGCTGCACATGTTTTCTGGGATATCTCCTTTCTTTGAGTAGCCTTCTTCTTTTGCTTCCTTGCCATGAGAACTTGCAGATCTTGGTCAGAATCTTCTTCATCCTCATTTGACACTTCATCATTATCTTCATTTGTATAATAACTCTTTCCCTTTTCAAATTGTTTCCCTTTATCATGATTTTCTTCATAAGGACATTTAGCAGCATAATTACCAACTCTTCCAAAATAAAAACACTTGAAGGGAAGCTTACCTCTGAATCTTCCAATACTTGGTTGGAGTCTTCTCACAAAATTTTCTTCTTCTTCTTCTAATATATAACTTGATTCCTTGACAACTTCCTTTTCTTTTCTTTTTGCACATGCCTTAAAGGAAACTTCTTTGTTTTGAGAGGGACCTTCTTTTCTCATTTCAAAAGCAGTCAAGATACCATGTATTTGAACAATAGTAAGAGTTTGCAGATCTTTCCTTTCTTCAATAGCTGATACTTTTGACTCAAATTTTGAAGTCAGAGATCTTAAGACTTTTTCTACCAGAGTAGTATTAGTTATGGTTTCACCTAAATTTCTCATACGATTTACAATATCATCTAGACATAAAAAGAAACTGGCAATACTCTCATCACTATGCATCCTTAAATTTTCATATTCAATTATGAGAGTTTGGAGCTTTGCACTTTTTACCTTTATATCTCCTTCATGGCTTAGAATGATTTTGTCCCATACTTCTTTTGCTGAATTTAGCTGCATCACTTTAGAAAATTCTGATTCAGACATGCTTCCTAATAAAACATTGACTGCTTTGGCATTGATTTCATATTTCTTCCTTTCTGCTGCATTAGTAGGAATAATTGCCGGATACTGATAACCTTCTTCCACGATTGCCCATACTTCTGCACCAAGACTTTGAAAATATGCTTTTGTTCGTATCTTCCAGAATAAAAGATTACTTCCATTGAATAGAGGTGGCTTTATAGAAAATACTCCTTCATGACTTCCCATTGCGACGGATCTCCTTCAAGCGATCAAGCTTCTGCAGAAGGACCTGCTCTGATACCAATTGTTGGGAAAAATACTGAGAGGGGGGGTGAATCAGTATTTAGATCTGACTGAAAAACTTTTCACTTTTTGTTTCTCTTAAACCCATACGTTACTTTACTGAAACCAACTCGCATATAACTGTAGATGTCCTTAAGAAAACTTGCATATGTCCATAGATCTTATTATACATTTAATTCTTAACTTAGATCATTGCATCATTCATTCATCAGATGTTTAGTAAGAAGTAAGCATGTGCAGAAATAACAGAATAAACCATCACACATAAGCAACATCTTACAATATTTATTATAAAGAAAATTTCTTACAATTTATGTTGGCGCGGACTTATACCAGCATGTAGGCACCCACCTGCGTAAGGCTACAACCTTCTCTCGTTTACCAGCCTCTCCTGGAAGGGAGCTACAACCCCCTGCTCTTGTTTACCAGCCTCTCCTGGAAGGGAGCTACTACCCCCTGCTCTCATTTACCAGCTACCACTGGAAGGGAGCTACAACCCCCTCACTGAAGGCTCCGACCCTCAGCACCATCATGGACCACGTTTCATCAATTTTCATACTGGATCCATCAGCTTCCACACAACATACCTTGCAGGCCACTAGATTTATTCATTTTATTCAGTAGACTCTGTTGGCTGGATAAATCGTTCTTGCGGACAAGACCGATCTCCCTAGTGTCAGAAGAAAATCTAGCAACAAACGAACAACTAAGTTTGTCTTTCTCTAAGTATATTCATTTTACAAATAAATTCTATGAAGGTGTCGATCCTACCTTAGATCCAAATGTTTATTTGCAGTCGTAAAGCTTCCGTCGCATCAAGAATCCTTTTGTCGATCTGCAATCACAAACAAGAAAATATCAGTAGCACCTGTATAACAAATAATCATAAAACATACCTATCATAGTGATCAAGGAATCTATGAAATAAATGATCAAACGACAGCTTATTTAACTAAACAATCGAACGACAATTTATTGAGAAAAACAAAACTTGATTGTATTAATCTTAAAATATACATAAGAACCTTACAACCTTAGCCTTGATGTTCGAAAGGTCTTCTCGGGATCCGAAGCAGGAATCTCCTCTACTTTGATAAGTCTTGCACTCTTCCTTCAGAAGAAAAAAGAGGTATGTGATATTTTCTCTCAAAAGCTTAGCAGAAAGAAGTCTAAATCTCAACAGCACTTCAACTCAAAAATCTTAACTTAACTTCTTCAATCCTCCATTAATTTTTCTTAACCCATCTTCTTAACCCCTTGAGGCTACTCAATGCCTCCTTTTATAGAGCAGGTGAGGAGGTTAGGATTCCACCTTTAAAGGGATAGAACCATCCTTCAAAGGGATAGGCTCCTCACATCAAGGGATTAGTTCCTTAAGGTGTGGGATACATGCACCTTACTAAAGCGTACTCATCCCCAAAAAATATCATCTAGAACCTTCCAGAATTGACCAAAAATCAACTTTTTCACTTTGATTTCGCGCTTTTTTGACTTTACAGGAAGTCCGCAGGCATAACACTGGAAAATTGCGTTCTAGAACGCAGTTCCTCTTCACATTACCTGCGTACCCTAGCCAGGAACGCAGGTAAGTCTCATATTAACTGCTTGCCCAAGGCTTTTTTGAGTTTTAAGGGTTTTTCCTCTATTTTTAGGGCTTGGAATGAGGAACAAAGGTTGTAAGACTTGCAAAGGAGGCATGTATGAGTGTTTAATGAGCTCATACAGTCAGCAGAATGTCAAGGTGACATTTTTTAGTGTAACAGATTGCCCCCTAAAGTGTGAAGTCTGAAATAGATGAAGATGAAGTCTGTCATATATGAAGAGTGAAGTACTTTATCATTTCAAGGATCATCCTGTGGACACCCCAGTCGGAACCTGTAAAAACATTCAATGCAAAATATATATATGTAATCATATCATCGCTGAGGTAGGAATTCCCATACTCAGATCAAAACTAACTAGAAAATTGATTTAAATTGTTCTGATACAGGAATGATTTTCAATACATCAACAGTATAGACATATGTAGACACAGTATGGACGCAGCCATCTGTTTATGAATATTCCACTGTATAAATGATAACAAAATTCCTCGCAGCCTGGATGGTAGAAACTAGATCCAGGGTCTTGATTTCCGCATCTCGAACTAGTACGATTCTATCCATGTGAATAAGTGTATTGAAGTCAAACATGGTAGAAACCACTTGATTACCAGTCAATAATGTAAACTGTTAACAAGTGTGAGAGAAACCACCAGTAATGTCAATGGCTCTCAAAGTACTCAGTACAATCCATGAAATGTGAATGAATGAGCTGAAGTCGAACATGTCACGGAATCATTCGATCGAAGGTCAATGATGTAACCTGTCGTCGAAAGTGAGAAACCTGCCATTGAGGCATGCATATTTCAAGGTACTGACAATTTCTGGATCAACTTCCTAGATAATGAGCTGTCGTCGATAGAAAGCGATCCGTCGTAGGCAAGCCCACAACACAAAATCATAGATCAAGTTTTGAAAATATATCGGCAAGGACTGACTCAGGGATGGTCAAAATGGATGACAGATATTTTGCAGATGAATGGTTTATCTGAACTGTCCTCTTGAACACATAACGACACTACAGATGGCTTGGTAACAATTGACCGAAAGCTAATACCCAAAAACCGGCTGAAGACTTTCAATGTGGTTTGATTAACTGTTAGGCAAAGTATTTCCCAACCTAGGTGAACAAAAAGCGTCGTGTTCAAGAGTGGTTAACGGTTTTCTGAATAATCAAGATGTAACAAACAGGTTCATTTTTCTCTCTTTTCCCCCACCATTTCTGGCAAGTACCTCTTTATTTTTGACAAGCTTGAGGAGGATAACATTTTCTTGTTTATAAGCTCATCCTTCGGATGAGTCCAACTTAGTTTAAGATTCGAACCCTAAGGAGTGGTTCGTTCCTGTTGAAAATTAAACAGGTCCTTTACTGTTAAATTTTAACGAGTCCAGTATAGGAGAAACTCGGTGTTTTTCAGTTTTAGGGAGTCAGAAGAAAAACTTAAGAAAACTCCATGGGTGTTCTTTTTCGTAAATTTAGTCTCTCAAGCCCGAAAAAGGATAAAATAATGCGGGAGAGAACTCTATTGACCGTAATTAGTCAACGTATACCTTTTTCGTAAATAGTCCATTTCAGTCCGTAAAAGGGGTAAACTTATACTGAAGGGACGATTATTAATTTACTTTAACGAGTTCGAACAATCAAGTACTCGGCAATCTTTTCATGTTTAGAGAGTCTGAAAAGGGCTTAAAAGAGGACTCCAATGTTTCGCTTTTTCATAATTTTCAAGAGTCCGAAAAAGTGATAAAAGTATACTCAGTAGTTTCGCTTTTTCTGTAAATTTTAACGAGTTCGAAAAAGGGATAAAAATGTACTCATGGTTTTCACTTTTTCGTAAGTTTTAACGAGTTCGAAAAAGGGATAAAAATGTACTCCTGTGGCCGAATTTCAATTTAATTAACGAGCAGGAAAAGACGGAAAGAACTCGGCATTTTCATGTGTTTTACGAGAATGAAATATAGCAAAATAATCTCGGGATTTTCATGAGTTTAACAAGTCTTGAAAATAACCAAAATTGACTCAGAATAGGTTTCATTTTTACATAAGCTTGAAACAGAGAAAAAACTGTGCTTGAAAGTGGTTTCATTTTTACACAAGCTTGAAACAAATAGAAAACTGTGCTTGATGCCCCCTAAGCGTAACTGCTAGAGCGCATGCCCCCCCAGCTTCATTTCATTCAACTAAGTACACTAGTAATAAATAGCTGGATGGAATGAAGGTTCATTTACGAGATCATATGAAAGACCCGACCTAAAAACTAACCTAAATATATGACTTAACATTTACGAGGTCTATTCAAAGACTCAACTCAATTAGGGGAGGATTTGTTTCATTTTTTAACGAGCTCGACACAGGAAAAGAACTATGCTCATGGCAACGTGTTTCATTTTTAACGAGGTTGACACAGTAAAAGGAACTATCCTCAGAAACTACTTATTTCTAATCTACCTACATAACCTACTGATTCATTTTTTAATGAGGTTGACACAGGAAAAGAACTGTCCTCATACCTAATTCATTTTTTAATGAGGTTGAATCAGTAGAAGGAACTATCCTCTGACCAACTGATTCATTTTTTAACAAGGTTGACATAGGAAAAGAATCGTCCTCAGAAACTATTTATTCTAATCTACCAATCTACTTTCTATAATCTACCTACTGATTCATTTTTTAATGAGGTTGAAACAGGAAAAGAACTGTCCTCATACTTGATTCATTTGTTAACGAGGTTGACTCAGTAACAGGAACCATCCTCAAAGACATGTTTCATTTTTTTTTTAAAGAGGTTGACACAGTAACAGGAACTATCCTTAAACTCACTGATTCATTTTTTAACGAGGTTGACACAGTAAAAGGAACTATCCTCACACTCACTGATTCATTTTTTAATGAGGTTGACACAGTACAAGGAACTATCCTCGCACCACTGATTCATTTTTTAACGAGGTTGACACAGTACAAGGAATTATCCTCGGACCACTGATTCATTTTTTAACGAGGTTGACACAGTAAAAGGAACTCTCCTCACCAGCCACTGATTCATTTTTTAACGAGGTTGACACAGTAAAAGGAACTATCCTCGCGGAAATTGATTCATTTTTTAATGAGGTTGACACAGTAAAAGGAACTGTCCTTGGCTACTGATCATGGCTTCCAACTGGAAGAAACACATGTCAATGGACACACCTTGACCATGGCTTCCAAGAGGTCTTCATCAGATGGAAGAATAGTTCTATGAAAGGAACACATGTCAAGGGACTCAAAAGGGATAAGAACATCGCGTTCAAATAATCCCATAGAGTTTTCCATGTCAATTACCGGATCTAAGTCAAAAGAAGACGAGCTTACAGTGAGAGGCTCACTTACATCGGTAATTGAAAACATGGGACTAGTTGCCACATAATTAACCCGTGGCGGGGTAGATACCACTTTAGAAATAGGAACATTTAGGGGTGTCAGATTATTAGTAGTTGAAACAAGACTAGGGAAAGAAACCTGGTCTACAGTCACAATATTTCCATTGTGAGGGAAAGACATCACGCGAAAGAGTGTCGATACGACAGCTTTCATTGCATAAACATAGTCTCACCCAAGGAGTAAATTAAAATCCAAGGGACCTCGAACTACCGTAAGATCAATACAGACAGTTTTACCTTCCAAAGTAATAGAAAAATTAGGAAGGATCCCTAAAGGTTCACTAATGGTTCTATTAAAAGCTTTCAGATTCTGCGTAATAGGCACAATCTGAGGAGAACCCAAAGCTTTCCAAGTAGTTGAGGATAAAATACTAACAGAAGCACCTTCATCTACCTGTGTGCGATATATGTCCATACCACCAAACTTCACAATGATTTGGAAAGGGATAGAGGAAGGAAGACGAGGTTCTGTCAGTCTATTCCAATCAAAGGAAAAGACCTCAGTACTTGGAGGGGGTTCTATAGAAATAGGTGAAATGCCCCCGACGTAGAAGAATTTGATGTAACAAGAAGAACCTGAGCGGTATGAAGTTCACTCTCTATAGGGAGAATGGGATCGACTGAATGTGAAATCGAATCGACCACTTGATCAACTAATGGATCATCAATCTGAGTGATATGAGTTTCACTCTCCAATGGAAGAGTGGGATCAACCGTACTTGAAATTAGATCGATCATTCCGTCAGTTGATGGTAGGTTGGGAGAAAGTTGACGGTAACCAGTTGGAAATTCTTGCTGTGGAACAGTAAGTTTTTCCAATAATTTTGAGGCTTCATCCATGTGAGGGCAAATGTGAGTTTGATGACTCCCTTTGCATAAATTACAAGGAAACCTAACTTTACCCTTTTTCCCAGGAACCTGACTATCACTAGTTGATGGATCAACGGAAAGTTGATGAGATGTTTTTGATCATTCTTCCAAGACCTTTGGAATACCAGGACAATTGACAAGGAAGTGGTCACCCTTACAAATTCTACAAGGGTATTTGGGTTTACGATGCATGTTGGAGGTTTCCTCGACACAACTAACACTTACAACCATGGTTGATTGGTTGACTTCTTCCTTATTTTGCTTCTTCTTCTTCTTCTTCTTCCCTTTCTTCTTCTTCTTAGCCACCTGGTTACTAGCGTCAAGACTTTTACCAAGCGAAGAGGAAGAAATGGAGGAATAAATATTTAGGCGAAGAAGGTAAAGGGTCAACAGAAGGTTTGTGATGTTGAGATGGTGAACCCTGTTGAGGTGAAGCAACCGGTTGAGGTGGAACAATTGGAGTATTCGGGGCCAACGAAGTTGAAAATAACCATATTGGTAAACCTATTTGTAAATCCAGGTAATGATAAAGTAGCCATATAAGGAGGACCAACATTTCCAAAGCAAGGAAAAGTACTAGGATTCTCGTTAAGAGGGGTTCCTTGGTTGGTAAATTCCGGAACAGTTGCCATTATATTCAACTTCAGTGAATTTTATTAACAAATTAAAAACTAAAATTACCAATTAACAATTCACACCTAACAATTAAAATTCACAATTCCCACCTATGGTCTCTAAAAATAAAAACAAAAAAATTAACACGCGCTATCAAATCTAGGAGTCAAACCACACACAAATAGTAGATTCCCACACTAAAAACACTAGTTGGTGATGAAATCCAACATCGTAGAATTTAATACAGAAAGGGCGGTTGGAACAGTTACCCCAACAACCTGCTTAATGAAACAGACTGGCACAAGTTTCTTCACAAAACCATCTCATGTGAAGAGAACCCCCCAGAGAGTCCAAGTGAGTCTAGTCGACGTCTGCTCCAGGTACAGTGGGATCTTCCCTCCACCGTCACCTTAGGAATACCAAGACAATTGATTATGGCCACTAAGGTTACCAATAGAAACAAATATACTTGGGGGAATATTCTACGATCCGATACACATGCAAGGGTAGAGTAACAAAGCTCAATCCCCTTGAAGGCTCCTTGACATAATCCAAGGTTTACCGACAAGTGACCCCGAGCTCCTCGACAATGGTCTATCCGAGGTTTACCGTTGTTAATACGTGTATATATTCTATCATTTCCAATGAGGAAGGATTGATTACTTCACTGGTTCAGATATGATCTCGTGCTTGACTCCTTTAGGAGGAGCTTCCCAGAGCATACATGCAACAATTGGAATTTTTCCTACCGCAAGATCGACTACTTGTTTGTTTTACTGTCTTGGAGAGTTAACTAAAACCTATTCCAAGACACTAGCCTAAGCTAGATTGGTGGAAAGAGCCCTAAAAATGTAAAAATTACTAGATGAAATTTAATTAAGCGCTGTGTTATTTAGGCTATTATTACTGAAAAGGGTAAATGGATATGAAACCAATGGTGTTATGACCCGAACCAAAACTGAATGCAATCGAATATGATAATGTAATCTTTTCAATTCGATGAATCCTAACTAAAGAAAGGAGAGAGTTTCCATGCACTTCCAACAATGCAAAGATTGATCACTAAGAGAAAATATAACAAATTCTCTAATGCAGTAATTTCATCAAGAAAAACTAATGCAAATCAATCCCAAAACAATTTTTTTTTTGTGTGTTTTTTTTTTTTTTTTTTTTTAAACAAGCATAAAAACATCTAAATTCAAATCAAAGAAAACTGATCTAAATTTATGATTGATTTTTCAGAATGTAAACTATGCAGTTGTAATCTATGCACAATTCACTTGAAAAGTATGCAAATGTAATCTATGCACATTTTTCCTTCATATTCTGAAATTGAGAATTCTAATTATGCAAATGTGATCTATGCAAGAGAATTCTCAAACACAAGATGATTCTAATGTAATCTAAGAACCAATCAAGTGGAAGTCAAGAAAATCGGGTGAGAGTTCCAAAGATCAAAAAACACTCAAAGGCGATTAACACTCATACACAATTTAGCCCCCCTAAAGCAAAAAGATGGAATTTTTTTTTGCAAAAACAAAAGCAAAAAGATGGAAAATTGTGAAAAGACTGAGACAAACCTCCAAGTAATGACCAAAGGAAATCAAATTAAGAATTTCTCAAAAAAGAGACTCAAAACACCCAATTAACTTAATGGAGATTGATGAGATGAAGAATTGCTGAAAGAAATTCAGAAACAAGAGATTTTTGACAGAGAAATACAGATCTGGGTAGATGCTAAGAATCCTAAAATAAATCTAAACTAAACTAAAAGAAGAAATCTAAGTTTTTCAAGACTTTTAACAAGGTCCGCAGGTCCCAGAAGTAACAGGTGCGGTCCCGCACTGGTTACTTAAGGAAAGTGCGGAGATGCCCGCACTGTGTGTGAAGACAAAGTGCGGTCCCCTGAAAACTTCAAGAAAAACATAAAATATTTCAAAAAATTCAAAAACAGAGAAAACCTAAGCTACCCAGGCAGATATCCATCAATCAAAAACTAGGAAAAAGTTTTCCTCAAATCAAAATAAAAGAGAACCAAAAACAACAAGTTTCTTTCCCCAGTGGAGTCACCAATTTGTTGGCTGGATAAATCGTTCTTGCTTTGACCAAGTCTCCTAAGGTTAGAGCTTAATCTATGTAAACGGTAACCTAGGTTCATCTTTCTCTAAGTATATTCTTTAAATAAATGCATACCAAAGTTCGATCTATAGATCTAGAAAACTTACGTTATTAAGCTTCCATGTCAACAAAGATCCTTTGTCGAAGTGACCACCAAACAAGAAAACAAGAAAATATCAGTAGCACCTGTATAACAAATAATCATAAAACATACCTATCATAGTGATCAAGGAATCTATGAAATAAATGATCAAACGACAGCTTATTTAACTAAACAATCGAACGACAATTTATTGAGAAAAACAAAACTTGATTGTATTAATCTTAAAATATACAGAAGAACCTTACAACCTTATCCTTGATGTTCAAAAGGTCTTCCCGGGGTCCGAAGCAGGAATCTCCTCTACTTTGATAAGTCTTGCACTCTTCCTTCAGGAGGAAAAAGAGGTATGTGATCTTTCCTCTCAAAAGCTTAGCAGAAAGAAGTCTAAATCTCAACAGCACTTCAACTCAAAAATCTTAACTTAACTTCTTCAATCCTCCATTAAGTTTTCTTAACCCATCTTCTTAACCCCTTGAGGCTGCTCAATGCCTCCTTTTATAGAGCAGGTGAGGAGGTTAGGATTCCACCTTTAAAGGGATAGAACCCTCCTTCAAAGGGATAGGCTCCTCACATCAAGGGATTAGTTCCTTAAGGTGTGGGATACATGCACCTTACTAAAGCGTACTCATCCCCAAAAAATCTCATCTAGAACCTTCCAGAATTGACCAAAAATCAACTTTTTCACTTTGATTTCACGCTTTTTTGACTTTACAGGAAGTACGCAGGCATAACACTGGAAAATTGCGTTCTAGAACGTAGTTCCTCTTCACATTAACTGCGTACCCTAGCTAGGAACGCAGGCAGGCTTAATGTTACCTGCGTACCCAAGGTTTTTTTGAGTTTTAAGGGTTTTTCCTCCATTTTTAGGGCTTGGAATGAGGAACTAAGGTTGTAAGACTTGCAAAGGAGGCATGTATGAGTGTTTAATGAGCTCATATAGTCAGCAGAATGTCAAGGTGACATTTTTTAGTGTAACAAACTCGCACCAGTTCTTCATGATTTCGTCAGTCGATCAAACCATAGATTCATCATCGTCAGATCATTATTTCCATGGGTGCATCATAGATTCAGATTTATCAATTAAGAACAGAGTTCATCCATGCAGGTATTCCTTAGAGGAATTTATTCATTCACCACCCTTATTCCTGCACACCTTGTATTATGATTCTCTCCTCCTTATATAGTTTTTGCCTTTAGTAAAACCATGAGTCAAAAACCACCAAACGTTGATGGTATTCCTTCTTTTATTGGAATTTTATTTATCAAATTCGTGGAATTTGATAAATAAACATTATCCACACCCTTTGGAAATTTGTATAATAGAACTTTATATTAATATCCCACGCTTTTATCAAATGGCTTTTAAATAAATTAAACTGGGGCCCATCGCTAACAATCAACCCGATCGAAGGGCTCACGTTTCATCGCGTCGCAACATCCAATCCGACGGATATCGCTTGGGCAACTTGCACGGGCAATAATGAGCAATGGCGCGTCGTACTTGGGTTATCCTTCGCACACCTTCCAACCACGGCCACCGTCCGATGGCATCTTCCCAGGTCAACGGTATGTATCAATATCGCTGGGCATCCTGGGTAGAACAATAATGCGTGATGGCGCGCAGTGACAAGCAGTTTTCGGTGGGTCCACCTCGCCACGTGTCGAATGATCTATGGAATCGCTCCCAACTCCTCAAATACCGCTTATCCCACAAAATCAGTGCGATATGGGCAATCCGCTTCCCCAAATCCACTCGCAGTTTTTAAACAGTGATCAACCGTCCAATCAAATTCCAACTCCATACACCAGGTTCCGTCTGCATATATATATGAACTCTGCCCTTCATGTGCAATAAATTAACAAATATTTCTTGGTTCCATACTGCAATTACCAACGACTCATTTTGTTCATAGTGTATCAGATGCTTTCAATAGAGACCATGAACGCAATTAATTTAATTCGACACAGGCGCATATAACAATCCTTCCCTGTATTACAACTATAAATCGACCTTCCTTAGATTCTCATATGGACTAAACACCTTCAAATTATACATAAAGAGCGTAGGTTCACACACATTCATCTATCAAGTCCTTAACACGTATTTAACCATACAGGTTCTTCATGCGCTTACTTCAAAAACTAACTTCACTTTTCTTTCCTCTGCTACCTCTTTGCTGCCTCTGTTCTCTGTCTATTTTGCCTTCTTGCTGGTTCATTTGTTGCGTATAGTTGCCATCGAGGAAAATCAATTCAATATGATAGGATACAAGATATATATTTCCAACATAAAATATTTTTGCGAAACCCCTCTGTGGGTTCTTGCGGAGGCACCAAAAGGTTGATGCTGATGTGGCATGCAGTGCCCCCATATTAATTCTCCACCGTTGATCTATGGTCAGCACTTTATTTCCTTGGTCAACTGCGGGAAATGCAAGCTTAAGGGTTTCGAGAATACACTTTCACACAGGATTTAACAGTCCTCATGCGGACCTTTCTTGCTCACTCCAAGGTCGAGTCATTGTGATATTAATTCCAACATATTCAATTTCTTCTGGTTCGACCACTGGTATTCATCCTTGTTACAATTACTCAACAACACTGAATTCCTTCTTGTATGCAAGGCATTTCTACGACCCTTCACACACAGTTTCTCACTCAAATCAAAGCTCCTTCTCATAGAATTTTGATCAACATTATTCATGTCATACTGAACACATTCAGTCTAATAATCTGCTTGTATAGAGCTGCTGAGGGTTTTTTGAGTTTTTCATACAGTCATTATCTGCATCCTTTGTCAGAGAGTTTCCATAAAGGACAACTTCATCAAGTAGGTTGCCATCAACTTTATCAAGTATGTTGCCATCAAGGACAACACTCTGCATCATATTGCCAACAATCTCCCCCTTTGAAACTATATTGCATCTGGGCCTCTTTATCGCACTTCACAACTTTTAACGTTTAAAAATAAACTTATCCTATGCGATCTGTGTTGTACGGTATGTGGGTCAGGTCCACGTCATCATGCCATGTCACCTTTCCACATCAATGCCACGTCATTTCCACGTCACTGCCATGTCATCATAAAATAAACGGTGGTCTATGGGGTCTAGGCCATGTCATCTTCCATGTTAGCTTGCCGCGTCACTGCCACATCATTGCCACGTAACTTCCTGCACTTCACATTTCACATTTTTTGTGACTTATCGCATCGCAACTTAAAATGTTTGACTTGAAATTTCTTAACTTATGAATGTAAAACTCGTCGATATGTGATATGTGATTTAATCTTCATCATTTATCGATGCTTAGATTCAACGATCCTCACTGCTCCATTGATGTGGTTTGATGACTTTGTTTCTTTGGTTATCCGTAGAATACTTGACTCGCTTACTACTTTTCCCACGTTCACGATTCGACCCAAACGTACACGACTTGACCAAATCACGTTCACGACTCTGCCTTTATTTTTTTTCTTCCTTAACTGCTTCTCTACTACCTTTGTCTTCGCAAATGGTCTAATGTTTCTCCCTACCTCTCTGTTGCTTCTCTGCCTCTCTTTTATGCTTTTATTACTGCATTATTTCCTGATCTGCTCCTTTGCCTTAATGATAGTTCTAGTGCTACTACTTTGTATTTATTTTCCATCAATGAAAATATTTCCAACACATGGTTGTGAGTGTCAATAAGATTCCATATACCGAGGCAGTATACAACATAAGCAACAGGTCTAGGTGGTGGGGCACTAGTTGGTGAATGAAATGGAATGAGGGAAAAAATGAAGTTTCATCATCATCATACCTTATCAGCAACATTTTCCCCTTCTATTGAACTAAAAGGCACATAGATTCTTTTGAAGCTCTTGACAGTCAGGATTTCCCATTTTTCCTGAAAATTAGTGATAGCCATTGAATATTATTTTCAGTATGAAAGACTTGAGAAAATAATCAGTCACCTAGTGATACTGTGAAATGCAAGAGTCTAACAGTGGCTCTAGCTAGGGATGGAAGATCCTTTAGGAGGTGTCAATAACACCGTAGAATAGTAGCCTGATCCATTGGGTTGATACTACAACTTGTATCTTGATCTGTCAAGTAACTTAGTGACTAGAAACTAGTTGATTGTTCCTCTTGACTTTGACTGAGAAAAATAGACCACATGCTTGGCCAGCCAGCTTATTATCATGCTGAAATATGAACTGAAACTACAATTGAACTTATCCACTGCAATCCATCAAGCTGAACGTACTGCTGCACCTTGAAAACTTGAATGGTGAAAACAGAACTAAGCTTAAACTGAAGTCTGAAACATACTGATCTGAAAATGAAAAGAAATCTAAACTAAAATTTGAAAGATGCTCAGAGTGCTGATCTTATTTGCACACCTACCTACCCTACCCTACTGAAATTACTACTGCTCTAAATGATACAATCATGCCAATAGATCCAGTCAAGCAAGTGATCCAACAACTTTTTCCTTTCAATGCTTTTCTCCAAACTCAAAAAAAATCTTTTTAATGGCCTTTGATAAAGACTGTCAGCATGATTTTCTTTACATGAAGCTTGGTAAACCTGATGAACAACAGAAATTTTGGAAATGTATGTTGGCTTTGTGATAAAAAACTTCTCCATATAGATAGCCACTGGATCAAGATACTCTTGAATTATTTATGGGTATTCTGACTCAAACAACTTAGCTTCATAGCCTAGTAATGCAAATGTGCTCTCCAGGTCTTCAATCAACTCGGAACATGTTTTCATGCTACCCGATGAATGTTGTTTCAATAATTCTACTAGATCAGATAATGGGGAAGATTTTCTAATCATATTCATATCATAGCATCTTTTGATAGCATTATGAACACAGAAAGATTGACTTTGAAGGTATAAACCATCCAATGCATCTGTTATTTTGTCATGTGGTGCTTTAGGTGGTAGTGCTGGTTCTTCTGAGACCTCATGTGTCTTCTTATGATTATAAGCCAAAATGTGATCCCAATTCCCTTTCATAATCTGAAATGCATTAAATAATAAGGGCAAAGAACCAGTCTTGATCAATTCATCATCTATTTTAGACTCTGTGACTTCATCTGCTACTTGATTTTCAAAAGGACTCAAGGGTTGAACCCCTGGATTCAAAACATATTTTTTATCATCCATGATTTACTCATATGATTGGTGAGAGGGTTATCTTCTCCTATGATTATCAACTAGAATGTGATCCAAATTCCATTTCACGTTCTAAAATTCCTTAAAGCATAAGGACAAAAAATCAGTTTGTGTTGACTCCTCCTCTACCTCAGATTCTGTAATTTTAAGATGACTCAGGGGGGAGAACTTCCAGATCTAAAATAGGGATTGTATCATCCATCTCTTCCTTGACTGATTCATTAGAGCATTCATCCTCCTTCCTATTTTCAACATGCTTGTAATGCTCTCTTAAGAGTGAGGCAAAAGATAGAGGAAGGAATTTTGTACTTACTTTACAACTTCCTGCATTTTCCTCTTTACAATCTTGCTCAGCATGCAAAGTTTGATTGCCATCTTTGCATTGTGATAACTGAGTTTTTTCTTCCCCAGAAAATAGTGTTGGCTACTTCAAATAATTAGCCTAAACCTCAACCTTATATCATTCCTCTTGATAATCGTATTCGAGATGGCTACCTTTGTATCCAAGTTCATCTATCATGTACATTGTTGTTGAGGATTTCCCTGCCTCCTTCTAATTTTGGACTTCATCTTTGGCTGTGTTGTGGATAGAGTACATGAAACAATCATTTTATGTTTTAGGGTGTCCAGGATGGGCTGCAAACTTCTTGGGTACATTAATGTTTGTATTTTCTGGAACTTATGGAATGGGAGGTATCTGAACATCAAATTCCTCTTTCCTTCTAATCATATGTATCATTTTGTTGACTATGTTTGTCAACATATCTAACTTTATCTCTAAAGATATAAATCTCTCTCTTTCTATTTTATCCTTCTCCACAGCCTTTAACTTTTCCTCTCTATCCATCAAGTTTTTTCCCACATCAACTACCATATTTTTCATCTCTTCCAGGGTTGCAGGGTCCCTTTCTCTTAACTGGAATGCCATCTCTGGGTCAAACGCATCTAGGTAGTGCCACAGAGCTAATCCTAGGGGTGGATTTAGCTTAGCAGGCATCGAATGGTAGACCTTATTGAACCTAGCTAAAAAATGTTGTATTGTCTCCCCTGGATTTCTTTTTAAATGTTTATACCCCTCTATGATGAGAAAAATGTTTCCCATGACCAGCAATCTATCCAGGAAAACTTGAGTGAATTAATGAAAATTGATAATGCTTTTAGATAGAAGATATTTAAACCAGTTTTTAACTTTACCTTGCAATGAAAAGGAAAACCTCATGATACATACATCATCCTCTTCCACCTCATACCAATCAAGAAAATCTTCAAGATTTTGTATGTGATTTTCGGTAGTGATCTTTGCATTTTCTCCATCAAATCTAGGTATATTATTGATAAAATTTGCAGGGAGGTCATGGAGGATAGGAGGAAAAACCAGAGGCTTGTTTCTGTCTGGGACTTTTACAGGTATAGGTGGTAAAGAAGGAGGCTCATAACTATGTGGGAATTTAGCAGTAGCAGGGGATAAAGCCTGAGGCTCATGTTTCACTAGGTTTTCCACAAGTGCATCCGAGATGTGCATAGGTGTATAAGCATGTACATGGTATACAATTTGGGGCTTAGCTTCTTGAGGCTCAGTAATTTTCCAATGATCAATTGTAATGTTCCAAAATTTTAGCTTCCAAGGTAAATGGAACATTAGAGTTAGCACCAACTTTAGCCGGTGAATAAATGGGTAGAAAAGCCCATAAGTATCCTAAGGAAGATAAAAACACTCCAAGTGTGAAAGGAGACACTCTTTCTAGCTTAATAAAACACCTCCATGTGTGAACAAAGATAAAATGAAGCTGTTTTGACCAAGTCAACAGTGCAGTTTTAGTGGAGGAGGAATCCTAGGATGGATAACGCAATTTGGGAGGGAAATGTAACTTGGGTTAGAAGTAACCTAAGTGAGTGGAGCCAAGGGAAATAAAACTCACATCTTATATAAGGAAGAGGATGGCAGCATTATTCATCATGTTGTAGATTATTATTCTTGCCTTCCAAGAATTGTTGCTGCTTTGCTGCTTAGCAAAGCTGAAGTGTTGTTTAGCACTGGGTGTTCCTGGGCGGAAATCCCACCTCTTTCCTTATAGGATCCTCATTAGGAGAGTTTTCATTCATCATTACACATCAGGTTTTTAGGCCAAGCTTCAGCCATCTTCATCAGCGCAGTTCTTGCAAGAGATTTTGCAGTGTTGCTAGGTGCAATAGTGGAAGGGATTAGAATCTCGGCTTCTGAGCTAGTTTCTCATTGAAGGAAGGTTTCCTTCACTTGAGAGATTTTTTTGGAGAGCTCCAGAGCTTATTTCAGATCTGTGGTATCATAACACACATTTCCCATACATTCCCAACGCTTTTTCTACTAGGGAATGCGTTATTTTGGAGGCAGTTCTTAGTGCATGGTTTTGTGGCTCCGTTGTTGAGTTTCCTTGTGATTGAGAGGTTCATCCTTTAATGGGAGGAAGCCCTTGAGGGATATACATCAGATCAAACATCATTTCAGCCTTGTAAGCTCATGTTCTTCAATGTTGTTGTGGTGATTCAGTAAATTACTTAATATCATATTTTGTATGCCAGGTGTTTGACAAGAAACCCTTGCCGGTTTCTTTGTATTTTGTATAAGGAGACTAGATCTCAGTTCTTAATGCATATTCACTTAATATATGAGTAGATATATTTTTCTTCTTATTTTCTGAGTTAAAAACCTCATAATACTATGCAGTCACTCTATGTAGCAACTCCGGAAAAATGCAGTTTTGGGGTTTTTAGCCATTTTCAGCTCCACTAGTGAGGGAGGTCTGTTTAACCCACCTAGTTCCATTTCTTTCTAATATTCTCTTGTATTTATATTCTTCAGAGATGTATCCATGGGATACAAGTGATTATTTCACTTTTTTATTGCATATGTTGTTGGGAATTCATTTTTCATGCATGATTCATGAGCAATCTTGAAAAAGGAATATTGCAGTGGTATCATAGCATGATCTCTTGGCTCAGCCTGTGAGATCTAGCTATCAGAAGAAGGAGAGATAGACAAAAACCAGGAAGCTTCATTTTGTGCAGGAAGATGGGAAGACAAGCTTACAAAGCTTCTTCCAAAATCTATGAAGAGCTTTCAGGGAGAGCTTAAGAAAATGAGATTGGAGATGAAATATCCAAAGGAGTTTGATTCTAGAGCTGAATCTAGATTTTCACATGGTGAGTGTGAGCATGCAGCTGCACTCCATGATGCACAACGTAGTAAAATTCCCAGAGCTATCCTGAGATGGATGGGAGGAGGAATAATGCCTAAGAGAATGACTCTAAGTAAGTTTTTGCGGGAGTATGAATCTCAAACTGAGAGGTTTAGAGATCATACCGATTTCCAAGAGTTTTGCAAGATCCATATGGAGAAGAGCCAGCAGTAGGATGTAGACATATTTCTTCTATCTACTTTTTCCGGATCACCTACATGTTCATTTGGAGCTTGGGTGAAGGAACTAAACTCCTATTTGCAGTTGCACCATATTTCCGGAGATGAAGCTATCAGAGTTGCAGTGCTACATTTCAGATGTAAGGCTCATGCATGGTGGATTTTTGAATCTTGTTCCTTAAAGAATGCCAGTACTTTCTCTTATGCCATATTTATAAAAACATTGATGGAGAGGTTTGGTGAAAAACTTCCTAAGACACATGAGCAAGGAGAACTTGAAGAAACAAAAACCTTGCATGTGATGGAGGAAACTCCTTTTTAGAAAACCATGATAGGAGCTGATGTATTGCATTACACATTGCCGGAAGAAAAACCTCTAGTTCATATTTTGGAACAAAAGGGCATGGGAATCACTTTTTCACAAAGGGATCCAATTGTTGAGATGTTGCCTACACACATTGATGAAGAGGAGGGCAACAACGTTGTCACATCTAGAGCACATCCAATGCCTCATGTAGAGGAGGGAGCAGCACATGCTCCCACAAGAGGGATTCTTGTATCTTTGCAAGAAGTTCCCGAGGATCTCATACATATAGGTCCAAGCACAATCAGTGAGCAGCATGATTGTGAAGCATTGCAGCTGGAAGGAGGAGGAAAGGAGGAAGAGAAGCATCAGGTGATGAGAGGCATACACCCTTCTCTATTTCAGAGAGCCAATGCAAGGAAGAGGCTGACTGATTTGCGTTGTAGAAGTAGGGGCAATATTTCCCAATCACCTATGAATTCTACTCTTGACATTGATGTCTCACTTCATGGAGGCATTCCACCTGGGAGGCCACCTGATCTTTAGTTGATGAGAGATGTATTGTCTTTGGGTTCACCACTCTTGGATTTTGGAGAGGTGAAGAGTTTTGAGGAGTAATCTGGCATGGGGGATGTCAAAGTAGCAGGTAGTAGCATGAGTGGAACTTCACATGCCAGATCACCAACGCTATCATTGAGGATGATTGATCCTTATTGGAGATCTTAGCTTTTGGTAGAGTACTCCAAGGATCTTGGTGCATGCATGATTCTTGATGACCCGGATGGATATGACAGATACATGGTGAGAGATGTGGTCATCTATTCCTATGGCATGATCTTCTTGACTAGATCTTCTAGTCTCAAGGAGAAGCTGCTACATGCAGCACATGAGGACTTCTCTTCTATGCACTTTGAGACATATTTCCAGTTGATGGAGGAGTTCACTTTGGAGGGAATCCATCATGACATATATCAGCATATGGAGAGATGGATAGCCCAGATGGTCATAGAGAGGATGTCACAACCACCTTCCTGCTCATTGGGAGTAAGGGAGAATGTCCAGTTGAGCCATTTCAGCTTAAGACTTCAAGTACATGATGGAGGAGGTATAATTTCACATTTTGTATTGTACTTATTTTCCTTGTTAGAGCAATATGTAACAAGAATAGTTATCTCTTCTTGCATATTATATGATGATGTACTTGCAGCTACTTGTAGCCTTGATCTTGGCTATCTTTTTGATGAGCTGTGGGGGAGCTTATACATGGACCTCACTTTTAGCCTACTCACTATGTATGGTAGGGAATGCATTTTTGTACTTATTGATTACTCCATTAAGTATTTGCACTTTCCCACCATGTTTGAACAGTGCATTGCTCCTCAAAAGAGCAAGAGTATTCTTGGGTTTGATGGTCACTTTAGGGTCAATGTTTATGATGATAGTAGCCCATCTATACATGACCTTGGGCAAGTGTATTGTTATTTTATCCATGTACAACTGATAGAAATTGATGCTTACTCCCCCATGTTGGGAGAACAAACATATACAGCTTGTAAATTTTTGCAGGATCACTTTCCATATGACACTCTTAAGCAGCAGTTGGGGGGACTGCGTAATATCCACTAGGAAAACCTTTGGTACCATCCAAAATTGCACTTAACTTTCAGAAATCTTCTGATTTGGAGGCAAAATGGTGATGATGTGCCATTCATCTTGGATGGAACGGTTTGGGTTGACATGTCTCATGCTTTTGCAGGGAGAGTCCTTGGAGGCTCAATATTCTTCTTGCCATTGGAGGGCCATCATGTTGCAGCCCAATATTAGCATTCCATCTACACTTATCACAAGTGGAAGGGAGGACAGTGTGGGATAGGCCTTGTTTCCTATCATGTACATTCATTCAGCCCACCTTCATTTCAAAAGCACAAGGTGGAGGAGACTTTTCATGAGATACCATGTTGGAGGGTGACTCACTTCATTTGGATGATAGCATGGGTGAGGGAGGCACTCATTCACCATGTTGGTCATCACTCCTACTTTGTGGAGGCCATGAGACAACTAGCAAGTTTCCATTCACACTTTCCACCTTTGACTGATGCAGACATTTTGGTTTTGCACACTTGGGAGGAAGCATTGGATGACAGTTTATTTGCAGATTCTCTTGATGTAGTGATGGAGGCTATTGATGGGAGGCCACATGAGGAGGAGGGGAGAAATTTTTCTCTCCTTATACATTTTCTTGAGGACAAGCAAAGATTTTTGAGGGGAGGACTGTAATGTTCCAAAATTTTAGCTTCCAAGCTAAATGGAACATTAGAGTTAGCAGCAGCTTTAGCCGGTGAATAAATGGGTAGAAAATCCCATAAGTTTCTTAAGGAGGATAAAAACACTCCAAGTTTGAAATGAGACACTCTTTCTAGCTTAATAAAACACCTCCATGTGTGAACAAAGATAAAATGAAGCTGCTTTGACCAAGTCAACAGTGCAATTTTAGTGGAGGAGGAATCCTAGGATGGATAACGCAATTTGGGAGGGAAATGTAACTTGGGTTAGAAGTAACCTAAGTTAGTGGCGCCAAGGGAAAGAAAACTCACATATTATATAAGGAAGAGGATGGCAGCATTATTCATCATATTGTAGATTATTATTCTTGCCTTCCAAGAATTGTTGCTGCTTTGCTGCTTAGCAAAGCTGAAGTGTTGTTTAGCACTGGGTGTTCCTGGGCGGGAATCCCACCTCTTTCCTTATAGGATCCTCATTAGGAGAGTTTTCATTCATCATTCCAAATCAGGTTTTCAGGCCAAGCTTTAGCCATCTTCATCAACACATTTCTTGCCAGAGATTATGCAGTGTCGCTAGGTGCAGCAGTGGAAGGTATTGGAATCCCAGCTTCTGAGCTATTTTCTCATTGAAGGAAGGTTTCCTTCACTTGAGAGATCTGTTTGGAGAGCTCCAGAGCTTATTTCATATCTGTGGTATCATACCACACATTTCCCATACATTCCTAGCATTGTTTCTACTAGGGAATGCGTTATTTTTGAGGCAGTGCTTAGTGCTTGGTTTGGTGGCTCCATTGCTGAGTTTCCTTGTGATTGAGAGGTTCATCCTTTCATGGGAGGAAGCCCTTGAAGGATATACATCATATCAGACATCATTTCAGCCTTGTACACTCATGTTCTTTAGTGTTGTAGAGGTGATTCAGTAAATTACTGAATATCATATTTCGTATGCCAAGTGTTTAACAAGAAACCCTTGTCGGTTTCTTTGTATTTTGTATAAGGAGACTAGATCTCATTTCTTAATTCATATTCACTTAATATATGAGTAGATATATTTGTCTTCTTATCTTCTGAGTTAAAACCCTCATAAGACTGCGTAGTCACTCTATGCGGCAACTCCGGAAAAATGTAGTTTTGGGGTTTTTAGCCATTTTCAGCTACACTAGTGTGGGAGGTATGTTTAACCCACCTAGTTACATTTATTTCTGATATTCTCTTGTATTTATATGCTTCATAGATGTATCCATGGGATCCAAGTGATGATTTCACTTTTTTATTGCATATGTTGCTGGAAATGTGTTTTTCATGCATGATTCATGAGAAATCCTGAAAAGGGAATATTACATCAATGTAAACCTCAGTAGTGTACTCTTGATCGGGCTTAAATTAGGATAGAGCATAGTTATAGATAAAAACAACAATTTATTGAATCCAATTTGGGCTTGAGTACTTTCTCTTTCTAGGCTAACTGGTCATGTTTCAGGTCCTTCCTCAAGTGGAATCTTTGAATGGAACTGGTCTGAATTGGAGACACCAGGCAGATGATTTCAACTTTCTTATGTCTGGATTTTTTTCCACCTTCAACAACCATATACCAATCTTTGAAAATTCTTTAATCATCTAATTTTGACTGGGGTTTCAGAGTTCTGAAAAACACTAATATTTTTCAATAAGTCTATCCCCAGTATGGTCGCCATTATGTTATCACTCTGTAATTTGTAAGATTGGAAAGAAAAAATTACACAGGACAACATCAAACCACTTTGGAGTCCAGGACCTAGCCTTCCTATACTGAGAGAGGGCTCTCTCTATTTTTATGATTTAACTTGATAATTATAAGTGTTGATATTAGGCTAGTTACAGTGATGGAGAAAACTGGTTGTTTTAATTGAATTTATTGGTTGGATGAGAAAGTCTATAGAAGCTAATCCATTGGGCTATGGAGTCATAAAAGGCTGAATTGTGCATCAACTTTTCAAGGGCATTCACAAGGCAAGCTAACTATGCAGAATGGATCTTACTAGTAGTGTGAATATGAGATGGGAGAAAGTAGTGGTTTCAAAAATAGCTAATGAGAAGTTAAGAATTCTTTAACTCAACTTCAAAAGAAAACATTGAGATAACAAACACAGATAGAATTAAGGTGCTCTCTCAGCGAATCTTAATCTAAATTTTCTATTTTGAAATCAGATAAATTGATGCACAACATGAAGAGACAGAAGAAAAAAATTAACACAGAGGAAAAACATCACCATTAACATAGCTCAAGAATCCTGTGAACGATCTCTTATTATTGATGCCTAGCTCAAACAGTTATAGTATTCCAATACTTCTTACAATGCAAGTTTCAGCAGGGTCCAATTTTCTAACCCCTGATACTACTAAGGAATGCAGTATTTATCTAAAGACTATGTCAGTTTCCCTACCTTACTTGGCAACCTTTTATTGATTACAATTTAGCAGAAAATGGACAATTGTGGCCATGCAAGGCCTAAATAGAAATCACTGACCACAAAACCGCCTCTGGAATTAATTTTGGGAAACTCTTCGTAGATCCAAATGCTTCGATAGCTCTTCGTAAGATCAAACAATAAGCTTGGAGGTGGTTGTCATAGTCACGAAGAGCTAACCAATGGTGGCTCTAAAATCTGGCCCTACTTTTCAGAAAACTGGAGTTTGGTAATTAAATTTGGTGCAACGCTAGCCATTTTTTATTGATTGGTGACTATTTCGATGAGTTTGTTGCTTTTTCCGTTTATGCTGTTATAACATAACAATTTTGTAAAAACGTATTTTCCCGACTCGGCCCTTACTACTCGTGCCCCTTTTTTTGAATGAATCTTCAATATTGGTAGCTTAAGACATTTTTTTAAAATATAAACCCTTTGTTCTTTTAATGCTTGGCAGAACTTTCCTTCTCACGAGTAAATTTTGGAAAACCCTTTGAATGTGTGGTCGAGTCCTATTGTCGTGCTTAACCCCTTTTCTTCACAAAACAATGTACAAACTTCATATGCCCGAACTTGAAATCCTTTATATTTCATCTTGGAACCACATCACATTCGCGCCAACATCGCACTTCGCATTTTGTTGTCTTTAACTTTTTCTTTAACACTTATCTTTTGAAACATTCGATGCACACACTGTGATATGCGATTGGGGCCCACCTATGTCGGATATCACACTTCGGAAATTTTGAAACTTACGTCCCGTGGTTATCCTTTAAACTTTTCGATTTTCGATTACGATCGAGCCCCACCGCATCACATATTTTACTTCGGCGATTATGACTCAAACCCTTTGTATTTAAATTTTAAAACTTGTGATGTGCGGTATGCAGGCTAGGTCCCACCGTCACCGTACATCGCACTTCGCGTTCCATATTTTTTACGTTGTAATCTCATTTTCCTCCTCCGATGTGATTTAACACATAAAAGGCTTTGCATACATATTTGAAATCTTTTGGATTTTTCCTTTGAAACTACATCACATCTGGGCCTCTTTATCGCACTTTGCAACTTTTAACATTTAACAATAAACTTATCCTATGTGATCTGTGATGTGTGGTATGCAGGGCAGGTCCACGTCATCATGCCACGTCACCTTTCCATGTCATTTCCAGGTCATTTCCACATCACTTCTACGTCATCATAAACTAACTACGGTCTTTGGGGTCTGGGATGCGTCATCTACCACGTCATCTTACCGAGTCATTGCCACGTCTCTACCACGTCGCTGCACACACTTCGCATTTCGCATTTTTTGTGACTTATCGCATCTAAACTTAAACAATTTAACTTGATATTTCTTACCTTATAAATGTAAAACTCGCCGATATGTGATATGCGATTTAATCTCTGCCATTGATCGATGCTCAGATCCAACAATCCTCACTACTCCCTTATTGTGGTTTTCCAACTTTGTTTCTTTGGTTGTGCGTAGAATAATTGACTCGTTTACTACTTTTCCCATGTTCATGATTCGACCCAAACGTGCACGACTTGACCCAATCACATTCACGACTTTTCCCAGCACGTTCACGTCTTTTCCTTTGTTGTTTTTCTGCCTTAACTTCTTCTTTGTTTCTTTTGTCTTTGATAATGGTCTAATGCTACTCCTTGCCTCTTTGTTGTTTCTTTGCCTCTCTTTTATGCTTTTCATACTGCATTATTTCCTTATATTCTCCTTTTCCTTAATGATAGTTCTGGTGGTGTTGCTTTGTGTTCCTTTTCCATCAATGACAATATTTCCAACACATGGCTGTGACTGTCAATAAGATTCCAGATACTGAGGTAGTATACAACATAAGAAGCAAGTCTAGGTGGTGGGACACTAGTTGGTGAATGAAATGGAATGAGGGCATAAATGAATTTTGATCACCATCACACCTTATCAACAACATTTTCCCCTTCTACTGAACTGAAAGGCACATAAATTCTTTTGAAGCTCTTGACAGTCAATTTTTCTCATTTTTCCTGAAAATAAGTGATAGCCATGAAATATTATTTTCAGTATGAAATACCTGAGAAAATAATCATTCACCTATAAATACTGTGAAATACAGGAGTCTAATATGTTTGAGACAATATTAGGCTTGTGATTAACACCTCCGTGAGAGGGAAGATGATTATGATATCCATGTATGATTGACACCTCCCTGAGAGGGAGGATGATTATTGTATCTTGTTATGATTGGTATTGTGTTTTGATTTACATTATTATGTATTTTCTAACATAACACTTGATTTGATGTCCTGTAGGGACACTAATCAATAGATATAAGATGAGAGCAGCGTTGATCGAGGAAACTGATCCAACTCTTCCTCGCTGTTTGAGCTCCCATAACAAGGATTTGAGATAAATGACTCTTGGGGTTGAGGGATCTCTAGATAATATGGAACTTTCCTATCCATTACCCAGGGTTGAGAAATTTTCTCCCCAGTCTTCATAGGGTCGGAGAATGTTGCTCCCTTATCTGGTCATTGCAGAGTATACCCTAGTTGGCATCATACACACAAGCAAGGCTTGTCAGGAATATCGCTTCTCACTTGGCCAATTCATTGAGAGTGTACTTGAGGTGTACAACCCAAGTGGATTATGATGCAGGTGCTCTACCACATGACTATTCAGGGTCATCAATGGGAATTTCAATAGGAAATTGGATGGGTTGAGATAACCCTATGTGGTTTCGGGTTGAGAGTAAGCTCTCCAATGCGATATCAAGGTCGAGATGTTCTCCCCTGCATAGATGGGTATAATATTTCTAGATATGGGGTTGTTGTGGTATAGCTCCCCCATGATATTTGGGGTCAAGATGTGCTCCATGATGTGGTTACAGGTTGAGATGTACTCCCAGTGGATATGCTCTTCATTAATGATATTCCTGGTAGTAGCCTGATGTCAAACATTGCATGATGATAGCCTGATGGATGAAGGGTGGTAGCCTAAGCTCCCCTCCGGTGAAAAATTCTTCTTCTCAATCTAAGAATGTTCAACATACACACAATAACAATCAAGAGATAAGCATAAATAAGCATGAAGAGTACATTGATGATTTATAATGAGAAAGGTTCACATCATGACGATTACATGATAGAGATGTTCAATGATGATACGTGATGATGCATGAACATAAGAGAATAACATATTGATCGATGAACAGATATCAACAAATTGAGTTGATTCATGATGACACCTTGATGCAGAGAACTACAAGCAGATATTTCACAGTGGAATTCTTCCTAGTTGACAGGGAGTGTTAATTTTTGCAACTAGGGTCAAATTAAACATTAGGAAGCTTAGATGATTAAGATAATAATTTAATTAGATTCTTCTTTTTAAGAGGATCAAAATCGACCTATAGATCATCCCAATCGTTTAAGTAGTTAAGTGATGAATTATTTTATTATTTTCTGGGTCGGGATAACCACATGTTGATTCGGTCAAAGCCCCAAACAGTCCCTCACAAATTTATAAATAGAAGCGACCCAAATTTCATTTAGACACATTTTCTCATGAGATCTTCTCCATGTTATTTTGGTTTTCGTTCACATTTTATGTTTCTATCTCGCACAAGTATGTCATTTTTATATTGTTTCCATGATTAGTCGCATGCGCAGGGGGGTGATGGGGGGGTGATACATCTCTATGTACGTTGTGTCGAGAGCGGCAGGGGGGTCACAGGGGGGGAGGCAGCCCCCCTATTCAGGGTCTAGGGTAGCGGCCCTGGAAAAAAAAAATGGACCCTATTTTTCAGTGGGCGGACCCGCCCATGGTTTTGTGCATGGGTTTGAACATGGTTTTGGGGCATGATGGTTTTTGGCCCTTGGTATTTTGTAGATCCGGTCAAGGGAACTATGGTTATGTTCTAATCTAGGGTTAATGGATTGGGTTTTATGAATGCTTCGACATGTATATATGTGTTGTAACACTAAAAGGAATATAATAAAAAATCAAGCTGGTAATCTCGGTTTGGGATCTAGGGGAAAATCTGTGTATATATGTTTTATGTTTTATTTTCTCACTATTTTTTATTTTATGTTTTTAAGATTCATTTTCAGATAATTTCTATAGAGGGTTAAAACCAACATTTGGTATCAGATTTGTTTCAGCTTCAAGGGGACACCTTTGCTACTGAGGGGTTTTTTGCTCGGGCCTATGGTAGACCCTGTTCAGTGGGAGATCTATGGGATCGATTCTTGCGGTGAAAGAAGATACTGAGAAGAAAAAATATAGAGATCGAGAAATTAAATGGTAAGAGTTTTGAGTTGTGGAAGCTCAAGATGGAGGATCTGCTGGTGGATAAAGATCAGTGGATCGTGGTAGATCCGGGTACTAAACCAACTGGAATATCATATGAAGACTGGAAGAAGTTGGATTGGAAGGCAAAGAGCACAATACAGTTGTGTGTCTCAGATTCACTATTGTTGAATGTATCTGGGGAGGCTACGACAAATACTTTATGGGACAAGCTAGGTAATTTGTACCAATCTAAGTCTCTAGTGAATAAATTGTTCCTACGGAAAAAATTTTATAACCTGAGGATGAAGGATGGAGACTCAGTGACAGAGCATCTGAATTCCTACAATATTGTGGTAAGTCACTTGTTATCTATTGATATTAAAATCTTAGATGAAGATAAGTGCATCAATTTGTTATGTTCTCTACCAGATTCGTGGGATAGTCTGGTTATTGCAATAGGTAGCAATACAACTACCTTGAATTTTGATGACACTGTCTCAGCCTTGTTGTCGGAGGAAATGAGATGGAGAAATATGGAGGGCCAGAATGGAATTGCCTTATCTGTACGAGGAAGGTCCCAGAAAAAAAACAAGAATAAGGTTTCAAGTGGGAGATCTAAATATAGAGGGAGATCTAAATCTCTAGGAAATTTTGTAAAGTTGTGTTGGAAATGCGGAAATAAAGGGCACTACAAAAAGGACTATAGATCTAAGGCTCCTGAGAAAGGAAAGGGATATGATGATGCTCCTTTTTCAAAGGAAAAAACCACCTCGGAAGAAGGTGGGTATGTGTATTTGGCTTTGTCTTCACATACACATGTAGATCATGAGGCATGGTTGATTGACTCAAGTGCATCCTTTCACTTCATTCCCCATAGGGAGTGGTTCTGCGAGTATGAGAAGCATGATGGTGGTGATGTCCTCTTCGGGGATGATAGGAAGGCCAAAATCGTCAGACGTGGAAAATTCAAGCCGAAGCTGCAAGGTGGAAGGATTAGAAAACTTCCTAGTGTTCTGCATATTCCTACATTGGCCATAAATTTGATTTATGTAAGAATTATGGATGATGCAGGTGTAGAAACAGTGGTCGAGAAAGATACCTACAAGATGGTTTGGGGAGCACTAGTATTAATGCGGGGATTTCAAATTGGAACTCTATACAAGCTTCAGGGTAGCATTGTTATTGATGGGTGAAACAGTTTTGTGGTGCCTAAAAGTGGAGTGGAAAGCCTAGCAGTCTCTAGAGAAAAGACTATGATATGTGGTGAGCCCTGGTATTGCACCAAGAGTGTTGCAACTCCCAGGGACTACCCTACTTTACTTTATCAACCTAGGGTTTGTACAAAATTTGAGGTGATAGTGATATATACACAGCAGATTCATTTTTTTCATGTCATCCTCTTCCGCTTTACGAAAGGGTGCTATTTATAAGGGTTTTCAGTGAAGTATGTCCCACTTCAATGAAACTAAAATAAATTTCGGAAAGGAAATGACAGAAGGAAACTAAATTAAATCTCTGAAAATAAATGACAGAAAGGGATCTAATATAAATTGCTGAAAATAAATGACAGAAAGGAAACTAATTTGAATTGCTGAAAAGAAATGATAGAAAGGAAACTAATTTATATCGCTGAAAATAAATGACAGAAAGGAAACTAATTTAAGCCACACTTATCTTCGCCAATCGGATAAACACGCCCTACTCTATATATCATGCTCCTATATATGCAGTTATACATGACCTAATTCTAATTTGAAGAAGTGTGCTTGCAATTTGGAGGAAAAAGGGCTAAAGAGGCTAATGGAGGGCTTACACACATGAAACAAGGCTTAGAAGTGAAAATATGGGTTTAAACCTTACAATAGATTATTATAGCATGGAGCAGGGCTTTGGAGCGAAATGAATTGAAAGGTGATATGGAGGAGATTCGATCGGGGAAAAAGTTGCAATATGCGATATCGCGATCACAATATCTCAAAATTAAAGGGATAGCAAAAAGGTTGTTTGGGAGTGGGAGAGAAATGCAAAGTGCGATTTGCGAAAAGGTAAAATTTGTGAGATTTTATTGCGATAGGGATGACATGGCGGTCAAACCGGCGGTGGAGCGCAATCGCAATATCACAATCGATAAGCGGGAGTGGTAAGTGCTAACAGGAATGAAATAAGAAATGTGATTTGCGATTTTCAAATTATGGTAGCGGGAGAACCGAGGCGCAAAGGTAGGGGTCGAATTTTAATGATTTTCAAGATTTTTTGCATTAAAAAGGTAAAGGTGAGGTGAAAAGGGAAAATCGTTGAGATGTTGAAGAGCAGCAAAGGAAAAGGAAGGGGTCGTGCGAGATCCAAAGTGCTGTATCGGGAATTTTGAGGAGAACAGGCGGAGGTCAAACTTTAAATATTTTCGTGAAAAAAAATATGTGGCAACTGATAAGAAGAGAGAAAGGAGGGAAATGAAGGCATAACAACAAGGTTCAGAAGCGTAACACATAGATGGGGAGAAATTGGAAGATGAAGCGAAACGGCGTAATGAACCTCTCTGAAACTTTCGATGCTCATTCATGCAAACAAACCTACGGATTCGTGCACGAAAAATAGACAAAAATGGCGATAAAAACAGTGAACAGAAATTATTTTTTGGGTGTGTGGGAAGGTTAACCCTCCTCAAGCTCTATTGACAGAGATGACAGGGGAAGACTACCTCATAGTTTTATAGAGTTTATCAACTATTTTACAGCGTATATAAGTGGATTAAATCTACAACAACAACTATAATAGAAATGAAAATATCAGAAATAAAACTAGCCAAATAATAGAAAGGAAAGGATGACAACGGCAGAGAAGTTGAGGCATATGGGTTGGGCCCTAACCCCCGAGCCCAAATCTCTGGAACTAAATCAGTAAAATGGAGTTTTTCTACTCATTTCAGGAAGAAAATAGCCTTGTTACATTTCTGAAAGTCTAATCACAGAGTACAATAAAAAACTTAATAGCTTGCAGCAAAAGTTCTGAATGGAATCAAATACCCTAGAATTGACTAACTCTTCCTAGCTCTATACAACTCCCTAGAAAATAGTGATCGAGTCCACTTGACTCTAAGTGAAGTATGGCTTGAGTGCACTTGGTCTTGAGTTTCTTTGTTTCCTCTGGAATTCAAATTGCTAGAGACTCCAAGTAAACATAGATTGAGTGCACTCCTCTTAGAGTTTCTTGGTTTCCTTTGATAGTTAAGGAGGGTGGAAAACCCCCTTGAATCTATCCAATATTTATCCATAATTTCCTGACATTGTGCTCAATTATTCTCCAATCTTGATCTTCCAGTGGCAGGGAGCAAGTCCCTACATTATCTCCTTCTCCAAATATGCATAATCTGCCAAATATTCTCACAATATTCTACAAAAATAACCAATATTAGGCAAAAATATGCAATTACCTTTAAACCTTCCTAAGAAAATATTAAATCATAAGAAAACATTATTAAGTATAGAAGGAGAGGTTTAATATATATATATATATATTCATGTGCATAAGGAAGGTAGATGGGCTCAAGAAAGGTTAGATGGGCCTTATTTTATGTCTAATTTAGAGGCACATCACTCTGGCATCAAAGGCTTGGACGTATTGGAGAGAAGGGCCTTCGAATACTGCATGGCAATGGTATGGTAGAAGGTATGTCTAATTTCTCTCCGAATTTCGATTTATGTGAACGTTGTGTATATGGGAAACGGAATCGAGTGAGTCTTCCTTGTGGTGCTAAAAGGGTGAACAAGATATTAGAGCTTGTGCACAGTTATGTGTTTGGACCTATGTCGGTTCCATAACTAGGAAAATGTAATATCCCAAAATAGGGAATTTCTACACTATTGGGAATATCTTAAGATATTCCAAATGTGGAGATCCAGCAATATGTAAAACACAATATTGAAAGAGCAGTGTTGCATCAACTTTATAAAATGACAGAAGAACTCATAGCCATCTTATTAATGTTATAGCAACAGAATGTTTACAAGATCTTGAGGAAATGATCACTCAAGCTTAGGCAAAAGAACCTCAAGGAACATGTACAAGAAATATGAAATACACTGCTACATATGGAAAATCCAAGGCTATGACTGCGCAGTTTATTGGAGACACTGCTACAGAAATAATGTCAATACATGGATATGAAAATGTATATCTCAAATAAGTGGGGGAGCAAAGCTCTAAACCCCTGAAAAACAATGCCAAGTCAATCCTAGAAGGATTGGCTGAAATATACACAATGGCCAAAATGTCAGAGTTGCAGTCACAAAAACTGAGTAGCAGCTGCAACTCAAGAAATGGACGATGATAACTAAATATGTTGCATATGATGGCTGAATCTCATCCAATGGATCTCTCAGGTGAAAGGCTAATCCAATCACTGAGGATCTCACCCTCCAAAATAGTGGTGCAATCTCCCACTGCAAATACACTTAGAAATAACGCAGTCAAGGAGATGGATTGTGTTGTAGGAGATGGGAAGTGCTTGGCCTGATGCCAAATATGTACAATAAACTCCTAAATATTCCTCACTGACCTCCCAGAGGAATAGAATCTCCCTCCTCTGAAAGATAAGCTAAGGAAATGGTGTTGTGGAACCCTCCACTGCAACACCCTGCAACACAACGTTTCCTACTACAGGAATAACGATGTAGCTGAAGGAGGTGGCTTGGCCTTGAGACTAAAATGTGGAGAATGAAGTAAAATCCCTCAAGAGGCCTCTCAAGAAGGGGGAAGGATTCCTAAACAGGAAATCCCTTGTGCTAAGTAGCACAGCAATCTCAGTTAAACAACTGAAGACAGCAAATAGTCATGCAAACCAAATTCTATACTCAATAACCTATCCATCTATGGCTGCCTTGTCCTCCCTTTATACAAATGAAAGCCTTCTTGCCTTGGCCCCCACACATTATGGTTTCCTCCTAACAAATGATCTCTCCCCCATTCATACTGTGATGTCTTTCAAAGTGATCCAACCCCTCTATGGCAGCGCTGTTGACTTGGTCAAACTTGACCTTTTCCTCATGCATTTGCCCCTTTTCACACTTGAGGGTGAAAAATAGAGCTACTCTAATGATCCCTTTCACACTATGAGGGATTTTATTCCTAATCATGGGCCTCCTTACCCATTTATTCACTTCCTAGCTGATATAATCAAAATTAATGTTCCAATTAGCTCCATGCTAATTTTGGGAACATTACAGTCCTCCCCTCCCAAATGTTGCTTTTCCTCAAGCAACTACAAGCATAAAACTGAAGGGCCTTCTTGAGGCATGAGGCTGAAATGAATTTGGATCTTCCATCCCCATATGAATCTCCCATCCCCAAGCAATCATCCATACAAAATGAGTTACCCTCCAACATGGCAACTCCTGAAAGTCTTCCTCCACCTTTGGCTCATGCAAAGTAGGTGGGTTAAAAATATGAACATGGTAGACAAGCTAGTCTACCCCACGCTTTCCTCCTCTCCACTCATGATATGTGTAGAGTATGTGCTGATCTTGGGCTGCAATAATTTTTCCCTTAAGTGGCAAAATGAAGAACAATCCTCCAAGGATATCCTCTCCAACATTGAAGAACAAGCTAGCCCAAAACATCTCATCCATGATGAATAGGACATGATCATCATAGGGTATCCAAATGATAAGCTTGCTGAAGGTTTTACATGATGCTGCATGATACAAACAATGTCTCAAGTGGACACAGCACATTCTCTCCCACTGCAACTTCATAAAATAGTCTAGAAAGTGGTGTTTTGACAAATGGCTAGTTATGTGAATCATCACATCTACTAGTGAATAGTAAATGAGTGAGTGTGCCAAATTAGCATACAAGAAAGAATCAAACACTTTCCCATGGTTAAACAAAGGATGGTTGTCTCCATCATAATAGCTAGCAAAATCTTTCTCATGGGGCTCAACAATAAACTTGCCCTCTTGTGGAGCAATGCATTGTATGACAATGGTAAGAAGATGCAAATACTGTGTTACATAATCAATAGATGCGAAAACAAAATTCTCACCATGTGCTGAAAGTAAAGTGATGCATGAATACATGAATAAGTTCATGCTCCAAAGGAACAGCGCTGTTGGCCTATGAAAATAGGCTCCGACCAACCCATAGCTCAATTCTTTGACATGATGATTGTCAAAGACTCTTCCAATAATGTTGCTGCAAATATGGAATTCCTCCCAAGATGGAAGTACTTTCTGATCATCAAGGGCTAAGGAGAAGCCCCTTTGCACCATGATAATGCCATCTCCTACTCCTGTAACATCATACAACATGTGATAGCGAATCTGTCCTTGCTCTCTCAAGTACAACCCAAGCAACAAAAGTGTTTTCTGCTTCCTCATGCTCTCATCATACAAGACATGTGATGAAGACATAATGAATGATATAAATGTCACATCAACACCATGCATCCATACTCTTTTCTGCTCAATGATGCAAGCATCCTGCCACATCTTCTCCATCCCCATACCCTTAGGAAGAGTGTATGCCAAGTGATGGCCAAACTCCTTCAAGAGTAACCAGCACAGCCAAGCCTCCTGTTGCCTGTTGTCATAGATCTGCAAGTGGATTACTAGACTCTTTCTCTTCATCCACATCCACTCAATAATTTTTAGATGTATCCTTCCATCCTCCATATTGGTACTCCTCCCATGAGGGCTACCATCCTCCCAAATCAGATTTTTGTCCTTGCATTTCATGGGATATTGAAATGCAATCTTCTCAAGGATCAAGTTGATCCCATAAGGACCCAAATAGGTGGTAGGCAAAAACCTCCCATCATGATGTGTAGCTCAAGGAATTTCCAACACAAGCATGAGAGATGTTATCCATCTTAATATGTCCTCCATCATCTATTTGTTCCCCCTTGAATCCATAAAGATCCAAGTGTGAGAAGGAAAGAGCCTCCTCATACTGTTGAAGAACTTTGCACTCCATGATGTATTGAAGTGCACCTCCAATGAAATCTCTCCATCAGATCTCCTCCTCATGCATGGCCTTCCAAAACAAAAGAGGCCTTGGATCTGCTATAGGTAGAAGTTTCTCTTTGAGTTGGGAAGTGCTCATTGAGAAAGTGTCATCTAGAAAGGAGAAGGTGTTTCTCACTTAAAGATGTATACCATCTATTTCTTCCTCCAAGTCTTCAAACCCCAACCTCAAGTGTGGTATTCAAATCAAGAATGGCTGATGAGGATGATGGTTCATCTCTTCCTTGAATGATTCAAGGTTGCACAGTGCAGTGCAATTATGTTGCTCTAAATCAATAGCATGTAATTATGTAGACCCATCCATAATGTTTGCTGAAATGATAAGAGATGTAAATTCTGGCATACCTTTGTAAATTTTGGAAGCATCTTGTATGGCTGTAAGGGCTTCCTCCTCCAATGTGTTGGCTTCCCCAACTGCTGAAGATGAAGGTTTCTCCTCCATGACTGTGACAGCACTGGTATATGCCTCTTCAACTGGTGGTGAGAGCTCCTCCCTCCTTTGGCCAAATCTTCTGATCATCCTTTGAGAAAACTCAGCAAGAGTAGATACCCTTGCATGGCTCCAATGGCTGAACCACCAAACCTTTGCTTCACCTTCAAGGTGCAATGCTGCAATTTCTACAGCATTTCTATCTACTACAGGATGTAGTAGGAAGAAAGCCTCTAGCTTTATCACCCAAGCTTCTGTTGCACATGTGAGTGATCCATCAAAAGTGGACAATAGAAACCTATTGCCTCTCATCATCCCATAGCTATAGGGTCTTCTCTCTTCCTTCAGCTAAATAAATTGTGGTAAAGCTAGAGTCTCTTTGAAGGCTCTAGGTTTAGCTCGGTATTCATATATTCACTTAGAAATTCATATTCCAAGTGTTATTAATGCTTCATATCTTCTTCTCTTTGAGAGTAGGAAGTGCATGGTCCTTCCTCTTCTCCTTCTTCCATCTTCTTAACCTCCTTGGAGAGGTCCTTCCTGGATCTGAAAACTGATGAGAGAAAGCTCATCCTCTTCATCATCCTAATCTCTTCTATCTTCTTATGGTTGAAACTCACAGGCTGAACCAAATATCATGCTTTTATACCACTGTAATATCCCAAAATAGGGAATTTCTACACTATTGGGAATATCTTAAGGTATTCCAAATGTGGAGATCCAGCAATATGTAAAACACAATATTGAAAGAGCAGTGTTGCATCAACTTCATAAAATGACAGAAGAACTCATAGCCATATTATTAATGTTATAGCAACAGAATGTGTACAATATCTTGAGGAAATGATCACTCAAGCTTAGGCAAAAGAACCTCAAGGAACATGTACAAGAAATACGAAATACACTGCTACATATGGAAAATCCAAGGCTATGACTGCGTATTTTATAGGAGACACTGCTACAGAAATAATGTTAATACATGGATATGAAAATGTATAGCTCAAATAAGTGGGGGAGCGAAGCTCTAAACCCCTGAAAAACAATGCCAAGTCAATCCTAGAAGGATTGGCTGAAATATACACAATGGACAAAATGTCGAAGTTGCAGTCACAAAAACTAAGTACCAGCTGCAACTAAAGAAATGGATGATGATAACTAAAGATTATACATATGATGGTTGAATCTTACCAATGGATCTCTCAGGTGAAAGGCTGATCCAATCACTGAAGATCTCACCCTCCAAAATAGTGTTGCAATCCCCCACTGCAAATACGCTCATAAATAACGTAGTCAAGGAGATGGACTATGTTGTAGAATATGGGAAGTGCTTGGCCTAATGCCAAAGATGTGCAATCATCTTCTGAATCTTCCTCACTGACCTCCCAGAGGAATAGAATCTCCCTCCTCTGAAATATAAGCTAAGGAAATGGTGTTTTGGAACCCTCCATTGCAACACCCTACAACACAATGTTTCCTGCTACAGGAATAACGTTGTAGCTTAAGGAGGTGGCTTGGCCTTGAGCCTAAAATGTGGAGAATGAAGTACAATCCCTCAAGAGGCCTCTCAAGAAGGGAGAAGGATTCCTAAACAGGAAATCCCTTGTGCTAAGTAGCACAACAATCTTAGTTAAACAACTGAAGACAGCAAATAGTCATGCAAACCAAATTCTATACTCAATAACATGTCCATCTATGGCTGCCTTGTCCTCCCTTTATACAAATCAAAGCCTTCTTTCCTTGGCCCCCACACATTAGGGTTTCATCCTACCAAATGATCTCTCCCCCATTCATACTGCATTGTCTTTCAAAGTGATCCACCCCCTCTATGGCAGTGTTGTTGACTTGGTCAAACTTGACCTTGTCCTCATGCATTTGCCCCTTTTCACACTTGAGGGTGAAAAATAGAGCTACTCTGATGATCCCTTTCACACTATGAGGGATTTTATTCCTAATCATGGGCCTCCTTACCCATTTATTCACTTCCTAGCTGATATAAGAAAAATTAATGTTCCAATTAGCTCCTTTCTAATTTTGGGAACATTGTAGAAAATCTGGGTACTATGTCTCATTCATAGATGACTTCTCATGGAATACATGGATATATTTCTTGAGGAATAAATCTGAAGTCTTTGACAGATTTAAATAATTTAAGGCTCTGGTGTAAAACCAGATAGAGAAGAAGATAAAGGTGCTAAGGATAGGTAATGGTGGAGATTTTTGCAATAAGTAATTTGAATAATTCTAAGAAGTGTGGTATAGCACGATAGAAGAATAATCCATACACACCTCAGCAAAATGGATTTGTAGAAAGAATGAATAGAATGCTGATGGAAAAGGCAAGAAGCATGCTCAGTGGTACCGGGTAAGGACAGGAATTCTGGGTGGAAGCAGTGGAGACTGCATGTTACCTAGTTAACAGATCACCTTCATTAGAATTGGAGGATAAGACTCAACATGAGGTATGGACTGGTCAGAAACCCTCTCTTTCACATCTGAGGGTGTTTGGATGTGATGCATATGTACATGTTCCAAAGGAGAAAAGGACCAAGTTGGATAATAAATCTGAAAGGTGCATCTTTATTGGGCATAAGGATGGTTTAAAAGGTTACAAGCTTTGGAACCCAAAAATAAGGAAGGTTGTGTATAGCCAAGATGTGGTGTTTATAGAGGTGAAATATGTTGTTAAACATGAACTCCTACTAAAGGAACTTGAGACGATAGAGTTTGAACTAAAGGAGGATGAATCAGACTCTTCAGTAGAAGAAGATTCAGAAGAGGAAGAGACACAAACTCCAACGATGAAAGGATCAGTTCGAGAAAGAAGGAAACTAGAAAGGTAAAGTCCATCTACTTTCTGTTCAATTTTTTCTTTAACTATAACTCATGATGATCCCAGAACTATCAGGGAGGTAGTAGATTCAGAGGATGGAAAACTCTGGAAGAAGGCCATGGTTGATGAAATGGCATCCTTGCACAAAAATGAGGCATGGGATCTGGTGGAGTTATTGGCAGGAAGGAAGCCCATCGGGAGAAAATATGTGTTTAAGAAGAAGATGAATGTATAAGGCAAGGTGGAGAAATACAAAGCTCGATTGGTAGAAAAAGGTTATTGCTGTAACAGGGTCTCCTACAAAGCTGTGAATCTGGTCCTTTTTGTATATTTTTTATTATATTTAGTCTAACGCAGGGGTTTTGGGGTGGGTCAAAGCCCCTAATGCATTGTAAGCAGGTCAAGGGTAGACCAAGAATCCACAAACCATGATTTGTAGACCATTGGATGCGTAGGCTAAAGTAGTATAAATAGTTGAGCCTATTTGAATCGATCAGTAGGGGATGGATAGAGATTGATGTGAAGTACAAATTGCTAGATCTTCGGTTGGGTTGTTTGGGTTAGGACTCATGCTGGCTGTGCATGCGGAGATCCTCTGTCCTGCTGCATGTGGACCCTGATGGTTGTGTGTGCATGTGGTATTCGGGGAATGTAAGACAATTTTTATAAGTAATAGATGTGAAGAATTGTTGAAACATATGATATTGTCTGGATCTATTCTATTATGATTGATGCGAACTAAGATTGTCTGATTAAGATGTGAACTCATCTGTTTTATCTCAGTGGTATGAAAGTATCTACACTTAGTATATTACTATGATGTGACTGTTGTTGCACTTACTGATTGCATCTCTGTTAACGAACATGAACTATATGTGTGACAATATTGGCTGTGATTATGTTGTTTTATGGTTGTAATTGATGATACGCACATGGATGCTAACTTGCTAGAGCAGATCTGATAAGAACTATAGTCTGGTTACGTTCTGGAACCCTGCGAATCACCCTTCTATGTAGATCTGATAATTGCGGGCATGCGTTAATACCTACTCTCTCTCAGGGTGCAAAAACCTGGTTCCATCACCCTCCCATGCTGCTTCGGGTGAGACTTTGACCTAGCAAGTGGGTCACTACCGAAAGGGCCAGTAGTATAGGGGTTTGTTGGAAAACCTTCACCTCTGAACCTGGGTCAGGATCCCTCGATCCAACAGTTATTCCCAAGTTTCGGGAATTGATTTCGGTGATATTTTTTCTCCTATTGCCAAGGTTACTTCTATTAGATTACTTTTATCTATTGTTGTTGCCTTTGATTTTGAGGTAGAACAGATGGATGTGAAGACAAAATTTCTTCACGGGGATCTGTAAGAGGAGATCTACATGAAGAAACTTGACGGCTTTATGGTGAAGGGTAAGAAAGAATTGGTATGTAAGTTAAAAAAGTCTTTGTATGGGTTAAAACAGTCACCAAGGATGTGGTATCAGAAATTTGATACATATATACGAGGACTTGGCTTCACCAGAAGCAAAGAGGATCACTGTGTATATTTTAAATTAATTGGTGACTGTGTTATTTATTTGGTCTTGTATGTGGATGATATGTTTCTGAATGGAAATGACAAAGAAATTATCTAGGATTTGAAGACCCAATTGTTCTCCAAATTCGACATGAAGGATCTTGGTGCTGCAAACTATATTTTGGGCACGGAAATTAAGAGAGATCGGGCAAAGAGGAAGCTCTTGTTAAACCAGAGGAAGTATGTTGAGACAATATTGCAGAGGTTCAATATGCAGGATAGTAAAACGGTGAAGGTTCCTATTCATGTAGGTGTAAAGATATCTGATGAACAATATCTCAAGACACAAGAAGAAGAGGAGGATATGTCTCGTGTTCCATATGAAAGTGCAGTGGGTAGCCTGATGTATGCAATGGTCTGTACTAGACCAGACATTGCACATGCAATGGAGTATTGAGCAGGTTTATGTTAAAACCAGGGAAGGATCATTGGATAGTAGGGAAGAAGGTTTTCAAATATTTTTGTGGCACTAGTGATTATGGTTTGTGTTACTAGGGAAGACCAGGATTGGATAGATTTTTGGAAATTTTTGGTTTTCTTGATGTAGACTGGGCTGGATATTTAGACCAAAGAATATATACCAGTGGGTATGTGTTTAGCCTATTTGGAGGTGCAGTCAGTTGGATGAGTAAAATACAGTCTATAGTGGCTCTTTCAACGACAGAGGCAGAATACATGGCAGCCACTCATGCAAGTAAGGAAGTAGTTTGGTTGCAGAGATTGTGTTCAAGTATGGGGTTGGTGGAGCGAGCTATAAGGATAGACTATGATAGCCAAAGTGAAATTTTCTTGGCTAAGAACCCTACTTATCATTCAAATACAAAGCACATTAATGTTCAATATCACTTTGTGAGAGATATGGTTGAGGATAAAAGGGTGCTGCTAGAAAAGGTGGACACTTTGAATAATTTTGCAGATGCATTGAAAAATTCTATGAGCACTCAAAATTTTTCTTGGTGTAGAAAAACAATGGGTGTTGTAGAGCTGGACTAATGACTAAACTCTCATGTGACCCCCTGTGGAAAGAAAACAACAAGTGGGAGAATGTTGGGTATGTGTTATATTCATTCCACGATTAGTTGCACGCATGGGGGGGTCATAGGGGGGGCGATAGCCCCCCCCTGTATGTTGCATCGAGTGCAACAGTGGGGTCACAGGGGGGTGGTAGCCCCCCCTGTTTAGGGTCCAGGGCAGCGCCCCAGGAAAAAAATAATTAGACCCTATTTTTCGGTGGGCGGACTAGCCCATGGTTTTGTGCATGGGTTTGCACATGGTTTTGGGGCATGATGGTTTTCGGCCCCTCGTATTTTGTAGATCCAGTCAAGGGAACTATGGTTATGTTCTAATCCAGGGTTAATGGATTGGGGTTTATGAATGCTTCGGCATGCATATATGTGTTGTAACACTAAAATAAATATAATGAAAAATCAAGCTGGTAGTCCCGATTTTGGATCCAGGTGAAAACCACTGTGTATATATGTTTTATGTTTTATTCTCTCGCTATTGTTTATTTTTTGTTTTTAAGATTTGTTTTCAGATAATTTCTATACAGGGTTAGAACCAACAGTTGGGAGGATCTCACCCAAAGGATCGGTATCACAAACATGATCTCGCATTAGAACTTGGTGATATGAAGTAGAACCGCGGACAGGAAGACTTGAGGTAGCGACCTAGATGAACAGAGCCACGGGTTGGGTTTGTTATTCCTACAGCCAAGGACCCCAGAGTCATTGGCACATCTTGTTAAGGGTGCAGCCAAGCTTCTAAGGTCAGATCAGGCTTATCTGAAGCAAGCCCGCAGGCACAGAGTGTCCTAGTAGCGGCCAAACACCCGAGAGCCATGTGCAAAGCATGTTAAGGCTGCATCCTAGATATTTTCTAGGCAGACCAGATTTGATTCATAGTCAATTTCTTGCACAGTACTTTCATACATCAATCATTCAGTCACAGTTACGTCAGAACATTCATTGGAAGTCTCCTAGATTCAGAACTAGGAATTCAAAGTTGAGATCACTTGATGATCTATCAAATCCATGTTTTGATATTATAGATCTTTTCATATGTAGATCATATCTTTTTTTTTCTACTCCAAGATGTATCTATATTCCTCATTCAGTATCAGTCATATTCATCAGTTTTCTATAGCCAGTGTCAATGCATTTCAGTTCTCAAATTCAGGCTCCTTCATGCAGAAGTATGGTTATGGTTTTATTGCATGTACGTTAGTTTTTTTATGCATTGCAAAGATATGTATCTATGGATCATTGTACTCTTGTTGCTTAATAATTTTATGGTGATCTAAGAATATTAATTTGCAAGGGTTTTCCTCGTAGTGGGTTTTCCCTGTAGAGGGTTTTTCCATGGTCTCGGACCAATCCTGGTGTCTCTCTGTGTTCATGCTTCTCTTATTTTTATATTTTATATTCCATTGCTTAGATGATGATAATGATGATGACATTGTTCATTCTACATAGTTTCATATTCTTATGGTTAATAATATAGATATGTACAGCGATATAATTTTTTAGGGTGAACTTAACATGTTATTGAAGAAATGTAACTATCAAAGTAAAGAAAAATGTTTCTATATGAAAAATTAACATGTGATAGCCTTGATAGCCCCTTTGTCAAGCATCTCTTGAATTTGCTTCTTGACCTTTGCATTCTTTGAAACTGACATTCTATACATTCTAATATATGGAAGTGGTACATTCTGTTGCAAGTGAACCTCATGTTGGATTCCTCTTTTTAGAGGTAACCCTTCAAGTTCCTGAAACATATTTTCATAAGTGTTATCAACTTCAACCAATTCATCTTTGAGTTTAGAATCACATATTGTGAAAGCTTCATATTTAGCAGTATCTTTATATCTGTTCATCAACAATGCAAAATTCTTACTAGCATTTACAAGCCTTCTCATCTGACAAGCACTAACAAGAGATAAGTTCACCTTCTTGCGTTGTGCTCTAACAATATACTCAACTCCATATTTAAAAAGATGGTATTTATTCTCATGTCGATAGAATATGGATTTTTGTTCATACAAGTATGGACTCCCTAAAACAATCCAGCAAATATCAAGTAGTACAACATCAAGCTCTACCTCATGTATAAAATTAGAAGTGATGGCCAATTTGAGTTTATATTTTCTTGTCACTTGTAATTTGGCATCACCACATACCCAATTGTTATCACCAAAAATTGATCAGCTAACCATTTCTAATTAGGTGTATTGAAGTATACCATGTAAGACAAAATTTACCATAGTAAAAAAAAATTCACTATACAAAATAATTTAAGAAACCATATTTTATTAAGTTACTTCTGGTTAAAATGGGAAACCGCATGATAAATATTAAATAAATCATTATTTATCTGATTTTCCTCTAGGAATAATTATTAAACCACTGTTTAACTAATATTTCTTGTCACATTTGACCCAATTATGAGAAATAATTAGATAAATCATTATTTAGTTATTATTCCTTGTTAAATTTGACTAAATCACCTACGAATAATTAAACAAATCATTATTTGTTTATTATTCTTTAACCACATTCTTGAAATGATAAATAAATCATTTATTTGTTTATTATTTCTAAATGAAGGTATTTAACCAATTTAAATATCTTTTCCATCAAACAAAATATAATAAAATATTCCAAGCGATTAGATCTAGATTATGGTTAATAATATTTTATTATTCTCCATTTTCTAGGATAACCCAATATTTTGTTATAACTAGAATGATTTTTCCATTCATTCTTCACTTTGATCATTATCATTGTCGCTACCATTTTCTTTTTCCATCTGAGCTCCCACTTGAGTTCATCACATAATTTTGGTTTCCATACCATTGAGAGAGTGAGAGAGACTCACGAAGCTGAACCATTGAGCACAGCCAAGAACCCATCCCATTTGAGGGGAATTGGTAACATTTACTTGTTTCCTTCACTAGATGTTATATAATATTAAAAATCATTCTTTAAACTTTTCTTGTCCATTGGTTACTTGGAGTTAATTTGCATCATTTCTTATTTATTTTTGTTGTTTAACTACTTTTAATGCATAGATCTGGGTTTTTAAAGGATTTGTTTAACTTTCTATTTCAGATCTAAAGGGTTAAGCATTCATTTCTGTTTTTAGGGCTATAATTCATTTGTAGCTTAAGTAAGGTCTTCCTGTTACACTTGTCGAAATATTTTACAAATAAGCAGTGACTCCACTGTTGTAATTCAAATTCCTAGGTGACTATCAGCTTCAGCGATCAGGGTTATTCTTCAGTTGTTTCTAGTCCCTAAATTTTTTTTTCTAGATTTTTTTCCCTAGTTCAGTCAAATTATAAACTCCTTATGTTTTATGGTGTTTTCTGCAGGTAACGGGCACCAGTTGTACTGGAGACGACACTTTTTTTGCAACCTAACACCTGAGAAATCAGGAACATAAATCGCACTTTCCAGCCCCAAAGTTGCGTTATGGAGTTCCAAACCATACTTATTGGCCCAAAAACTGTGATATCACTCAGAAACAAGTCAGAATCTACGTGGATATTTTTTTGAATTTTTTCTGAAATTGTCACGGTTTTCCGAGAGCACTGTTTTGGGTTTTCTGACCTCTATTTTAGCTCTTCTTAGGCCTGGATATGCTCAATTTGTCTCCTTGAAGTAGAACTAAGCCCCCTAGGGTTTCAGTACACTTCCACCTTTTTAGGAGGAGTTGAGTTGAGCAGATAGTATGATATTTGCAGCATTTTCAGCCATTTTTTCATAACTTCAAGATGGGTTATTTTTTCATCCAAACCTCCCTCTTGAGTTTTTTTTGTCTTTTCCCTTACGGTCCCCTTGTTTTCCCTAGGTTTTTTACCTTTAGCCCTATCTTTTACAACACTTTTCCCCTCTTGTTTATTGTTTTTTTCTATGTCATTTCTAGCATCCTAAAGTCATTAGATCCCAATCCCATCGACATTAGATTTTGTGGCCATTTTAGTGCATTTTGCGTCAATTTCGCCCCCACCTAGCCTTATTATTTGAGAGCCTTGGTTAGGTTTGGATTTTTTCATGATTAGTTTTTTATTTTACTGTCATTTTAGTTTTATTTACATTTTTCAACATTTTTTTTTTAAACAACCATCTAGGCTTAATTAAATTAAACACATGTATTGCACACACTCACACCTAAAGAGAAGAGTGATTGGTTTCCACCTCCAAGCCAAGACATAAACATCATAATTTAATTAATATGTTGCATAGATGGCTTGTTTATCACTCTTCAACCTTTATGTGTTCATTGTGTCTTGCCATCATTGCGCCCCCAAGGCATTTTTCATGGATACTCCAAGGTCTACACCCTCAGTTTCCGTTAGGAAATATCACCCCCACCTTGGTACGGTCTGATTTAGTCCTCCCCCGAGTCCCCATTCTGACTTTGGTTCTTCTGGTTCATCGAGTTCTTCCTCTGATTCTGATTCTTCTCAACCTCACATAGTCACCATTTCAGGTGCCAATGTAGGTGTGGGAAGCCAACCCAAGCGTGGATTTTGCACTTATCCTAGAGTCACTTCCAGTAGAACCGCTACAGGAATCATCCTAGCTACTCCTTTTCTACCTTTCATGGCGCGTTTAAGCCTTCCCAATTTTATCTAGTTAATCAATGACCACATACTCCACGATGTAGGTTGGTCAGCTATGCCAACTAAGATTCCTTCAAACCTCCCTAAGTTTGAAGGAAACAGTGGAGAGGACCCCACTAATCATGTTCGCTCCTTTCATATGTGGTTTTCTTCTAATTCCATCACCGATGACTCTGTTTGTCTTCAGTTGTTCCAACGCACACTCACTGGATAAGCTACAAAGTGGTACGTTGACCAGCCCATCGCATCTCATACCGCTTTTGTGACTCTTGCTAAAATGTTTTTTTCATATTTATAGTTACCCCTTTATTATGATACCATTACCGATTTGTTGACTGCATTCTATCAGACTTCTACCACCCACCTTTCTGACTATCTCCAAGAATAGAATAGAAGAAGGAGCATGTGTAGATCTCCTACATTCAATGACCATGTCTGCATGCATTGGTTTCTTAGAACTCTCTTAGCCCCCATAGGAAAATATGTTGCATCTCATTTTCCGCAGACCGAGGAAGAAGCTCTCCATATTGCTTTAAAATATGACTTGATCTACACCCATTAAGGTTATGTTTATACCGTTTTACCAGACCTTCCTAGACCTGGTGGTGCCACTCCAACGGGATCATCTCATGCCACTGATGGTATCGTTAGATCCCTTTCACACCCATCACCATATGCTCCTCCTCAGATGAGTTATGGTCATCCGCTGGAGGGGACTAGTTCCTCCAACACTTATCCCCCTCCAGGAAACTTGTATCCCGGTCAAAGCATGTCTTATGCATTTTCCCAACCACATCAACCGATCCCAGGGCCAGAAGTTGCTCAACCTGTTTACCATAATGTTTCCCCAACTCCTTTTTATCCTTGTGCACAGCCCAACGCTCCAATCCCTCTGGCATTAGCGCCCTCATCTCCCATGCCTTCTCAACGTATTCCATAGCATCCACCTCCTCCTTAAGGTCAAGTGTATGCTCAGCAGAGCGCGACTAATCCCCCCAATTCCAAGAAAAATAATAAGGGGAAGGAAAACCAGAACCAAAAACCACAGGGTAACTAGGGTCTCCAAGATAATCATTCAAATGCAACCCATGGGAACCAGCCTAATACTGCAACCCAACAACATGGCGATCAACCCAAGTAGAACAAGGCATTCATATGAACAAGCCTTATGAATGTTATGGTGTACATGGAAATTACACACATGATTTTCCCCTTTTACACCAGATGTGTCAAATGTGGGAAGCCCAAGCAGCGTCTCGAGGATAGCAACCCATGAGATCACTTCCACCAAACCTTGCTCCAGATAAACCGACTGTGTTCACTAATCCTTTCCCTCATCAAGGATATATTACTTCCCAACCTCCATAAGGTTAGGCCACACCTCCACCTCAACGTTATGGTCACATTTATTACAAGATTCTCATGATGAACTCTGATGAGGTCAATAACATTGAAGTCAACCTTCAAACCCAGTCATGCCAATATGACAAGAAACCCGCTATGTCTGCAACTGAGTCCCAAAAAAAAATTTCCACAGAGTCTATTCAGACACCAAATAGTCCCTTAGAAATCCCTCAGCCTAAGGCAGAGGTCATTTCCAAGATTCCCAAAGGGCCATTACACTGTAATGTTGCTTCTGACAAAGCCGCCCACACCTACAACATAGTAGATGACTTGGTGCAGTCTCCTACTACCATGTAAATGTTGGAAGTTCTGCAGACGTGACACTCCCAAAGAAAATATCTACTATTTTCTCTAGGTGTTGTGGATCCTTCAAATGATCACTTGATTTTATTTCATGTTGAAAATTCAGAACATCCCCCTTTACCCTCATCTGTTGCTTTCCAAATACCATTCAAGATCTGCAATGCCATTGTCCAGCGATGTATCATTGACGAGGGCACATCCATCTGTGTTATGTCTGCCTCTTTTTGGAAGTAACTTGGGCCCCATGATATATCCCCATCCACCATCACTTTGCATGCTTGGGACGGTCATCCTTCATAGCCCCTTGGCATGTTTCAAAATTGTTCTATCACACTTGCGAGCAAGACTGTTTGTATTGACATATAAGTAATCGATGCGCCTATGGATTATAATATCATTTTAGGTAGTAGATACACATATGTGATGCCAGTTATTACATATTCCATTCACCATAATATGTGCTTCCCCCATAACAGAAATATCATCACCATCGATCAGTTGAAATATTACGAGCCCAAGTCTTAAACCTCAACTAAGTCAATTATATCATCGGTGGCTGATAAACAATCAGTCCCACCTCTCACCAGTGTCTCACCAAGAGTCTATAAATATTCCTCATTACTTGGTGCATTCACTGGTCCACCACCTCCCATTTTTTAGCCCACCTCATCGAGTGTTTTCATATTGCAAGCATCTCAGGCTAGCCAAAAGCATCCCGGTGCGACTATCCAGCATCCAATGCCTTCACAACCTATTTTTGTTAACTCGACGCGACCATAACGACCATTTCCTCGAGGAACTTCTCCTACTGCTAGTGTCTCTCCTCATCTTTTTCAACCAGGAATAGTTCCCCCAAGTCTTAACCATCCGGGAGTCATTCTGCCAGGCCATTACCCTTCAGGTTAGATACCATTTTTAGCTCCCCCATCTGGAGTATTTTTTCTGTTTGTTATGGCTATGTTGAGTTTACCAAATTTTAATCTTGGTATCCCGGTCTAGTGCATTGATCCCCCTGCAAACACTCCACCATATCAACTCAAACCATGTACTTCTTTGACCCTTTTTCAATCGATCGTGATGACCCCTCCCTTTGCTTTAGTTCCACAACAACCTCAACAAGAACCCACTCCTATTGTGAAAGAATCTAATGAGAGGGGAAAAGCGAAAAGGAAGGAACCTATGGATAAGGCTCCCCAAAAAACTCCAGCTCCACCTAAGCCTCCAAAGCTGACACCTCCATGCGCTTTGTGTGATTTTGTTGGGCATGCTATCAATAATTCTCCTGAACTCCCTCATGTCAAAGAGGTGTTCATTGATACGTTTCCTTACTCTAAAATCCCTGAGTTCCATGTTACCTTATCTAAGTTAGCCAATAAAAACAAATCGTTACGCATGAATCACCCTTGTGATTTGTGTGACAACTTTGGCCACGACTCTCATAATTGTCCTCGTCTTGAATATTATTGTGATACCCATCAAGCACTTCATGAAATAGAGGTCGCTCATAATGAAACCACCACTTCTTTACCCGCAGATTCTAGCACCATTGTTGAACCAAAATAGGAACCACAAATTGCGATTCCTCCTAAAAGATATCGAGATGATGGATTCCATTGCTACCATTATCTACCTGTCATCATCCATGGTATCCTCGTTTGGAAACTCTCTTGAAGTTCTCCATATTGATTTGGTTGAACCTCCTTCAGCAGATACTCAGGTCTCAACATCGATAGATATCACATATACTAGTCATTTGTTCCATCCTGTTGTCAATGCGCATGTGAACCTTTTCTCTCATGACGATGCTTTAGTTAGACCCTCCACATCAAGTGGTCTTGCTTCCTCCATTCCACCCATCTTCCATTCAGATGAAGACATCATGGAAGCAATGACCACACCTGGTTATCCTTCGGATGATATGCACCATTGTGCATATTTGCCTCCGCAGCAGACCCATGACCAATATGTTGTGGTGTCGAAAGACTTCATCCATACTGAGTTCGATTGGTTCAAAAAACCCTTACTTCAAACCCATGCATTCAAACCACATGCACCTTGTGTCCATTACATTGACACCCAATGTTTTGGTAAGGGGGCGTGCATATTTGAGAGTCCAGGAGAAGCAATTATCCCCAACCCTCCTAGTGTATCTGGTAGTGTCGACTCTAGTACCATTATTCTTCCCCATTTAAAAGTACCTCTAGAGTCTCATGTCACTTCAAATCACTCTTGGGATGATCCACTTAATAATTACTTCATCTTACATCAACAACCCAGTCCCTTAGACATTGTTGTTGACCAACATTTATGTTTTCTAAGTGAGCACCAGTTCATTATCTCCAAAGCCACTCTTTGGTATAGCAACACCATTTATGCAAACCCAAAAATTTATTCCATTTGATTCATATATGCAGTGCCAAATGAGATTGGTAATCTAGTATTTCCTTTCTATAACTGTATCTATCCACTCTTCTCACAGGAAGATAACCATAACATCAAAAAATGGCGGACCACATTATCAAAATGTGTTTAGAGTTTACTATTATAAATACATTTAGAATTTCCATAGCATGCTTGGCGACACCTATGCCCCTATATATTCTCACCATCCTCTTGAGGATTTAGTGCCTATGAGACTGAATTCTTGAATCCATTATTTCAACACCTGGAAGACCATGGCACTCCACAAACTCCTCTAGCTAGGGACATCATTCCCACCTTTTCATACCAAATCACTCCCCTCCATCACCTATTCCTGGGGGTAGTATCCCATGCTTGGGGGCATGATGGCACCCCTATCCACCTTCTCACATGATTACCATAAATATCAGCCTAGACCCCAAAGATCTAGGTTTGGTCGATTATCCTTCCATTTCTTGGATAGTCTTCCCTACTGGCCTCTTCGGCGAGCCATATTACATCATATATCGTAGACACTTGATACCATATTTTCAAACATTCTACTCTATGTGATACCACCACTTACCACTTGGTCCCCATGTTTGAATTGGTGGGCAGGGATGATTCTAGACCTTCTCTAGTAGTCCATTCCTGTATTCCTTTCTTACCTTAATTCTTCACTAGGAATCATCCTTCCAAGAATAATTAAGGCCACCTTCCTGAAATTCTCAAATCCTATTTCCCATAGTAGATTTTTCTGCTAAGAACTCCACAAGATTTAGGGTCTTCCCCTCCTCTCAAAATCCACCACTGCTCACTTAGAAAATGAATTGAAATTGGAGGGAAAATGCCCTTTTATGGGAAAAACCCCAGTTTTTTCGTTTCCCATTGCAACCAAACCGTAACTCATTTTGACGAACCGTTAGCACCGTTGGAAAGCTCTCACCGAGTACTATAATAGGTCTTATTATTTTTTTGGTAATTTGACACTTCACCCAGAAGCCATTTTTTCCATGAAGTTTTACTTTACCGCCAATTCAAATCAAATTTATTCAAATGATTTTCTTGTAATTTGGCACCACTTTGCCTTGGCACTTGTCACCTCATGTGTCAATTTTCGTGATGAGTAACCATTCTTTACTCATGTATTTATGCCCCCTTGGGCCTATCCCATGTGGAACCATCATTGAGTCACCCTTATTCACAACATCCGAGTTGAGTCATCCTTGCATTCATGGAGTCTCTCCCGAGTCCCATTATCTCCTGTTACAGTATTCCATTCATCTTTTCATCACATTCATCACGTGCATCCCATTTTTTCCTCCAGTCATATTTTCCCTCATCCACTCCAAGGTCGAGTCAGTCACTACTAGGTCAACCATGATTTTTATGCTTTGATAAGGGAATTCGTTCATCCACCTATTAGTTCCCCGCCTTCCATCATTATCCCTAGTGTTAGTCCATCAGTCGCTCTACTATGATACCTCATGCCTTAGTTGAGGATTCCTCATTGACTCACCTATGGAAGGCCCTATTATGTTGACTTCAGCACATCCATTCTAGAAGAACGACCTAGAGAGTGATTTCCCTTGGCTCCATATTTCATTATTGTTCAGTGCCTTGGATCAAGCAAAGGGAATCACTATTTCCTTATGACTTGGTTTTTTTTCACGTGCTGGACCCCATCTCATTATCGCATGATTGAGAATCGTACACTTGATGGTCCAGTGGTCCAACATATTGTACCAGTGATTCCTGGGTGTGTTTGATATGTTTCATACCTCATGAAAGAGTGGCCCTTCAGGTAGTCGCCCACATTCCCGGATGACCTCAGTTTAAGTTACAGCCTCAGATGTTGTTCTGCAGATTTGATGGGTTTGGTTCCAGCCACTTGCAATGCCCATAGCATGCATGTCTCATTCAAATGATCCATTCAACTTTGTTGAGCCCTTTCCTATTCAGCAGGGCTTCTTTGGTTGTTATACCCACCCCCCATCCCCATGTCATATGGAGGGGCATTATGTCTCATGTACTTTGTTCGAGGGAAAAGGAATTTGAATTTGGTAAAATCCCTTTTTTTATAAATAATAAATAAATAAATGATTTATTTGTTATTTTAAGAGTGTGGTTGAGTAATAATTAAATAAATAGTGATTTATTCAATTATTTATAAATGAGTTAGTCAAATTTAACAAGGAATATTATTTAAATAATGTTTTAAATAATTATTCCTAGAAAATAATAAGATAAATAGTGATTTATCTAATTAATTTTCTTGTTTTGGGTTAAATATGACCAGGAATACTAATTAAACTGTGGTTTAATTAATTATCCCTTGAGGAAAACCAAACAAATAGGGATTTATTTGATATTCCTCATGGGGTTTCCTATTTAGACCATAAACAACTTAATAAATTATGGATTACTAAGTTACTTTTCATAGTGAAATCAATTTTACTAGGGTAAAATTGGTCTTACATGTTGTACTTTGGTCCATCTAATAGTAACAGGTTAGATGACCAAATATTGGTGTAACAGTAGCAGCAGTGTTTTTTTTCTCCTCGTTATTTAGCTTCTTTGGTCTCAATTATGGATGTAATTTCAAATAGTGGTATTCATCATGGCCATCTTTTGAACAATTTTAACAGGTAAGTTTCTCTACCTCTTTCTTGCCAGTAGCATTCTTTTTTCCTTTTCCTTTAAACTTCTCCTTTCATTTTTCTCCAGATTTAAAAGATTTCTAGCTAGTCTCTTGAGGAACATTCTTTCCTCTTGATTATAAATGAATTTCTTGAACACATACTTCATCTATATTGGTGGGATTAAACATAAGTATAGTATGTCTCAAATAACTATGTAATCCACCTAGATATTTAAGGAGAGTATATTGTGAAGACAAATCAACACCCAAGATTAAAACTCTTCTTCTAAATTCTTGTGTGTAACTTTATACACTCTGACCTTGAGCTTGTCTAAAAATTTTCTAATCCATATTTGCATTTTTCATGTAAGCTAATGGATACAATTTCCTTCTTAATGAAACTATAAAATCATTCCAAGAAGAGATAATTTTACCACTTTTCTTCAAATCTTCTTGAGTTCTTGCCTCCCACTAGATGAGGGTTGCACTTCCAAGCGAAGAAAAGTAAGTTTGATCTTAGTGACATCATCATCAATCTTTTGAATCCTATAATAGACTTAAATTTTATGAACCCAATTATCCTTTTTTTTATCATTCACTTCCCCATTGTACATAGTAAATTCAAAATAGACATCAATCTTAATCAAAGGAGACTTAGCATTTCCTTTTGGAGATGGAGGAGGAGTAGGTCTATGAGAAGGAGGAAAAGATGGAGGTGAAGGAGGAGGTGGAGATAGAGGCTTTCTCCCATCACCACCATTACCTTTTGGTTTATTATAATTGTATACTTTCAACCTTGTTGTCCTCATTGTACCACACTTTCAACATCCCAGACATATCATAGAAATCCTTTCTAAAAGATCTATCATCCTTAGACATCAACTTTGGTCCTTTTCCTTCTTCATGTGACATGACTTGTGGAGTTTGTGGGCTCCTTGAACTAATTTTATGGTTTGGTTCTTCAAGCACTCCTCCTCCTCTTTTCAATTTAGACCTTCTAATAATTCAATAAAAACACTTGCAAAATTGTCAAACCTTTGAAAAAACCATATTCTGGTACCAAAACTGATCTGAAATAAAAATTGAAGGTCTCATGTAAATTCTTGCAAGCTAATTATGTCTTAAGGGAAATGGATCAATATTGAAAAAGCACACAAAATAAGTTAAATTTTGTAACTTTTAATAGTTAAAAATGGAAAATAAGTAGCATCACAACACAACAATTTGATGACAGTGTTCACCCCTCCTGCGCTACGTCTCCAAGTCCAGCTTCCAATAGTGGCCCTTTATATTATATGACGAAATGTGAAATTAAGTCGACACAAAATGCTTAAATTTTAAAAATAACATTCTCATTTTGTCTAGAACACCCAAAACACCCTGTGTACGCTCTTCTTGGGCTCAAAAAGGTTGAAAATGGCCAAGTTATGCCTCCTCCATTTTCTTGCAAAATTGTTCTACAATATTGTCTGGTCTGCAAAATGAGCAATTAAATTCTCCTTTGGCGTGTTGGTATGTTTCTTCTTTAGTGAAAAATAGGTCACACATTCAATCTGTGTTTGGTGGTAGAGATTGAGTGTTTTGGTTATAAAAAATTAATGCTTTTTTATACGTGGGTTGAACCCCCTCCAAACTTTGTGCCCCTGGTTCCTTGACACCACATGTTCATGGAACGTGGGGACGGGTGATATGCCATGCACCTCAGTGCCTGATCCCAACCCCACCATTCACATGTTAACTCACAACATCGAGACCTTATCTTTCCACCCCTTCCACCGTAGCCCTGGATCCTTTTACGGGTGGTTACATTGGTTATCAGAACCATGGGATGTGGCATGGGCAGGGTGCCACATGATCTGGACCTCCCACCATTTTTCGTCAGTCACATTACATGCCATGTGCTCTAGATTTGGGCCTGTCTGGTTCACCTTTCATCCCGACCTTCGCCCTAATAATGCCCTCAATCAACCTTAAATACAGTCGAGCCACTATGGTTTAATAAGAATTATTGTGGCATGTTGGTAATGTAGTTGTTTAGTTGTTGAGCAGTCGATGGTTCAAATCTTGCAGAGGACCATCTGTTCCATAACAAAAAATTTGGTGCAAAAAATGAAGACACCTGGTGGCCTCTCATATGGCCACGTGGCACCCTTTGATTGGCCCACGTGACAAAATATGATTGGTCCACCACAGCAACCATTCAACCTATCATTGTGCGCCACATGCCCATCTTTCAATTGTTGAACCTATTAGTTGTATGTCCTAGTCAACTGATGATGTCATCGTACTGACTTCCATGTTGCATTCGTACACTACCTAGTCAACCGTGCAAGTTGACTTTTTTATTATTTGCCAAAAACTTAATACTGTGATAAATTCCTCATATAGTGATAGATTGAGGTGATTTTAGCATTGTTGGAATCATAATGACGAGATCTATGATTTGGAATCAATTTTGGGAGATTTTGAGCACTTTCATTTTTTAGCATATATTTTATCCCCTGGATCACTTTATTTGAAAAAATGTAGCAACATGAAGAAAAACAATCTGATCATTCTTATGATTGTTTCATATCATGAGCATACAAAATTTCTTGAAACTCTACAAAAATTATGTCAACCTGCTTTAAATAATTCTAAGTATGATTTTGTGGAGGACTTGATGAACAATTTTTTTGAAAGTGAAATTTCATGCTACCAATAGTACACAAGTTCATCTTGCAGGAATGTGACACAAGGTATAATTTTCTTATGTGCATCAATGATCGGAATCTGGATTGGGGCAAAAATTTTCCAAAAATTCAAAATACTTAGAATCGTACCAAACTAGAATGACCAGATCCATACCATCGCCGGGAATCTGGCGCAATTTGTTTCACTCAAAACAGAGTTTACATGAGGAAGTTAGAGCCTGTTGATCATCATGTCAAACAATGAATTTTCAAAAAAAATTGTCAAACAGGGTCAAAGGTAAAATTTTGGGTTTTCTCCAAATTCGCCCAATGATACTGTGACCAGTGTCACTACAAGATTTGTCGGTCAAGGTTTGAAGGTAAAAAAAAATTATGATTTGGCTCCTAAGGTTGAATTTGAATTCTTTTTATATGGTTAGGGACAACCCAAACAAAGGCTGACACGTGGTGAAGCCAGGGGCTGCCACGTGCCCCCTCTAGTGGACCCTCTCTAAAGTTCGAATTGCATTTTTATTTTATTCCAAGGTTAAAAGTTCGAATGTTGAATTTTCCAATTGTCAAATTAAATATTACAGTGGGCGCATATATATTTTATATCAAATTACATTCATATATCTTATACCAAAGGTCAAAGGTATATACATTGTAATATCCCAAAAAGGGAGAATGTCGTAATACTTAAACAAAATATAAGAACTGCAGCAAGGTAAACAATAAATCTTAAGACAACATCAGAATTTACAGAGAAGTTGAGCCATTTTATTATATTGGAGAAGATTCAGTTACACAATGTACTAAATATGAGGAGATCTAGCCAAACAGATGGTCTAGAGTCACCCAGAAAACATGCTACAATAGGTACAGCGTAACTGGAGAGCCATTGAAGCAAATACTACATTGTCCCTTCAGCAGAATATGAATATATAACTGCAAGCTGAAAAGGAAAATGCATATCTACTCAAATCTGGAGCTCAGATGATGCCAAGATTCAAGATCTGGCCAATGTGATGGATTCCCAAGATAACCCACGAAGGATTTTCCATATCTACAACTTTGGAAAATCACCCTCCTAGGATTTGATCCTTGATCTGCTGGGAAATACATATTTGAAGCTAGATATGTCAAATAGATGGCTGAAATATGTTTCAAGATCATATCTAAGCTTGAAGGGTTGATCCCTTCTTTAGATCTACAAGCTAGAAGCTCTAGATCTAGCTTCTCAATCCTCCAATAATGATTACAGCTACTGCAACACAACTGCCAATAGAAACTGTGCTGTGAGGGAAAGAGAGGCCTTCTGCCTACTGAAAATTGCTGCAATAAACTCTAGGCTGATGGCAAGACTGATGGAAATGTGAGGGGATGATCCCTCACAGGATTACTAGCTGAAATACTAGTAACTTCCTTCCTCCCTTTGGATCTGCAAATTGGGCAGCGTAATTCCTGAAGGAAATACTGATGCTAGGAGGTCAATAAATTTTGGCCTGATGCCAGATCTGAAATGAAGCTCTAGGAATGCTGATCTATAAGCCCAAGGTGATAGGAATAAACCCTCACCATTTCTCCAGCTGAAGTACTGAAGACAACTTCCACCTTCCAAACTGATATTCATAAATCTGCAATTTATGAATATGAATGTTCTGTAGAAAGTAGGAAAAGAGATGTGGCACCAATGCCTGATGTAGAATGAAGTAAAATACTCTTCCTAGAGCTACTTTAAGAAAGAGGTGGGATTCTCGACCAGGAACACCCTGTGCTAAACAACACTTGCAATCTCTGCTAAACAACCCGAGAAAGCAATGGAATGTCACATGACAATTCCAGATCTGAAAATATCCTTAACATCAAGACTCATCAGCATACCTCCATCCTTGCCTTCATCTCCTTTATATAATGTTTGAGCCTTCCCATTCCCTGGCCCTCATCTATACTGCGATGTGCATGTGGACAAGATCCTCCAAGTTTGACTACCCTATTTGACCAAATCAACCATCGTCTCTACGTGCAATGTACACCCCCTCCATCATGTGTGCTTTAATTGCACAACATCCTCCATCACTTTATCATGAATGTCCCATGATCTTTTGTTTGAAATCTTCAAGATCTTAGTTGACTGTATCAACCTCCATGATCTATCTCACTTAATGAGACACAATCTCCAATTCCATTCACATCAGTAGTTGCTCAACTACCTCATTATGTATATCTAGGCTTAATTAATCCACATTCACACACAAAAAGTTGATATTTATTCATATTGAGGATTGTGGTTCCTTCCACCATTTTATTTACTTAATTCATTGAGAAAGTTAAGAACTCTAATATTCCAAATATTAGGTGAAAATTTGGGAATATTACATACATATATTATGGCGCATTTTTATCCAAAGTCCAAAATTTGGTTATATCCAAAGGTTGGGAACATTAATAGCTGGTGGCGCAAAACTTTATACAGGGTGGGCGGAGATCGGGGCTCGACCCCACGACCTCCCCCATACCACTCTCTTCCTTTACCAACGAGCTACCACATTAGACCTTGTTAAGTATAGCGCCCCACTTCTATTTGGATTTCAACAATTTCTAAAGCGGGGGTTTGGATGGGGGCAGCCCTGTGGGCCAACCCCCTCCCCATACAACCATTCCACTAGAACACAACGGGGGAAGAGTTTCCGAACGCGTGGGATTATGTTAATAAACATGTTTAATACTTGGTTTATGCACTAATACATATGCTAATCCATATTTGTTTAAACCGTGTTTATGCACAATTAAGACTTGTTTATCCGCCCTTAAATGCAAGTAATAGCTAATTAAACTGGAGATTAATATGGTGGGATTTTCGGTGGAACCTCTAATTTCATATCTCCCTCCAACTTTGGTGGTCCTAACTGGATTCTTCTCCAGTTTTAGAGGCAGTTTACTAGGAAAAATGGTTTTGGCCATATCTTTTGCAATTTTCGACCAAATTGAGAGAAAGAAGAGTCATTATTAGATCATGTTGATGCTATGAACACAATGGAATAGGTTTCAGAAGCGTTGAAGCACTTTTGAAAGTGTTTTTTCCACTTTTAATATTAATTAAGCTTGGGGCCACCAGGAGAGGAGGTCAAACCTAGATCAGCTAGAAACCATGTTTAGAGATTTAATAGTCTATTTTGAGGTTTTTGGGTCTTCTGAATCCAATGGAGTAGGTTTCAAAGCCATTGGAAATGCAATCAGACATTTGACCATTAATTCCAAGAGGGCCTAGTCAGTTGAAGCAAATCCATGGAGATGTAGCCCAAGAGGGGTGAACTCTGTTATCATCTATTGTGTAATGTGTATGTTGAGTGTTATTTCTAAGCATTTTATTTGTTGTACATAGGTTTTTAAAATCTAAATAACTCATAAATTTCTCATCAATGATACTTAAAACTTGGCACATAAACCCCTTCACAATTGGCTAACTTGAGACGATCCTAAACACATTTACTTTTAACTAATGAGGGAGCTAGCACAACAAACCTATTTTTCCCATCTTTAGATCAAGTTGGTATCACAGAAAAGTTTAGCTCATTTTAGCCAAGGTTAGATATAATAATTAGCTATTGGTTTTTCAATTTGTTCAAGGATAATTTAACTGTGTGCAATTTTATGTGTAAAGGAGAAGGTTAAGATTGAGAGCTCAGTTCTCAAATCACAGCAAAGAAGCTTGTATGCATTGCAGGTGTGATGGAAACTTCATTAAGCACTCTTTCTAGTCAATCTTCCTTAGCAAAACTCTTGGATAAAGAGATGTTGTAGAAGCTCTACATCATGAATGTTATGGTGCAAGAGATGTATGAATATAAGAGGGAGAGCATTACACTTCAAGAGAAGTTGATTTCCATGAAGGAGGAGAAGCAAGAGCTTCTTGAAAATATGCATGAGATGAAGACTCAACTCCAAATGGAAAATTAAAACCTAGCAAGGATGCATGAGATGGAGACTCAGCTCCATGATGCAAAATAAACTTTATCCAAGTATGTGCATGAACAAGAGGTATGCAAATAAATTTTATATTCAATTTCTTCTCAAGATGAATGTCTAGGTTCTTTTCAAAGACACACTAGAGGAATAGGGTCCAAATTGTTCATGAAAATGGGCTATTAAGGTAAAAAGTTAGGAAAACATGCACAAGGCATAGTTGAGCCAATTTTTGTTGAGGAAATGCCTAGGTATTTGGGTCTTAGTTATGGACAACATGATGAAGAATGCTCCAAATCCAAGGAGGCACGTGAAGGTGTTCCAAGAAGGACTTTCATTACATGTTCATTACCTCAAGCTTGTGAATATTATGTTCATGAGGAATGAATTTTTTTTACACCCACTTTGCAAGAATATGCTCATAAGCATGCAGCTAATGAGAATGGAAAACAACAGGATGTTGAAATCTCTAAAGTCATTGAATGCATTGTTGGTATTTCGAAGAGAGTCACTACCTCATCAAATTCATCTCCTCAAGAAGGTGACAAAGGTGAATGTTCAAGGTATAAATAGTCCTTTAATCAAGTTGCTTTTGATTATGATAAACATGGAAAATTATCACATAAGATTTGGCAAAATTTTGCATGTTCCTTTTTAGGTTTGAATAAACATAATGTTTCAAGATGTTGGAAGAAGATAGCCATGCATAGGAAACTTTCTAAACAAAGGAGGCATAAAACCAAAGGTCCATTAGACAATGGAAACCATGTTGAAAAGAAGATGCAATTGTTTTGTACTCATTTCCATAAGCAGGGTCATATTGTAGACAAGTGTTGGACTTTGTATCCAACAAGTCATCCACAACAATAGAAGAAGGAGGAGAGGGATATTGACAATAATGGAAAAGAGGATTCCATAATTGATGTGGGTCAGGATGATTCACATGATGATGATGTGCAACTGAAAGAAGCACCATTGAAATGGTTTGGTAAGATATGGTTAGATTTCTTATCCAATTAAGGCCTTACATGTCTTTTGATGTTGATGCATTTCTTTTCCAATTGAATGAATGTTGCATGTTTACACCAGGAAGGTGTTTGAAAGTGGAGTATGTTGACTCACTATTATTGCAGAATTTTTTTTTCATTTCAGCTCTTTAAGTACATGTACATATGAATGGGGTTATTGTACTTATGATTGTACTTGTGAGAGAGTTGAAGCATTTATACATGCATGAGAGTTTGTGTGTATGAACATACATGAGCGATCACCTTGTGTGGGATTGAATGCTTTGTTTAACATGTATGTTGTCAACTTGAGAGTGTTGATTATTTCCATATGCATGAATGTCGACTTGTGTTGGTCGATTGTTTGTTGCATGCATGTCATATCTACTTGGAAGAGTTGATTTTGTCTCCAAATATGAACGGGAGATGTTGACGAAGTGTTTCAAGAGATGTGAAATTATTTTTGTTTTGGGAAAAGAATCGTTAAATGGTTACACATGCTTATGCTTGACTTGAGATTCATTTGTTTGAAGAGGCATGTTTTCTCGACTTGTGTTTGGTCGATGATTTGTATAATGAAATTTAATTGATCTGAAAATTAAAGTATTTTTTTTGTTTTTCAAAGTATTCATTTCCATTAATTTAAGTGTGCAAAGTGTTTGAATAGTATTGCAAGTGAAACAAAGTGTTTTTGATAACTGTTTATGAATTTTGGTGTGAGGGAGTATTGTTTAAATTTATTATTTAACAACTTTAATCTGAATTACACAGCAGAATAACTTCACCATAAACACACAGCAACATGATGAGGCAGTTCACCCCTCCTGGGCTACATCTGTCGGGTCCAAGGCTCCCAATGGGCATGTCCTTGATATATTATGATGCTAAAATTGGTAATACAGTGAAAATAAGGTCTAAACAGACCAAAAAAACTATAAAAATGAATTCATAATGCATAAATCAGTATAAATTGACTTTTGTTTCACCTCAAATGGTTAAACATAGCCCAATACAGCTCCAACACCCTCTAGGCCCTGATGGCTCTCCAAGCTTCTCTGAAGTAAAAATGGCTGAAAAACCCCTTTGTTAGCTCTAAAACCTATTCCAATGGCTCCATAATGTTGAGAATACCCGAAATCTAAAAAACATTTGTCCAAAAAGGTTCAGTAATGTGAAATTTATGACCAAAACAGTATTTTCTCAATTTGTCCTAAAAAACCTCCACCAAATTTGGCTAGCTGGAGTTAGCACCAATTAATTTGGCCAACTGGCTGAAAAAGGTGGACTGGCACTAGAATAGTTAGGACCGTTTGTTGTTATATTAAATGTTTGGTGGGCGAGGTCACATGGACCACCGCCCAACCCGCCAGAGTAATCGCAAGACAAACGGTTTTTAAACCGTGGCATCAATCATTTTAAACCATCGCTGCATAACCATGGGAACACCTGGCCACGTAAAATTTTAACCGTCATTTTCTAAATGTCAAATGGTCTAGAGCCTCTGATTTCAAGCGGTGCGGTGATATAATACAGGGGATGGCCCCCTTTACCGCCAAACAAAAATATTTGTAACTTTAAATATAACCTCGAACCCAATATGGTTAAGAATCACTTTGAATACCGCCCAATCAGGCCGCCCGGTTGGCAGTGGGGAGACCCCGGTTCAAATCCTGTGGAGGCATAAAAATTTTACAACCAAATTTTATGCGGCCTTGGGCCATGTGGCATCCTCAAATTGGTCCGTTCCAAACAAAGTCAACCAATAAACCAATCCAGAGATGCCACTTGTCGAACCAGGATTCGTTGCAGATGGAATATTTTGTGGAATATTATTTTTTTAATATTTTTAAAATAAAAGTCAACCCTGGTCAAACTGGACTTTTGAAGGTCACTGAAAACTTCAAACATGCATAACTTCCACATACAGTGTCGGATTTGAGTGTCATTCACGGCACCAGGATCGTATTGACGAGGCCTATCTAGTTGTTCTGGTTTCAACCAATTTTTAGCAATTCCAATTTTGAGCATTTTTCCACTTAGGACATGATCACCTGATCACACCTCCCAAATGGGAAGCTTTTGGACCCACAAAAGCTCTCTGATTACAGAAAATGAAGATGAGGAGACTGATTCTCCACTCTTCCAACTTTGAACCACTAAAATCTTCCTGAATTCATCAAATTGACCTTCTCATAAAAAGATAAATTGTTCCTTGAATCCACTGACCAACTGTTGCTAACATTCACTAAGTCATGATGAAAATTCTTGAAATTTGTAGAACAAAAACTATAATTTGCAGAAAGCATATTGTTTCTACAATGGTAAAACTTCAAAGAAGACTGAAAATAAGATTCACCTTGCCAACTGTCCACATGGCGAATTTTTGCTGAATGAGCCATGTACTTGTGCCAAATCCCAACCAAGTTTTCTCGCCATACCAATCTACCATTTTGAAACCAAAAATGACCCTTGCTGAACTGTGTGCCCTCTTTTCTTGCATGCTTTTCCTTCTCATGGAATCTTGCACCACTTTGCACATACACTTCGTTCTCTGCACTGATCAACACAAAAGGTACCTTGTGAAACATATTTTCATCTTCTTTCAAAGACGAACTGTTATCAGACTAAAACATATCATCATTTATATCAGCAATATCATGAAAAGGAAAATGTACAAAATATTTTTGTTCAACCATCAACAAAGTCAAATTTTGACTTGCATTAACTAGCCTTCTCAATTGCCCTGCATGGACTAAAGAAGATTCTAGCTTCTTCTTATGTTCTCTCACAATGTACTCTTTTCCATCCTTGAACAAGTGATACTTGTTCTCATGGCAATGGAATATTACCTTTCTGTCATATAAATATGGACTACCCAACACAAAACCTGTAATGTCAAGCGGTACTACATCCAGTTCAACCCAATCAACATAATGAGCTGTTATGGCGAAGCACAAGATGCACTTTCTAGAGACTTGTAAGTTTGCATCCTTGCATATCCACCCAAGTGGATAAGGCTTTGGATGTGGAATTGTCTCAAGTTTCAGTTGTTTAACCAAGTCTTCTGAGATGAGATTAGCTTAAGACCCACTATCAAAAAGTGTGTATATCTTTGTATGGTTTGACATTATCCTCACATGAAATAGCTCTATCCTCCTCTTTTCATTTTGAGTTTCTATGTGACAGTTTCAAGTGCTAGAACTGGGATTTGTTTCTTGTACAACCTCTTTCCCCTTTATGTTCTTTAATACCATAGCGATACTTTTTGTTTCGTCACCTAATTCAGACCCTAAGTCCTATTCAACAGTTGCTACAGTTTTTCCCTTTTCTTTGGTTTTGTCTTTGGTTTTATATTTCTCTGGTTTCAGCTCCGGATGAAGCTTCCAATAGTGGTCTTCATCGTGGCTTATTTTTCAATAGTTCTTGCAAAATAATTTCCCTTTTTCCTTTCTAGATTTTTCAATCCTTTTTCTTCCTTTGCCTTTAAAATCACTACCCCCATTTCCATCAAAAGTGTTTTCCCTCTAGCCTCTAAATGCGTAGCTTGTACACAAACTTCGTCTAGATTAGTAGGATTGAACATAAGGATAGTATGTATAAGGTAATTATGTAAACCACCTATATATTTCAGCAAAGTATCTTGACTTTGTAGGTCTACTCCTAACAACAGTGCTCTTCTCCTAAACTCTTGAGTGTATTCTTGAACACTTTGTCCTTTAAGTTGTCTAAAACTTTGCCAATTCATTATAGCCTTTTGTAAATGAGAAAGAGGATAAAATTTCTTCTTAATTGCAGAAATAAATTCAGCCCATGATAAAGTAAGATTACAATGTTTTCAAATTTCATCCTTAGTCTTGGCTTCCCACCATACCAATGCTACGCCATCCATTCTGAGCGAGGCTAGCTATATCTTAGTGTCGTCATCATGAAGGTTTTGAATCCTTAAACCAGCCTAGATCCATCTTAACTCATGAAGGTTTCAGTCGTGTGCGACCAAGGAAAATCTATCGATAATATGAGGAACATATGCTTAATTTAATCAATAATATTTAAATACATCTAATATTAACATAACCATTTAAATATGTTAAATATGTCTGAGATTTATTGAGTCATTTTAATTTTAAATTTGATTAGTTACCTCAGTTTGTTGAGATGATAAATATTGTAAGATAATTGTTATGATGAAATAAAATTTTGAATGCAAAGTGATAATGTAATAATATTGAATGATAGAAACTACGAATAATAATAATGTAGTCAATTACGAATAGTTTTTATTGTGATCGATTTCAACTATTTTCTTCTACTATTCTTATTTTCACCCATGTTAGTTTTGTCATATTTTCATATTGATTATTTGAAAAGGAAAGTTGGAATTCTAAACCATTTAAATATTTAGCTCGAGCTGTTGTAGTAAACATCATACCTTGTCTCTCTTGCTCTCCAATATTAATAGGTTGAGTTACTATAACACAAAAATAAATGTACATTGTCAATAATTTTTTGTACTTACACTGAAATCATTGCACACACACTATTAATCCAATGACTTTAAAATTAATGTACCATCATACATCCAATTACATCAAATTAGAAATCAACATATACACTGAAATCAATGCAACTAATGCAAGAAATCAAATAATAATAGAAAAAAACATCTACACTAAAATCAATGCATCTAATGCAAGTAATGAAATATGATTAGAAATCAACATCTACACTCAAATAAATGAGTCTAGTGCAAGTAGGAAAATAGGATTTAAATCCAACATTTACACTGAAATCAATGCATCTAGTGCATGCAATCAAATAGGATTAGAAATCACCATATACACCGAAATAAATGCATTTAGTGCATGGAATCAAATAGGATTATAAATCATCTGCATTTAAATCAATGCATTTAGTTAAATCATCTACATTTAAATCAATGCATTTAGTGCAAGCAATCAAATATAATTATAAATCAACATCTACATTGAAATTAATGCATCTAGTGCAAGCAATCAAATAAGATTAGAAATCACCATCTACACTGAAATGAAGGCATTTAGTGAAAGCAATCAAATAGGATTAGAAATCACCATCTACATTGAAATCAATCCATTCAGTGCAAGCAATCAAATAGGATTAAAGATAATCTACATTGAAATCAATTCATCTAGTGAAAGAAATCAAATATAACCAAAAATCAAAATCTACATTAAAATTAATGCATCGAGTGAAATCAATCAAATAGGATTAGAAATCATCATCTACATTGAAATTAATGCATTTAGTGCAAGTAATCAAATAGGATTAGAAATCATCTACATTAAAATCAATCCATCTAGTGTAAGTAATCAAATATCATTAGAAATCAACATCTGCACCAAAATCAATTCATCTAGTGCAAGAAATCAAATAGGATTAGAAATAACCATCTACAATAAAATCAATGCATCTACTGTAGGAAACCTTCTTCCCTCTCTCCCCCATATATATCTATATATCCATCCATCTCTCCTTCTATTTCTCTTTATCTCACCCCACCATACACACACTCTCTCTCACTCCGTATCTATCAATTTCCTTGTCCCTCCCTCCTTCTCTCCATCCCTCTTTTTTTCTCTTCACCTTACATCTATATCTATATCTCACTCTATCTCTCTATATCAACTCCAAAACATAAACTCTCTTTCTCCAATCTATCTATCTATCTATCACTCCCTCCTCCTCCTCCTCTCTCTCTCTCTCTCGCTTCTATCTCTCTTCCTTCCTGCTACCCTTTCTCCCTCTCTCTCCATCTTCTTTATCACTCCCTCTCTCTCACTCTCCACCTTTCACCCTCTATGTCTTTATTCTTACCTCCCCCTCTCTCCCTCTCCATCTTCATATCTCTTTCCCTACCTCTCTTCACTCTCTCTCTTCCTTTCTCTCCCCCCATCTCTCTCTCTATCTTCACCTTCCAACTTTGTTACCATATGCCTCTTTCTCTCCTCCTCTCCCCCCTTCTCTCCATATCTCCTTATTTGTCTCTTTATCTCACCCCAAAACATACACACTCCCTCTTCATCTCTCCCTTGTCACTCCCCCTCTCTCTCCACTACTCACTCTCTATGTATTTATTCTTACCTCCCTCTCTCCTCTTCCAGCTCCATCTCTCAATCCCTCCCCCTCTCCCCCTCCAAATCCATATTTCTATCCCTCCCTCTCTCCTCCCCTCTCTCCTCCTCTCTTTCAAGTCCCCTCTCATTTCCTTCCTCTCTCTCCCTTTCTCTCCTACCTCCCTTTCTCTTCCCCCATCTCTCAATCCCTCCCTCTCTCCCCCTCCAAATCCATATTTCTATCCCTCCCTCTGTCCTCCTCTCTTTCAAGTCCCCTTCCTTTTCCTTCCTCTCTCTCCCTTTATCTCATACCTCCCTTTATCTTCCCCCATCTCTCTCTCTCTCTCTCCTACAATCCTCTCTTCCCCGTCACTCTCTTCCTCTCTCTCATCATTCCTCTCTCGCCTCCTTCTATTTGACCCCCAAGCTCTCTTTCTTTCTCTCTCTCTCTATCCTCCAATCCTCTCTCTTCCCCCATCACTCTATCTCACTCTCCAACTATCTTACTATTTCTATCCCTTTATCCTTCTCTCCCCCCTTGTCTCCATCACTCCTCCTTTCTCCTTCTCTCCCCCTTGTCTCCATCATTCCTATGTATCTTTATCCCACCCATAAGCATACACACTCTCTCTCCATCTCTCCCTTGTCACTCCCTCTCTATGTATTTCTTCTTCCTTTCCTCGCTCCGCCTCCAGCTCCATCTCTCTATCCCTCCTTCTCTCCTCCACCTCTCATCCTTTCTCTCCTACCTTCCTCTCCCTTCCCCTTTATTTCTATCTTTCTCACTCTCTACCCTCCAATCCTCTCTCCTTCTCCCTCCCTCTCTCCTTATCTCTCTCCCACCTCCATCTTTATGTCTCCCTCTCCCTCTCTTACCCTTCTCTAACTCTCTCACTCTTCTCACACTCTCTCTCTTCATTCCTCTTCTCCCTTCTCCATCGGTTTATCTCCATATCTCCCTTGTCACTCCCCCTATTTCTCCACATCTATCATATATCATGATATATTAATATATATTACAATATAATAAATTTAATATTCTATTAATCTAAACATATTAAACTTAATAATATTAATATTTTAATATTAATGTTAGGGTTAATAATGTTTTTTTGCATGGCATCAATAATAATTTGGTCCATGGTATTTGACCCTTATACTTCATATATAATTAGATCTTGATTTCTAATCGTATTTGATATATTTTTATTTATTTACCTTACCTCTTTATACCTCTTTTATATTTACTTATTTACCATACCTATTTTATAAATATATTATTTGGCCCATGGTATTTTCCCATGGTATTATTAATAATTTGTCCCATGGTATTAATAATAATTTTTCCCATAGGCTTCATCTAAATAAAACATGTTTTTGAGTTTTTGTAAATATAAAGTGGTTTATTGAGTAAATATAAAAATCGGTTTTATTTATTTACCGTACCTCTAGTTTGTTTCTATTTTTATTTATTTGCCATACCTCTATTGTTTTTATATTTTTATTTATTTACCATACCTCCTGAGTAATATAAAAGAGGTTTTATTTATTTACCATACGTGTGGTTTATTTATATTTTTACGTATTTACCATATTTTATTTATTTACCATATCTCTTTTTAGAGTGTTAGTAAACTCTTCATATTTTAAGTTTATATCGCTTAAATTTATTTTTAATAAATTTTTAATTATTCATTTATATGTTTATATAAGTTATTGTTCAAGCCGACATTTTTTTTTGGCTTCCGACATACTTACACATCGGGGTCATACTGGGCTGTAGAATGCGCCTCTCGGTGCAATAAACTTCCAATTGTGTGATCCAATTGTCAAGTTTCTCTGCATTGACTTCACTGTTAAACATATGCAATTCAAATTTGACATCAATCTTTAAAAATAGACTTTTACCAGTGGTTTTAGACTTGTGAGACTGATTTACCGAAGTCGAGGAAGACGATGTAGAGGAAGAGGATGAAGATGGGGATGGTCGATCACCATTTCCTCCATGTCCTTTCTTTGACTTGTCATCACTCTTCTTTCTGGTTTTTAGACCCTTCTCCAGCAATCCTATCATTTATTTCTTGGTAGAGGATCCTCACCATCTCATTAATATCCAAGAAAGCTTTCTGGAATACCCCTTCTTCTTCCTTAGGATCCATCTCTTCAGGAGCTTCTCCCTCTCTTGAAGACATGCCTGAAGCTGCTTCTATGGCTCTTGGAGGTGGTTCTCTGACCCTTCTTGGTTGTGGATTAGTTTTTGCACTAACCAAGTTTCCTTCACCTCTCTTGAGTTTAAGCCTAGTAAGCATCAAAACTTACAAAAAAATAACTTTATCTTTGCACAAAACAAATGTTGAGTAAAAACTCTAGCTTCTAAGGCTCTAATATTGAGTTTTGATACCAACTGATATGAAAATGAAAGTATTTGTTTTTTTTTTCAAAGTATTCATTTCCATTAATTTAAGTGTGCAAAGTGTTTGAATAGTCTTGCAAGTGAAACAAAGTGTTTTTGATAACTGTTTATGAATTTTGGTGTGAGGGAGTGTTGTTTAAATTTACTGTTTAACAAATTTAATCTGAATTACACTGCAGAATAACTTCATCATAAACACACAGCAACATGATGAGGCAGTTCACCCCTCCTGGGCTACATCTGTCGGGTCCAAGGCTCCCAATGGGCATGTGCTTGATATATTATGATGCTAAAATTGGTAATACAGTGAAAAGAAGGTCTAAAAAGACCAAAAAAACTGTAAAAATAAATTTAGAATGCAAAAATCAGTATAAATTGACTTTCGTTTCACCTCAAATGGTTAAACATAGCCCAATATAGCTCCAACACCCTCTAGGCCCTGATGGCTCTCCAAGCTTCTCTGAAGTAAAAATGGTTGAAAAAACCCTTTGTTGGCTCTACAACATATTCCAATGGCTCCAGAATGCTGAGAATACCCGAAATCAAAAATAAAATTTGTCCAAAAAGGTTCAGTAATGTGAAATTTATGACCAAAATAGTATTTTCCCAATCTGTCCTAAAAAAATCCACCAAATTTGGCTAACTGGAGTTAGCACCAATAAATTTGGCCAAATGGCCGAAAAAGGCGGACTGGCACTAGAACAATTGGGACCGTTTGTTGTTATATTAAATGTTTGGTGGGCGGGGTCACATGGACCACCGCCCAACCTGCTAGAGTAATCGCAAGACAAATGGTTTTTAAATCGTGGCATCAATCGTTTTAAACCATCACCGCATAACCATGGGAACACCTGGCCACATAACATTTTAACCACCATTTTCTAACTATCGAATGGTCTGGAGCCTCCGATTTTGGGCGGTACAGTCATATCATATGGGGACTGGCCCCCTTTACCGCCAAACAAAAAGATTTGTAACTTTAAATATAACCTCGAACCCAATATGGTTAAGAATTACTTTGAAGACCAGCCGGGTTAGGCTGCCCGGTTGGCAGTGAGGAGACCCCGGTTCAAATCCTGTGGAGGCATAAAATTTTGACAACCAAAATTTTGCGGCCTTGGGCCATGTGGCAACCTCCGGGCCTCCCATGTGGCATCCTCCCATTGGTCTGTTCCAAACAAATTCAACCAATAAACCAATCCGGAGATGCCACTTGTCGAACCAGGATTCGTTGCAGATGCAATATTCCATGGAATATTCCAAGGAACATTCCCAAAATATTCTATGGAATATTCTTTTTTTAATATTTTTAAAATCAAAGTCAACCCTGGTCAAAATGGACTTTTAAAGGTCATTGAAAACTTCAAACCTGCATAGCTTCCACATACAGCGTTGGATTTGAGTGCCATTCATGGCGCCAGGATCATATCGACGAGGCCTATCCAGTCGTTCTGGTTTCAACCAATTTTTAGAAATTTCAATTTTGAGCATTTTTCCACTTAGGACATGATCACATGATCAATAATAGTACATGGGAATGTTCACATGATGTGAAATTTTTTGCTTTGAAGGAGAAAAAGGATATATCATCAATTTATGTTTCTTGCATGATGTGTTTTTCAGATTGATGGTTGTGTTTGTGACAAGATGTTGCAAGATTTTAGGAAGGTCCACTCTTGAGTGAGAGGCTCATTATTAGAATTCATTCTCAAATCATGGCATGAGCAGCATGTAAACACTGGAGGATGATGGAAAGATGGACAAGATGCCAAAAATAATTTGCAGCCAAAAAAAATGCAACCATTATATACCATTTTATGTGTTGACGCCAAGAAGAGAAAGAGGTGGCAAATGCATTCTTCCATATGTGGAATTTGGAACCGTGGAGGTAAAATAATGGTCATTTTTTTTCTTTTTATTACTGATGTTGGAACTCATTGTTTTAGTTCACTCAGATGGGCTTAACTTGGGAAAGTGGTTTCCAAGGAGAAGCTTGCATCAAATGCATGTTTGTGCAAAGGAGTAACAATATTATTAGTTGGAAGGCCATCAATTAGTTTTCCAAGAAACGAGGGATCGATTTGGTACAGAAAAGTGCTTTATCAGTCAGAAATCAGCTAGCAAGTGTTGGATTGGGTCAGCAGCAAAAGGAGAACATTGGTTGAAGAGCCAAGCCATTTGCAAGGCAAGGCATGTCAGTGAACCCAAGTGGTTGTCATGGTGATTTTTCCAAGTAGAATCAAGATGATAGAACTTGGGAAACATAAGGTTATTCAAATCTCATGAGATAACCAACTTTTGTGGGTACAAAAGCATGTTAGTGGGAAGGAGTGATCATAATCTTGATTGGGGGCAAAAAATTTCCAAAAAGTCAAAATGCTCATAATCGCACCAAACTATAATGACCAGATTCAGATTATCGCCGGGAATCCGGTGCAATTAATTTCACTCAAAACAAATTCCATATGAGGTAGTTAGAGCCCATTTATCCCGGTGTCAAACAGGAAAATTTTCAAAAAAAAAAGGTCAAAAAGGGTCAAAGGTAAAAATTTGGGTTTTCTCCAAATTCCCCCATTAACACTTTGACAAGTGTAACTGCAGGATTCGTCGGTCAAGGTTTGAAGGTGAAATTTTTTTATGATTTGGCTCCTAAGGTTGAATTCTAATTTTTTTTATATGGTTAGGGACAACCCAAATAGAGGCTCACACGTGGTGCAACCAGGGGCCGCCAGGTGCCCCCTCTGGTGGACCCTATCCAAAGTTTGAATTTCATTTTAATTTTATTCCAAGGTTCAAAGTTTGAATGTTGAATTTTCCAATGGTAGAATTAAACATTACATTTGGCACATATATATTTTATATCAAATTCTATTGATATATCTTATACCAAAGGTCAAAGGTATTTACATATATTATGGCACATTTTTATCCAAGGTACAAAATTTGGTTATATCCAAAGGTTGGGAACATTAATATCTAGTGGCGCAAAACTTTATACAAGGTTTGGTGGAAGTCAGGGCTCGACCCAATGACCTCCCTCATACCACTCTATGCCTTTACCAACGAGCTACCACATTAGACCTTTTTAAGTATGGCACCCCACTTCTATTTTGATTTCAACAGTTTCTACAGTGAGGGTTTGGAAGGGGCCAGCCCGCTCCCCATATAACCATTCCACTAGACCACAGCGGGGGTGGAGTTTCCAAACACGCGAGATTATGTTAATAAAAAAGTTTAATTCTTGGTTTATACACTAATACATATGCTAATATAGATTTGTTTAAACCATGCTTATGCACAGTTAAGACTTGTTTATCTGCCCTTAAATGCGCATAACATCTAATTAAATTAGAGATTAATATGGCAGGACTTTCGGTGGAACCTCTAATTTTGGATTTGCCTCCAACTTTGGCGGTCCTAACTAGAGTATTCTCCAGTTGTAGAGGAAATTTACTAGGAAAAATGGTTTTGGCCATATACTTTGAAATTTTCAACCAAAGTGTGTAATATCCCAAAATAGGGAAAATAAGAAGTATTGGGAATATCTTAAAATATTCCAAAAATGGACTGCTCAGCAATTCATTCACAGAAAAACGCATTTCCAGAAATATATGCCATAAAAATGAAAATCATCACTTGGATCCATTAGATATATCCATATAGCATATAATTCCAAAAGGAGATCAGAAAGAAATGAAACTAGGTGAGGTAAATAGACCTCCCACCACGTAGTGCAGCTGAAAAACACTAAAACCCCAAACACTACTACTCAGAAATAATGCACAAAGGAAACTGCGCAGTCTTAAGAGGGTTTCAAATCAGAAATTAAGAATACAAATATATCTTCTCATATATTTATCAATAATGGTTAATAACTAAGATATAGTCTCCTTATACAAATTACAAGAGAACCCGGCAAGGGTTTCTTGTCGTACACTCAAAATAGAATGGTGATCTTCAGAAATAAACTGAATAATCACTGCAACATGAAATAAAAGAGTGTAGAAGGCTGAAAGATATCTGATCTGATGTATATGCCTCAAAGGCTTCCTCCCATGAAAGGATGAACCCCTCAATCACAAGGAAACACTTGAAAGAAGCCACTAGACCATCAACTGAAACTGCCTCCAAAAATAACACATTCCCTAGCTGGAAAAGTGCTAGGAATATTAGGAAATGGTGGCCTGATGCCAATGATCTGAAATAATCTCAAGATCTCTCCAAATAGATCTCCCAAGTGAAGGAAACCTTCCTTCAATGAGAAACTAGCTCAGAAAGTGGGATTCCAATCCCCTCCACTGCTGCACCCTGCAACACAGCACAATGACCTGCAGAAATTGCATTGTTGAAGTAATTTGAAGCTTAGCCTAAAAAACTGATGTGGAAAATGAATGAAAACTCTCCCAAGAGGCTCCTCAAGGAAAGAGGTGGGATTCCTGCTCGAGAACACCTGGTGTTAAACAGCACAGCAACCCTGCTAAACAGCAAGTGGTAGAAAAAGTCTAAGCAAACCAAAATAATAATCTAAAACATGAATAATAATTCTGCCATCCTCTTCCTTAAATAAAGTGTGATTTTTCCTGCCCTTGGCCCCACCCAATTAGATCATTTCCATCAATATATTCATCTCCCTCCAAAACTGTGTTATTCCTTCCTTGATCCCTGCTCCTCCACATCTGCGTTGTTGACTTAGTCAAAGTAGATTGAATCAACATGATATTATCCCTATTCACACATGGAGGTGTTTTATTAAGCTACAAGGAGTGTCTCCTTTCACACTTGAAGTGTTTTTATTCCTCCTTAGGAGACTTATGGGCTTTTCTACCCATTTATTTACCGGCTAAAGATACTGCTAACTCTAATGTTCCATTTAGCTTTGAGGCTAAAATTTGGTAACATTACAAATTGAGAGCAAGAAGAGTCATTATTAGGTGATTTTGATGCTCTTAACACAATGGAACAGGTGTCAAAGGCATTGGAGCACTTATGAAAGTGTTTTTCCCAATTTGAATATTAAAGAAGCTAAAGGCCACCAGGAGAGGAGGTCAAGCCTAGATCCACTGGAAACCATTTTCAGATATTGAATAGTCTATTTTGAGGTTTTGGGTATTTTAAATCCAATGGAGCAAGTTGAAAAGCCATTGGAGCACTGTAGGTGCATGTAATCAGACATTTGACCATTAAATCCAAGAGGGCCTAACAAGTTGAAGCAGGTCCATGGAGATGTAGCCCAGGAGGAGTGAACTCTATTATCAGCTATTATGTAATGTGTATGTTGTGTGTTTCTCTACATTTTATTTTCTATACATGAGATTTTAAAATGTAATTAACTCATAAATTTCTCAACAAGGATACGTAAAACTTGACACATAAACCCCTTCACAATTGGCTAACTTGAGACGAACCTAAACACATTTATTTTTAATTAATGAGGGAGCTAGCACAGCAAAACTAGTTTTCCCATATTCAGATTAATCAATCTAACATTTATTTATTCTACATGTGCATAAAGAATCATGGAGTACATAAGCTATTAACTTGGTTACACTAGTTATTTGATTTCCTTTTAGATTTTGTTTTATCAATTAATTTATATAAAATTTTCTATATATATAAAATTGTTAAACATTACTATAGCTCTTAGCTTAGATGTATCTTCTAATAATTTTTATTTTCCTATTTTTTCAAAGCTATTACTATTTTCAAACTTTGAAATATGGAATGAATAGTGCTACTAAATAAACAAATAAACAAAAAGAAAAAATATGAAGGAAACTTTATCCCTTATTGTGTTATTAATATGTCTTAACAAGAATGAATACACTAACGAATGCCTCTACTTTTGAGTATAATGAATTTTGTGAGTATAGCTACAAAGAAGATGTTTTTATCAATTAGTGATTTGAAAGGTTATTTTCCTTTGGTGATCATGTTCTATAATACAAATTTCAAAACTTCAAATTGGACCTTATTTCATTTGCTCGAAGTACCACTTCCAAACTTGACATAACATAAATATAATTGGTTTAAGTATGTTCATAGGGTTAAGACTCTGGAATGGATATCAGTAATGAGAAAAGGTTATGACGGGAGCATATCTAACCCATAATTTCCAGTAAACATAATCCTTTTGTTCTTAAAAGATTAATATGTTCAAAAGATGAACTCCTAACATAACTAGGAAATGTTGAAACCTCTATTAGGGTTATCGATTCCCAATGGAAGCAGGGAATGTTGAGATTCAACAAGATGATGATCCTAGTGAAAATTAAGCACCTACACTAGGTGGGGCCTGCAGGCTATTTTTAGTTGTATGTCTATTTTTAGAATGGTGAGAAAATTCTATTTATAGCGAGATACTATTTTTAGAATGGTGGGAAAATTCTATTTATAGATGAGGTTCTATTTTTAGATGCATGTGTGAATTCCATGTATAAAAATAGAATGCATGTCAATTATTATTATCTCTTAATAACAATTGGATAGCAAATATTAATGTATTATCTTGAAGCACTTGATTTCAGTTAACTGAAGTGGAAAACCAGTTACTTGAAGGAATTTCGTGTTCTAAGGTTGGTTGGTGGGACATGCAAGTGGACTTAGTTGTAACTGAGTGATCTGAAGTTGTAACAAAGTTGGATGTGTAGTTATGTGACTTGTAAAGTAGTTTAACTCAATTGAGTTAAACTTAGTTGTGCCAGTTGTAACTAGTTATAACTAAAGATACACTAGTGAGAGATCAGTGAATTAAATATTAAATTAATTCACATGGAGTTATCTCACATGAAATTGAAGATTTACTATTGTTAACTACATGCATGTCAGATCCAGTCAAGACCCAGTTAAGAGATAGGTGAAAGGGACAGTTTGACTATCAGTTGTGACATTAGTGGGTGCACTCATACAACCACACACAAATTGGAGATGCCAATGAGGATTGCGTAGTCAAGTCAAGGCAAGATCTCATTCATTCAGGGATTGTGATCAGCAGGGATTGTGCAGTGGAGGCAGGCTATCAGGAGGCAGTAAATTGGCGCATGTATTTGCCAATTTTTGTATGACAGTGTGAGACGATTGTATATTGTACTGAGAGATCTTGGATTAGAGTTTTGTATGAGATTGATTCATGATCCATGATATATACATAATATATGATAGTGGGGTTTTTAGCTTTATGCTTTCCTGATAAAAACATATGTGTTATGTGTAATTGATCTTTCTTCATGTGTTTGAAATTGGCGATTAAATTTCCAGAAAGATTTTAGTAGAAGGATTATGTATTTAATAGTGGCATATAATTGTTAGATCAAGAGAATCTAAGCAATACATCATTTTATTAAAATTTTTACATGTTATCAAAGCAAAGAAGATTTCAATTCGAAGTAGTAGCTAAGTTTGTTGGTGGAAACAATTCGAATTTGCTACAAGAATTTCTTAGTGCGACAGTTGAGTATACATCAAAATAGATTTCAATGGCTTGCGGCTAGAGTATGCACTAGAGGGAAGCTCAAACTACATTTCCTGGAAGGACAGGATAGAGGTGGTGCTTGAAGATAATGGCTTGAAGGAATTCATCGACAGTGATGTTCATAATCCCACTTCGAAAAATGTTGCATTACTTGAAGCATGGAAAAAGAAAGTAGTGAAGATGAGAAGGATTCTCTTGAAAGGTGTATGAGACCACATTGTCTCAAGCCTTCATGGGAAAGCAACTCCATTTTCTATGTTGAAGGCTTTGACGGATCTTTTCCAAAGCAGCAGTGACCATAGGAAATTGGCGCTGAAGGATAAACTCAGAAAGATCAAGAAGGAAAAGGGCGAAAATATTCCGAAGTATCTCACAAAGTTTGTCCAATGTCGAGATGACTGGTGAGTGTGGGAATCACAGTTCCTGATGATGATTTGGTGAGATTGGCTCTCTTGGGATTTCCTAAGAATTGGCAGAGTTATCAAGACTCTCTCAACAGACGGGAAAAACTGCCGGATTGGAAATGACTATGGTCGGATCTAGTGCAGGAGGAGTTCAGGCGGAACACCAAAGATGGCTCTTCATCAAAGCATGATGATGAATAGGATTTTGATTTGGCTTCCAAGGTAAGGAAAGGGAAGGGGAATAATTTCCATTCAAAATCCAAGTCTAAAGGCAAGAAGCAGGATTTGTCCAAGGTGAAGTTTTTTCACTATCACAAACATGGGCATCTCGTCATTAACTGCCCATAGAAAAAGAAGAACAAGAAGGTTGTTGGAGATGCAGCTGGTGAGGCCCTTACCTCAAAATTTGAACTTGATTTCTCTTTAATCTCATGCTTGGTTTCAAGCACAATGGGATCGGTGTGGTATCTTGATAGTGGTGCTTCGTTTCACATGACGGGAGACAAGGATCTTTTCAGTGACTTAGAAGAGAAAGATCTCCAAATGCATATCGATATGGGCGATGATGGATGATACAGTGAAACTAGAATTGGTACCATTACCTTTGAGAGGGATTCAGGTAAACCATGTCAATTGAAATATGTTATGCATGTTCCAGGTCTGAAGAAAAACTTGGTCTCAGTCACGAAGTTGTAGGACAGAGGCTATGACGTTGTTTTTAGTGATGGAAAATTTTTCCTACAACATAATACAACGGATCAAGCCAAGAGGATAGGGATTAAAGTTAATAATATCTACAAGCTGGAGGTAGAAGGTTGTGCTGCCATGATGGGTAAGGCAGAAAAAGTGGTGAGCCGGGATGAGGGAAAATTATGACACAGGCGATTGGGCCATCTTCATCATGGAGCCTTGAAAGTCTTGCAACAAATATCTACTGGATTCCAATGGGAACGCTTTCTCAGTTAGATCAGTGCAATGGTTGCACCATGGGGAAGTATGTAAATTCCACCTTTCATTAAAAGGAGAACCGTGCTTCAATGATCCTGAAGAGATTTCACACAGACGTGTGTGGACCATTCTCAGTTGCTTCAACAACAAAACATAGGTATTATGTTATTTTTGTTGATTACTTTTCTCATAAATCTTTGATCTTCTTCATGCAGAAGAAGGATCAAACATTCTCAAAGTTTTGTGAGTTTAAGGCATTGGTGGAGAAAGAGTCGGGGAAGCAAGTGAAGGCTCTGCGGAGTGATAATGGTGGAGAATACATCTCGAATGAATTCAAAGACTTCAGTAGCAAAGAAGGAATTCGAAGAGAAATCATAGTGCCTCATAACCCATTGCGAAATGGGGTCGAAAAGAGGAAGAACATAACTATCATGGGTGTTGCACGAGCTATGCTGCATGATCAGGACCTACCAATTCATTTGTGGGCGGAAGCATGCAACACTGTGGTTTATGTGCAAAACCGTTGTCCTCATAGAGTACTTGACATGAGTACACCTGAAGAATATTTTACTGGTAAGAAACTGGATGTTTCTCACTTTAAGATTTTTGGCTTATCTGTTTATGTGCATGTGACCAAGAATGTCAGGAAGAAGCTAGATCTGACTGCTGAATTTGGGATATTTGTGGGGTACAAAGAAACACCCCATAATTATCGTGTGTATTTTCCAAATATTCGAATGACTGTGGCACGATGGGATATAAAATTCAATGAGGATAAATCCATGAAGTTGTCGCTTGAGAGGGAGCTAGACTTACATGCAAAGGAGGAACTTTTGGTTCCCAAAGATGAGTCTCTAGATGTGTATCAGCCACAAGAGGAGGTTCATTTACTGGATGAGTCCACTCACGTAGAGCCAAACATCAGAACTGGTAGAAGGCGTACCACAGAAGTTTACAGGCTGAAACTTGATGCGGAATAGAATGTAGGTGTCCCTACTTCACAGTGCAGACAAAGACAGTCTCCTGACCGATTCACTAGATACATGGATCTCATGAGAAAATGTATCGTGAGTGAGCCATCTTCCTTTCAGGAAGCATTGTAGGAGCCCACATGGGTAGATGCAATGGTGGACGAGTATGACTCCATTATCAGAAATAGTTCTTGGGAAATTGTTCCAAGGCCGGTTGATAAATCAGTGGTAGGTTCAAGATGGATCTACAAGGTAAAGCAAGTTGTTGATGGGAGTGTTGAGAAACACAAGGCCATATTTGTGGCGAGGGCTTATCACAGATCGAGGGGATTGATTATGAATAAACCTTTGCACCTATCACACGGTATTCTTCCATAAGGACCATCCTTGCTCTCTCAACACAGATGGGTTGGCACATTCATCAGATGGATGTGAAGATCGTGTTCCTTAATGGGATCATTGAGAAAGAAGTGTACGTTGAGCAGCCTGAAGGATTTTATATCTTCAGCAGCGAGTCGCATGTGTGCAAACTCAAAAGAGCGTTGTATGGGTTGAAGCAACCACCCCATGCTTGGTACACTCAGATCGATAGCTATTTCACCGGACTTGGCTTCACCAAGAATGAGGCGAATGAAAACCTATACCAGATTGTGGTGGAGGGTATGATTTTAATCATTTTTATTTATGTTGATGATTTAATAATTACTGGTGGTGAGAAGCTGATACACTCATGCAAGTAGGACCTTGCAAAGGAGTTCGAGATGAAGGATATCGGTCTCCTTCATTATTTCCTCGGATTGGAAATATGGCAGCGAGAAGGTGAAATTTTTGTGTCTCAAGGAAAGTATGCAAGGGAGATACTAGGTAAGTTTCACATGGAGGGTTTCAAATCCATGGATACTCCTCTTCCAAGAAACTAGAGGAAAGAGGACGCTACATATGGAGAGGTAGTGTATGCTACTCTCTATCGATTGTTAGTGCGTTCGCTAATGTATTTAGTAAATACAAGACTGGACATATGCCATGTAGTGAACCAGCTCAGTCAAGCGATGGTTAAGCCTACCAAGCTCTTTTGGAAGGTGGGAAAGCATGTCCTGAGTTATCTCACAGGAACATCTCAGTATGGCTTATGGTACAGACATATGGATGAGGTGAAGTTGCATGGCTTCACGGATGCAAATTGGGCGGGCAGCCCAACATATAGAAAGAGCACATCAGGAGGGGTCTTCAGTATCGAATTTACAACTATTTCTTGGTACAGCAGGAAATAGAGATACGTGGCACTCAGTTCAGCAGAAGCGGAATACATGGCAGCAATTCAAGCTACATGTGAGGTTATCTGGATGAGAAAGATCCTGGTTGGTTTGTTTGGTTCTCATTTAGATCCTACAATGATTCATTGTGATAATCAGAGTTGCATAAAACTATCGATTAATCATGTGTTTCATGATAGATCTAAGCATATAGATATCTGGTATCATCATATCAAATATTGTGTGTAGTGGAATATCATGTTGCTTCAGTACATTCCTATGGAAGATCAAGATGCAGATATTCTGACGAAGGCACTCACTAGGAGAAAATTTGAATACCATAGAGATAGGATCGGGGTGAAGGATAATCCCTTTCTTGTTGAGAGGGAGTGTTGAGATTCAACAAGATGATGATCCTAGTGAAAATTAAGCACCTACACTAGGTGGGGCTCGTAGGCTATTTTTAGGTGTATGTCTGTTTTTAGAATGGTGAGACAGTTCTATTTATAGCGGGAGTCTATTTTTAGAATGGTGGGAAAATTCTATTTATAGATGAGGTTCTATTTTTAGATGCATGTGCGAAGTCTAATTACAGATCGTGTGTCTGAAAATAGAATGAATGTCGATTATTATTATCTCTTAATAATAATTGGACAATAAATATTAATCTATTCTCTTGAAGCACCCGATTTCAGTTAACTGAAGTGGCAAACCAATTAGCTAAAGGAATTTCGAGTTCTAATGTTTGTTGGTGGGACATGCAAGTGGAATTATTTGTAACTGAGCGATTCGAAGTTGTAACAGAGTTGGATGTGTAGTTATGTGAGTTTTAAAGTAGTTTAACTCAGTTAAGTGAGTTAAACTCAGTTGTGCTAGTTCTAACTAGTTGTAACTAAAGATACACTAGTGAGAGATCAGTGAATTAAATATTAAATTAATTCACATTGAGTGATCTCGTGCATGCAACTGAATATTTACTACTTTTAACTACATGCATCTCAGATCCATTGGAGACCCAGTTGAGAGATATGTGAAAGGGACAGTTTGACTATCAGTTGTGCCATTATTCGGTGCACTCATGCAACCACACACACATTGGAGATTCCAATGAGGATTGCGCAGTCAAGGCAAGGCAGGATCTCATTCATTCAGGGATTTTATTCAGCAGGGATTGCGCAGTGGAGGCAGGCTATCAGGAGGCAGTAAATTGGCACATGTATTTGACAATTTTTGTATGACAGTGTGAGACAATTATATATTGTACTGAGAGCTCTTGGATTAGAGTTTTTTATGAGATTGTTTCATGATCCATGATATATACATAATATATGATAGTGGGGTTTTTAGATTTATGATATCCCAGTAAAAACATCTATGTTATTTTTGATTGATCTTTCTTCATGTGTTTGCAATTGACGATTAAATTTCTGCATTCATTTTAGGAGAAGGATTTAGTGTTTAATAGTGGCATATAATTTTTAAATCAGGAGAATCCAAGGAATACATCATTGTATTAAAATTCATACATGGTATCAGAGAAAATAAGATAGCAATTTTGGAGCAGTAGCTGAGTTTGTTGGTGGAAACAATTCGAATTTGCTGCAAGAATTTCCTGGTGCGACAGTTGAGTATACATCAAAATGGGTTTCAATGGCTTGTGGCTAGAGTATGCACTCGAGGGAAACTCGAACTACATTTCCTGGAACGACAGGATGGAGGTGATGCTTGAAGATAATGGCTTGAAGGAATTCATCGACAGTGATGTTCCTAAGCCACTTTGACAAATGTTGCATTACTTGACACATGGAAAAAGAAAGTAGCGAAGACAAGAGGGATTCTGTTGGAAGGTGTACGAGACCACATTGTCTCAAGCCTTCATGGGAAATCCACTCCATTTTCTATGTGGAAGGCTTTGACGGATCTTTTCCAAAGCAGCAGCAACCATAGGAAATTGGTTGAAGGATAAACTCAGAAAGATCAAGATGGAAAAGGGCGACAATATTCCTAAGTATCTCACAAAGTTTTTCTAATGTTAGGATGAACTGGGGAGTGTGGGAATCACGGTTGTTGATGATGATTTGGTGAGCTTAGCTCTCTTGGGACTTCCTAAGAGTTGGCACAGTTATCAAGACTCTGTCAACAGACGAGAAAAATTGCCAGATTGAGAACGACTGTGGTCGGATCTAGTGCAGGAGGAGTTCAGGTGGAACACTAGAGATGGATCTTCATCAAAGCATGGTGATGAAGAGGATTGTGTTTTAGCTTCCAAGGCAAGTAAATAGAAGGGGAATAAATTCCATTCAAGATCCAAGTCTTAAGTTAAGAAGCTAGATTTCTCCAAGGTGAAGTGTTTTCACTATCACGAACATGGGCATCTCGCCACTAACTTCCCACAGAAAAATAAGAAAAAGAAGGTTCATTGAGCTGCAGCTGGTGAGGCCCTTACCTCGCAATTTTAACTTGACTTATCTTTGATCACATGCTTGGTTTCAAGTGCAATGGGATCAGTGCGGTATCTTGATAGTGGTGCTTCCTTCCACATGACGGGAGATAAGGAGCTTTTCAGTGACTTGGAGGAGAAAGATCTCCAAATTCATATAGAGATGGGCGAGGATGGATGATACAGTGCAACTGGAATTGGTACCATTACCTTTGAGAGGGAGTTAGGTAAACCATTTCAATTGAAATATGTTATGCATGTTCCAGGTCTAAAGAAAAACTTGGTCTCAGTCGCGATGTTGGAGGATAGAGGCTATGACGTTTTTTTCAGTGATGGAAAAGATTTCCTGTGACATAAAACAACGAGTCAAGCCAAGAGGATAGGGTTTCGATTTAATAATCTCTACAAGATGGAGGTAGAAGGTTGTGTTGCCATGATGGTCAAGGTAGAAAACATGGTGAGCCGGGATGAGGGAGAATTATGGCACAGACGATTAGGCCATCTTCATCATGAAGCCTTGAAAGTCATGGAGAAAATATCTACTGGACTTCCAATGGGAACACTTGCTCAATTAGATCAGTGCAAGGGTTGCACCATGGGGAAGTATGTAAAGTCCACCTTTCATGAAAAGGAGAACCGTGCTTCGGTGATCCCGGAGAGAGTTCACACAGACATGTGAGGACCATTCTCGGTTGCTTCAACAGCAAAACACAGGTATTATGCTATTTTTGTTGATGAATTTTCTCGTAAATGCTGGATCTTATTCATGCAGAAGAAGGATCAAACATTCTCAAATTTCTGTGACTTTAAGGCATTGGTGGAGAAAGAGTCGGGGAAGCAAGTGAAGGCTCGGTGGAGCGATAATGGTGGAGAATACATCTCGAACGAATTCAAATACTTCCATAGCAAAGAAGGAATTCTAAGAGAACTCATAGCGCCTCATAACCCACAACAAAATGGGGTCGCGGAGAGGAAGAACAGAACAATCGTGGGTGCTGCACGAGCTATGTTCCATGATCAGGTCCTACCAATGAATTTGTGGGCAGAATCATTCCTCATAGAGTACTTGGCATGAGTACACCCAAAGAATATTTTACTGGTAAGAAACTGGATGTTTCTCACTTTAAGGTTTTTGGCTCATCTGTTCATGTGCATGTGACCAAGAACGCCAGGAAGAAGTTGGAGCTGACTTCTGAAGTTGGGATATTTGTGGGGTACACAAAAAAAACCCCATAATTATCGTGTGTATTTTCCAAACAGTCGAATGACTGTGGTGCGATGGGATATAAAATTCAATGAGGAGAAAGCCATGAAGTTGTTGCTTGAGAGGGAGCTAGACTTGCATGCAGAGGATAAACTTTTGGTTCCCAAAGATGAGTCTCTAGATGTGGATCAGCCACAGGAGGAGGTTCATGGAGTGGAGGAGTCCACTCATGTAGAGCCAAACATTAGAACTGGCATAAGGCGTACCACATAAGCTAAGAGTTTGAAACTTGATGCAGCACATAATGTAGGAGTCCCTACTTCGCAGTGCATACAAAGGCAGTCTCCTGACTGATTCACTAGATACATGGCTCTCATGAGAAAATGTATCGTGACTAAGCCATTTTCCTTTCAAGAAGCAGTGCAGGATCCCAGATGGGTAGATGCAATGGTGGAGGAGTATGACTCCATTGTCATAAACAATGCTTGGAAATTGTTCCAAATCCGGTTGATAAATCAGTGGTAGGTTCAAGATGGATCTACAAGGAAAAGAAAGCTACTGATGGGAGTGTTGAGAAATACAAGGCTAGATTTGTGGCCTGGGGCTTCTCACAGATAGAGGGGATCTATTATGAAGAAACCTTTGCACCTATCGCACGGTATTCTTCCATAAGGACCATCCTTTTTCTCTCAGCGCAGATGGGTTGCCACATTCATCAGATGGATGTGAAGACAACGTTCCTTAATGGGATCATTGAGGAAGAAGTGTACATTGAGCAGCTGAAGGATTTTAGATCTTCAGCAATGAGTCGCATGTGTGCAGACACAAAATAGCACTGTATGGGCTGAAGCAAGCACCCCGTGCTTGGTACACTCAGATTGATAGCTATTTCACCAGACTTGGCTTCACCAAGAGTAAGGCGAATGAAAACCTATACCAGATTGTGGTGGAGGGTAAGATTTTAATCATTTTTCTTTATTTTGAAGATTTAATATTGACTAGTGATGAGAAGTTGATGCATTAATGCAAGGAGGACCTTGAAAAGGAGTTTGAGATGAAGGATATGGGCCTCCTTCATTATTTCCTCGGATTGGAAATATGGCGGCGAGAAGGTGAACATTTTGTGTCTCAAGGTAAGTATGCAAGGGAGATACTGGGTAAGTTTCACATGGAGAGCTACAAACCCATGGATACTCCTCTTCCAAGAAACTGGAGGAAAGAGGAAACTACATCTAGAGAGGTAGTGGACGCTACTGTCTATCGACAGTTAGTGGGTTCGCTAATGTATTTAGTTAATACAAGACCGGACATATTTTATGCGGTGAACCAACTTAGTAAAGCGATGGTTAAGCCTACCAAGCACTTTTGGAAGGCAGGCAAGCATGTCTTGAGATATGTCAAAGGCACATCTGAGTATGGCTTATGGTACAGACAAACGGATGAGGTGAAGTTGCATGGCTTCACAGATGCAGATTGGGCGGGCAACCCAACAGATAGAAAGAGCTCATCTGGAGGGGTCCTCAATATTGGATCTACAGTTGTTTCTTGGTACATCAGGAAACATAGATCCGTGGCACTCAGTTCAATGGAAGTGGAATACATGGCAGCAGGTCAAGCTGCATGTGAGGCTATCTAGATGAGAAAGATCCTAGTTGGTTTGTTTGGTTCTCATTTATATCCTACAGTGATTCATTTTGATAATCAAAGTTGCATAAAACTCTCGATTAATCCTGTGTTTCATGATAGATCTAAGCATATAGATATCTAGTATCATCATATCGGAGATTGTGTGCAGCGGAAGATCATGTTTCTTCAATACATTCCTATGGAAGATCAGGATGCAGATATTCTGATGAAGGTGCTCACCAGGAGAAAATTTGAATACCATAGAGATAGGATCGGGTTGAAGGATAATCCCTCTCTTGTTGAGAGGGAGTGTTGAGATTCAACAAGATGATGATCTTAGTCAAAATTAATCACCTACACTAGGTGCAGCCTGCAGGCTATTTTTAGGTGTATGTATATTTTTAGAATGGTGAGAAAATTCTATTTATAGATGAGGTTTTATTTTTAGATACATGTGCGAATTCTATTTATAGATCGCATGTCTAAAAATTGAATGCATGTTGATTATTATTATCTCTTAATAATAATTGGACAATAAATATTAATCTCTTCTCTTGAAGCACTTGATTTCAGTTAACTGAAGTGGCAAACCAAATAGTTGAAGGAATTTCGAGTTCTAAGGTTGGTTGGTGGGACATTCAAGTGGAATTAGTTGTAACTTAGTGATTCGAAGTTGTAACAGAGTTAGATGTGTAGTTATGTGAGTTGTAAAGTAGTTTAACTTAGTTAAGTGATTTAAACTCAGTTGTGTTAGTTCTAACTAGTTGTAACTAAAGATACACTAGTGAGAGATCAGTGAATTAAATATTAAATTAATTCACATGGAGTGATCTCACATGCAACTAAAGATTTAATATTGTTAACTACATGCATGTCAGATCCAGTGGAGACCCAGTTGAGATATAGGTGAAAGGGACAGTTTGATTGTCAGTTGTGACATTAGTGGGTGCACTCATGCAACCACACACACATTGGAGATGCCAATGAGGATTGCGTATTCAAGGCAAGGCAGGATCTCATTCATTCACGGATTGTGATCAGCGGGGGTTGCGCAGTGGAGGCAGGCTGTCAGGAGGCAGTAAATTGGCGGATGTATTTGCCAATTTTTGTATGACAGTGTGAGATGATTGTATATTGTACTGAGAGCTCTTGGATTAGATTTTTGTATGAGATTGTTTCATGATCCATGATATATACATAATATATGATAGTGGGTTTTTTTGCTTTATGATTTCCCAGTAAAAACCTTTGTGTTATGTGTGATTGATGTTTCTTCATGTGTTTGAAATTGGCGATTAAATTTTTGCAAAGATTTTAGTAGAAGGATTTTGAATTTAACAGTGGCATATAATTGTTATATCAGGAGAATCCAGGTAATACATCATTGTATTAAAATTTCTACAGAGAAAATCCTATAGTATTAGGTCTAACCTAGTGCATTAACGCCCATGTTATAGCGTAAAAACATATTGTAATAGCCTTCCAATGGGAAATGCAAGTATCTTTGCTAGGTTTATACATGCTCATTGGTAGAAAAGAAAGGCATGTGATTCCAAGGTGACTACATTGTACGATATGGATGTGTAGTGACATAATGAGGATGAGGTAGAATACTCATATGAATATCTAACATATTTCTCAATCTTTGAAGTCCTCTTAGTACTTACCATGTCTCATGCTTGGAACCAAGCTATGGTAAATAAATATAATTCATTTCTTTGAGTATATATGGATGACTATTTGAAATTTGTTGTTTAAAGTATGACACATTATATTGAGCACTTTAATTAATAGCTAACTAGACCAAAAGTTAGAAATTGAAATTACTATATTTTGATAACGAAATTTTTTTTATGGTGTTCTAATATTTTTTATTATCAATGAATACAACATTATTGCTACTAATATGCTAAGTACAGTGAGGGGTAAAGGATTTTGTCACGTATTAATCTTTCTCCTTCCTTCTTTGTAAATATTTTAGAAATTTTGAAATGAATAAATACTACAATCACTAGTAAAAAATGCCATATGGAAGTGCTTGCAAACATTGAAATCATCTTATTTTATTACAATAACATAGAATTTATTAATTTTCATTAGTATTTATGATTGATCATTGTTGCATGTGCAAGAATCTTCCAACACATCATGACTATTATCTTGCAGGTACAAACATTGGGGAGAAAGCAGATTTAAGTGTACTCATATTCATTTAATGTCACTAATGCACACCCTAGTATGGGATGTAGCATATTGGATTAGGTTTCTCATCCTCATCACCCAATTTGCAAAGAAGATGTATTATTGGATTTCATTCAAAAACAATTTTAAAAATTGTGTAAGGGTTAACTCAAGTACTATGTTCAAATTTAAAAATAAAAAAGGATCAATTGTTATCATAATGAATCCATTACCCAACATTTTAAGGCACTAATTTTTGGTTCTCGATTCTTCACAAGGGATCATCCCTAGTTGGAGCCAAATTTGTAACCAATTTTCATCACTTTAAAATTTCTTCACTATTTTGAAAATTTTGATCATTCTATAACATTATTATTCCTACAATTATAGAATACTCTCTTAGAAAATTTTCACTGTATTGCAAAGTTTGAATGAAATCTAGTTCATTATCCTAAATTATCCTTCGTGATAGGCATTTCAAGTTTAAAATATGTAAAGTAATATTGACATGACTAAGGAAAAGGTAAAATCTATTGTGCCAGAATCCTTTCCTTTTTAACTTATCATATATTTCATGTAAATCACATATCAAACGAACTATTATACATGCTTTAATGATCTCTATTATTTTATTTTGATAAAAATCACCCTCAATTTTCTATTTTCCCTTTAGGTTATAGGTCACAATAGGTGACATGATGAATCATCATCCCAACTAACATATTTATAAAAATCACCTCTATTCAAAAAATATAAATACATCAAATCCAAAGCTCTATGTTATTAACATGGCTATCCTTTCTATTTTAACTTGATTACATTTTTTAGCTTCAAGGAGTGGAATTTATCAATGCAAAAATATTAACATTTTTAATATTTCATCTCCTTCCGAGATCAACACCATGTAAAATGGATTGATTTTCTAAAGTGTATTACTGAAGTATAACCATGCCCTTCTTATATTATCTTTAATGAAAATAAATGATCGTTATTATAGTCATAAACTTTATTCATTAACAATATTAAATCATAAAGGGTGCTTTAAATATGTTATAAGTACTTTAGTCACTATCAGTAGCATGATATAATTATACCCCAAAGATATTTTAATAATTGATATTCTATATTGCCATAGATTATTATTTAAAATACATGCATCATTAATCCATTTTAATATCATTCTAAATGATACCCTAACTTAATATGAGGATATACTCTATAACATACAAACATCCATCCATTTCCTACCATTTATTGCTTAAACAACTTTTAATACCAAAATGATAAGCTTTAAGTCAAAGGTTGTAATGAAGATAATAGAAAGCTTATTAAAACATCAAAACCTCATAATCCAAAATAATGATTATATTTTAGTTGTATATTTATTCTGACTAAATATAACATTTATTCAAATATATAGTAATATATAATTATAATCTTTTATATAATCACTTACCTCTTCCTTTATTCACATATAAAATAAATTATGGAAAACAACAATAAAATCTCATAGTTTTACGAGTGGTTTAACTTCCTTTTCAAATCAGACAAAATGACTCTTATTTCCCTATTCATGTGGAATGTGGTTTCAAATTTCACCTCATTCATGTGAGAATAATCTAGAATAATGTAGAAATAGGAGTGGTTATGGTTTGTTGAACGAGAGTTTTATAATTAGAGTTTAGTTCCACCAGTTCAGGATTGTTGCCTCAAACATAGGAAGATTAGGTGAGTGCATATGCTATAAATATGTAATGTTATCATTGAGCTAATAACAATTTTGTGTGAGCTCTATCTCACGATTGTGTGTGTTGTATTTGTTTTATTTAATATGGTATCAGAGCTCTAACCAGTGAAGATCCTGTGCCAAAGTGACGAGATCCACGCTCCCCTCTCCTCCAACAGTGCTCTCCAGCTTCTCCAACGACATTGCTCGGGGAGTCACGGCATATGTTATGTTGGGACGCCTAGGAGTGTAGCTGATCTGCTGCTCACTCACATCCATCGCTATCACTCTCCTCGATACCTTTTACAGGCATGTGAAGCACGTGCTTCAGAAGCTCGGTGGCATATTCGTGGTGTGGTGTTACATAGACCCGTTGTGAACCCTAGCGTGGACTGTGTATTCAAGGACGTGTTTCACGCATCCATTGTCTTCTGGGACCCTCCGCATCGAATGGTGGCATAAATCACTTTTTTAACTGGATGTGTTTGCTAACAGTGAGAGATTGTTTCGTGCTCAACATTGCTGGCGGCAGATTTTTTTTGTTTGATCCCCTGTATTCTCCAGCATCTCTGCCTGAAATATTTCAGAGCAGTGAAGTCTCGCGCCAGTTTTTTTTTACAAAGCAGTGAAATCCACAAGTGCGTGGACAGTTGCAAGCAGTGTAAGCCGTGGGGTTGTGCTGCCAATTTAGCGTGAAATCTGTGTCATATAATTTCAGGAGCATTTTTTTAAGCAAATATAAATCTTTCATGAGATTTTTTTATTTATATTAGGAACATTTAAAATTTGGTGCAGGATCATTGTAGTGAATTAATTTCTTACAATTGAATCTGGTCATTTTTGTTGAAAACAATGTCTAATCCTCTTTCCGATTCATATTTAAATGAATCCACCAAACTTGATGGCGAAAACTACGTCAATTAGAAGTTTAAGCTGGTCACCGTTCTCGAGGCATACAATATCTATGTAGGTTTTAACCCTGAACAGAAATTATCTACACACAAATCTTATAACAGAAAATAAACAACAGTGATTGCATAAAACATAAAACAGATAAACACAGAGATTTTCTCCTAGATCCCAAATCAGGACGACTAGCTTGATATTTCATTATATTCCTTTTAGTGTTACAACACATATATATACATGTTGAAGCATACATAAACCCTAATCCATTAACCCTAGATTAGAACATAACCGTAGTTCCCTTGACTGGATCTACAAAAATACCAGGGGCCGAAGACCATCGTACCCCAAAACCATGTGCAAAACCATGCACAAAACCATGGGCATGTGACTAGTCATGGAAAGAATATAACACATACCCAAGATTCTCCCACTTGTTTTTTTCTTTCCGCAGGGGGCCACAGGAGAGCTTAGTCATTGGCCCAATTCTTCAACACCCATTGTTTCTCTACACAAAGAGAACTTCTGAGTGCTCACAGACTTCGTCAATGCATCTGCAACATTCTTCAAAGTGTCCACCTTTACCAGAAACACCCTTTTAGCCTCAACCATATCTCTAACAAAGTGATATTGAACATCAATGTGCTTTGTCTTTGAATGGTAAGAAGGGTTCTTAGCCAAGAAAATTGCACTTTGGCTATCACAGTATATCCTTATAGCTTGTTGTACCAACCCCATACTTGAACACAATCTCTACAACCAAAATGCTTCCTTGCTTGCATGAGTGGCTGCTATGTATTCTGCCTCTGTAGTTGAAAGCGCCACTACAGACTGTCTTTTACTCATCCAACTGACTGCACCTCCAAATAGGCTAAACACATACCCAATTGTAGATCTTCTTTGGTCCAGATCTCCAGCCCAGTCTGCATCAACAAAACCACGAATGTCCAACATTCTTTCCAATCCTGGTCTTCCCTGGTAGCACAAGCCATAATCACTAGTGCCACGTAAATATATGAAAACCCACTTCACTGCTGTCCAATGCTCCTTCCCTGGGTTTGACATAAACCTGCTCAATACTCCCACTGCATGTGCAATGTCTGGTCTAGTACAGACCATTGCATACATCAGGCTACCCACTGCACTTGCATATGGAACACGGAACATATACTCCTCTTCTTCTTGTGTCTTGGGACACTGTTCAGCAGACAGCTTTACACCTACAGGAATAGGAACATTCACCGGTTTACTATCCTGCATATTGAACCTCCGCAATATAGTCTCGACATACTTCCTCTGGTTTAACCAGAGCTTCCTCTTTGCCCGATCTCTCTTAATTTCCATGCCCAAAATATAGTTTGCAGCACCAAGATCCTTCATGTCGAATTTGGAGAATAGTTGGGTCTTCAAATCTTGGATATTTTCTTTGTCATTTCCAATCAACAACATATCATCCACATACAAGACCAAATAAATAACACGGTCACCAATTAATTTAAAATAAACACAGTGATCCTCCTTGCTTCTGGTGAAGCTAAGTCCCCGTATATAGGTATCAAATTTCTGATACCACATCCTTGGTGACTGTTTTAACCCATACAGAGACTTCTTCAACCTGCATACCAGTTCTTTCTTACCCTTCACCATAAATCCTTTAGGTTGCTTCATGTAGATCTCTTCTTCTAGATCCCCGTGAAGAAATGCTGTCTTCACATCCATCTGTTCTATCTCAAAATCAAATGCAGCAGCAACAGATAAAAGTAATCTAATAGAAGTAACTTTGGCAACAAGAGAAAAAATATCACCAAAATCAATTCCTGGCACTTGGGAATAACCTTTTGCTACCAACCGAGCTTTGTATTTCTCCACCTTGCCTTCTACATTCATCTTCTTCTTAAACACCCATTTTCTCCCGATGGGCTTCCTTCCAGCCGGCAACTCCACCAAATCCCATGCCTCATTTTTATGCAAGGATGCCATTTCAACAACCATGGCCTCCTTCCAGAGTTTTCCATCCTCTGAATCTACTGCCTCCCTGACAGTTCTGGGATCATCATTAGTTATAGTTAAGGCAAAACCTGAACAAAAAGCAGATGGACTATACCTTTCTGGTTGCCTTCTTTCCCGAGTTGATCTTCTCACAGCTGGAGTTTGTGGCTCTTCCTCTTCTGAGTCTTCTTCTGTTGTAGAGTCTAATTCATCCTCCTTTAGCTCAAACTCTATCTTCTTAGGTTCCTTTGGTAGGACTTCATGTTTAACAATATCTTTCACCTCTCTAAACACCACATCTTGGTTGTACACAACCTTCCTTGTTTTCGGGTTCCAAAGCTTGTAACCCTTTAAACCATCCTTATACCCAATAAAGATGCACCTTTCAGATTTATTATCCAACTTTGTCCTTTTCTCGCTTTGGAACATGTACATATGCATCACATCCAAATACCCTTAGATGTGAAAGAGAGGGTTTCTTACCCGTCCATATCTCATGTGGAGTCTTATACTCCAACACTGATGAAGGTGATCTGTTAACCAGATAGCATGCAGTCTCCACTGCCTCTGCCCATAATTCTTGTCCTAACCCGGTACCACTGAGCATGCTTCTTGCCTTTTCCATCAGTGTTATTTTCATTCTTTCTGCAACTCCGTTTTGCTAAGGTGTGTATGGAGTATTATTTTTTCGTGCTATACCACACTTCTTACAAAACTCTTCAAATTCCTTCTTGCGGAACTCCCCACCATTATCTTTCCTCAGCGCCTTTATCTTCTTCTCTGTCTGGTTTTCCACCAGAGCCTTAAATTCTTTAAATCTGTCAAATACTTCAGATTTCTTCCTCAAGAAATATATCCATGTATTCCTTGAGAAGTCATCTATGAATGAAACATAGTACACAGACTTTCCCAGTGATGGAACTGACACAGGCCCAAACACATCACTGTGCACAAGTTCTAATATCTTGTTCGCCCTCTTAGCACCAGAAGGAAAACTCACCCGATTATGCTTCCCATATACACAATGTTCACAGAAATCGAAATCCAGAGAGCAATTAGACATACCTTCTACCATACCATTTCTATGCAGTATCCGAAGGCCCTTCTCTCCAATATGTCCAAGCCTTTGATGCCATAGCATGGCCTTTTCTCCAGAGACAGCTAGGCTTTCCGCTCCACTTTCAGGAACCGTAGAACTGTTACACCCATCAATAACAGTGCTACCTTGTAGCTTGTACAGAGTTCCAGTCCGAACTCCCCGCATTAATACCAGTGCTCCCCGAACCATCTTGCAGGCATCTTTCTCGAACACTGTTTTTACACCTGCATCATCCATCTTGCTTATAGAAATCAGATTTCTGGCCAATGCAGGAATATACAGAACACCAGGAAGTGTTCTAATCCTTCCACCTTGCAGCTTCAGCTTGACCTTTCCACGTCCGACGATTCTGGCCTTCCTATCATCCCCTAGGAAGACATCACCACCATCATATTTCTCATACTCGCAAAACCACTCCCTATGGGGAGTGAAGTGAAAGGATGCACCTGAGTCAATCAACCATGACTCATGATCTACATGTGTATTTGAAGAAGAAGCCAAATACACATCCCCACCTTCATCGGAGGTGGTTTTTGCCTCTGCAGAAGGAGCTTCATCAGATCCCTTTCCTTTCTCAGGAGCTTTAGATCTGCATTCCTTTTTGTAGTGCCCTTCCTTTCCGCATTTCCAGCACACCTTTACAAACTTTTCAGGAGATTTAGATCTCCCTCTAGATTTAGATCTCCCACTCGAAACCTTATTCTTGTTTCTGTTCTGGGACCTTCCTCGTACAGATAAGGCATCTCCATTCTGACCCTCCATATTTCTCCGTCTCATTTCCTCCGACAGCAAGGCTGAGACAATGTCATCAAAATTCAAGGTAGTTGTATTGTTACCTATTGCAATAACCAGACTGTCCCACGAGTCTGGTAGAGAACACAACAAACTGATGCACTTATCTTCATCTGAGATTTTAATATCAACAGATGACAGCTGACTTACCACAGTATTGAAGGCATTCAGATGCTCTGTCACCGAGTCTCCATCCTTCATCCTCAAGTTATATAGCTTTTTCCATAGGAACAACTTATTCACCAGAGACTTAGATTGGTACAAAGTCCCAAGTTTTTCCCACAAATTATTCATCGTAGCTTCCCCAGATACATTCAACAATACTGGATCTGAGACACACAATCGTATTGTGCTCGTAGCCTTCCGATCCAATTTCTTCCAGTCTTCATCTGAAATTTTCGTCGGTTTAGTACCTGGATATACCGCGATCCACTGATCTTTATCCACCAATAGATCCTCCATCTTGAGCTTCCACAACTCAAAACTCTGACCATTAAATTTCTCGATCTCTATCTTTCCACCGCTTGCCATCTTCTTTCACCGCAAGAATCGATCCCGCAGATCTCCCACTGAACAGGGTCTACCACAGGCCCGAGCAAAAAACCCTCAACAACAAAGGCGTCCCCTTGAAGCCAAAACAGCTCTGATACCAAATGTAGGTTTTAACCCTGAACATAAATTATCTACACACGAATCTTATAACAGAAAATAAACAATAGTGAGAGCATAAAACATAAAACAGATAAACACAGAGATTTTCCCCTGGATCCCAAATCGGGATGACCAACTTGATATTTCATTATATTCCTTTTAGTGTTACAACACATATATATACATGCCAAAGCATACATAAACCCTAATCCATTAACCCTGGATTAGAACATAACTATAGTTCCCTTGACCGGATCTACAAAAATACCAGTGGCCGAAAACCATCGTACCCCAAAACCATGTGCAAAGCCATGCACAAAACCATGGGCGCAGACCACCCACCGGAAATTAAGGACCAAAAAAATTTCGCCGGGGCGCTGCCCCGGACCCCGACAAGGAGGGCTATTGCCCCCCCCCCCGCACGTGACTAGTCGTGGAAAGAATATAACACATACCCAACAATCTAGATTATTGTCAAAGGTGACAAGCCCAAGCCTGTTGCTGCCACCGCAATTCCAGATTGGGATAAGCGATAAATGAGAGCGAAAGTGCTGTTGCGCATGTTTGTAAAGGACAACATCATTCCTCACATTCGGGACTATACATCTTCAAAGCACACGTGGGAAACTCTCAAAGTTTTGTACGAAACTACTAATGCAAACCGCATTTTATTTTTAAAAGTGAAGCTACTATATATCAAAATGGAAGCCAATGAAAGCATCAGCAACTTTGCTTCTAGAATTAAAGACTTAAGCGATAAGCTTGGTGACATTCGTGACATTCGTGAAAAAGTGTCTAGTAGCGATTTAGTAACTGTTTCTTTGAAGGGTTTAGTCCAAGACTATAAAGTCTTTATTTCAGCACTCTCATCTAGACAAACGCCTCCTACATTTGATGAATTGACTGGAATTCTTCTTCAAGAAGAAGAGAGAATGAAACATTTTGAACTAGATTCAGATGATTCTAATTTGGCATTGATTGCAAGAGGTAAAAGATCATTTCGAGGGAGACCATGGGACAGGAACAAAGGCCATTTTCAAGAAAAGAAGAAAGGTATGACACATCCTAATTCTTATGTTAAGAGAAATATTGAATGTGATTATTGTGGAAAACCTAGACATCTAGCTAAAGATTGCTATAGAAAACAGAATCATGAATCAAATCAAAGACATAGAAGGCATAATGGAAATTTCATGAACAGAGACACTTCAGTTACTGATGGATTTAAAAATCTTAAATTATTTCTTTCTGATCATGCATTGTCTGCTGAAATAGATGATGAGACTACTTGGTTCATAGATTTTGGTGCATCAGCTCATATGACTTGTAATAAATAATGGTATGATAAATATTACGAGAAAACTGATGGCACACACATTTACCTAGGAGATAACAGGTCACATAAAGTCCAAGGCTATGGCGTAATAAGTGTGTACTTACCTAGTGGACAAATGAGACAGATTCATGATGTGATGTATGTTCCTGGTATTAAAAAGAATTTGATATATGTTTCAACTATCACTGATAATAATTTAAAAGTGGAATTTGGTAAATTGGGGTGTATTGTGAAAGATGTTCAGGATCACTATAGGGTTGTTTCCACAGGTACCAGGGTTGGTGGATTGTATAAATTGGATGTGATGATGAAGCATCATGTTGTATTGACATCCACATCAACGTCAACAGTAGAGTTATGGCATCACAAGTATGGGCACCTAAATTACAATGATTTATTGTTGTTGCAAAGAAAAACAATGGTTGAAGGTCTTCCTGTTATGAAGTGTGAACATTTACCATGTGAAGATTGTGCACTTGGTAAGCAGCATAGAGAGGAGTTTCTCGTTCATATAGAGAAAAGACAATATCATATACTTGAATTGATTCACACTAATGTATGTGGACCTATGCAAACTAGGTCGCTTGGTGGTGCTTTCTACTTTCTTATTTTTGTTGATGATAGATCTAGATATACATGGGTCTACTTCATCTGAAGAAAAAGTGATGTATTTGAGTATTTTAAAGAATTCAGAACTTTGATTGAAAAGAAAACAGGAAAATACATTAAAATTCTCAGATCAGACCAGGGTGGTGAATATAAATCAAGAGTATTTAACAGGTATTGTAAATTTCATGGGATCCAACAACAGTTCACAGTACCTCATACTCCTCAGCAAAATGGTGTTGCTGAGAGATGGAATAGAACACTGGTGGAGTGTGCTCACAGTATGCTTCAAGGTAAAAACATTTCTAATGGTTTCTGAGCAGAATCCATTAATACTGTTGTTTATTTGAAGAATTGAAGTCCCACTAAGAAATTAGCTTTTCAAACTCCTTTTGAGATTCTTTATGGTCATAAACCTGATGTCAGTCATTTAAGAGTATTTGGATGTAGTGCCTTTACACATATTCCTAAGGATAACAGAAGAAATCTTGATGCAAAGTCAATCAAGTGTGTTTTTATTGGGTATTGTACAGATCAGAAAGCATATAAATTTTTTGATCTCAGTTCACATAAATTTTTTGCAAGACGAGATGTCGTGTTTCCTGAGAATGTTGATAAAAGTGATACAATGAATGATGCTTGACATATATCTAATGATGATCATGTCAAAATTGATACTTTGGTTAAACAGGAACAAGAACATGTACAAGTACAGGTTCAAGATTAGAATGAAAGCAACATGAGCACATCCAGCAGCAGTGATTCATCACGAGAGGAAGATTCACCTCAAAGTAGGAGTATCATGGATGGAACTCCAACAGGTATTGTAGAACCAAGAAGGTCAACCCGAAAAACCCAGCTTCCTACAAGGTATAGAGATTATGCCTTGATGTCTAATATTATGAATGTTGTAGAACCAGTTGATTATGAACAAGCTAAAGAGCATGAACAATGGAGAACTGCTATGAATGATGAATATGACTCTCTTATGAAAAATCAAACATGGGAATTAGTTGAACTCCCTGAAAACAAAGTTCCAATTGGAAGCAAATGGTTGTATAAATCTAAATTTAAAGTAGATGGTAGCATTGATAAATTTAAGGTGAGATTAGTTGCAAAAGGATATGCTCAACAGGAGGGAATTGATTATGAAGATACTTTTGAACCAGTAGCTAAATTGAATACAATTAGAGTACTGATTTCCTTAGCTACAAAACATAATTGGAATATACATCAATTGGATGTCAAATCTGCTTTTCTGAATGGTGATTTAAAGGAAGAAGTTTATCTGGTTCAACCTGAAGGATTTGTCAAACATGGACAGGGGCATCTAGTCTACAGGTTAAGAAAAGCCTTATATGGTTTGAAACAAGCACCAAGATCATGGTATGTAAATATTGATACCTTCTTTCATCAGAATGGGTTTGTGAAAAGAAAAAATGATCTTAACCTGTATGTTAAGAAAGATGAAGAAGGAAATGTTGCTTTAATATATTTATATGTGGATGATCTCATTATCATAAGCAGTGCTTACAAGTTAATTGAAGAAATTAAAATTCAATTGTGTCAGGAATTTGAAATGAAAGATCTTGGTGAATTGCATTACTATTTAGGAATTGAGGTATGGAGAGAGTCTGGTTAAACATTGATCACTCAAAGTAAATACACAAAGGAAATTCTTAAAAATTTCAATATGAGTGATTGCAAAGCTATGTCAACTCCCTTAGAATAGAATGAAAAGTTGCACAAAGAAGATGGAACTAAAGAGACAAATGGAACTTTATATCGTTAGTTGGTGGGAAGTCTGAACTATCTCACCACTACCAGACCAGACATTGCATACTCAGTCAGTATCCTTAGTCAGTTTATGGCTAAGCCTTCAGGAAATCACTGGAACACTGCAAAGAAAGTTCTCTGATACTTAAAAGGAACAATCAATTTAGGTATTATGTATACTGATGAATCTGATGTTGCATTGACAGGTTTTTCTGATTCAGATTGGGTAGGAAATCCTGATGAAGGACGATCTACCTCTGGCTATGCATTTCATATAGGATCAGGGGTTGTGTCATGGAGTAGTAAGAAATAGTCAACTATTTCTTTATCATCAACAGAATCTGAGTACAAAGCTTTGACCAATGCCACCTGTGAAGTTGTTTGGTTGCGAAGAATTCTTGCAGATCTCAAAGAGGAGCAAAGTGGTTAAACATACATAAATTGTGATAATCAAAGTGCTGTCAAATTAGCACACAATCCAATATATCATGCCAGATAAAAACACATTGAGCTGCAATACCACTTTTTACGAGAGAAGATTGAATCAAATGAAATTGATTTAGTATTTTGTAATGCCAAGGATAATATGGCTGATATCTTTACCAAGCCTCTTGGTAAACTCAAGTTTGAAGTTTTTAGAAGTAAATTAGGTGTTGTAGAAAATCCATTTCTCCATTAAGGGAGGAAGTGAGAATAATCTAGAATAATGTAGAAATAGGAGTGGTTATGATTTGTTGAACGAGAGTTTTATAATTAGAATTTAGTTCCACCAGTTCAGGATTGTTGCCACAAACTTAGGAAGATTAGGTGAGTGCATATGCTATAAATATGTAATGTTGTCATTGAGCTAATAACAATTTTGTGTGAGCTCTGTCTCACGAGTGTGTGTGTTGTATTTGCTTTATTTAATAATTCATTGCTTTAAAACTAAAACAAGTTACAGTGTTGAAATAATTCACAACCGTAAGTTAAAATAATAAAAGTTTTGGACCTATAGGTGATATGTTTTCTTAATATTTGTCAAGACAATAAAGGAGCTTGTATACTCACCCCAAGTATTATAACGTATAAAGGATAATTGTAGAAAACTCAACGTAAATACATGATTTCAACCTATAATTTAAGTGATGGTTTTAAGGAGAAAATATTTTAAAGAAATAAATAATTTTCCAAAAATGTTACTTAAATATAAATCTAATTTTTTTTAAATAATATTATTTACTAACTAATTTTATCTGCGACATGAATACCCACCCCAAGTATTATAATGTATAAAGGATAATTGTAAAAAACTCAATGTATATACCATATTTCAACCTATAATTTGAGTGATGTTTTTGGTTAAAATTAAAAAAAATAAAAATATTAATTCTAAAAAATATTAATTAAATATAAATCTAAAAAAAATTAAATAATATTATTTAAAAACTAATATTATCTGCAACATGAACATTGATGTTATCTATTTGTAAATATACTCATCATCATCCCTAATTCCATATAGTGGGATGTAAATACTTTCCTAAAAATATTAACAAAGTATCAATATACCTCATTATATTATCTTTATTTAAAAAAGGTAAATAGTTAATAATACAAGTTTTAAGAGAAGCCATAAATTGCTTTAATATGAGGCGCTTTATTTATTATCATGACAAAATTTTATAACTAAAACAAAATGAATTTCACATATTAATATTTCTTAATAGATATATATTAATTATATAACTTTATTATAATTGTAATTTAACTAGCAATTGCATCATATGTTGCAAAAGAAATGCCGTAAGGAAATAGCATAGGAAAGAGCAGCGTAGAAGAAATAATTTGTTGTTGAGAAGGAGCCATCGTGAAGGAATGAAAGGAAAATTTTGCTTACATGGAAGTAAGTCGTCGAGGTTTCAAAGATATTGATTATAAGAGTTATAAACCAGAAAATTTTGTTATAGATATTTAAATAGGCAATTGTGGGTGAAAACATATATGTAAACCGACATAATGAAATAATTTGTTGTAGAGAAGGAGCCATCTTGAAGGAATAAAAGGCAAATTTTTCTTCCATGGAAGCAGGTTGTGGAGGTTTCAAAGATATTGATTATAAGAGTTATCAACTAGAAAATTTTGTTATAGATATTGAAATAGGAAATTATGGGTGAAAACATATATGTAAACCAACATAATATGTTCACATATATAAAAAAAATTGTTATAGATATTGAAATAGGAAATTGGGGTGAAAATCCTTTGGTGATTAATAATTCTTTGAAACAAGCATGAAATGAGCATGTAACTAAAATAAGATATTTTAAATAAATTCAAGTACAATATATCTAGCATAGATGTAAATAAAGAGAATTTTTATTAACAAAAATAGAGTTTACTCCAAGTTCATCTACATATCCGAGCACCAATTGCATGCTTGTGAGAAATTGTATATGAAGAACAATAGTCTTGGCATACAAGAAAGTGATGTCATTTTAATATGGAGACATTTTTGGAAGGAGATATTGTTATTCATGTTATGGTTTATTTTCTTAACTCCAATCTTGGTTTAGTATTTCTCTATTTCTTAAGTAATTTCACAAATTTAAGTTATAGTTTGTATTTTATAATTACAAATATAGTTTCTCATTAAAATATTTTACACACTTCTATTCATTCAAATAAATTGCATTGTGAATATGTTTTATCCTATTATTTGATTACAAAATTATTGTACTCCCTACTAAATAAAACAACTTTATTAAAAAAGAATTGAATGTCAAATTGAAAGATTAATCAAGCAATAACTACTATAATATATAGAACTGATTTTTTGACGTATAAATTATTTGTTTTATATGTCATTCAATTTTCATTACCTATTATCTTCAAACCCCATGGGGAGGTATTGAACGTGGGAGCCCAACTTTTGTTAAATAAGCATTCACATTGTCAACTTGGACAACAAAAAAATTATAATCCTAAAATTCTCTTACCTAATCATATTTTTAAGTATATAATTGAGTTTTATTTATTAAAAAAAAAGGCAATATTAAGAACCTCCTAGATTTATAAAAGGTAATTGACATGAAAAATAAAAAATTTCCTCATGACAAATTACAAATTTTAATCTTAACTGAATCGCTAAAAAAATAACAAGGGATAATAGATTTACTAGTTATATCATTAAAAAATACTAGAATTTCTACATTAATTTTTAAAAATATTATTTTATAATTATAACTCTTTAATATATTTTGAAAGCACAAATATCTAAGAAATATAGTTCAATTATTTGGCATTAGAAATTCCAAAGAGGTGAAGGTAAATGAGTTAGTATCAAGAAATATGACATCAACCCCTGGAAAAATTACAAAATATCAATCTCAATATGGCATAAGTGCTAGTAGGGAATTATTGACAAGTGTTGTTGGAAAAAGAACTACATCAAATTGGTTGATGTCAATGAAAACAATAATCTACAAAACATTAAGCAAAGTTTATGGAGGCATTAAAAAATTAGGATTCAATAACATGAGAATGATGAACTTGCATGTTGGGCTAATATATGTAGGAAACCTTATCAAGATAGACTTTTGTATAATGTGAGCAACACTGTGAAAGAGTTTTGGTATTGGAATTTCCATGTGTCACCAAATGAGAAGAATACCATGAGACATTATATATCTAGAGGGGTGTATTGAGATCATTTCCCCTTTAAGTGACTGTAATTATTAAAGAACATTTCTTACTACATAATATGTATAACTTGTATATATGCTTATTAAAAAAAAAAAAATCTGTTGAATCTTATGATAGTGAGAACAATATAAATATTCCATTCATACAACTACCACATACTATCAATAGGCAAAATGGTTTTCCTGTGAAGCGATCTATGCATATTCGTCATGCAAATTGAATCTCAACACTAAGGAGTCATCCTAAGATAAAATTTCATCATAGTAACATTGATGTTCCAAAACCATCAATCATTTAATTATGTTTCTCTAAATATCAACAATTGGACAACAATCACAATATGGTAACACTTCGGGGAATGTGTATCTGTATCATAGTATAACTGTATATACAACAACTTATCCAAATGATATAAAAATATTTCATAAGAAATGCAACTGCTACATGAATTACTCACAATCCTTAATGATATACTCCAAGTCCTTCCACAATACTAATAAAGTGTCTAAAGAATCCATGATCACTTAGTCACCATATAGGTTATAAAACTATTTACATTTACATATAAAAATATAACATTTTTTTAATAACAACATTTTAACTTAAAAGTCACCAAAACCTAAATTCAATCTAACTTTCTTTTGATTGTGGATCAGGTTACAAACTAATAACTTGTGAAATCCCTAGCCATTTTTTTTTATTTTGGATCAAGTTATAAACTAGAATAGACTCCCTCTTCAGAAGACTCTCCAATATGTATTGGATGGAGGGAAATGTTATGATAAAACATGTACAAAAAACCCTTTAGGGTTGTCTCAACTTACTCTATTGTTAATCACACAGTGTCAATTTTTTAAAACTATAATCTACAGTAAGGATTGATTGGGTTTTTTCTTTTGTAAGTTTTGTTTGGAATTGAAAAATAAAAAAATCATAAAAGCTAAAATTATGTAGTGAAAAACTTTGTTTAAAATTTCAGAATAAAAAATTGAGTAAGTTTGACATCATATAATGTGAAATTAGTTTATGATTATAAAGTAAAAAACATGTAAGTTTTTAGCCACAATTAGTGTTGTGTAACCAGCTCCAAAAATAGAAGAAAAGAGATATCAACGCCTTAGAAATAAGCCACTTCGAGGGGGCAACCTCCAATACATTACATAAATAAACAATTCTTGGATGATACAATTTACAAAACCTCATTTCTATATATAGGAGTCCATGTAGCCATAATGTAATCCTAGTGGGCCACAATGTAATCATGGCCGACCTAACAATAATAATTTAAGGACACAATAATAACAAAATGGGGGTTACAAGGGTACAATAATAACAATAAGGGGGTTGCACTAATAACAATAAGAAATTTGTCTTGGTAATATAGATGTATTAGGATACAACATGCCCCTCTCATAGTGTTGTCCTCAATGCTTGAGTAGCTCTGGGTGCTTCTGTATAAACTTCTCATCCTCCCATGTAGAATCTTCAGTGGGTAAGTTCTTCCACTTGATGAGATACTCTAAAATTGATCGATTTTTTAGTTGTCGAGTTCTTGTTTCCGTGACCACTTCAAGTTCCAATATGACTTTTCCTTCCTCATCAATTTCTGGAAATATTGTTTGAACTGGAAGATTTTCACCTATAACCTTTTTTAAGCATGAAACATGGAAAACTAGATGCACTCACGAAGAAGCAGGAAGCTCCAAATTGTATGCCATAGTACCAATATTTTGCGACACCTTGTAAGGACCATAGTACTTTGGCGATAATTTATTATCATTCTTAGCTTGATTGAGGGACATTTGTTTGTATATTTGTACTTATAAAAATACCCAATCTCCTACATCAAAACTTCTCTCGCTGCAATGTTGATTTGCCTGTTGTTTCATTCGATTTTGTGCCAAATTTAGGTTATCCTTTAAGAGTTGGAGAACTTCTTGCTGATGCTCGATGTGATCTTCCACTGCTTGAACCTTCGAATTTTTCCTTAAATATGATGTGATCGATGGTGGATGATATCCATAAAGTGCCATAAATGGGGTCATTTTTGCTGCAGTATGGAAGGAAGTGTTATACCACCATTCAGCGAGAGGTAACCACTTGACCCATTGTGTTTGTTTATCAGATACAAAACAATGAAGATATCCTTCTAAACATTTATTTACTATCTCAGTTTGACCATCAGATTGAGGATGATAAGATGAGCTATGAGCTAATTGAGTACCCAAACAAGAAAATAACTCCGTCCAAAAATTTCCAGTAAAAATGGGATCTCTGTCATTCACAATAACCCTTGGGCTTCCATGTAGCTTTTGAATTCTGTCCATAAATGTAGTAGCAACTGTACTTGCTTTAAATGGATGAGATAATGCACAAAAGTGTGCATACTTGGTAAGTCTATCAACTACCACCATGATGACACTCTTTCCTTCGGACTTAGGTAAACCCGTGATAAAATCCATTGAAATCTCCTCCCAACGTTGACTTGGAATGGATAAAGGTTGTAGAAGTCCTGGGGTCTTAATTGTTTCCACTTTATTCTGCTGGCAAACCAAACATTCTGCCACAAACTTTTGAATATCAGATTTAAGGCCATCCCAAAAAAATTCTCTCTTCACCCTGTGGTAAGTTTTTAAAAATCCTGAGTGTCCTCCTAAAGGAGAAGTGTGCAATTCCAGAAGAATCTTTTGTTTTAGTTGGGAATTTTTACAAAGATATAAGCGATCTTTGTACCATAAGGAATCATTTTTCCAACTAAATGTATCAGATGTACTAGGATCTTGCTGCAACTTTTGAATGAGTGCCCATACATCTTTTTCCTTCTTCCATTCATCTCTTGCTTCGGTTATCCAATCTGGTTGGATAATAGAAATGGCACAAAGAAATGCTTCCACCTCTTCATTCTTTCTTGAGAGTGCATCTGCAACAACATTAAGCTTTCCTTTTTTGTAGATTATTTCAAAGTCATAACCCAACATCTTTGTGACCCATTTTTGTTGTTCTTCTAAAGATAGTATTTGTTCCAAAAAGTGTTTAAGACTATCATGATTAGTTTTTACCTTGAAGTGTCTTCCCATTAGATAAGTTCTCCATTTCTTTAGTGCATGCAGTATTGCTAACATTTCCTTCTCATAAATAGGTTTCTGTAAATACTTTCCTTTGATTGGACGACTTTCAAAAGCAATGGGTCTTCCTTCCTGCATTAAAACCGCACCAATTCCATTTCCTGAGGCATCACATTCCACAATAAATTTTTTTGTGAAGTCTGGCGTAGCTAAGACTGGTGCTAGGCACATTGCATCTTTAAGATGTTTGTTACACCATTTTCTGGTCATCTAACTCTTCATCATTAGATGGACCTAAGTACACCATGTAAGACCAGTTTTACCCCAAGTAAAACTGCTTTCACTATGTTAATTAGGAAACCCCAAAAGGAATAATTAATTAAACCATAATTTAATTATTATTCCCAATCATGTTTAACCCAAAACAAAGAAATTAATGAGATAAACCCATAGTTATCTTATTATTTTCTAGGAATAATTATTTAAATAATATTCCTTGTTAAAGATGACCAAATCAACCACCATTAATCAAATAAATCATTATTTATTTGATTATATCCCAACCACTTCCTTAAAAAGATAAATAAATCATTTATTTATTTATTTTTCACTAATCAAGTGATTTGACCCAAGTCAAACACCCTTTCCCTCCAACAAATAATAATAAAATATTCCATAGAGGTGGATCTAGATGTGATTAACATTATTTTAATCATGCACCAAGATCTAGAAAGACCCAATATTTTGTTATAAATAGGAGGGTTTTCCCCATCATTCTTCACCTTTTGTTGCATACTAGATCACTCCGGATCTATACACTCGGTCTCATTTTCTGCCATTGTTGCTCCCATTGAGCTCTACCTTCTACATTGGGTTTTCTACATCTACAAGAGAGAGAAAGCTTAGATCTGAAGTGCCGAGGACTACAAAGAACCCATCCCATTGAGGAGATCTGGATACACCTTCTTGTTTCCTCCCAGGTGCCCTGTAATATAAAAAATTCATTCAAAAATCGTGTTCTTGTCTTGTCTGTTGGATGCATGGAGCAAACTCTTTACTTTTCTGCTTAATGTCTTTCCATTTATAGATCTGTTTGTTGCAGCATTTTAACTACTAATCGCAGATCTGAAGATGTTTGGCAGCCTCTATTGTTGTTAGGGCTATTAGTTATGCGTAGCTAAAGTGGTTCTTTTTCGTACACTTCAACGAAGAATTCATACTAACAAAATTCATACTTCAACAGTAACCAAAGGCCTTAGTTGCTTCAGGAGTCCATAAAAATGCATCTTTCTTAAATAATGTTGTTAGAGGTGCTGTTATTCTCCCATAATTATTAACAAACTTGCGATAATACCATGTTAACCCGAGAAATCCTCGCAAATTCTTTATGGTTGTGGGGACTTTCCATTCCTTAATGGATTTAATTTTGTTAGGGTCTACTTTAACACCCTCTTGAGATAAAATATGACCCAGATATTCCACCTCTTGTACTACAAAGAAACATTTGGATATTTTTGCATATAATTGTTTTTCCTGCAATAGTTTGAGCACCCTGTCAACATGTTCAACATGATCCTTCCAAGACCTGCTATAGATTAGTATATCATCAAAAAATTCCAGCACAAATTTTCTAAGGAAGGGTTTGAAAATGGAATTCATCAAACCTTGAAATGTAGAAGGTGCATTGGTAAGGCCAAAAGGCATGACCAAAAATTCATAATGACCTTCATGAGTTCGAAATGTTGTTTTTGGAATATCTTCAGTCTTCATTCTAATTTGATGATATCCTGAACGAAGATCCAACTTGGTAAAATAAATTGCTCCATTTAATTCATCCAATAATTCATCAATCACAGGAATGGGAAATTTATCTTTAATGGTGAGCTTATTGAGCTCCCTATAATCCAGACACATTCACCATGATCCATCCTTCTTGTGTACCAATACTACAGGAGCAGAGAAAGAACTTTGACTAGGTTTAATTATACCCGCCTCTAACATTTCTGCAATCATACGTTCAATTTCACTCTTTTGGAAGTAAGGATATCTATAAGGCCTGATGTTTGGAGGAACACTTCCTGGAATCAAATGAATAGCATGATCATGATCAAAAATAGGTGGGAGTCCTTTGGGAGTTTCAAACACCTTGGAATGATTGTCCAAGACTTGTTGGAGATCTGCAGAAATAGATGATTTTGATGTTGGAACTTCTAGTGAGCATAATTGTGCAATTACACCTCGTTGTTCTTTCTTTAGAAGCTTTTTCATGACATTAGAACTTATTATCTTTCCCAGCTTCCCTGCAATACCCCGTAATTCGACTTCCTTTCCTTCTGAAAAAAATTTCAAGAAAAGTTCTTGAAAATTAAAAGCTACTGTCCCCAAAGATTGTAACCATTGTACTCCTAGTACAACATCAGCACCTCCCACAGGAATGGAAAGCATTGGACTAATCAATACATATTCCCCCATGGTTAGCTTGATATTATGGCATTTTCCAGAGCAATTTATAGTTCCTCCATTTTCCACCATCACTTGACATTCTGGTGCTGGGTATAGGAAACAATTTAATTCCTTGGCTACCTTACAATGAATAAAATTATGCATGCTACCTGAATCAATCAACACAATTACCTTTTTCTTCTTGATATGTCCTTCTATCTTGAGAGTTTGAGGAGTGGTAATTCCTGCAAGTGCATTACACGATATGGTTGGATTCATTTCTTCCTCTTCTAGGGCTGGTTCCTAGTCTATATCCTCTTCTTGTTCATTTTCTTCTTCCTCTTCACAATCTATGTAAAATAATTTCTTCTCAGCACACTTATGACCTTTAGTGTATTTGCTATCACAATTGTAGCAAAGCCCTTTTGCTCTTTTTTCTTCCAATTTTTTTGGTGTCAACCTTGTAGGTTGTGGAAATCTAGGCGTAGCAACACTTCCTTCTTTATAGAATTGAGTGGTAGGCTTCCTTGTTGCCATAATTTTACATTCAACTTTTCTTTCCAACCTGAATGCCTTCTCCAATTAATCAAGTTCCAAAACACAAACTTCATGTTGGATGTTATCGTTTAGAGTGCCTATGAAGAGATCAATCCTGTGTTCCTCTGGAATATCAGTTACCCTTATATTCAATTTTTGGAAGTCCTCAATGTGCTGCCCCACTAAACCCTTTTGTTTGAGATTTATCAATTGGCTAAAGAAGGTGTTGCTCTTTGTATCCTCATAATGTGCTACCATTTCCTCCATAAAAATTGACCAAGTGACAATTTTTTTACGGGAGCAAAGCCATCGATACCATACAAATGCATTTTTTTCTAAATGTAAAGTTGCAATGCGTACCTTTTGTGTGTTTTGCACATTATGGAGATCAAAATATTTCTCCATCTGTAGTATCCATGTTACAGGATCCTTTCCATCAAACTTCCTCATATCCATTTTTATAATATGGTGGTTCTTCCCGCCAACATTAGAGTTTATGAAATCATGATTAACATTTATTTTGTTCTCATCATGAGTTTCCTCTACTATCTTTTCACCATTAGGAAACATTTCTTGTATCAACTTTCTCAAACCTTCTATGTCTGCTTTTAGATCATTCTTCATGTTTTCCATTTTAGATTCCATGCCAGCTTCCATGTCATCTATCGTAGATTCCACGTCTTTCTTCAAACCATCCATATTATTCTTCACACCATCCATATTTTCTTCCACACCTTTATTCAAAACTTCCATTTCATTTTTTGCTTCTCTTTGCGAGAGCGAAATTTGGTGCACTTGCTCTTGTAATTTTGATAGATCATGTTGCAATTCTTCATCTTCATGAGTCATAGTAGAGCTTTCTAAAGGCTTAATGGGTGTTGAATTATTTTTACGGTGCATTTTTTAGAACCCAATACTGATATCTATTCTATAATATGCCCTTGGAATCAATTCAAATTGATTTTTCAAACAAGACTTATGCAATCTGGAAAAAATACACACCTTTTTCTTGCTTTTGAGGAGCTCGATATTGAAATTTGATTATCTCTGTGATTACGGCTCTTAAATATCTTAAATTAATCACTGAAGTAGCCCTCTGAATTATCTTTTGAATGCCACAGGTCTGACCTGATTTGGATTCTCCAAGACAAAGTTATGTCCAATCTCCCACAATGACCTAATTATGGACTGGTTTAGTAGAGTGAACTTGTACGACTTGCCACATGTCATTGTTTTGTCCTTCGCCTCTAAAATTGATAGCAACGAAACTACATTCTGTGTACTTGTGACCACTTTTTACGGCACTCCAATCCGATGCTGAGAGAGAGATTTATTGAAATTTTCTCACGATCACCTCTTTGAGATGAAATTCGGGAGCCTCAAATAGCACCACCTTCCACAGATCATATCTCCAAAAATATTGCGAATCAAGCTCTGAATTATTTTGACGAGTTTCCTTAGGATTTTAGCTTCATACCCTAAAAATTTTAGATCCTGAACCTTCGTAGAAACAAAGTTATAGCGCAAATGCCACGATGACCTGTTTAGGAGCCTGAAAAAAGACCTAACTTCCACAGATCATATCTCCGAAAATATTGTGAACCAAGCTCTGAAAGTTTTAAAAGATCTTCCTCAGGATTTCTTCTTCGCACCCTAAAAATTTCAGCTTCTGAAACTTTGTAAAAAAAATGTTATATCGAAAATGCCACGATGACCTGTTTGGAGTAGTGAAACCCTAGAATCCAAAGCTCTGATACCAAATGTTGTGTAACCAACTCCAAAAATAGAAGAAAAGAGATATCAACGCCTTATAAATGAGCCACTTCAAGGGGGCAACCTCCAATACATTACATAAATGAATAATTCTTGGATGATACAATTTACAAAACCTCCTTTCTATATATAGGAATCCATGTGGCCATAATGTAATCCTAGTGGGCCACAATGTAATCCTAACCGACCTAACAATAATAATTTAAGGGCACAATAATAACAAAATGGGGTTTACAAGGGTACAATAATAACAATAAGGGGGTTACAATAATAACAACAAGGGACTATACTGGTAATATAGGGACCTAACAATTAGGTAATTAAAGATATGTATATAGTTTTTTTTTTTAACAGAAAAAAATTTGATATTCATTAACAAAAAAATTGAAAGAGTATGTATGTAGTTACAAACTATTACAATTAATTAATTAAAGGTAAATTTAGTGTTAATTAAGAAATGAGAATTATGAACATTCATCTTTATTAATTTCATTTTTTATATATTAAGAAATACTACCCATGAATAATAAAGCAGTTGTAACCTAAATAATATATAACAAAAAAAAACCATGTATTTTTGGAATAATAAAATAGTTGTAACAAAAATAATATAGAACAAGAAAACCTATGTATATTTAGATGTATGAAAATTTAGATACATTTTATTAAGTAAAATTTTAAAAGAATAATGGTTATAAACAATTAAAAATAATTTTATTAAATAGTTAGTTTAGATATTTTCACTCTAAAAGAAGTTTGCATATCAAGACATTTGATCCCTCTTAGCTCTTGGTAGATCCAGAGTTAAGATTGATCTAGGCCATCTTAATTTCCCCCTTTAAATAAACTATATTTAACATGAATACCATGGGTCAATACCATGGGTTGTTTTTATAGTTTATTGTTATTTTATTTTATTACCTAAATTCAATTTAACTTGTTAAAAAGAAAAAACAAATACTCTAGAGTTAAGATTGATCTAGGCCATCTTAATTTCCCCATTTAAATAAATTATATTTAACATGAATACCATGGGTCAACACCATGAGTTGTTTTTATAGTTTATTGTTATTTTATTTTATTACTCAAATTCAATTTAACTTATTAAAAAGAAAAAAACAAATACTATAAAAAAACATATATAAAACTATTTACATTTACATATCAAAATATAAAATAAAAAAAATTAATAACAACATTTTAACTTAAAAGCCACCAAAACCTAAATTCAATCTAGCTTATTTAAAAAATAAATAAACTATCATTATTAAAAATATATATAACTATTTACTTGTGAATCTAATGGCCTAAAACATTTCAATCGTCTAACATTTGATCCAATGCCTCAGACATGAAAACAATGATAGCTAGAAAAGTTGTTTTCAAATAAAAATGCCTTACGACATAAACATTCTGAACAAACCCTAAAACTTAAAAATTCAATTTTTTTATTTGATTTGGTACTCTCCATTAATTTTTTTATTTGATTTGGTACTCTCCATTAATGAAGTTGGGAGTTGATCAAGACAAAACCTTCGTTGAATACAACCATGGTTTTTGAAGCAAGCTATTGAGTAATATGAATCCCATTAGCTTGTGTATCGAGAAGTATTACCCTTTTCTCACGATAAAATTAAAATTAAAATCATAATCATTGTGCATTTGAACCTGAAATTAATATCCGCGGTCAATTGCCATCAAACATGGGCCTTCTCATTTATTTGAAATTATGGGGATAAATCAAGTATAGTATCAAAATCTCTTTTCCATTTTACAGTTAAATTTTTTTCATTTTTATTGTTAAGTAAAAGTGAACTATTCATTTACAATAGATATTATTATAATTTTAATAAGACTATTACATATAAAATTATATAGAAACTAAAAATATAGATTTTACCTCTTTTATATATATTAATGAATTTGAATTATCCATGTGATAGGAAATATATTTATTAATATTTAATTATTTATTTGTTTAATATATAGATATTATTTAAAACTATTTCAAAAATATTCTTATTACAAAGTGATTATGCAATTCAAATATTGATATCTATGATTCTTTTAATTCATTTTTTTTTACTAAATCCAAATAAAAGTATCAATTTTTTTTATTATTTTTCATTAAAAAAAACAAAATAAATTATAACCAAGCTATAGTAAACTATATTTACATTTTCTTTAGGTTTGAATTTTTTCCACCCACTTCTTTTTTTTTCTAATAATAATTAGAAGTCTTAAATTTTTCCCAAGCTATAGTAAACTACATTTACATTTTCTTTATATTTAAAGTTCCTCCAAAATGGATATGGCTAGTTCCAGACTACTATTAATGTACTTGCAACCATATGATAGAATACTCCAGAAAGTTGGTGATATAATTATTATCATATTAATTTGAAATTATTATCAGGTTTGACCTCTCCAACGGTTGAAGGGGATTCAACTACAGCTTATTATAACACAAAATTACAAGAGAATGAATTAATAAATGGATATTTTGTTTCCATAAATATCGATAAATATTGATAGAGAATGTGCAATGGATATTGTGTTTCCATGAATATTGATAAAGTATGTGTAAATATTATCTAAATTATTTAATTTGTTTCCATAAATATTGATAAAGTATGTGCAAAGATTATCTAGATTATCTAGTTTGTTTCTAGATTATTTAAATTGAAACAAAAATATTTTGCAAAAAAATTAAATAGAAATAGCATTACACATTAATCATGAATTTCTCTAATATAAAAAAGATAAAGATAAAAAGTATGTAGAAGCTATATTTTCATTAAAAAGTAAGATCTCCCCAAGTGTTACATTCAAATTGGCAATATGATTTATCAAAAGATAATAAGAGTTGTCTAATAAAGATTTATTATAAACATTAATTATTCTTAAAATATTTATTCACCAAACATGTATAAAATAAAAAACAATAGATTTATGACAAAGTATCAAAAACGATGAATTAATTAAAAAATATTTGTGGGGGAACAAATTTATTTAAAACTTTTTCAACCTAAAGTATATTTCGAAAAAGAACAACATAAAAAAAATATTGTAATAAGAGAAGAGAACTTACAAGTTGACCACAGTTAGAAGTGTCTATTTATTTAAATGACTTTATATTCTATGTCTTATTTTTTAAGTAATTTATGAGAAAGACCGTTTCTTTCTCTCTTATATTCATCAACATCTTCTTCTTTGTGTTGGAATAAACACAGCGGAATTCATTAAACAATTAACACACAGCAATTAAACCAAGCACATAAAGACACATGCATTAACGTGGTTCACCCAAACCTCCTGGGCTACGTCCACACAACAGGCATCGGCAGTCTTTATTATTCAAAACAGGAGATTACATAATTCACACACCCTCACTCCATTGCAAACAATCCGTATGGATACCTGTTATATAGCAGAGAGAATCAAACTGCCTCATAAATCCTCTCAACACAAATTTAAGATGCATTAACTCCCTCCCAACAAACTGGAGCTAATCTAGGAACTAATTCCTAATTTTTGTCACCTACTGAGATTTTTCCTATTTTATTTAAAACAGAAAATCTCAACAATCTCCACCTTGAAAACAATTAGCCTGATGCCCTGTTCTTTATTATTTTATCTTTTCTGCAAGCCAAGAGAAGCCAAACACCAACGCAGCTTCTCCAACAAAACTGGTTTCGTGAACATGTCTGCACAGTTTTCCTTTGTATGCACATTTTCAAGAGAGACTCCCCTTTCAGTAATAACCTGTCTTACAAAATGATACTTTATTGGAATATGCTTTGATTTACTATGATAGGCTGGATTCTTAGCCAAATGTATTGCACTTTGACTATCACACAGTAACTTGATGTTGTCCTGTAACCTACCAAACTCACCAAGCAAACCTTTCAGCCAAACCGCCTCTTTGCAAGCATGCGAAGCAGAAATGTATTCTGCTTCAGTAGTGGATAAAGCAACAATGTTTTGTAGCTTTGACATCCAGCTAATAGCTCCACCTGCAAGAGTAAAGACATACCCTGAATTTGATCTTCTCTTATCCAAATCACCTGCAAAATCAGAATCAACATATCCGCAAACAAATTCACTACTCTTATTGTACGTGATACAATAACTACTTGTGCCTCTCAAATACCGAAGCACCCATTTCACTGCTGACCAGTGTTCTTTACCCGGATTTTCCATGTACCTGCTGACAACCCCAACTGCATGTGAAATATCTGGTCGAGTACAAACCATCGCATACATCAAACATCCTACTACCTTGGCATATGGAATTCGAGACATATAATCCTTTTCTTCATCTGTATTAGGACATAAACCCGAAGAAAGCTTGAAATGGGAAGCGAAAGGGACTGACACAGGCTTCACATTATTCATACCAAATCTCAAAAGTATCTTCTCAACATACTTCTGTTGTGATAGCCACAGCTTACCATTACTCCTGTCTCTGAAAATCTCCATGCCCAAAATCTGTCTTGCTGCTCCTAGATCTTTCATATTGAATGTCCTTGCCATCTGAGTCTTCAACCTGTTGATTTCATCAATGCTTTTGCTTGCTAAAAGCATATCGTCAACATACAACACTAAGATAATGAACATGCCATTTTCCAATTGCTTGAAATACACACAATGATCATATTCACTTCTAACATATTTCTGACTCAACATGAAAGAATCAAACTTCTTATACCACTGCCGAGGCGACTGCTTCAGGCCATATAATGACTTCTTGAGCATGCAGACAAATTTCTTATTGCGATGCTGAACAAACCCTTCCGGTTGTTCCATATAAATTTCCTCATCTAGATCTCCATGTAGAAAAGCAGTCTTAACATCTAGTTGTTGTAACTCTAAATCAAACAAAGCAACTAAAGCTAACACAATTCGAATTGAAACTATTTTAACCACTGGTGAAAAAATCTCATGAAAGTCAATACCGGCTTTCTGAGAAAACCCTTTTGCAACCAGTCGCGCTTTGTACCTGTCCTCAGTATCATTCACACCCCGTTTCAGCTTGTAAACCCATTTACACCCCACAGTTTTCCTGTCTTTCGGAAGCTCAACCAGATCCCATGTGCCATTCTTACTCAAGGCCATCATTTCGTCCTTCATGGCTGCTTTCCACTTGTCACTTTTCGAACCTTCTATAGCTTCCTGATAGCACAGAGGTTCATCATCGTTAGCGGTCAAAGCAACTGAAGTAACATAATCATCATACCTTCTAGGAGGGCGTTTGATTCTTGTAGACCTCCTTAAGGATGTTTCTGGTGCTTCCACAATTGGCTGACTACCATCTGTAGGAACTTCTTCTCGATCACCATCTGAGACCTGTTCATGACCTACATCTGAACCCTGTTCATAATCTGATTCTGAAACCTGTTCATGACTAGAATCTAAACTATGGTCATCATCACTATCATTAGAAATGCTATCAAACTGAATGTGCTGAAAGTCAGATACATCATCCTGTTTCAATCTACTATCTACATCTAACTGTACAAGAGAGGATTCATTAAACTTTACATCTCTGTTGATGATGATTTTGCGGGTAGTAGGATTCCACAATCTATATCCCTTTGTTCCAACACCATACCCAACAAAGATATACCTTTTAGACTTTGGATCTAACTTAGTTCGCTGATGTTTAGGCACTAGAGCATATGCGTCACAACCAAACACTCTGAGTTTAGAATAATCACAAGGGTGTCCTTTCCATACCTCTTGTGGAATTTTGCAGTCTATGGCCGTCGATGGAGATCGGTTTATCACATAACAAGCTGTTGCCACAGCTTCCGTCCACAACTCCTTCTGCAACCTGGCGTTACTCAGCATACTCCTTGCTCTCTCTAGAAGAGTCCTGTTCATGCGTTCAGCAACTCCATTTTGCTGAGGAGTATAAACCGTGGTCTTATGTCTCTCGATCCCTGCATCCTTGCAATAGCTGTCAAACTTCTTGGAAGTAAACTCACCACCATTGTCAGTTCTTAAACATTTTATTGTTCTACCAGTGCTGTTTTCTACCAATGCTCTAAACTGCTTGAAAACTGAAAAAACATCAGACTTTATTTTCAACATGTAGACCCACACCTTCCTAGAAAAGTCATCAATGAACGACACAAAATATGACGAGCCACCATATGACGCTGTAGGGGCTGGACCCCAAACATCTGAATGAATATAATCAAGTATCCCTTTACTAGTATGTTTGCCTATTTTAAATTTTTGTTTACTTTGTTTTCCAAACAAGCAATGCTTACAGAAATCTAACTTTCCAGACCTTAGATTAGGAAGTAACTTGCGATCAGCCAAAATCTTCAATCCTCTTTCGCTCCTATGGCCCAACCTTTGATGCCATAGGCGAATGGAACTACTATCATGTTCAGACACCATAGACACATGAACTGACCCTGTTCTTCCTTCTAACTGAAACAGATTTCCTACTTTCTTAGCTTTCATTACTAGTAAGATACCTTTATAGATTTTCATAACTCCACCTTGAATTACAGTTTTATATCCATTTGTGTCAAGTGCACCCAGTGAAATTAGATTTTTCCTTAAATCTGGAACATGTCTCACATCTGTTAATATTCTAGTTGTGCCATCAAACATTTGCAGTTGTATGCTTCCTATCCCAACAATATTAGATGTGACATCATTACCCATGTACACGACTCCATCATTAACTGATCTATATGTCTTAAACCATTCTTTAAAATTGACTTTTCTGATACCAATTGTTGGAATAAACACAGCGGAATTCATTAAACAATTAACACACAGCAATTAAACCAAGCACATAAAGACACAGGAATTAACGTGGTTCACCCAAACCTCCTGGGCTACGTCCACACAACAGGCATCAGCAGTCTTTATTATTCAAAACAGGAGATTACATAATTCACACACCCTCACTCCATTGCAAACAATCCATATGGATACCTGTTATATAGCAGAGAGAATCAAACTGCCTCATAAATCCTCTCAACACAAATTTAGGATGCATTAACTCCCTCCCAACAAACTGGAGCTAATCTAGGAACTAATTCCTAATTTTTGTCACCTACTGAGATTTTTCCTATTTTATTTAAAACAGAAAATCTCAACACTTTGCTGTAAGTCTAGGTAATGTTTTATTTCCTTAATAATAAATTTCTAGCTTGAGCTCAATTCACTATTTTGATTTTAACTTTCAACCAGGTAATTATTCAGTAGGGCACTTAGTGGATATTGAGTTTTCTCCACCGGTTTTTCTTATCTCTGGGTTATATTTTACTTTGATAGATTTTAACAGGTTTGGATTTAATTTTTCCTACTTGCATAAACAATCTATCCTCTCATAATATTTAAATTGCAGGATTTTATATTTGTCACAATAATTATTAGGTGTAAATAAGGTTTAATTGTTCCTTGCATACATTGAATTTTGTTTACATATTCCTAACACACTTTTATCTATCAAAAAGGGGTTTAAATATTGTCACTCTATAATCCTCTTAACAACTTCTTCTCATTACGAAAGGATAGTAATGATATTCTTTTGGTACTTGAGACTTTCTTCTCACCATTCACTTAATTTAATGTGTATGTGGTGTTAGAGGTTTTCTTGCACAAGGGTTAGCATAGAAAAATTTTCCTATGGTGACTAACAGGCTAACAAAAATTATGAAGGTTTCAAATCTTAGAAATAGTAATTATTCATATATTGTAGTTAGATCTGGGTAAAAAATTTAAAAGAACAAAAACCAGGTAATAAAATCAGATATGAAACATATAACAACTACAAGACTTCATTACCAAAGAAGGTAAAGTTTTTTATTGAACAATATCACTTGTGAAGAAGCTCCTTTTAGAATGGCTAAAGGATAATAGATGCATTAACAATAGGCCTTGATAGCATATCTACAACTTTGTTGTATATGCCTTTATTATACCTAATTACCAAATGAAATTTTTGTTGGAATCCCATCCACCTGAATGTTGAGAATTTGGAGGGCTGGTGATTAATGCAAATTCTCTTCTTGATAATTACTTGTGAGCTTGCTTGTGTTATTTATGTCTTCTCTTCTTTTAGATTAGTTAATATTTCATCAAGTAAATTATCAAAATGCACAAGACACAAAAGTTAGGCTCCTAGAGCCAGGGCAAAAAACTCTCCTTCTTGGAGAGGAAAACCCGCAAAGAATTATTCTTATAGATCTTCAAATGACAAGTACCATGACCAAGACTTGGACCCTTGACCTAGATATGCTTCCGAGACCTTGATTCAGCTTCTTCAACTTTGATTCTTCCTTTCAACAATTTTCTTGAACTGTAGGAAGGTAAATCAAAGATTTACCTCCCTCACTATTGTTGCATCTCCTCCTTATGATGACTGCCTTATCTCCAATAAACTCTTTCTTCATATCAGAAACCCTAAACTAACACTTTTAAATTTATTGTACCCTTCCTGCACTTGTCCGCAACTTAGCTTTAGTCGTCCGTAAACATGTACCTCTATACTTTCTGCAATTTCCTTTCCTGTGGTTTAGTTTCATATCCGCACTTATTTACTGCCTTGTATTTGCATTGATATGTTGTCCCTTATCTGCATAACATGTTGTCCCTTATCCACATGACATGTTGTCTCTTTATTCGCATTATGACCGTATTTCACTTCAATCTTGCACTTCGTATTTCACTTCATTCCTACACTTCGTATTTCACTTCAGTCCTGCACTTCACATTAAACTTCGGTCCTACACATCGCATTAAATCTCAGTCCTACACTTCGCATTAAATCTCAGTTCTGAACTTCACATTAAACTTCAGTCCTACACTTCATATTAAATCTCAGTCCTGCACTTCGTATTAAATCACAGAACTTGTCTGAAATTTTCTTTAAACTAAAATCCGCATGCTCCTATAAATAGTTGTTTATGTCTGTAAATAAGTCGACGTGTTCTTTGTTTTTGAGGCCGACTTGAACAAGTATTATTCCAGCATTAATTAGGTGCTTCTTTACTGCTTTTAAAGTTTTTCTTTTATCGATGCATTGAGGGATGTTTGTGAGCTTCTTCCATAAGGTCTTGGAGCATAAATACCTAGATTATATTCTTCATGAATGAGACCCTTAATTCTATTTATTCCTAGAAGATAAAAACCTAATAGACATCAAGAAGAAGTCTATCTACAAAATAAAATATTTCTCATGAACCCATGAAGCAAGTACACCAAAAATACATTTTATTATCTTTGTCTTCTTCTTTACATAATTACATAATTACATAGTCAACATGAAGATCGACCTAGTTACACTTTTCAACACTCCCTCTTAACTAGGGAGGTATTCATTCAGGTACATGGTTACTTTCAAACTGAAGAATCGGATTGGTAATCACATCTATATAACATCATATCAACCATCATTTTCTTGACTGAAAAACCCATCTCTCAATGAGACAATGGGCTACAATGTTGGTGAGACACATGACTTATAGACACCATCGTCATTGTCTCTCCAAGGTACATACTCCACCCAGGTGTTCGCAAAGTATGACCTTCTTGGACTATTATTCTCTTAGGTAGCTAGCCCTCAATTAATATCGATCCCCGACTAATCTTAGCTTGAATGCCCTAACACATTCTCAAAGAGTATCGAATGTTAGATGATTACCCAATCCTCCATTCTGTCTTCCCAAGTGAAGACCAGAATGATGTGTCTATCTCTCTCTTTCAACCAGAGAGGACCTATTCCACAAGGGAATGTACTCATTCCTATACAAGAAATGTACCTAAGCTTATTCTTAGGAATTTCCAAGTTTCTTCCAAGTAAGAAACTTATCATCGGGCTCCCTCTTAACCAGGGACCTCCAACAACAATGGTGAGACACCCAGCTACTTCTGAAGAATTCTTGTCCTTGATGTCAGGGATTTCAAAATTGAGGAATCGTCAACTTTTAGCTTCATTGGGCACAGATCATCCATCACTTTCATCCTTGAGTCATGTCATATATCATAAAGTGATCCGTCAGACTTCCTTATCTGGTCCACCATTATGCCATGTTTCTTTCCTTCAAATCATCTCCAAGGATTATACATCCTTTCTCATGATTAGCATCCCTACACAAATTCATCCAGATAAACATATACATATGAAATTTTAGAAAAAAAGTTACCTTAGTGATGATATTTCACCATAACATCTTCTTGTTAGGCTTTGGCATCCTTCACATAGATTGACTCATCTCCTAATGATGTTTTTTTCCAAGGGTCTTCTTCTTTACCATACTTCCATCAGAGTCTACATATCTTCCTAGGAGATCTTCTAGTCACATATTCTTGGTCTCTAGATGACAACTGCCTCTTGACATGGTTGCATTTCATTATCTCTTCTTCTCTGCACATTTTTCATTCCCAGGATCATACAAATTTTCCAATTTATTGTTTATGTAAAACCACCTCATATTCTATGAGGAGATATTATGTTGATTTCATCTTTTAGTGCACCGAGAGATCCTTATTCATAGATCATACTTCCAAATATGGAAGTCTATCACCTTCAACCATATGACATGACTTCACAACATCTAATATCAGCATATATGTTTGCATACGTCATATCTATTTTCCCTGAGCCATCCTAAAGCAATTTCTCTAGAATTAAGAGCTTCATTCCTTAGGTCTGCTCCATCAATATGTCATCACATCCCAGAATTATGTCTCCATGATAACCCTTGATCTAATGATTGCTTTACATTAGTAGAGAGGTTTTCCAGAAGTTCTTTCACCAAGAGTTCCTTCCATGCTTCTATTGATATGCTTCTTAATGTACATACAATTTTACAACCAATCAGAGATCACTTAAAGAGAAAGATGATCTCAATCATAATAGAGATCTCTCGCTTCATCCTTCTTAGATCTTTTAGTATCAGGTTCTTCACTTTCATTAGTGACATGGGCTTCTTCCTTTTTCCTCTTGTCCTTTCCAGATTTAGGACAATCTCTTTTATAATGCCCAAGCTCATTACATCAAAAGCATCGTACGTTGTCCATATTTCTTCTTTTACTCTGAGGGCCAAATTTTCCGAATCTTCCTTTCTTCCTGTATGAGGCTGCAAATTCGTGATTTTCTTCACTTGGTCCTGTATCATCTTTGCCCTTTAGTCTTGTTTCTTCTATTTTACATAGAGACCATAAATCATGGAATGGGGTGGCTTCTTTCTTCCCATATAGGCTCGAAGTGAAGTTTCCCCATTCCTTCGGTAGAGAATTCAGCACCACTGTAGTCATCTCAGTGTCAAACATTACTTCTCCTAGTTCCTCAGTTGATCTCTTATTTCAGAAATCTTCATAAAGTATGGAGTGATTCCTGCTTCCCTTGATAATTTCATTTTATGTAGTTCTTGTCTCAGAGAGATTTCTTCTCCTGCAGTACTCACAGAGAATAGCTTCACCAATTTCTCATATATATGTTTTGAAGTCTTTAGTTTTGATACATAGGGAATGAGAGAGTCTTTAATGGATTCTATGAGAATCCTTTCAGCTCTAATTTCTCCCTTCATGTACTTGGCATGGGCTGAAGCATCTTCTTTTGGGGGTTGAACAATAGATCCTTCAATATAATCCATTACTTCGTCTTCAATTAAATTCAAGTCTGGCCTTTTCTTCCATGAACTAAAGTTTTATGACCCAACCAGCTTGTTGCTTTATTTACAATAAGGCATCTTTATAGATGGGGTCATGAATACTTACCTGAGTAGATTGGCTTGCAGCTTCCTTGATTATGATTCAGAATGAAGTCAAGGGTTTCCTTTCTTCAATGATGGTGTACTTGACCCCTTGATTATAAACAATATCTTCAGAAGTTGAGGTTCTCTTCAAACAATGTCTTGAGTGAAAATATTTTATTGCAAATATTATTTTCCTGAATGAGTTGATCTTTTGAATGAGATAGGAGATCTTACTTGAAGTATCTAGATTGACTTCCTAGAAAACTGATTTGACTTTCCAACCCAAACTTGATCTTCACTTCCTTGAGTGTCTTTGTTGACAGACAACCCTTGTGTTCAGCACCTTAGCTATGATACCATGTTGAGAATTTGGAGGGCTGGTGATTAATACAAAATCTCTTCTTGATAATTTCTTGTGAGCTTGCTTGTGCTATTTATGTCTTCTCTTATTTTAGCTTAGTTAATCTTTCATCAAGTCAATTATCAAAATGCACAAGACACAGAATTTAGGCTCCTAGAGCCAGGGAAAAAACCTCTCCTTATTGGAGAGGAAAACCCGCAAATAATTCTTCTTATAGATATTCAAATGACAAGTGCCATGACCAAGACTCAGACCCTTGACCTAGATATGCTTCCAAGACCTTGATTCAACTTCTTCAACTTTGATTCTTCCTTTCAACAATTTTTTTGAACTGTAGGAATGTAAATCAAAGATTTACCTTCATCACTATTGTTGCCTCTTATCCTTATGATGAATGTATTATCTCCAATAAACTCTTTCTTCATATCAACAACCTTGAAATAGAACTTTTAAACTTACTGTACCCTTCCTGCACTTGTCTGCAACTTAGCTTCAGTCATCCGTAAACTTGCACCTCTATACTTTTCACAATTTCCTTTCCTACTATTTAGTTTCAGATCCAGACTTATTTACTGCCTTGTATCTGCATTCATATGATATCCTTATCTGCATAACATGGTGTCCCTTATCCGCATGACATGTTGTCACTTTGTTCGCATTATGAACGCATTTCACTTCAGTCCTGCACTTCGTATTTCACTTCAGTCTTGCACTTCGTATTTCACTTTAGTCCTTCACTTCGCATTAAACTTCAGTCCTGCACTTAGCATTAAATCTCAGTCCTACACTTCGCATTAAATCTCAATTCTGCACTTCACATTAAACTGCAGTCCTACACTTCGTATTAAATCTCAATCCTGCACTTTGCATTAAATCACAGAACTTGTCTGAAATTTTCTTTAAACTGAAATTCACATGCTCCTATAAATAGTTGTTTCTGTCTGTAAATAAGCCGACATGTTATTTGATTTTGAGGCCGACTTGAACAAGTATTATTCCAGCATTGATTAGGTTCTGCTTTACTTCTTTTAAAGCTTGTCTTTCATCGATGCATTGAGGGTTGTTTTTTAGCTTCTTCCATAAGGTCTTGGAGCATAAATACCTATATTAGATCTTTCATGAATGAGACCCTTAATTCTATTTATTCCTAGAGGATAAAAACCTAATAAACATCAAGAAGAAGTCTATCTACATAATAAAATCTTGCTCATGAAACCCATGAAGCAAGTACACCAGAAATACATTTTATTATCTTTGTCTTCTTCTTTACATAAATACATAAATACATAGTCAACATGAAGACGAACCTAGTTACACTTTTCAACACTGAAATGTCTAGTTTTTTGTAGCTTGGTTTCTGATTGTAAATATTGTAAAGGTTTATGGTCAGTATGAATAATCATTTCTTTACCAATCAAATAATTCTTCCATTTCTTCACGCTTTGTACCAAAGCATACAAATATTTATCATAATTTGGATAGTTAATGTAGAAATTAATTGTATATTCAATATTGATCATATAATGTTCTTAAACTTAAGACTCAAATCTGCTCTACTCATTTACGGAAAGAAATTCATGATTGAGAACTTATATCAAAAGCATGTATCATGATTTAACACACATAAATGAGGATTTATCTAGACCAAATAAACTACTCAAAACCCCTTCCTATTTGTATTTCATTAGTCATAAAATAAATAATAAATACAATGATTTCTTAATCCTAAGCAACCTTTTCACAATTATAATATATCTCATTACTTAACAAGCTACCTCTAGTCAATAATTAACCAAATTCATGCTTTCCAAAGTCCCTATTTTCTTGTGCTGCTCAATTAGGAATTAGCCCCTATTATTTAGGGAAATTCCTCATCCATAATTGTGCAATCCCTATATGCCCTTCTCTAACTGTATGCACCACATGTACAACTTGGATAATTATACAACTTATAGTATGTTTCCCTTAAACTCCAATCTCAACTGGGTAACTCGAATTTCATGCATGCATGGGTTAATTATTATTTGATTGATCAATTAACTGGTTGAACACTAAAGTTGCACCCCACTACTATACCTTTTACTAGTTCCTCCAACATTTGGAACTAGTTTAACCGACCTTAACTCAATTTAATTAAATAAAATTGTTACAACTGAAATTAACTCAACCTAAGCTCCTAAAATTTCGGAATTATTGTACACAAATCAAGTTAAGCCCTTAACTCGAATTAGCTAAGAAATTTGAGTGATAACAACTCAATTAACTCATTCAAGTTTTCTTATGATGTGGAATTACAATTTTCTCCTAATTTAATTCAAGAAAAAATTAAATTAGGAGTTCTTGTTGGATTTTCAACACTCCCTCTCAATAGCAAAGGGATTATTAGATACCCCAATATTGCCTCTATGGAACTCAAATTTTCCTCTTGACAAATCTTTTATTAAAATATTTGGATCTTGTTCCTCTGTAGGAATGTATTCCAACAATATGATCCGCCTCTGTACAAAATCTCATAGATGGTGATATCGGATGTCGATATGCTTGGATCAATCATTAAAAACTGGATTCTCGGAGAGTTTGATACAAATCTGATTGTCATGATAATTCATAATAGGATCCGTCATCTGACCAGATAACCCAACAATAATCTTCCTCATCCAAATAGCTTCACAAGTTTCTTGACTTGCAGCCATGTACTCTTCTTCTCCTAAACTGAGTGCAACTAATCGTTTTCCTAATGTACCAAGAAATGGTTGTTGTCCCAATAGTAAAAGCTCCTCCCTAATTTCTCTTCCCAACTGATGGACTACCTACCCAATATGCATATGTTAAACCTTGCAACTTCACTCCCTCTGTCTTTCTATACCAAAGACCATACTGAGTAGTGCTCCTGAGGTATCTCAACACATGGTTTTCCACCATCCAATACAGTTTGGTTGACTTAAATTTTTAGGGTAATTTTGAAGTCTAAAATGGGCCTCCTCAGGAAATAATAAAATAATAGTTGAAATAATAAAATAAAATTAGATTACATCATCAAATTTCAGAGGGAAAAAAGAAAATATGATTTTTTCAACTCGTATTTTCAACTTATCTCCCAATGGGTTTACTCAAATTTCAATCAGAAACACGTTTTGGATGCATAATTTCAATCCTCGTAAAAATAGTACCCATGTTGCATATTTTTTATGGACCCTACTACACAAAAAACTAAAATACATGAAAAACGTGATTGCAATCATCTTTTTTCATGTATTTCTCATTTTTCATGTAGCAGTGTCCATCAATAGTATGCAACATGGGTACTCCTTGGATGAGGAATTAAAATTTGCAACCAACAAGTACTCATTCTCGAAAATTGAGTAAAACCTTAGGGAGATAAGTTGAAAATATGAATTGAAAAAGTAGTTTTATTATTTTATTATTTTTTAATATTTTTAATTTTTTACTCCAAATATGGTGAATCATCCCCCATAGTTGACATCATCATATTGAATCCTACTAGTTCTTATAAAGTTTATTTTGGTTGTAATTTTTTTCTTAGGAGGAGGAGGCCTTATATTAACTGGCATCGAAAAATATACTTTGTTAAATCTGGCAGAAAATTTTTGTACTGTCTCCCCTGGTAGTATTTTCAACTGGCTATAGTCTTCTATAATCAAGAAAGGGTTCTGTCTGACCACCCACCTGTCGAGGAAAACTTTGACGAACTGCTGGAAATCTGAGATGCTCGCATCAGGCAGGGTTTTGAACCAACTCTTGACTTTGCCTTGCAAAGAAAGAGCAAAAAGCCTAATACTGACATCCTCTTCATCAACTTCAAAAAGGTCAAGAAAAGACTCAAAATTCAGAACATGTCTCTCAGCAGTGATGTTGTTGCGTTCACCATCAAATCTTGGTAGATATAGGTCATGATTGTTAGATAAAGCATGGGATATAGGAGGTAAAATCAGAGGCTTGTATCGATCTGGAATTTTACAAGGTATAGGGGTATGTACAAATGCTACAGAATCAGTCTTGGTCTCTTGAGGTTCATCATTTTGAAGATGGTCATCACAAGATTCGGAAGAAAGGACTTGATCAAGCTCAAAAGCATGGAAATTTTTGGTATTCACAATCTTCAATGGGAAGGAATCAAATGCAGGCCGAGGATATTTTCTCTAACACAATATACTTTGCAAAGCCTTCTTGACATTCTCGGGAAAATAGAAGAAATAATTTACGACAAAAAACAAAGTGTCTTGGATGAAATTCCAACTTGAATACCTGATCTTTCCATATTGTCCTTTCATGTCTCTGCTGGTCAGGTTCATCTTCCAGTGGAGTCCTTGGATCTAATCTCGAAACTGATTTAGAGTCACCAGGTGAATGATTTCACCCTTGCGGTGTCTGATCGTTGTCCACCATCAACAATAATATCTGAACTTGATTAGATCTTACTGAGGAAACCAGATGTTTAATTCATAAACTAGACCAGAGATTGACTGAAGCAGCATTCATCTACTTTCGCTAATGCAAAGCAAGAGCATTTCGAAGGCTACCTGGCTAACTTCAGGCTTCATTTGTAGTTTATAAAGCAAACAACAAACTTTTTTCCCCAGTATGGTCGCCACTATGTTATTTCCTAAATCTACCTCAGGCTTAAGGAAGGCAGAGTCTAGGGTAACATCAAACCACGCTTAATCTGGTAGCTAGCCCTACCAAATCAAGAGAGGGCTCTCTCCGGGTCAATCTCAGCAAAAATAATCAGTTAGGCTTGAGATGACTTAAAATAAAGGCTTATTTTAGGCTAGGTGTACATATAAAAGAGTTTGATTTGATTTTGGGGGTTTTTGTTGCAATCAAAGGGAAAGGAAAATTTTGGGTCCGGGAAATGATCAGTTTTGCAGAGGGTTGAATGAGGCAAGGAAGGCAATTTTTTTGATGCTTCGAATTGAATGACATGGATAGATCAGACAGGTGAGGAGTTGAAGAGGGAAAGACGCATTCAATAATCCTCTTCAGATAGTTGAAAACATGGAAAATTAAACAAAATTTCAAGGTAGAGCACTACAAATCTAATGGATTCCACCTTTATCACTTATTTGTTTAATTTAAGAAGAAAGGAGAACGGAAATGATACACATGAAAATTCATTAAACTTACAATCACAGAGAGAAACACACCATCAAAACATAAAGCCACATGGATCCCAAAGAGTGTTGCAAACCCTGGTCTATTCCTTTGCCAAAATGCAGAGATGAAATGTACAATGAAGCTCAAAGCAATCCCAAGTGTCCAACCTAGAAAATGATTGAAGAACTACAAGATATAGACAAGCATAACTCATCCCCATGCCTCTAGGGGTTGAGCTCACTAGTTTAGGAGCTGTTTCAACAAGATCTAGACTAAGAACTGGAAAATAGGTAGTGGAACAGCTTGCCTCTATAAGATAGGAAACTGATTCATTCAGTTATAATTCACCTTTTGATGAATGAATCTACTTACATGAGTTAAAATTTGTCAAAATTACATCAAAAGTCATGAAATTACATCAAGTAACATCAAGAGCTTTACATTTGGAGATAATCTAGAATTATCAGGTAATACAGGTAGACATTGGCAAAGGCATTATCTTAAGCTAAGTTAAGCTAACATCATTTAGAGATTATCTAGATTATCAAGTAATACAGGTAGACATTGGCAAAGGCAAACAGATTGAACAGACACAGGTGGCTTCTACAAGCAAAGATACTGATAATGTACATAAAAGAGACAGAGAAGGAGATAGTTTCATGTCTGAGACTATTGAGAACAATGTTACCGATGAAATAGGTAACCGCACTGTTACCTACTTTTTTTTGGTAGCATAAAAAGCACCCGATTTTGAAAAGTGGTGATGCAGAATCACCTTCTTCTTTTTTAGCACATTTTTGACACTCTAATATTTTTATTTATAAAGTATCAATATTTTTTTTTAAATGTTAGTGATTTTCATGCTAATTTTGAAACGTATTGATGCAGCATCAATTTTTTTTTTTAGAGTAGTGATTTTCATGCTAATTTTGAAACGTATTGATGCAGCATCAACCTTTTTTTTTTAGAGTGGTGATTTTCATGTTGGTAATAAAACACAAAACTTAGATAAAAAAATATATATAAAAACAATAAAAAAAAACCAATAAAAATGTAAAAAAAAAAAACAAAATTAACTCGTAAAAATAAAAAATTTAAACAAAAATAAATAAATAAAACAAAATAAAACAAAAATATTCGAAAATTATATCAAAGGAAATGACAAAATTTGAAAAAAAACACATAATTTAAAGAAGAAAAACAAAAATTAACCAAAAAAAAAAAAAAACATCAAAAACATTTTTTTCTAAGTTATTAAAAAAAACCATATAATTAAAATAAATAAATAGAAAATTTTAAAATAATTTAAATTACAAAATTAAAGTTTAGATTAAAAAAAAAAAAAAAAAAATTAAATTTAAAAATTTAAATTAAAAAAATAATAATAAGAAGAAAAAAAATACAAATTTTAAAATTAACAAAAAAAACAAATTGAAAATTGAAAAAGAAAATTAAAATAAAAGAATTAAAATAAAAAAAACTATCATTAAAAAACAAAAAAAAATGAAAAAAACCACGTGCAAATAATTAAAAAACAAGTATCCATAAATTTACTGTTTTTTTTAAATGAAACAATTTATAAATTTTAAAAATGAAAAACTAAATAAACTAAAAGATTAAAAAAATAATAATAATAATTAAAATTTAATAAATAAATTTTAAATTTTAAAAAATAATTAATCTAAAATATTAAATTTTAAAATAAAATAAAAAACAAACTAAATTTAAAATAAAAAATTTGAATGAAAATAAAATAATTTTAATTTTTTGGAATTTAAAAAAAAAAAATTTAAAAAAAATCAAATTAAAAAAAAAAAAAAAATATATATATATATATATATATATATATATATATATATATATATATATATATATATATATATATATATATATATATATATATATTAAAAATTTTAAAAAATAAAAGAATTTTTTCGATCATGGTGGAAATCATTTAATCGTTTTCCGGCCAGGAGTGGGCGAGGCCGCTGGGTGGGCGAGGAGGCTGCAGCCTCCCAGCCCGCCCAGCGGCCGGCCTCCGCCGCCACCTGGGGGAATCGACCTCCCACGGCGGGAGGCCAATTCTGGGAATCGACCTCCCACGGCGGGAGGTCGATTCCAGGAATCGCCCTCCCGTCGCGAGAAGGTGATTCCCGGAATCGGCCTCTCGTCGCGGGAAGGCGATTCCCAAAATCGGCCTCTCGCCACGGGAGGGTGATTCCCAGAATCGGCCTCTTGCCACGGGAGGGCGATTCCCGGAATTGGCCTCCTGCGCCACGGGAGGGCGATTGCCGGAATCGGCCTCCCGCCGCGGGAGGCTGATTGGTGGTGCCACCACGATCAAAAAATTCTTTTTTTTTTTATTTTTTAATATTTTTTTTTTAATTCAAAAAATTTAAAATTATTTTTTTTAATTTAATTTTTATATTTGAAATTTAATTTGTTTTAATTTTTTTTGTTTTTTTTTAATTTTTTTTGTTTTTAATTTTTTTTTCTAAATTTTGTTAAAAAATTTTATTAAATTTTGTATTTTTTTTTATTTAATTGATTTTTTTTCATATTTTTTTATTATTATTAAGTTTTATGTTTAGTTTTTCATTTAATTTTTTAAAATTTAGTAAATTTTGTATTTTTTTTTTAATTTATTTGAATTTAATACTTTTTTTTTAATTATTTTTTTCATTACATAAATTTTTTATATTTTTTTATTTCAATTAAAATTGTGTATTTAAAATTAGATTTTTTTTTTTTAATTAAACTTAATATTTTCAAATTAATTTGTTTTTTATTTTATTTTTTATTCAATATTTTTTTTTTAATTTTTTTTTTAATTTTTCAATTTTAATTGATGTTTAAAGTTTTTAAAGTTTCTCCTTTGAGTCTTTTTGGGCTAGAGTTCCCGTTTTGAGGTTAGGTTACCTATTTCATCAGTAACAGTGTTTGAGGACATAAAATTTAGAATTCCTTATAGTAAAAGAAGCAAGTCAACAAAAGAAGAAAAGGATAAGGCTGTAAATATTGAAATAGATGATGAAGCAACAAGAATAGTCACTGAAACATTAAAAAAGCTTCAAAATGTAAAAATTGGAACACAACAAAAAGATACAGTCATGAAGGAAAACCAGGCTACTGTTGATTTGCCTCCTTCTTCTCAGGAAACTGACAATACAGAGTCAAAGATTCAGATCAGATTCAGACAGATTAAAGAGAAGAATGAAGAGATCAAGAATCAAGCTTATTCTAGATTTCTTAAGGAAAAGCCTGGAAACAAAGACAAGCTTCTTTCAGCATTTGATTATTCATCCAATAAATTAGTAATGTCATTCTTGAAGCCTACAGTGGCTGAGCCAAAATCAGTGGCAGATTATTCCAAAACAGATTTTGAAGTGGATACAGATGCCATTCATGAATTAGATCAAATTGAATTTCATAGGAGAAATAATGAAATGCTATATTCCAAAATTGTCAGTAAAACTATGAAATCAATTAGGCTTGAGAAAACAGTGCTCAACCTCCAAAATCAAATGAAGTTGGACAAAGCCTCACTGTATGCTAATAATTTAAGAATAAAATCACTAGAAGATATAGTGATTGAAGCAGGGGGTGACCCAACCAACATTGAAGGGGAAAAAGTCTTAATTAAACAGAAAAATGAGGATATAGTTGCTCTTAGAAAATAGTTGAAGTTGCCTCATAGTGAAAAGTCTCAAGAAAAAGAAATTCTACAGCAAAAAACAGAGAATGATGAATTAAAGCAGCTTGTTCATCAAATGACAGATCAGATAAAAACAATGGAAAGTCAAACAGAAGCTCTAATGAAAGAGAATGAAGAACTAAGAAAAGCATAACCAATGGTCATTCCTACAATGATCCCCACTGTAAACACTGCTATACCATCTACTTTGGCAGAGCACTTGGCACCGAAAGGAGTACTGGCAACTGCAGTGCCAATTAATTCTCAGGAAATCTCTACCTCTTCTTCTTCATCCTCACAGAGGAGCACAATACAAGACCAAGATAAAGAGATTCTTAGTTTGAAAGGCATTATTAAAAATTTAGAAAATTCCAAAAATGATGCCTTGATTACTTCTAAAGGACATGAGCAAAGGGTCGATCGACTACAAGAACAGGTAAAGATTCTGCAAGCACAAGTAAATCTTACAGATCAAGTGGCCTATATAAAAAATCATTTATGGACCAAAATTATTGAAGGCATTCATTCTCAATGGCCTTCAATTCGGATAATTTATGAACAGAGGGAGTTACTTCAAGTTGCTAGTGCAGAGATTGACAAGACTAAGAGGGAAATTGACAATAAACCAACCCGAGAAATCCAACTCATAGCTTTTTTAAACAGTAAAAATAGCGAAGAGTTGCAAGAATTGAAAATTATTGATAGAACAGAAACCATTCTTCAAATCAAAAAGGTCCTGAACAAAAGAAACATAATGAGTAATCTAGAGGACCGGTGTAAAGACATGAATGTATCCATCTCAAGATTTTTTATCCAAATACAAAACATTGTCAGAAGCAAGTTTGCCTAATATTCACGCATTGAATGACAAGTTAATGCCTCAGAAAGATTATGATCTAAAAATCAGAAATCATGCAAAAGAGCAAGCCAGACAACCACTGCCTCAAGGATCACCAACAAGAAAAATACTTCTTCAGTATTTTGAAAATCTGTTCTTTTTAGATAATGAGATCAGGCATATGTTCACTATCAAGCCTAACTTTTCCAAGTATACAGAGGCAGATGAAAATTAAAGAAAATTGAAGACTATGAAGATCCCCTCTGCAGAAAACTGGCAAGAATTCACAGATCTGCTGTGAATTTAATGGATAAAAAATAGGAAATTCACTTGGAAATTCATTTTTTATTGTTACCTCAAATGGTAAAAATACAAGGTTAAATTGTATCAGTAGGTGAAAGAGTATCAGTGAAAATAAATTTATTGTTGGTTATTTTTTAATTACCACAGCAAAACAGCTCAAATCAGATGAATAAAGAGTATCAACGTTGAAAGTTAGAGGAAAGGAAAGTTCTTCAACCACTTTCCACGATAAGATGCACCTAATGCCAGCAGTACACACAGCACAACAACAATCAGTTCAAATTAGAATAATCAGTTCTATTTTTGCTTGTAAAAAGGTAACAGCTTGCAAACTGTTTTGCAGCTGTCCCTCTTTTTAAGTTTTCTTTCCTATTTTTTATTAAAACATTATCTCAATTCCTGTGATATTTTGTAAACAGTTTTTTGTATAAATACTTCACAATTCAAAGTATTCAGTGTGAATAAAATTTCTCAAGACAACTATAGTCTTATTTGCTGGATATATTGAAGTTGGTGAGTCAATTAGTGAAAGCAGCAGACTGGAAAGAGATCAGAGACATCATAGCTAAGGATTCTCGTGGTGACAAGATAAGTCTTGTTTCTTTCCTTGTTTTCAGTGTATTTCTTTAAAGTTTACATTCATTCATATTTTGTTTTTCTAGTCTATAATGATCAACTAAGGAAAAATTAAACAGGATTAGTGATAATAAGCTCCCTGTTTCGAAACTCATTGGCATTTTAATGTTTTCTACTTGATAACCGGACCATAGAATTCTTAATTTCTCTAGGTCCCAGTTAGATCCCCTTCTTCAATCTTCTTATCTGTAGCTTAAGGATTCTTAAGTGCCCTTTTGCTCAGATTCCATCCACTCCATCAAATCAAGCCTATACATAGCCTTAGAAGGTCACCTATCTTGCCCTTAGCACATTTGCATCTCTGAGCCTTATTTCTTAGTTCTGCTTGCCTAGAGATTTGACTCCATTGCCCAATATTCTGGTAGATCCTTCTGGTTTACCTTGAAATCTCTTTATTCTCACCAATCTTTTAAAATCAAACCCAAATACACAATCATAACTAGCCTAATATCTGTTACTAAAACAAAGCTAAATCATATGGAGAGATCCCTCTCTGGAGTTCAAGAAGGCTAGATCTTGAATTCCCAAAGTGGTTCTTGGTTACCCCTGGTGTTCTTAACTACAAAAATCCCCATCCCACAACCTGAGAATTACTAGGTTGATAATAGGCCTTGGGGGTATTATGATCCTTGGAGGAAACTCCCATCGCTAGAAGAGTTGACAGAGAAAATTAGATCGAGTACAAAGGTGTGGCAAGTGGGTTTTACCCTGCACCAATTGTTATGGTGCATATATGATGTGTATTATAGGTTATCTTATAATTTTTTTGAAGTAGCATACAACAATTTACATAGTGATATGAGAACCACTCTCTAGAGTATACATCGATTGTGTACACATGGCTTTTCAGTTTCTTTTTAAGATATATCATTGCTGATGATCACATGATTATATAATGAACCATTAAGTTGAACTATGAAATTATTCCTCACAACACACACACACACATATTGATGAATTAATAATTTTTCTCATATAATTTTTTTAATCTATTTTGAAAAAAAAAAAAAAAATATATATATATATATAACTATTTCTAAGAAGAACAAGAGATAATTCCTTACCATATCTTCGTAAAACATATAATAGCAAGAAAATTATCTATTGAAATTTCATTTCCAAACATATTCATGGAGTAAAATGAAGATTAAAAGGAGATATTCATGGATTTACCTATAACATCACCTCATAATTAAGAATGTAAATGTACAATATTGATGATACATAGGTTAGGAGAAAATTAATCTATTGAAATTTGATTTCCAAACAAATTCATGGAGTAAAATGAGGATTAAAAAGAGATATTTATGAATTTACTTATAACATCACCTCATAAAAGTGTAAATGTACAATATTGATAAAATTTATTTATATATGATAAATAATAAACCTTTATCTCACATGTATCATATAATCTTATAAACAAATAATTGCACCGGGGGTGCAATCCTCAAAAATTTTAAACTGTCTAATGTATATGTTTTAAAATAACATAATACGCCCTTTTTCCTTTTACATTAGCCTTCGGGCTATTTTAAAACACATGCTATTACATACAATAACAAAACAAAAAACTATTAAACCAAACCTATTTAAAATATTCGGGGCCCACATTACAAATGCCCAAAGTGAAATATTTGCGCATATGTTATATATGAGCCAATGGTTTCAATAATTATCGGGCGGTGAAACAAAACTTATAACAAAATATTAATAAAACTATATCATACGTCCGGACTTCAAAAAAAATAAACCCGATTTCAATCACAAATTCACATTCCAAAATAGCCTGTTGATGTCACCCTAATTTGTGACGCGAAAACTTCATAGAATACGCCATATAAAAATTTGGGTCTGTTTTTTGGCTTTGCGTACGGAGGAAAACTGTGACACGAAAATCAAATTAATTCCGCCCTATAATGTTTCGGGTCCAGAATTCCATAATGCAGACGGGCCAAAAAATAACGCAATCGAATCGCCTGCTTCCACGTGGATGGCTGATTTGGTCTGTGGTCTGTGGGACCACGTTCTTCTGAATTAAAATCTCCCGCGTTTACTATTAAATTTCTCTGTTTCCAAAACAATACAGCACTCTGTTTTTAAGTGTGCGGGGATTGTGATTTCAAAACCAAAATTGATTGTTCATCAGTTTTAGAAAGCGGCTGTTTGACAGAGCCATTCAAACAGATTTAGAAAGCGACCAGAGGATAGGGTAGTTGAAATTAATATTTCAACATCCCTCATTCACTGAGAATACCCTCCCTGGTGCCTTCTTCACAGGACTACGATGTGTTCATCAACATTCGTGAACCCGATGTGCGTTTCTTCGCCAAGCATCTTCACAACAGTCTTGTTTCTAGAGGATTGTGAGTATTTCTCCACAGCATAGAATTGCAGGTTGGAAAATCCATACCTTCACAAATCAAAGACGCAATTAAAGGAGCCTCTCTCATTATTACTATTTTCTCTCCAAATTATGCGCAATCGCAAAGGTCCCTCCATGAACTAATCCTCGCACTGCTCTGTAAGCCGACTGTTTTTGCAAAGGCATATAAGTGTCGTTATACCGACGACGGCCAAAGCGTCGCTATTGCAACGAATTCCTCCAAACGTTGCAATTGAAACACTTAGACATTGTGTCGCAAACAAAGCATCTCTATTGCGACGGATGCCTCCAAACGTCGCAATTGCGACACTTAGACATTGTGTCACAATTGCGACATTTGGAAGCAGTCATCGCAATAGCGACGCTTTGGGGCATAGGGTCGCAATTGCGACGTCTTCCTCCAAACGTCGCAATTTCAAAACTTTGTCTACGTGTCGGTATTGCGACACTTTTCTCTAGACGTTGGTATAGTGACGGTTTCAGGCGGGATTGAAAAAATTTGGGGAAATTTCTGACATTTGGTCAAAAGTGTCGGAACCAAGTCTCGGAATTTCCCCCAAATGTACTAGTGGATGGTGAGCCTCCATTTATCACTCTCCAGAATTTCACACTGACAAAGGAGACTTGTTTATTGTCTCTTGATTCTCTCATCACGAACAATAGGACCTAGAAGGATCATTTAAGACATTCGGACAGGACACAATGCATCGAGGGAGAGGATTTCTAGTCGTGGCATATGGTCAAGGTCTGAGTTGGCGGGTGCCATCTTAGGTATGGTTTGATCGACTGCAGGGGTAGCACGTGCTCCACCCTTGAGCCCACATTTAGGGGGATTAATGACACATGTTGAGCGAGACATCCTGAGATGTATCAGGAGCACATTCAGTGGTTGGTGGTCCCATCTTGCAAGTGGATGTTTAGACTCCAGACAATTTTGGGCAGCACCTACAAGCAACAGGATAATAGATCTCATAGTGTGGTATCGCAGGAATAGGGTAATATTTCACACACCAAATTGATTTAAGATGTATGGATTACATATATTTATTGCATCCAGGGACCTGAGACGTGATACGAGTTGGTGCCAACATTTTTCAAGACTTTTCTGTAGACGATAAGGCTATGGGATCCATGGATTCGGTTGGATGATTGGTCAATCTAGTTTGTGATGAGTGGGACCAGGGCAGAGAGTCACTCAATTCACTCTTGGTTTGACATATCTGGGAGCATCAAGGCTTTTGTCACATGGTAAGGCCAGTTTTCCTTATTATCGGACCGATTTTGGAAGTAGATGGATAGAAATTGATATCACGTACATGCAAAGTAGGATGAGCTTGGCCTTCACATATTTTTCGCCATCAGGTTTTTTGTCAAGATAAATCCCCTCTATGGACAGAGGTGATCTCTCTAGCCCTAGAGTGGGTCTAGAAACTTGAAATACTTTCTAATGCAAATTTTTCTTATCTAATATTCAAAATGCGACAAGAAAGGAGACAAAAGTACCTTTTCCTGACGCTATGTTTGAACCTTGATCCATGATCCTTTTAGGCTTTATCCTTGCTACTGGTGGCACATGAATACCTGTGGATGATCAAGAGGCAACAACAAATGTAATCTAATACATAATAATCATTCAACATTATCTATCTATCAAATCAAGGAGTACCAGAATATTTGCATAAAATATTACACAAATATAGAAAGAAAACATCAGATGTTTTAATAATGAATATAAAAGAGAGAGCTTACAACCCAGGCCTTGATCTCAGGGGCCTCCCTTTCGTGAAAATATAAGTCCTTCACCGAAGCTCTAAATAATTTCTTCTCTCGAACGACTTAGACGTTATCAAAGTGCGAGAATATAAAGGGAACAAGAGTTCAGACAAGCCCAACAATGACCGACCAGTAGTGGAAGGATGTGGACCAATTTATAGGAAGGTAGATGAGGTTGGGAGCCATGAAAGGAGGGGGAAGGTCCATTTTCTAAGGGATAAACCCCCATAAATGAGATCAAAGCTCTAAAATCATAGAGCTCGACTCTATCACCACCTTTAACAACCAACTCACCACCCTGGAACTTCTAAAGGTCGAAGCTTCTCCTCCATTTCAGGAAACTCTGCTAGAAATGGATCAACAGAGTTTTCCATGAAATAAGGGCACTGGAAGCACTAAGTCAGAACTTTCCATCTGAAATCAGAATGAGCATGAAACTGGAAAATGCGTTGGCCCAGATAACTAGGGTTTTGACCAAGTTCCTTCAGTAATCTTCCAAGGCAGTTTTCTTTGAGTCTTCAGGGGATGTCTTTACATATTTATCCATGGTGGAAATATTGCATAGGGTTTTTCACAGGGCACTTCAGGATTAGGGATGGGAAGTGAGCATGGTGTTAAATTATTGTGTAACAAATTCCCCCTAAAGCGTGAAGTTAGATCAGGGAGTGATTTTTGATATGATTTATGAACCAAGGCAAAGAACTCAGATCACCGCTAGGAAACCTGCCAAATCAAACATATTACAATATATGACATCTCTGGATGGCATCAAATAATACATGAACCCATGGCATGGTCGCAACCATCTGTCTAAAGAGATCATAGAAATAGATCCGCGGTATGGATGCAGCCATTCGTATAGATAGGATCATGTATACAATCCTAAATACTCAATAACTCCTTGTAGCTCGGATCAAAATCAGATGCGATCCAGGGTCTCCACCGCGATCTCAATCAGCCCAATGTACGAATCTAGCTATGCGAATATATGTGATGGTGTCGAACATGGTAGAAACCACCTTATTTTCGATCAATGATGAAAACCGTTAACACGCACGAGATAAACCACCAATAATTACGATGGCCCTCAAAGTACAACAACACAATATAAAAGTGTGAATGAATTTGTTGAAGTCGAACACTTGCAGAATCATTCGATCAAAGGCTAATGATGTGAACCTGTCGTCAAACACGAAGAACTTTCCATTGAGAAATGCAAGCTCCAAGGTACTGAAAATAAGTTTCTAAACCACCTTCCAGGATAATGAGTTGAAGTCGACAGGAATTGATTCGTCGAAGGAGGGACATAATGATTCCCACATCATCAACATGAAACAAAAAATATCTTAATATGATAGGAGTGATTCAGGATTGTAATAGAGGAGGTAAGATAAGCAAAGGATGTTTGACAAGGACTTATCTTGAACATATTGGCAACACGAATCTGGAGTGTGGAAGCATTTGACTCAAATGGGATCAGAGGTCAAGATGAGAAAAATGTTGACCAAATAGGAGGAAAATGGATTTCCCAAACCTGCGGAGGCAAAATGACGAATGAAGGATATTCCCAACCTGACATGAACCGCAGATGAGTGTCATGTTCAAGAGCGACAAGCTACCCAAAATACACATAGGGTGTTCACTTTCAATTTTCCCCCGTTATTGCTAGCGATTACCTATTTATTTTTTATAGTCAACGTGGAGAGGATAACATATTTTGAGCATATTATTTCATTCTTCGAATGAATCCATCCTAGTAATTTTAACGAGCCCTTGGAAGGAGGAACTTGGCCTCATCATGGTGACAAGTCTTTCGTCATTTAATATTTAATGATTCCAATGAAAGGGTAACTCGGTAACTTTTCATGTTTAAGGAGTATGAAAAGAAGTGAAAAGAAAACTCCATCATGTCCCTTTTCATAAATCATCTCACAAATCCAAAAATGTAGAAAACAATACCCGAGAGAACCTCTTAACCATGTTCGATCAAGGTATTCCTTTTTCATAAATAGTGAACCTGAGCCCGAAATAGGGGTAAATGTATACTGAGACTACTTCAATTCATTTCTTTAACGAGTTCGAAATGACAAGTACTCGACAATATTTTCATTTTTTAGAGTTAGAAAAGAGCTGAAAGTTGACTCTAGGGGGGTTCATTTTTCATTTATTTTTTACGGAGTCTGAAAAAGAGACAAAATAAAACTCGTTTGCATCAGAAATAATCACCAATAGTGTAAAGGTCATATTACTGCACAAAAAATAGTAAACATCAGTGATATCAAGGAAAATTAATAAAATATTGGCAAAAATATTTTCAAAAATCTATAAATAGACAAAAATTAAATTCATTTTCACCTTTCCATTTTGAGTAAATTGGAGAAGTGAATTTTACCCATTTTCCCTCTGAAATTCAGATCAGTGGTGCAGCCGATCTAGGACACCATCTAGTGATCTGTCAGAGCTAGGTAAGAGCTCAAACTCTCTTCTTCATTTTAATTCCATTCTTTAAGTGTTTAGCTTTAGAAATTTAGAGATTGGGGGAGGGGGGGGATTTCAAACTTCAAAATCGCCCGTGGCTAGCGTGGGTCCGAGATATCGGACCAGTGTTGGTCATGCTTAGCCCGTTCGGGAAGCGTACTACCAGCGTCGAATTAATTCAGATAGATGCGCTAGCTGCGGGGAATATTTTAAAGTGATAAATCCACCCATTTCTAATTAATTATTTCAAAAAATGCTATGATGAAAGCTCCTAAAATTTCATTTGAACATGTTTTTCAGGTGATTTCATCTGAAATGGTGATCGAATGGAAAGAAAGAGGCCATGAGGTGGAAGACCACCAAGCACTCCAAGACAAAAATTGCGTAAATGCATTACCCAATTGCGGATTGATGAATTTATTTCAAACATCAGGGCTAAGAAGTCAACAGGATCTGCTTCAGTATTTAATTGGACTATGGGACGTAGATCGACAGATATTCATAATTGGAGACAAGGAAGTGGAATTAGATGTCATGGACATCTATTTCATTACAGGCTTATCCAGGAGAGGGGAGAGGATCCAACTCTCCAGTGCTCGCGCAGGAGGTGAGAGTACCAGTATGCATATTCAGAGACACTGTCCTAGGGCTAAGAATACTAAGAGCATGAAGATAGAGATATCCTCTATCAAATTTCTTCCCTTGCGCACAATATTACACTGCATGACTTGAGTGGTTGGAGCCCAGGCATTTGCATGATGCAACGAAATCCCAATTCCAATACACAGTGGACTGTCTAGCACCTACTATGTTTAATGGGTAAAAATATGAAGATAATATAAAATAATTAAATTATGGGTTATTCTCATGTGGGTAGATTCATTAATGGAAATAAATTAGGAAAAGTGGATCTTTAGGCTATTTCTTTAGGTGAAAGTGGATTTTAATATGTAAAAATCCATACTGAATGGTGTATTTCAATCCACCTAATGAATTATGGTTAGGCAATCATTTTGTATGTGATAGAAAATTCCCCCAATGTATGAGTGTTAGGAGCACATCATATGATCGAAATATATTGTAGTTTTCCTTTCATGAGACATAAGTGGTCATGGAGAGATAGAGGGAGAGAGAATCATTGTTGCAATGCTTGGAACCACAAGAGGAGGAGGAAATGTGACTCATCAATCAAGAGTATCCAAGTGGGTGTACATGATCTCAATGACGGAGGAGAGGCATACCCATACCTGTCAATACAACTGAGTACAAATAATAATGATGTGTCTAGCAAAGTTGGCATGAGAAATATATATATATATATATATATATATATATATATATATATATATTTATTACATGAATGTGTTGGCATCAATGGGCCAGAAAATGATACAATAAAATATATAGTCCCATATACATGTGTCTGGGACAAAAGGGCAAAGACTGATACAATGACTGCCACTGAATTGGGCACATAGAACTAAACGCCCCCATGTTGATGAGAGGGAGATATCATAGCTGAATAATCCTTACTAAAAAGGAAATGGATTTGAAGATCTGAATGAGCCAACTGAAGGGGGCTCATGTGGTGGGCTTTGTGAATGGTGGAAACCGGGCCATTTAATGATTAAATTTAAATGTATCTGAGGTTGGATCTTGAAATGTTGTGAGTCGGACATGCAGGGGACTACATAAAGGAAGGGGGGCTACCAAAAGGGAAACCCCCTCTTGAGGTTTGGAAACATCTCATACATGCTCGTTGGATGTTGGTACAATCTCCTAAAGCACTATACCATCAAGTGTACAAATATCGATCTTGTGATAATGAACTAGACTAGGGAACACGAGAAACAACTAATTCAAAGGGTAGTGATGTATCATTTTGCTTAATCTGAGGCACGCATCAAAAAATAAACTAGATTTAAGGTCCCAAATTAATAAGTTCGCTAAGGGAAATTCTCAATTTTACAATTTCGGTGAATAATAAATATTTTTAGAAAGAAAAAAAAATTAATAATAATAATAATTAGGAGAAATAAGTTGTGGAGGTATTAAATAAATTTTGGAGAAAAGTAAATGGTTTTGACTTAGTAAAAGAAGAAAAATTAAAGTGTACCATAAGTTGTGGAAGTTACCAAAAAGGAAAATAGAACCATGAGAAGAATCAAAAAATGGTATCAAGGCATAGTGTGAGAGAAGGCATGGTCTGAGGAAGTGAAAGAAACAATAAAAGGCAGGCTAGAGCCTCATTTTGATCATTATATTTTGGCATTTCATTTTGAAATTGGAGAGTTTTCTTGAGCTTCTTAGCCAAGTCAACCAGTGATGTTTAGTGCAAGGAATTTCCACCCTTATTTCATATAACTTCGAGTGTCTCCCTAGTGAGGTAATTTGGGGAGTCCAATTCAGGATTTCCACAGAATTATTTATTGCAGATGCTCACTCAGTTTTCCACTCCTTGGGCAAAGAGGCAATTCAAGTTTCTCATTGGAGGATCAACTATTGTGGGTTCGATTTCCAACTATTTTGTGTGGGTTGAGAAATAGTTTTTTTCATAGCATTGGAGTTTATTTTGGCCGGAAGTTTCAGGAAGGAAATTTTCAGGGATTTGGAGGAGTTTCCCTTCAGAGAAATTGTGCATTCTTGCAACAGTTTGATTTCTATAGCTCACTGGTAAACTATGAAGGGCTACACATAGATTTTGGGGTTTCAGTGACTGGTGGATTCAGGCCAATAATTTTCTAGGTTTTTCTGGGTTTTGTGAGAGGAGCTCGTGGTTAAAAGTTCATAGTTTTCGGGTGATCTTAGGGTACGAAATCTTCATTCTTATAACAGGGTGAATTGTTGATTTAACTGAGACTTTCACACTATTTGATCATTTCAGGTCAACTAGAATTATCTCAAAATATTTATGGGTTTCATTGGTTGGGGTGTGAGGAGCCTCTCTCTAAATTTTTGGAATTTTTGGAGCAATTTTGAGAGTTCATATTACAGTTTCCCTCTAGCAACAACAATATTATCAACAACATTATTTTCTAAGTAATTTGCAAATTTTGGGGCTTTTTGGGTTAACTGGAATTATCCCAAGATTTTTCTGGGTTTCATAGATTCAAGTGAGATAAACCTCTAGTTAATTTTACAAAAAAAATTGTGAAAATTTGATGGCATAAATCACAATTCACCTCCAGTAGCAACAATACAATTTTATGGGAAATGTATTGGGACAAAATGAGCCATTTCAGTTGGATTTTTTCTTAGATCTTCACCTGGGTATTATTGCATGCTTGCATTAGCAATCCGAGGTTTTATAATTCTACTCTATTGTACTTCCCTCCAAATAAATTTTAATAAAATGGCTCAAATGTGTCACTACTATTCTATGGTTTATTGATCTATTTTTGCTTGTGTAAAAATTGTGCTTGCATGCTTGTATTTTCTTGTTGTAGCTTATTACATGTTTTCGGTATTCATTGTATTTCCTAGTTTGGGATATTACGGTGGTATCATAGCATGATCTTGGTAAACTATGGGGAAGCTAACAAGAACATGGAGGTGTAAGCATGCATGCGCAATGATTGGTGCAACTTATGAATATTACAATGGTGCAAAAGGGGAGGACTACACAGTAAATAATGGAGGAAATCCTTAGAAACAATGAAGAGATGATAGATATGTTAGCCCAATTATGTATTAGTAATGGAATAAAACCAATTTTTCCTCATTCTTATAACAGAGGCACTAGAGGTGCACATTCCATGGAAATGAAGCCACTTACACCATGTGGCAAAATTCATCAGAATTAGGGCACCCGGCCTTCTCAAGAGGAGTGGACACGACAAGAGTGGTTACATTATGGGACCAGGAGGAGATCTTACTTCCTATCGTGGGGCCTATACATGTGTCTGCGACAAAAGGGTCAACACTGATACAATGACTACTACTGAGTTGGGCACATAGGACTAAACGCCCCGATGTTGATGAGAGGGGGAGATCATAGTTGAAGAAACCTTACTAAACAAGAAAGGGCTTTGAATATCTGAATGATCCAACTGAAGGGGGCTCATGTGGTGGGCTTTGTGAATGGTGGAAACCGAGCCATTTAAATGATTATATTGAAATGTATTTGAGGTTGGAACTTGAAATTTTTTGGGTCGAGCATGCGGGGGACTACATAAAGGGAGGGGGGATACCAAAAGGGAAACCCCCTCTTGAGGTTTGGAAACATCTCATACATGCTCGTTGGATGTTGGTACAATCTCCTAAAGCACTAGACCATCAAGTGTACAAATATCGATCGTGTGATAATGAGCTAGAGTGGGAACGCGAGAAACAACTAACTCAAAGGGTAGTGATGTATATTTTTTCTTAATCTGAAGCACCCATCAAAAAATAAACTAGATTTAATGTCCCAACTTAATAAGTTTGCTAAGGGAAATTCTTAATTTGAAATTTTGGAAAATAATAAATATTTTTAGAAAATATATGTGTGTGTGTGTGTGTGTGTGTGTGTGTGTGTGTGTGTGTGTGTGTGTGTGTGTGTGTGTGTGTCTATGTATCTATGTATAATTAGAAGAAATAAGATGTGGAGGTATTAAATAAATTTTGGAGAAAAGGAAATGGTTGGGACTTAGAAAAAGAAGAAAAATTAAAGTGTACCATAAGTTGTGGAAGTTACCAAAAAGTGAAATTGAACCATGAGAAGAATCAAACCATTGTATCAAGGCATAGTGTGAGAGAAATCGAACCATGGTCTAAGTAAGTGAAAGCAACAATAAAAGGAAGGCTAGAGCCTCATTTTTATCATTCTATTTTGGCATTTCATTTTGAAATTGGAGAGTTTGCTTGAGGTGCTTAGCGAAGTCAACCAGTGATGTTTAGCACAAGGAATTTCCAAGCGGAATTTCCACCCTTATTTCGGAGAACTTAGAGTGTATCCCTAGTGAGGTAATTTGGGGAGTCCAATTTAGGATTTCCACATAACTTTATTGTGGATATTCACTCAATTTTACACTCCTTGGGCACAGAGGTAGTACAAGTTGTTCATTGGAGGATCACCTATTGTGGGTTGGAATTCCAACTATTTTGCATGGGTTGAGCAGTAGTGTTTTTCCAAGTATTGGAGTTGATTTTGGTTGGAAGTTTCAGGAATGAATTTTGCAGGGATTTGGAGGATTTTCCCTTCTAAGAAATTGTGCATTCTTGTAGCAGTTTGATTTATATAGCTCAGTGGTAAACTATGAATGGCTACACACGTATTTTCAGGTTTCAGTGACTAGTGGATTCAGGCCAATAATTTTATGGGTTTCTCCGGGTTTTGTGAGAGGAGCGCGTGGTTAAAATTTCATAGTTTTTCGAGTGATATTAGGCTATGAAATATTCATTGTTATATCATGGATAATTGTTGGTTTAACTGATATTTTTTCACTATTTGAGCATTTCAGGTCAATTGGTATTATCTCAAAATATTTATGGGTTTCATTGGTTGGGGTGTGAGGAGCCTCTCTCTAAATTTTTGGAATTTTTGGTGTAGTTTTGAGAGGTCATTTTGCAGTTTCCCTCTAGAAACAACAATATTATCAACAAAATTATTTTCTCAGTAATTTTCACATTTTGGGGCTTTCTCAGTCAGCTGGAATTATCCCAAGATTTTTCTGGGTTTCGTAGTGTAATATTTCAAATTGGAAATAGCAGCAATATAGCTCATACAAATGTAAAGCACAGCAAAACTGAACATGACATAAGAGGGATCAATATACATCCATCATTTTATTAAGATATCAGCAGAAATATACAAAAATATCATGAGGGACAAGCCACTGAAGAAATGGGAACAAGCCTCTAGTGATCAAAACAGTAAGCACATGAGTTGTTGCAACTGTATAGAATGTCGTAGAGTAGTGACAACACTGTCTATATCAGTGTAGCTACTGCTGAATACATATATAAATGAAATGTGGCTGATAGAAACAAAATAAATTCCCATAAAGAAGATGTGGGCTCTAATACAAGATTTCTAGCCAACCCGGAAAAGATTGCTAGAAATACCAAGAAATATACGATGTGACAAATAACCATGGGGTTAATATGCCGTTGCAAACTGGATCTGATATGAAATGAGGATATGAAAGATTTTAAATGGTGATGTCCTCCTCCAACGGTATTTCTACTTAGAAGGCTGGTCCCTCTACTCAGAAATAGCCCCTCCTGATGAGCTCAATGAACCCTCCCAGCAATTGCCTCCAAAAATAATGCAATTTAGAATTGTGACTGCACTATGAGGGATAGTGGATGGTTGGATTGATGCCAAATATGTGAAAATATGTCCAGGAGCCCTCATTATTGATCCTCAAATGGATTGGCTACCTCTCCACTGAAAAAAAAATCTCAGAAATAGCTTTATGTGATCCTCCTTTGCTGCACCCTGCAACACAACCCAACTCTAAATAGAAACTGCCTTCTAGCTTAAGGAGGTAGCTTGGCTAGAATGCCAGAATGAGGAAATGCAGCTCAAAGAACCTCTCCTTCCCTAAGGATGAGGTATGGATTCCCGATCAGGAACACCCTTGTGCAAAACAGCATAACAACCCTGCTAAACAGCAAGAGGAAGCAAAAGTCTAAACAGACCAATATCAAATGATAATCTAAAAAATGAATCACAATGGTTGATATCCCCTCCATATATAGCATGAGAGCCTCCTCGCATTGGGTCCCATCCATACTTTCCACCAATATCATGCAATTTTTCCTCCACTAAAACTGCGATGTCTTATCATAAAGACCACTCCTCCATGACAGCGCTAATGATTTGGTCAAAGTTGACTGAATCAACATGATCCAATCCCTGTTTACACCCAAAGGTGCTTAATCCAGGTGCTTATTCTTCCTCCTTTCACATTAGGAGTGTTATTATTCCTTCTATAGGGGTTTTATGAGTCTCCCCACCCACTTATTCACCTACCTAGTGATAAAACCAACTACAATATCCCATTTAGATGAAGGCTAAATTTTTGGAATATTACATGTAGATTTGGGTGAGAGAAACATCCAATTAATTTTGTAGAATTGTCTGAGAAAATTTGATGGCATAAATCACAATTCACCCCCAGCAACAACAACAAAATTTTATGGGCATTGTATTGGGACAGAAAGATCCATTTCAGTTGGATTTTTGCTTAGATCTTCACCTGGGTATTGCATGCTTGCATTAGCAATCCTAGATTTTATCATTCTACTATATTGTACTTCGCTCCAAAGAAATTTTCATAAAATGGCTCAGATCTGTTGCTACTATTATATGGTTTATTGATCTATATTACTGCTTGTGTAAAAATTGTGATTGCATGCTTGTATTTTCTTGTTGTAGCTTAGTACATGTTTTCGGTATTCATTGTATTTCCTAGTTTGGGATATTACGGTGGTATCATAGAATGATATTGGAAAACTATGGGGAAGCTAACAAGATCATGGAGGTGTATGCATGCATGTGCAGTGATTGGTGAAATTTTTGGATATTACAATGGCGCAAAAGGGGAGGACTACACAACAAATAACTGAGGAAATCCTTAGAAACAATGAAGAGATGATAGATGTGTTAGCAAAATTATGTATCAGTAAGGGAATAAAACCAAGTTTTCTTCATTATTATAATAGAGGCACTAGAGGTGCACATTCAATGGAAATTAATCCCCTTACACCATGTGGGAAAATTCAGCCGAATCAGGGTAGCCGACCGCCTGAAGAGGAGTGGACAGGACAAGAGCAGTTACATGATGGGACCAGGAGGAAATATTACCTCCCAAATTGGGGCCTATAGCACAGGTACACTGACAACAAGCATGAGGTGAAGGTTGAAAAGGATATTGAGGTCATGTGGGATTATGAGGAGCATGTGGATATACCCAGTGTGACACAGGAGCCACCCTTTTTGGATTTTTCTTTGGTAACACTAGTTGAAAAATTGGTGGAGACAGTTGAGCATACATCCATTGATGAGGTGTTAGGGAACACAGATTTACATATCATTGATGAGGTGCCATGAGACATATCCCCACTTGATGAGTTTCTAGGAGACAAAAGGGTACCCAAAGTTGTGACTGAGTTTATAGATGTTAGCCACGCACAGTAGTTTCATCAGTTCTAGGTTAGCCTTCTAGAATTTAAAAATAATTCAATGACAGTCTGAGAGATCATTTTGGAGCATAACAAGGAGTTGGATGACATGAGAGAATTTTTTGTTGAGACAACGACCAAGTTGAAACACGTTGGGAAATGGTTCAATTCCCTAATGGTACAGTTAGAGGAGTACCCATTGGATCATTGTAGAAGCCCTCTTGAGGCATACATAGGTAGGGATAATAACATTGTTAGGTTACATCTGCACATTTGGGAGAGAGAGGTAGGGTTACCTAGAAAAATATCATGTGTTGACCAAGATTGTGATATGAGGCAACATGACTTGCACAAGGCACAACTTTCTCAGGTTGGAGTTGTTTTGCATACTAGTACACATGAATTTGACCTTTCCCTTGGGGTTGGATGGTGTGAGATCCTCAGTTGGTACCTAGTGGGATGGGATATATTTATATATACGATGGTAGTCAGGAGTAGAGCTTAGCAATATCTTCCAAACGTTGGGGATACTAGAGGTCCAGGTTAGCATTGGGATCCAAGAGAGGCTTCCTACCATATACGTGAGATGCAGGATGATGATTTTTGGGATCCAGGTAGGATTCCCCACCCCATCATGGATGTGGATCATGGGGTCATTGGAGGTGTGACAGATCCAATGACTGAGCATCCACACACTTTCAAATATTCATCAACGATAGTGATAGGTTGGGTTGACAAGGGTGAAGGTAGAATCTGCATGTTGTTTGAGCATGTTTTTTGTGCATGGATTCAGAGCATGATCAACATACTCTGGAAGGGTTTTATCTGAGAAGGTGGCATTGGAAGGATTCTAGATAGTGCATTATATGGGTCCAAGAATTCTCTCCTGTTATGTGGGGCACAGTGGTCATAGAGGAGCAGCATAGTGGTTTCATTTCCACTAGTACAAATGGGGTTTCACTTCTCATGTCTCTCATGGATATTTTGGAGGCAACGGCCATACATCAGAGGGTATGGTAATGCGATAGCCAAGGTGGCGAAACGAGTAGGGTGTGGGCTGACGCATATTATCTTAGTTTTAGATCATGGAATCTAGTGGCATGTAGGAGAATGCAGTGTTGTGTGGTGGTTTTTAGGTGAGAATGTAGATGTAGGGTGGTTTTTTGTGGTGTGTGTATTTTCACCATAGAGTGGGAGGAGCGACTTACACCACATCGATTTTTCTAGTGGAGTGACAGATGCATTGACACATATTGGATTCCATATGGTACAATGTGATACAAAATAGGCATGGGTATCTATTAGTGCACAGAGTTGTGTCGCAGAGTTCAGTGCTATGAAGAGGAGTGAAAGGGTTTGTATTTATGTACATCAGAGCATGATGATGCATAATAGGTTATTGGAGTGTTTCCACTAGAGAGATCTCCTAACGGGGACATTAGGCGCACCATTAGGTTTGGCACACCCATATTTGGGGAGTGAGTTGATCACAAGGTTGGTCGTGAGCTTCCATTTATCACTCTCCATCATTGCACACTAACATAGGGGACTTGGTTATTTTCTATTGATTCTCTCATCACAAACAATAGGACCTAGAAGGTTCATCTAAGACATTTGGACAGGACACAATGCATCAGGGGAGAGGATTTACAATCGTGGAATATGGTCAAGGTCTGAGTTGGTGGGTGCAGTCTTAGGTATGGTCTGATCCACTGTAGGGGTAGCACGTTGTTATACTGAAATTTGTCACCATGACATTTTAGTACTCCCTTGGAAGTCTATAATATCCAAGTTCCTAAAAATCAAGCCTAAGAGAAAAGCTCATAAAAGCCTTAAAACTCTGGTTCTGCACTTTCTCTTAGTATTGCCTGCGGTCCCGCACCTTTTGGCTATAAATCATGCGTAGCCAAACGCACTTTTTGTTTATTAAGAGTGCGTACCCCTAAAAAATATTGAAAAAGGTGCAAGTAAAATCTATAAGCTCAGTTAAAGTCATTTTTGGAAGCTTCTAGAAACATTCCTGTGGTGGAAAGCCTGCTCCTTTCATGTTCATGCATCCCATCCAATAAGGAGCTAACCCCTTGATGTAAGGAGCTAATCCCTTTGAAGGAGGATTCTATCCCTTCTTGTATGGTGTTGTAACTTCCTCTCTTTCACTATAAAAAGAGGCATAGGGCAGCCTCAAAGGGTTACAATTGATGAGTTGAATTTTTTAGTATTATTGGAGTCGAAGTGTTGTTAAAACTCAAACCCTTTTAGCTGAGATTTTATGTGGGAAGGATTAAATACCTATATGTTTCTCGGTTGGAAGAGTTCAAGGCTTGTCATAATAAAGGAAATGCTTGTTCCGAACCCCAGGAAGACCTGTACAACATCAAGGCAGACACGGTTGTAAGGCTCTTCTTATTTAAGTTAATACAAACAAGTCTGTTTTTCTCAATAAGATGTCAATTTATTGGTTTATTTTATGGATTCCTTGATCACCATAATAGATATGATTTATGAATATATGCTATGCAGGTGCTATTTGATGTTTTCTTGTTTGTGATTGCAGATCTTCGAAGGCAACTCTTTCGGGCGACTGAAGGATTACTACTACGAACAAGCATTGGTTCAAAGGTAGGATCATTGAGCCTTTATAGCATTTAATTATAAATTGCAATATATCTAGAGAAAGATAGATTTAGTTGTCTGTTTGTTGCTAGCTGTTCGTAGGACACTTGGGAGGTCTGTCTTGTCCGCAAGACAACTTATCCGTCCAACAAAATGGCGACTCCACTGGGGAAAGTGTTCTTGAACTTTGATTTCTTTTATTTTTGACTTGTGAGTTTATTTTTTCTGAGTTTGACTAATTGAAACTGGCTCGGGTAGTTTATCCCTGTAGAATCCTTTTGAAAGTGATTGAGAATTTTTTGTTTTTTCTCTAGTTTTCTTGTGTCCGCTCTTTTCCTTTAGAGACAGTGCGGGAAAGTCCACACTTTTCCTGTACCCACAGTGCGGGACCACACTGTTTTGCATTAAATCCTGCGGACCCTGTCAAAATTTTTGAAAATCTTAAAAATCTTCTTTTCTGGATTAGTTTGTTTGATTCTTAGTGATTACCTAGACCTGTGTCTTCTGTCAAAAATACTTGGTTAAGATTTTATTTCAGCATTTTTGTTTTGAATGATTTTCTAAAAGATCTGCATGTTATAAGGATTTTTGCTTTGTATTTATCCCGCTCAAAGATCAGAAACCTTGGTGTACCTTTAGATCACTGGTATTCCCTTGTTTTCTTGCTGAGTCTGACATCTTAGCAGAAATTGTTTTATGAGATTTAGATCCCATTTTTCTCATTTGCAAATCTTTATAAAACTTTTGTTAATAAGTTTGGAATTTCATTTAAAAACCAAAATTGGATGTTTTTTCGAGTTATTTCTGATTCAAGAAAATAATTTCTTAGTTAGATAAGAAGCTGAGTAAGACATCCTCAAAATATTTGAAGTTTTAATTTAGATTTAGTCTTAGAGTTTTTAGATCTCAAAAATAGTGTTTTTAGTTTTGAGTGTTCTTTCTAGGAATTGTAGTGTCTTTTGAAGAAAAACTTTTTTTGTAGTTACGATCTTGAATAAAATGGATTTCTTGTTTAGAAATAGATAATTTTGAGTTCTCTTTGAAATTAGATTTCTTTCCATTTATTCTCGTTTGAAGGAAAGATTTGTTTTTAAAAGATTGCATTTCTCAACTCTTCCTTTAGATAGAATTCATTGAAAGAAAACGGATTGTTTCTCATAATAGATGCATGTTTTACTATGATTTGAGTCGGGTCACTATATATCATCAGTTTCACTTTTGCACCTATTGTCCTAAGAAACAATTTTTTGAAATCAACGCTTAAATTAAAATCAATCTAGTAATTTTTATATTTCTAGGGCTCTTTTCACCAATATAGCTTAGGCTAGTGTCTTGGAGTAGGGAGTAATTAACTCTCTAATACAGTTAAAACAAACAAGTAGTTGATCTTGCGGTAGGAAAAAATCCAATATCCACTTGTATGCTCTGGGAAGCTCCTCTTAAAGGAGTCAAGCACGAGGTCATGTCTGAACCAGTGGCATAATCAATTCTATCTCATTGGGAACGATAGAAGATATGCACGTATTAACAACGGTAAACCTTGGATAGACCATTGTCGAGGAGCCTGGGGTCACTTTTTGGTATACCTTGGATTATGTCAAGGAGCCTTCAAGGGGCTTGAGCTTTGCTACTCTGCCCTTGCGCGTATGTCAGACTATAGACTGTTCCCCCAGGTATATTAGTTCCTGTTGGTAACCATAGTGACCATAATATTACGGTTTTTTCCTAAGGTGACGGTGGTGGAAAGATCCCACAGTACTTGGAGCAAACATCTACTAGACTCACTTGGAATCTCTGGAGGGTTATCTTCGCTCGAGATGGTTTAAGTGGAGAAACTTGCACTGGTCTGTTTCATTAAGCAGGTTGTCGGGATAACTGTTCCAACCGCTCTTTCTACATTAAATACGACGATGTTGGATTTCATCACCAACTAGTGGTTTTAGTGTGGGAAGTTACTGTTTTTGTGTGGATTGATCTCTTAAATTTTTAGATGTGTGATTCATTTGTTCGTTTCCTTAGTGACTCTAGGAGTTTTTATTGAAATTTTGTTTGATTGCGTGTGATTAATAATTTTTAATCATGGTTGGATTACCGAGACAATCGCACAGACTTCAGGGGAAGCCCCTTGAGTATACACCAAGCCAACTTGAAGGGCTGTGAGCTCTAGTATCGCCTAGTGATAGTAGAATTAGATCAACAGAAGCCAAAGAGTCGTCTATAGTTGTTCATCCTGATTATCAATTACAAACAACAGAGCATATTCAAGAGCCAATTTCAGTTTCTGAAATTACTGGTAGTATTTCTCCTTCCAGTGAATTAGCTGAAGAACCTGAAATTTCTAAGCCTGACACTGAACCTATTGTTTTAGAACCATCTTCAAGATTTGTTACTCCAACTTCTAGTGATCTTGGTTCACCTAGGGTAAGACATATCATTACTGAAAATATTCCTTTTGACATCATATCTATTGAAGAACTTTTCGGTCCAGACGAAGATGTAACTCTTCCCGAAACCCAACAGACTTTGAATCTTAGGGAGCGTGAATCGATATTCTACAGTCATTTTAGAAGTGACGCTTGGTATTTATCATTGACAGATTTTTTAGAAAACTCGGGTCTTAGTTTTTCACCACCCCGAATTCCTTTTCATCCTACACCAAGAGGTTATTATCCTTCATCAATCATGTCAGGTGAGTCATCTATGTTTTCCCAATCACCAGAAACATTTTTATACGATGGTCCTTATGTTCCTTCGTGGTACCAGTCACTCTCTTGTACTTTCTCAGGAGCAACTCCTCTACCAATTGAACAAGTGTTATCATCTGGTATTAATGGAGCTAAAACTGAAACGTTGAACGCAGAGCAAATTTTCATGATGTCTGGTAATATTCCAAATCCTCAACCTCAAGGTAGTCAGTTACTGCCTGGGGGGAAAACTCAAGGTAGTCAGTTACCGCCTGGGGGAAAACCTCAAGGTAGTCAGTTACCGCCTGGGGGGAAACCTCAAGGTAGTCAGTTACTGCCTGGGGGGCAACCTCAAGGTAATTGTTTACCAGGACAAACTATAGGACAGTATTATTTACCTAGAGAACAACCTCAAGGACAGTACATACCTCAAGGACAGTACATACCCCAAGGTCAACCCCAGACTCAGTATATTCCTCAGGGTCCTTATTAACCCCAGATTTAGTACGTGCCTCAAGGTTATCAACCTCAAGGTTAGTACCCAACTCAAGGTTTCCAACCACCTTCCAGCCAATCATTTTTACAAGGAGATGGAAATTTACCACTTAATTATCAACCCTACATTCAACCAGACTATGGCCCTTCATATGCACAACCTTCTACGGTTCAATACCCTGGAATGAACATGGTGTGGAATCCATCTCAAATTCAACACTATGCAACCTAATGTGCAGTTACCTAATCAACCTGGACAGCCTTTGGTTTCTGGTCCAACCCAGCAACCTGTCCAGCCTACTGTTCAAGTCCCTACACCTGGTTCTATTCAGCAGCCTGGGCCTAGTACACCTCAGAATCCACCTCAAACTGCTGCAAATTTTGTTCAACCTACAACACCTATCTCTGGAGTATTTGTAGCTCTGGTTTCTTTTATCCCTACATCAGTGCAAATTCCTCAAGTCTCTGTTCCACAGTCAGGACCTATAGTTCAGACTTCGGTCCAGATGCCAGCAAGACAAGCTGGTACAAGTATGATAGTTTCTAGACAATCACAGTTTACTTATCAACTGTACCAGGGACAGTATCAAACTAGTCAAACTACACAAAATCCAACGTATCAGTATCAGCCATACCCTGGGTATACTTATCAAATACCTCAACAACCCTAGTATAGTTCGGTTAATCCTAGTTATCCAGGAGGTTACACAATTCAAAATGCACATCAAATTCCAGGCTATCCTGGATATCATCCTCCTGGCACTGTCTTGATCACACAAGATTATCAAGACCTTAGTCATTAGTTACCATTCATAGCAACTTTAGATTTACCGGATCTATCTCTCCTTACAAACGAACCCATTTTTTATCTTCCATATTGGCCGCGGATGCCTAACAAGTTGCCCAGTGATATTCCGAAATTCGAAGGTAAGACAGGAGAGGACCCATCAAATCACGTTATGAGTTATCACCTCTGGTGCGCATCCAATTCGTTAGTCGATGATTCGATTTGATTACGTCTTTTTCAGAGAACTTTCATTGGTCTAGCTGCCAAATGGTACATTGAGTTTCCACGCGGCTCTTTTAATAATTTTAACGCGCTAGCTACTGCTTTCTTAACCCATTTTCAGTTGCCTGTCAGATATGACAATGGCACAGAATTGCTAACTTCATTGAAACAATCTATGTCTATGTACATATCTGATCATATTCATGAATGGATACGTAGAAGGCATTTAGTGAAAGTCTTTATTCCTGATCAAATTTTGGCTGAATGGTTTATAAAATCGTTATTGCCCAAAATTACTAAAGATGTGGAAAAATGAGGCGTGGTTATGGAAGAGCAATTCATTGCTCAAGCTCAGTACCTTGACCTTGTATATACTCAGTCATGTACTCTGTATGATAAAATCCCCGATTTACCAAGACCAGGTCAATTAACTGCAACTCCTTCTGGCTCTCATGCCACTGATGGTGTAATTGGTTCTATTAGCACTGGTAAAATTAAGAAGAAGTATTCCAATACTACTTCTCCTATTATCACTTTACCCGATTCACCCAAAGGAGATTCTTTCCAAGAAGCTTCCACCGACATTCACATTGTAGATTCATCTACAACCAAATCTAAAATTGGTGGTAAGAAGAAAGGTAAGAATAAAAAGAAAAAATCTTCAAAAGAGAAAAACGATACAACTGAACCTACTGACGAAAAACACAAACCTTGATATCCTTGTCTCATATGCGACCAGGATCATTTTACAAAAGAGTGCCCGCATAGGGCCGAGGTATCAAAATTCGTTAAGGGTTCACCTATACTTGATGTCTTGAAGGATCCCTTTCCCACTCAAGATAGTAACATGGTTGGATCTTCCTCCACTCCAATTGAGGATATTTTCATGGTTGCGACATGATCACAAGATTATGGTAGTAATAATATTGGTAAAGAAACAGAAACATCCAATTCTGCATTGACTACATCTCCTTCATTTTCTGATCCATTACAGATCAAGAAACAAAATCCTAACTTAGTGATTAAACCACCTGCAAAAGGTGTACTTCGTAAATCAGCTTTCAATCCACATGTGAGAGCTTCTCAGAATTACAATATTGTTGAATATTTGGCAATTTCCCCTTCAGCAATGTCAGCGTTGGAAGTATTGCAATCATGCCCAGCCCAAAGAAATTTACTTTTTTCAGCCTTATGAGCTATAGATCTCCAGGATTCGAACCTCATGATCTTCGATTGCCTACCTTGTCAAATGGCTTTTCAGATTCCAGTAATAGTCAAAAACAAGCGAATTTTTCGTATTGTTGTTGATGAAGGGGCTTCTACGTGTATTATGTAGATAAAATTTTGGAAATCACTTTGTTCTCCGACAATTAACCAATCACCAACTATTCTCAAAGCTTTTGACGGAAGAGGTTTTCAGCCATATGGTATTTTACAAGATCTACCAATAGAGGTTGAAGGAAAAATAGTTAATCTAGATGCGGAAGTGGTTGATGCCCCTCTGGATTACAACCTTCTCCTGGGTCACAGTTGGTCTTACGCTATGACTGTTGTTGTATCATTGATCTTTCGTCTCATCATGTTTCCTCATAAAGGAAAGATCGTTAAGATAGATCAGCTCTCATATTATTCGTCCGACCCAGCCTCTACTGATAGCATCCAACATATCAGAAAAACGAATATCCCATATAAATATGTCAGAGTAGGTTTAGTTAAAAATTTCTGTTTACTGGGAACTTTTTCCCTGCCTCCTCCCAACGTACAAACTCCTATTGCTAATATCAATATGATTACATCAAGTACTATGTCCTTTGATGATCCTTGGATAGTACCTTCAGAATCAAAATTGGATTCATTCAATGGACCAATGCCTTTGAGTCCTTTTGAGTTAGCATATCAGCATGTACAATCATTTTCTGATACTCCTTCAACCGAGTCTGATCCAGTGAATGTGATTAGTCACTAATCATTTTCAATATCGAGCTTAGCTTCGACACCAATTCTGGATCCTAGTCAACAAGTATTCAATACTGATGAACATATTCGTGAATTCTTGTCGGTAGATGAGTTACCATGGGAAGATCTTCATCATAGGTCTTCATTTTTGCCTAATCTCGATCATTTTGAGAATGATTTTTCCTCCATTTTTACCACTAATTACGTCAAAGAACCTCATAATCCTATCTCACATGTCGATTCTGAATTGAATTTAGAAAATATTTCTGCAACGGTTCCTCTTGACATTTCAGTAAAACCCGAAATTGTTGAAAACATTCATATAGGTGCTTCTTGTACGCTAGATGAAATCCAAGCATATAAAGCCCTATTTCAGGAATTCCGCGACATTTTTTCCTAGTCATATGAGGAAATGCCAAGAATCGATCTGTCAATTGTTTTTCATGAAATTAATACATACCCGGATGCTAAACCCGTTAGACAGAGATTACGTCAAATACATCCGAGAAAAGATGCCGCTATTAAAGCCGAAGTTGAAAAATTACTTCGTGCGGGTTTTATTTATCCAATCCCGTTAACGAACTGGGTATCTAATATTGTTCCGGTCAATAAAAAACAAGGAACAATAAGAGTGTGTATCGACTATAGGGATATAAATCGAGCTTGTCCAAAAGACAATTATCCAACCCCTTACATCGATCAAATTATTGACGATTGTGCTGGAAGTGAAATGTTTTCATTTATGGATGGATTTTCCAACTACAATCAAATAAACATACTCCCTGCAGATCATCCTAAAACAGCTTTCATTTGTCCATGGGGGACTTTTGCGTATCGCAAACTACCTTTTGGCCTTAAGAATGCTGGCACCACTTTTCAAAGGGCCATGTCTTATGCATTTCACGACATTAAGCACATTGTGCAGCCCTACCTCGATGATTTTCCTACTCATTCTTCATGCAGAGTAGATCATATTACTCATTTATGAGCCATCTTTATACAATGTAGGCATTATAAGATTCGTTTGAATCCTCACAAATTTTTTTTCTGTGTACAATCCTGATGATTACTGGGATTTATTGTTTCGAAGGCAGGCATTCGTGTTGATCCATCGAAGGTTGAGGCAATCATCAATTTACCTCCTCCTTCCACTCTTCGCCAACTCCAAAGTTTGCAAGGGAAAGAAAACTTTTTACGTCGATTCATTCCTAACTACGCCGAGTTAACGAAATGTTTCACTAGGTTGTTGAAACAGAACATTCCTTTCTTTTGGGACAAGGTCGCTGATAGATATTTTGATGCTCTGAAAAACGTGTTGACCCATGCACCATTATTGCATCCTCCCAACTACAACCAAGATTACTTTTTGTACCTCGCCGCTTCCAATTCCACGATTGGGATGGTTCTAGTTCAGGAATATGAATTCCATAGTGAACATGTGATTTACTATCTTAGTCGAAACTTGCATCCGACTGAAATTAAATACTCACATGTGGAGAAATTGGCCTTGGCAGTTGTTCAAGCTGTCCAACATTTTCATCACTACATACTTTTACGCAACACAACAGTGATCTTTGATTGTAACCCTATGATGTACATCTTGACCAAAAAATTTCTAGGGGGAAAATACTCTAGATGGATAGTTATCCTGTAGGAGTTTGATTTGGAGTTTGAAAAATCCAAATCAAAGAAATCATTTATATTTGCTGAACTTATGTGTGATTTCCCACGTACTGATACAAAAAATGTGGTGGAACAACCAATCACAGACAAGTCCTTGTTTCTTATTAGTACCATTGATCCTTGGTATGGAGATATTATTGTTTATCTTCAGACCCAATCTTTTCAGCCTGAGCTTTCACAGTCGCAACAACAAAAAATACGTTTCCAGTCTCAACAATATCATATTTTTGGTGACACACTATAACGTCGTGGTGAGAACTCAATTTTTCGACATTGTCTAACCCACGAGGAAGCCGAAAAGGTTTTAAATGACTGCCACTCCAGAGCATGTGGTGGTCATATGTTTGGGCACGCCACAACCCAAAAGATATTGCGCGCAAGTTATTTCTGGCCGTCAATGTTTAAAGATTGTATTTATGCGGTCCGAAAATGTCATAATTGTCAAATATTCGATCGAAAAATGCGTGCACCACCTGATCCTCTTCACCCTATAACTGCTATCTGTCCTTTTGAAAAATGGGGCATTGACTTCATTACATGTAAGCCTCACTCGGCCGGGGGGCATGGGTATATTATTCTAGTAGTAGATTATTTTACCAAATGGGCCGAGGCGATGCGAGGCGATGCCTACATTTGCAGCAGATGGAAAAAATGCAGCTACTTTTGTATTCAATCATGTGATTTCTTGTTTCGATGTACCCCAAGCGATAATTACTGATCACGGGAGCCATTTTCAGAATATCGTGATGACCAAGTTGACAGACCAACTTAGCCTACGCCATGACAGTTCTACTCCATATTATCTGCAGACCAATGGTTTAGTTGAAGCGATTAATAAATTTTTAGTCACCATGATCAAAATAATCATTGGAATTCATAAGTCGAATTGGCATACCATGCTCTTTTCAGTACTTTGGGCATATCGAACTTCAGTAAAAACATTGATAGGTTTTAACCCTTTTCAACTGGTTTATGGTTTGGAAGTAGTATTACCCATTGAATGTGAGATACCGTCACTCCAACTAGCCATAGAGATATTACCAGACATTTCTGAAGAGGAGAAACGTTTTTTTTACTTGGCTCAATTAGATGAGAATCAGCGCACCGCTGCATTAGCTACCGAGTCTCATGCGAAAAGAATGAAAGCTCAGTATGATAGAAGTGTTACCCCTCGTAATTTTTCAGAAGGAGACCTAGTTTTGATTTATGATCAAGCCAACGATAAACTAGGGGCTAGGAAATTTGAACCCATGTGGCATGGTCCTTATATTGTCAAGCGACAACCTGCAAAAGGGGCCTATGAATTGATTGATTTTGACGGGGTCTCTTTAGATAAACCTAGAAATGGACTTTATCTGAAGAGATATTACGCTTGATTTTTGTGTGGAGACCTTCTCTGTATATTAGTTACTTTCTAGCCGGTGTGCTATAGATTAGAAACGTGTGCCTAGCTTAAGTGTGCTCTTACTATTTTTCCTGCTTATATGGATACTTTTATCGCAAATCTCGACGTCCTTTCAAACGTATATTGGTTTTGCTGATGGCGCTTGTCGTAGTACATGAAACATCTCTTCCGCAGCTTGGGTTATTTACTCACCCACTTATGAGTTAGTATTGATGCATGGGGTAAGTCTCGGTCAAACAACGAACAATATTGCTGAATATAGTGCAGTTATTGAATTATTATCGGAATCCATTTCATTTGGAATTTAGATTTTGATCATTAAGTTAGATTATGAACTCATTGTATTACAGTTAAATTGAGTATATGCCATTAGAAATCCAGTATTATTAAGATTATTTTTAAGGGTTCGTCTCTTGGAATGAGAGTTCGATTATATTGAGTATCAACACATTCCAAGAAGTTTAAATACATTAGCATATGCAATTGCTTCTAGTATTATAAACAGACATTTGCAATAACAAAGTAATAAATCAACATTCGATAAACATGATTGGACAGGTAACTGGAAATAATAGTATATCATAGTATAAATGTAATGTTCAAAATATAGTACATCATCTTCGATTATAGGCTCAAAATGCCTTATGATCGGAAAAAGTGATACAAAAAATTAGTCTACAAGTCAATCATCCACTATCTGTGGTGATGAGCTCGATAATACACCACTGCTCGTGCCACCCTAGTCAAAAACCTCCTGAATGGTCCAGGAACACCTATGACATATCTATGTAGACGGAGTGGGATATCATCTATAGTAGTCTCGGGAATATCTATAGTGAGCCGCTCCAAATGGTGCTATAAATCAGTCAGGATCTCTGCAGTCTGATCCTATGGAGGTAGGTGGTGCTATTGCTGAATCCCTTTTCCTCTGGTCAAAGGGTCGGAGAATGGTTGGTCGAGTCGGACCCACATCTGCATTTGAAATTTTTGTTATCAGTTTTGGACGATTTAAAAAACAAAATAAAAATTAGAAATTAGAATATGTCAAAAGAGATTTTTTACCTAACTCATCCAACGATCTCCTAGAGGAAGGGGTATCTCCTGATTGCCATGAAAGTCCATGCCAGCATAAGGAAAATCCAAAAAACAAAAAGTTGGCATTCCAGCCAACAAAAATATGTAGAGGTAAATCTCACAATCTCCCCACCCTCACTGTAGCGGGCCATCAAAGCAACTCAACGAACCATCCTAGGCTCTCGAGGTCGACCAACATCAATAGGAATATGCTGCGGGGCTAACATGGGGATCCTCTCTAGAGCAAAGGTGACTACAATGGACCCATATCCAAAGTTGTTTAGCTTCCCATTCTTTTCTCTAGTAAGTTGGCCTTTCACATTTTCCAACACTACCTCGCACCAGTTGAATATGGTGCCTCGAAAGCAGTCTACTGCTATGCGCATCTGAGATCTGGTGGCTACATGCAAAGCTGCACTTTCGCACAACTTGAAAACGGTAAAAGCAATGACTTTTAGCTCAAGACAGATGATAGTTTTAATGTCAATTTGTTTGTCCCTAGGATTGGCTTAATCATTACATAACTCTAATTGTAGGTTGGCGAAAGACTAGCCACCTGGCCTAGCCCCAAATAGAGATAGTGGTTCGCCTCTCCTGGACAACTGGTCAAAAAATAAATATCCTCCAGCTCAATCTCGAGCCGGTGTCCTTCGATCATGAAGCATTGGTCTTGAACGTCCCATTTTCTTACCAGCCAAGTAAGAAGATCCACTTGAGCTCTCATGCCACTGATAGCCCAAAATTTGTAAATCCCACATGCTTTTAAAGCTTGCAAAGTAGGTTGATGAATTATCGCTACTTCATCTACCTTTTCGTGCTCAATTTCTTGCCAAATGAGCATTGTAGATATCCTACAATCAGTAAAATGAAGCATTAGAATCATTTTGAAGCAAAAAAATTGGGTAATTTAGGAAGAAAATATGTTTTTAAATTTGTTACTGCGCCTCCGCACTTTACGCTCAGGGACATTGCGTAGATACGCACGGGCCCTGTGTTAAAATTGCGAGGCCCCGACATTTTTATTTGTAGAAAAATGTCGGGGTCCGCAGGTTCCAAATGTCTTAGGTGCGGACCCCCGAGGGCAGATTTTTCAACCTATTTTCCTCCCAAAAATGGAATTTTGACCCTAAATTAAAAAATTGAATGGATGAAAAGCAATATAAGGAGGTTGTGGATTACCTAAAACAGCTGGTTTTCGATTCTGACTGTCGATTTGCCCAAAATCTTCTCCGAAACGTTTTTTGCCCAGAGCTCTAAAAACTTCACTCCAAGCTCAAACGGTAAAAATGAACTTGAAAAACTCATTTTTATAAGTTTTTTCGAATAGATGAATTTTAAATTTGTTTATTTTTCACTTAAAAAAATCAGTTTTTCAAAATATTTTTTATTATTGAAACAGGTATGTTTAATTTTTCGAGTTTTTGTGCAGAATAATGAATTTTTCAAGAAAATGGCCATTTTTGACGAAGAGTAAACTTTTATCACTTTTTCGGGCTCTTTAAATTTTACGAAAAAACGAAACCATGGAGTCCTCTTTAAAGCCCTTTTCAGACTCTCTACAAATGAAAAGTTTTTCGAGTACTTGACTATTCGAACTCGTTAAAGTAAATGAACGGTCATCCCTTCAGTATAAGTTTACCCCTTTTCCGGACTGAAATGAACTATTTACGAAAAAGGTATATGTTGACTAATCATGGTCAATAGAATTCTCTCTTGCATTATTTTATCCTTTTCGGGCCTGAGAGACTAAATTTACGAAAAAGAACACCCATGGAGTTTTCTTAAGTTTTTTCTTCTGACTCCCTTAAAATCAAAAACACCGAGTTTCTCCTATACTGGACTCGTTAAAATTTAACAGTAAAGGACCTATCGATTAAAAATAGGAATGGACCACTCCTTCTTAAGGTTTGATTTTAAACTAAGTTGGACTCATCTGAAGGATGAGCTTATAAATAAGCAAATGTTATTCTCCTCAAGCTTGTCAAAAATAAAGAGGTACTTGCTAGAAATGGTGGGGGAAAAGAGAGAAAAACAAATTCATTTGTTACACTTTGATTTGTAAAAGCATTATACCACTCTTGAACATGACACTTTATGTCGCACTTCTACCTGGGTTGGGAAATCCTTTTCCTATCAGTTACTCAAACCACATTGAAAGTCTTCAGCCGGTTTCTCGGTATTAGCTTAGGGAAACTATCACCAAACCATCTGCAGTGTCGTTATGTGTTCAAGAGGACAGTCAAACAAACCATTCATCTGCAACACTTGGCTCCATTCGCGTTGACCATCCCTGAGTCAGTCCTTGCAAAATATTTCTTCAAACTTGATCTATGGTTTCATGTCGTGAGATTGCTTATGACGGATCACTTTCTATCGATGGCATCTCATCATCTAGGAAGTTAATCTAGAATCCGTCAGTACCTTGAAATCTACATGCCTTAATGGCAGGTTTCTCACCTTCGACGACAGGTTGCATAATTGACCTTCAATCGAACAATTTCGTGAAATGTTCGACTTCAGATCACTTATTCACATTTCTTGGATTGTACTGATTACTTTGAGAGCCATTGTCATTATTGGTGGTTTCTCTTATACTTGTTAACATTTCACATCATTGACTAGTAATCAAGTGGTTTCTACCATGTTCGACTTCAACACATTTAATTGCATGGTTAGAATTGTACTAGTTCGGGAAGCAGAAATCAAAACCCTGGATCTAGTTTCCACCATCCAGGCTACGAGGAGTTTTATTATTCATTATGCAGTAGACTATTCATTACAGATGGCTGCGACCATGCTGTGTCTACACTATTGATGTAATATTAAATTCATTTCTGTATCAGAACAAGTTTAGTTAGTTTTTGATCTGAGTATGGGAATGCTTACCTCAGCAATTATGTATATACATATATGTGTTGTGTTCAATGTTTTTATAGGGTTCCGACTAGGGTGTCCACAGGCTGATCCTTGAAATGATAAAGCACATCACTCTTTGAATATTCTCAGAATTATCACTTTAGGGGGCAATTTGTTATATTGAAATTTGTCACCATGACATTTTAGTACTCCCTTGGAAGTCTATAATATCCAAGTTCCTAAAATTCAAGCCTTGAAACTAAGAGAAAAGCTCATAAAAGCCTTAAAACTCTGGTTCCGCACTTTCTCTTAGTATTGCCTACAGTCCCGCACCTTTTGGCTATAAATCATGTGCAGCCAAACGCACTTTCTATTTATTAAGAGTGTGGACCCCTGTAAAATATTGAAAAAGGGGCAAGTAAAATCTAGAAGCTCAGTTAAAGTCATTTTTGGAAGCTTCTATAAACATTCCTGCGGTGGAAAGTCCGCTCCTTTTATGTTCATGCATCCCATCCAATAAGGAGCTAACCCTTTGATGTAAGGAGCTAATCCCTTTGAAGGAGGATTCTATCCCTTCTTGTATGGTGTTGTATGTTGAGATTGCAACAAGATGATGAGCTTAGTGAAAAGAGTCGCCTTCACTAAGTGGGCCCGCAGGCTATTTTTGGCACAAGTCTATTTTTAGACATGTCGATCATATTCTATGAGTTGCAGGATGCTATTTGTGGATGGTTGGTCAAGTTGGAAAAAAATATGGACTTATATTTTTAGACATATTTGGGCGAGAATCTATTTTTAAAATTTCCGGTCTAAAAATAGATATATCGAATATTATTAGTTCTTAATAATATTTGGACTATAAACATTATCTTATTCTCTTGGAGCACTTTAGTTAAGTGCACGGATGGCCAGCACGGGGAGCCGACGAGAAGGAAATATGCTATTCTGAGGGTTAAGTGGAGCTATTGCATGGAGACTTCGGTTAGAACTCGTAGCGAGTTTGGTGGGTTATTGAGGTAGTTGGTGGAGTTGTGTTCGGTTAACTCGGTTAGACATAGTTGAGCTAGTTGTATCTAGTCTAAGCAGTTGATACACTAGTGAGAGTGGTGTGAATTAATTAATAATTAATTCACTAAATATTAACTCATTAATCAACTAAAGAATACATCAGTTAACTATAGTGCATGGACAATTTCAGTGGAGACCAATGGAGAGGTAGGTGAAAGAGCAGGTTGACTATCAGTTATGACTATAGTGTTGCATGATTTGCAACACCCAGTGATTGGAGATTCCAATGAGGATTGCATGAGCAAGGATGGACCAATTTGAGTTCATTCAGAGCCCATATTCAACAGGGATTGCGCAGTAGAGGCAGGCTAGCAAGTGGCAGAGGATCGGTGCATGGATTTGCTAGATCGGACCTGATTAGTGTGTAGCGATTGGATTGTACTGAGAGATTGTGACAAGATTTGTATGAGGATTGTTACATGATCTATATGACATATATTATATAAATATATTTGGGGTTTTTAGCTTCAGGCTTTCTCGTAAATCACTGTGTTAATGTGTGTGAATTTTTATGGTTTTAATGTGTGCATGCAATTGATTTAATTTCCGCATAAGATGATCAATGGTGGAATAGATTCTGTATTGTGCATGAAGTTAAATATTGTATGATCAGGAGAATCTTAGACATATAACATATCAGTTATATAATTTCTACACTGTAACTTCCTCTCTTTCACTATAAAAAGAGGCATAGGGTAGCCTCAAAGGGTTACAATTGATGAGTTGAAGTTTTTAGTATTATTGGAGTCGAAGTGTTGTTAAAACTCAGACCCTTTTAGCTGAGATTTTATGTGGGAAGGATTACATGCCTGTATGTATCTCAGTTGGAAGAGTTCAAGGCTTGTCAGAATAAAGGAAATTCCTATTCCGGACCCCAAGAAGACTTGTACAACATCAAGGCGGACACGGTTGTAAGGCTCTTCTTATTTAAGTTAATACAAATAAGTCTGTTTTTCTCAAAAAGCTATCAATTGATTGGTTTATTTTATGGATTCCTTGATCACCATAATAGATATGATCTATGAATATATGCTATGCAGGTGCTATTTGATGTTTGCTTGTTTGTGATTGCAGATCTTCGAAGGCAACACTTTCGGGCGACTGAAGGATTACTACTACGAACAAGCGTTGGATCAAAGGTAGGATCGTTGAGCCTTTATAGCATTTAATTATAAATCGCAATATATCTAGAGAAAGATAGATTTAGTTGTTTGTTTGTTGCTAGCTATCCGTAGGACACTTGGGAGGTTTGTCTTGTCCGCAAGAACGACTTATCCATCCAACACATGTGCTCCACCCTTGAGCCCACATTCAGGGGGATGAATGACACCTATTTGGCGAAACATTCTGAGATGTATCAGGAGCACATTCAATGGTTGGTGGTCCCATATTGCAGGTGGATATTTAGACTCCAGACAGTTTTTGGCAGCAGCTACAAGAGATAGGATAATAGATCTCTAAGTGTGGTATGGCAGGAACAGGGTAATATTTCACACACCAGAATGATTCAAGATGTATGGAGTACACATATTGATTTCATGTATGGACCAAAGACATGGTATGATTTGGTGCCAAAAAATTTCACGACTTTTCTGCAGTCGATATGGCTATGGGATCCATGGATTCGAATGGATGATTGGTCATTATATTTTGTGATGAGCGAGACCAGGGCGGAGAGTGACTTAGTTCACTCTTTATTTGACATATGGGGGAGAATTTAGGCCTTTGTCACATGGTAAGGCTAGTTTTCCTTGTTACTTCTCTGGACCGATATTGGCAGTAGATGGATAGACATTGATATCATGGAGATGCCAAAGCAGGATGAGCTTGGCCTTCACATATTTTTCGCCATCAGGTTTGTTTTCGTGATAAATCCCCTTTGTGGAAAAAGGTGATCCCTCTAATACTATAGTGGGTGTAGCAACTTGAGATACTTTCTAATGCAAATATTTCTTAGCTAATATTCAAAATGCGACAAGAAAGGAGATAGAAGTATATTTTCCTAATACTATGTTCGAACTCATTGATGATGTCCTTGATCCATGATCCTTTTAGGCTCACTCCTTGATACTAGTGGTACAAGAATATGTGCGGATGATCAAGAGGAAACATCAAATGTAATCCAATACATAATAATCATTAAATATTAGTTATATATAAAATTAAGGACTACTAGAATATTTGCATAAAATATTAGACAAATATAGAAAGCAAACATCAGATGTTTTATTAATGAATATAAAAGAGAGAGCTTACAACCCAGGCCTTGATTTTGGGGTCCTCCCTTTGGTGAAAATCTGAGTCCTTCACTGAAGTTCTAAAGAATTCCTTCTCCTGAAAAACTTAGACGTTATCACGGTGAGATAATGTAAAGGGAACGAGAGTTTAGACCAGCCCAACAATGACCAACCAGTAGTGGAAGGATGGGGACCAATTTATAGGAAGGGAGAAGAGGTTGGGAGCCCATGAAAGGAGAAGTAAGGTCCACTTTCTAAGGGATAAACCCCCATGGATGAGATCAAATCTCTAAAATTAGAGAGCTCGACTCTATCACCACCTTTTAACAACCAACTCGTCGCCCTAGCACTTGTAGAGGTCGAAGCTTCTCCTTCATTTTAGGAAAAAATCCCAGAAAGGGATCAGTGTGGTTTTCCAAGAAATAAAGGCACTCGCAGTGCTAATCTAGAACTCTCCATCTGACATCAGTGTGAGAATTAAACTAGAAAGTGGGTTGGCCCATAAAACTAGGGTTTTGACCAAGTTCCTTCAGTAACCTTCCAAGGCAATTTTCTTTGAGTCTTCAGGGGATGTCTTTAGATATTTCTCCGTGGTGGAAATATTTCACAGGGTCTGTCACGGGGCACTTCAGGATCAGTGAAGGGAAGTGAGCATGTTTAAAAATTATTTTGTAACAGATGCCCCCTAAAGCATGAAGTTAGAATGGGGAGTGATGGCAGAAATGATTTATGAACCAAGGAAAAGAACTCCTATAACTATTAGGAAACCTGCCAAATCAAAAATATTACAATATATTACATCTCTAGATGGCATCAAATAATACATTAACCCATGGCATGGTAGCAACCGTCCGTCTAAATAGATCATAGAAATGGATCTGTGGTATGGATGCAACCATCTGTATATATAGGATCATGTATACAATCATGAATAATCAATAACTCACCCCAGCCCAGATAAAAATCAGATGCGATACAGGGTCTTCACCGTGACCTCAATCAACCCAATTTACAAATCTATCCATATTAATAGAAGTGTTGGTGTCGAACATGGTAGAAAACACATGATTGTCGATCAATGATGAAAACCATTAACAAGCACAAGAGAAACCACCAATCATGATGATGACCCTCAAGGTACAACAACACAATATACAAGTGTGAATGAATGTGTTGAAGTTGAACACTTGAATAATCATTCGATCGAAGGCCAATAATGTGAACTTGTCGTTGAACATGAAGAACTTGCCATTGAGGCATGCAAGCTCCAAGGTACTGAAAATAATTTTATAAATCACCTTCCCGAATAATGAGTTGAACTCAACAAGAAGTGATTCATCGAAGGAGGGCCATAATGATTCCCACATCATCAACATGAAACAACAAATATCTCAATATGATAGGAGTGTTTCGGGATTGTAACAGAGGAGGTCAGATAAGCAAAGGATGTTTGACAAGAAGGACTTCTCTTGAACATATTGGCGACACAACTCTTAAGTGTGGCAACATTTGACTCAAATGGGATCAAAGGTCAAGATGAAAAAAATGCTGATCATATACGAGGAAAATGGATTTACGAAACCCATGGAAGCAAAACGACGAATGAAGGATATCCCCAATCTGACACGAATTGTGGATGAGTGTCATGTTCAAGAGCAACAAGCTACCAAAAATACACATAGCATGTTCATTTTCAATTTTCCCCTGTTATTGCTAATGAGTACCTCTTTATTTTTTATAGCCAACGTGGATAGGATAACATATGCTGAGCATATAAGTTCATTCTTCGAATGAATCTATCCTAGTAATTTTAATGAGCCCTAGGAATGAGAAACCCGACCTCGTCATGGCGACAAGTCTTTCGTTGTTCAATCTTTAATGATTCCTATGAAAGGGTAACTCGGTAACTTTTCATGTTTAAGGAGTTTGAAAAGAAACAAAAATAAAATGTCATCATGTCCCTTTTTGTAAATTGTCTCTCGAATCTCAAAAGGTAGAAAACAATACCCGAGAGAACCTCTTAACCATGTTCAATCAAGGTATTATTTTCTCATAAATAGTGAACCTCGACCCGAAAAAGGGTTGAACATATACTTAGACTATGTCAATTCATTTACTTTAACGAGTTCAAAATGACAGCTACTCGACAATATTTTCATTTTTCAAGAGTCAAAAAAGAGTTGAAAGTTGACTCCAGGGGGGTTCCTTTTTCATTTATTTTTTACTGAGTCCGAAAAAGAGACAAAATAAAACTCGTTTGCATAATAAATAATCACCAATAGTGTAAAGGTCATGTTACTGCACAAAAAATGGAAAACATTACAGATATCAAGGAATCATAATAAAATAATGGAGAAATTATTTTCAAAAATATATAAATAGACAAAAAGTAATTCATTTTCACCTTTCTAATTTGAGTAAATTGGAGAAGTGGATTTTACCCATTTTCCCTTTGAAATTAAAGCTTGGCACGAGAGAAACCACCAATCATGATGATGGCCCTCAAGGTACAACAACACAATATACAACTGTGAATGAATGTGTTGAAGTTGAACACTTTCAAAATCATTCGATTGAAAGCCAATGATGTGAACCTATCGTCGAACACGAAGAACTTTCCATTGAGGCATGCAAGCTCCAAGGTACTGAAAATAATTTTCTAAACCACATTCCTGGATAATGAGCTGAAGTCGATAAGAAGTGATTCATTGAAGCATGCCCATGATGATTCCCACATCATCGAGACGAAACAACAAATATCTCAATATGATAGGAGTGTTTCGGGATTGTAACAAAGGAGGTCAGATAAGCAAAGGATGTTTGACAAGAAGGAATTCTCTTGAACATATTGGTGACACGACTCCGAAGTGTGCCAGCATTTGACTCAAATGGGATCAGAAGTCAAGATGAAAAAAATGGTGATCATATAGGAGGAAAATGGATTTCTGAAACCCGCGGAAGAAAAATGATGAATGAAGGATATCCCCAAACTGACACAAACTGTAGACGAGTGTCTCGTTCAAGAGCAACAAGCTACTCAAAATACACATAGGATGTTCACTTTCAATTTTGCCCCATTATTGCTAACAAGTACCTCTTTATTTTTGATATCCAACGTGGATAGGATAACATATGTTGAGTGTATAAGTTCTTTCTTCGAATGAATATATCCTAGTAATTTTAACGAGCCCTAGGAAGGAGAAACTCAGCCTCATCATGGTGACAAGTCTTTCATCGTTCAATCTTTAACAATTCCAACGAAAGGATAACTCAATAACTTTTCATATTTAATAAGTTTGAAAAGAAATGAAAAGAAAACTCCATCATGTCCATTTTTGTAAATCTTCTCTCGAATCCGAAAAGGTAGAAAACAATCCCCGAGAGAACCTCTTAACCATGTTCAATCATGGTATTTATTTTTCGTAAATAGTGAACCTCGGCCCGAAAAAGGGGTAAACATATACTGAGACTACGCAAATTCATTTACTTTAACGAGTTCGAAATGAAAACTACTCGACAATCTTTTCATTTTTCCAAGAGCAAAAAAATAGTTGAAAGTTGACTCCAAGGGGGTTCCTTTTTCGTTTATTTTTACCGAGTCTAAAAAAGAGACAAAATAAAACTTGTTTGCATCAGAAATAATCACCAATAGTGTAAAGGTCATGTTACTGCACAAAAAATGGAAAACATCATTGATATAAAGGAATAATAATAAAATAATGGAGAAATTATTTTCAAAAATCTATAAATAGACAAAAAGTAATTCATTTCACCTTTCTATGTTGAGTAAATTGGAGAAGTGCATTTTACCCATTTTCCCTCTGAAATTGAGATCAGTGGTGCAACCGATCCAGGACACCATCCAACAAGCTGTCAGCGCCAGGTAAGAGCTCAAAATATCCTCTTCATTTTAATCCCATTATTTAAGTGGTTAGCTTTAGAAGTTTAAATATGGGGGGAGGATTTCAAACTTCAAAATCGCTCTTGGCTAGTGCAGGTCCAATAGCTCAGACCCGTGTTGCTCATGCTTAGCCCATTAGGGCAGCATGCCGCCAATGTTGAATTAATTCAGACAGTCACGCTGGCTATGGGGAATATTTTAAAGTGATAAATCCACCCATTTATCATGAATTATTTCAAAAAATACTCTGATGAAAGCTCCTAAAATGTCATTTTAACATGTTTTGTAGGTGATTTCAGCAGAAATGGTGATCGAATGGAAATAAAGAAGCCACGAGGTGGAATACCAGCAAGCACTCCAAGACCAAAATTGTGTAAATGCATTGTGCAATTGCGAATTGGTAAAGTTATTTCAAACATTAGGGCTAAGAGCTCAACAGGAGATGCTTCAGTATTTTATTATACTATGGGATGTAGATCACCATATATTCATAGACCATGAAGTGGAATTAGATGTCATGGACATCTATTTCATTACAGGCTTATCGAGGAGAGGGGAAAGGATCCAACTCTCCGGAGCTTGCGCAAGAGGTGAGAGTACCAGTGTGGTTATTCAAAGACATTGTCCTAGGGATAAGAAGACTGAGAGATGGAAGATAGAGATATCCTTTATCATATTTCTTCCCATGCACACAATCTTACACTGCATGACTCGAGAGGCTAGAGCCCAGGCATTGCATGAGGAAATAAAATCCCAATTCCAGTACGTGGTGGATTGTCTGGGCCCAACAATGTTCAACTAGTGCGAGGGGTTATTGGCTAACATGAAGAGCTCGTTGACTAATCGAAAAGTAGGTCGATTGAAACAATTTGGGTACGGGTCCATCTTGGTTACCTTTTTCTTAGAGAGAGTAAATGTGTTTCAGTATTAGCAGTTGGAGATCCATGGTCCAGCCCCGAGAGACCTGAGACTGATGAGCATCGTCAACTCATCATGGTTGAGGACTATGCATACGCAGGCATCAACTTCAGGGGAGACCCATATCTACACATTTTTCCAGGCACATAGTGGACTGATGCAGGTAAAAATTTCTCTTAACATTTTTTACTTTTTGAATGTTTTTTTCATGTATTCTAAGATCTAAACTTATGATGTTTCTACAAATATGGGTCCTCAGATATCACCACGTATGTCACCAATCGCTAGGAGGGTAGCTCATCTGGTGGAGGATTTTCCCTATGAGGAGGGAGCAGACCCATTAGCTGAGATAGAGTGGAACTTGGTAGGCCTCACGAGAGGCATCCTAGAGTATGCTACCTTCGATGATATTCCTCTTCACTTTCAGAGGCATACGGTCAGTGTTCCAGGTATACTACATCGCTTACTCTGGCGAGTGATCTGAGTAATCACTTGCTATCACGACCACCATGTGGGCGGATAGTAGCCCTCTATTTACATTTTTGTACTGATGTAGGCTCAAAGAGCCATTTTTGTCACAGAACACATATTTTTGGTTTTAACATGTTGCGCAGATGTATATCTAATACATTATTCGCTAATGTATTTGTTAATGTGTTTAAATGTCTTGGAATATGTTGATATGTAATAAAATAAAATTGTCTTTCCAATAATCAAACACGCAAATACATACGCAAAATTTGAGGATTTCTCACAGAATAATGGCCATTTAACTATAACACGACCAGCCTAGATCCATCTTAACTCCGGATTTATCAAGTGCCGAGAGGGATCAAATCTCTCGAGGTGAAAACCTCTTTTTTGAGTGCAAAACTTGAGGAAAGGTTTTCACCTCGAGAGATTTGATCCCTCTCGGCGCTTGATAGATCCGGAGTTAAGATGGATCTAGGTTGGTTTCAGTCGTGTGCGACCAATAAAAATCTATCGATAATATGAGGAAAATATGCTTAATTTTATGATAATATGAGGAACATATGCTTAATTTTATCAATAATATGTAAATACATCTAATATTAACATAACCATTTTAAATATGTTAAATATGTCTGAGATTTATTGAGTCATTTTAATTTTAAATTTGATTAGTTACCTCAGTTTTTTGAGATGATAAATATTGTAAAATAACTTTAATGATGAAATAAAATTTTGAATGTAAAGTGACAATGTAATAATATTGAATGATAGAAATTGTGAATAATAAGAATGTAGTCAATTACCATTAGTCTTCATTGTGATCGATTTCAAACTATTTTCTTCTACTATTCTTATTTTCAACCATGTTAGTTTTCTCATATTGATTATTGATTATTTGAAAAGGACAGCTGGAATCATAAACCATTTAAATATTTAGCTCTAGCTATTGTAGTAAACATCATACTTTGTCTCTCTTGATGTCCAATATTAAGTGGTTGAATTACTATAACACAAAAATCAATGTAAATTGTCAATAATTTTTTGTGCTTACACACACACACTATTAATCCAATGACTTTAAAATTAATGTACCATGTACCATCATACATCCAATTACATCAAATTAGAAATCAACATATACACTGAAATCAATGCAACTAATGCAAGAAATCAAATAATAATAGAAAACAACATCTACACTAAAATTTATGCATATAATGCAAGTAATCAAATATGATTAGAAATCAACATCTACACTCAAATAAATGAGTCTAGTGCAAGTAGGAAAATAGGATTTAAAACCAACATCTACACTCAAATCAATGCATCTAGTGCAAGCAATCAAATAGGATTAGAAATCACCATCTACACTAAAATAAATGCATTTAGTGCAAGAAATCAAATAGGATTATAAATCATATACATTTAAATCAATGCATTTAGTGCAAGCAATCAAATATAATTAGAAATCAACATCTACATTCAAATTAATGCATCTATTGCAAGCAATCAAATAAGATTAGAAATCACCATCTACACTGAAATCAAGGCAAATTTTAGTGAAATAAATCAAATAGGATTAGAAATCACCATCTACACTGAAATCAATGCATTCAATGCAAGCAATAAATTAGGATTAAAAATAATCTACATTGAAATCAATTCATCTAGTGCAAGAAATAAAATATAACCAAAAATAAAAATCTACATTAAAATTAATGCATCTAGTGAAATCAATCAAATAGGATTAGAAATCATCATCTACACTGAAATTAATGCATTTAGCGCAAGCAAAAAAATAGGATTATAAATCATCTACATTAAAATCAATCCATATAGTGTAAGTAATCAAATATCATTAGAAATCAACATCTACACCAAAATCAATTCATCTAGTGCAAGAAATCAAATAGGATTAGAAATCACCATCTACACTGAAATCTATGCATCTACTGCAAGAAATATTCTTCCCTCTCTCCCCCATATATATCTATATATCCCTCCATCTCTCCTTCTTTTTCTCTTTATCTCACCCCACCAAACACACACTCTCTCTCACTCCATATCTGTCAATTTCCTTGTCCCTACCTCCTCTTCATCTATCTTTTTTTCTCTTCACCTTACGTCTATATCTATATCTCACTCTATCTCTCTATATCAACTCCAAAAAATAAAATCTCTTTCTCCAATCTATCTATCTATCTATCATTCCCTCCTCCTCCTCCTCCTCCTCTCTCTCTCTCTCTCTCTCTCTCTCTCTCTTTCTTCTATCTATCTTCCTTCCTGCTACCCTTTCTCCCTCTCTCTACATCTTCTTTATCACTTCCTCTCTCTCTCTCTCCATCTTTCACCCTCTATATCTTTATTCTTACTCCCCCCTCTCTCCCTCTCCATCTTCATATCTCTTTCCCTGCCTCTCTTCGCTCTCTTGCTTCCTTTCTCTCCCCCCTCTCTTTCTCTATCTTCACCTTCCAACTTTTTTACCATATGCCTCTCTCTCTCCTTCTCTCCCGCCCTTCTCTCCATATCTCTTTATTTTTCTCTTTATCTCACCCCAAAATATACACACTCCCTCTTCATATCTCCCTTTTCACTCCCCCTCTCTCTCCACTACTCACTCTCTATGTATTTATTCATCCCTCCCTCTCTCCTCCCCTCTCTCCTCCTCTCTTTCAAGTCCCCTCTCTTTTCCTTCCTATCTCTCCCTTTCTCTCATACCTCTCTTTCTTTTCCCCCATCACTTTCTCTCTCTCCATATCTCAATCCCTCCCTCTCTCCCCCTCCAAATCCATATTTCTATCCCTCCCTCTCTCCTCCCCTCTCTCCTCCTCTCTTTCAAGTCCCCTCTCTTTTCCTTCCTCTCTCTCCCTTTATCTCCTACCTCCCTTTCTATTCCCCCATCTCTCTCTCTCTCTCTCTCTCTCTCTCTCCCCCCTACAATCCTCTCTTCCCCGTCACTCTCTTCCTCTCTCTCATCATTCCTCTCTCGCCTCCTTCTATTTGACCCCCAAGCTCTCTTTCTTTCTCTCTCTCTCTATCCTCCAATCCTCTCTCTTCCCCCATCACTCTATCTCACTCTCCAACTATCTTACTATTTCTCTCCCTTTATCCTTCTCTCCCCCCTTGTCTCCATCACTCCCGCTTTCTCCTTCTCTCCCCCCTTGTCTCCATCACTCTTATGTATCTTTATCTCAGCGATAAGCATACACACTCTCTCTCCATCTCTCCCTTGTCACTTCCTCTCTATGTATTTCTTCTTTCTTTCTTCGCTCCACCTCCAACTCCATCTCTCTATCCCTCCTTCTCTCCTCCTCCTCTCATCCTTTCTCTCCTACCTCCCTCTCCCTTCCCCCTTATTTCTCTCTCCCTCACTCTCTACCCTCCAATCCTCTCTCCTTCTCCCTCCCTCTTTCCTTATCTCTCTCCGACCTTCATCTTTATGTCTCCCTCTCTTACCCTTCTATAACTCTCTCACTCTTCTCCCTCTCTCTCTCTTCATTCCTCTTCTCCCCTCTCCTTCAATTTATCTCCATATCTCCCTTTTCACTCCCCCCATTTCTCCACGTCTATCATATATCATGATATATTAATATATATTACAATATAATAAATTTAATATTGTATTAATCTAAAGATATTAAATTTAATAATATTAATATTTTAATATTAATGTTAGGGTTAATAATGTTTTTTTTGGCATGGTATTAATAATAATTTGGTCCATGGTATTTGACCTTATACTTTATATATAATAAGATGTTGATTTCTAATAGTATTTGATATATTTTTATTTATTTACCTTACCTCTTTATATCTCTTTTATATTTATTTATGTACTATACCTCTTTTATAAATATGTTATTTTTCCCATGGTATTATTAAAAGTTTGTCCCCTGGTATTTGGCCCATGGTGTTATTAATAATTTCTCCCATAGGCTTCACCTAAATAAAACTTCTTTTTGAGTTTTTGTAAATATAAAAGTGGCTTATTGAGTAAATATAAAAATCAGTTTTAGTTATTTACCATACCTCTAGTTTATTTATATTTTTATTTATTTACCATACCTATGGTTTATTTATATTTTTACTTATTTGCCATATTTTATTTATTTACCATATGTATTTTTTTAGTGTTAGTAAACCTCTTCATATTTTAAGTTTATATCGTTTAAATTTATTTTTAATTGTTCATTTATATGTTTATGTAAGTTATTGTTCAAGCCGACATTTTTTTTTCGCTTCCGACATACTTACACATCAGGGTCATACTGGGTTGTAGAATGCGCCTCTCGGCGCAACGAGTTGTGAGTCTAACTTAACAACCAAATCTCTAATCCATATGTCAATTGCATCTCATGAAAGAAAAATAACCACACTATATTCAATGATATTGTTAGTCGCTCGACCCAAAAAAATACCTTGTAAATTTATCAACTCGCCATTAGGGGTAAAGAGTTCCCATGCTGCAGAAGATAGGTTCCATGTGCTACGGCAAGCTCCATCAGCAAAACCGACGTAATAATTCGACGACATCTGCAAACGAATTGGAACACAAGGTGAGAAGAGGAAACATGTCTGCAAAGCAAACAATCACACCAAAAATCCAATAAAATCACACTAATGAATAAAACGCTAACGTACAAAGCATCACACTCATGATAAAGCGTAATACTTCTTCATATAGAGCCCATTTTGAGGCTCAAAAAATTGGTTGACTTCATAATATGCTCGCTAATAGGCACCTTGTTCAATACTCATTGAATGATATAGGGCCTATGCCAAATTGGCTCGAGTTTCCCAACTCCCAATTTATCGTGGGATTGGTCGTAAATCAGGACTAAGTCACCTTCCGAGAAAACATGAGGGTTGACAGATTTGTCATATTGAGCTTTAACTCGTCTTTTTTGTGCTTCAATGACTAAAGCAACAAGTCTTCGGGTCTCATCAAGATGCTCGAGGTAAAGTAAATGTTCCTCTTCTAGTGAAGTGCAAGGAATTAGTTCAACGGCTAGCTTCAAAGAAGGAATTTCACACTCAATCGAGAGTGTGGCCTCTAAACCATACACCAATTAGAATGGTATGAATCTAATGGCAGTCTTATCATAATTTTTATAAGCCCACAAAGTTTAGAAGAGCATGAGATTCCAATCTCATTTGTGTTTCCCAATGGTTCATTGAAGTATGGTCACCAAAACATTGTTAACAACTTCAACTTGGCCATTGGCCTATGGATAATAAGGAGTGGAGCTATCGTGATGTAGCCCCAACTGAGAAGCGAGCTCTTTCATCATATGATTTCAAAAATTAGAGGCATGATTAGTGAAAATCTCTTTCGGGACACTTAACTGAGCTATGACATGATTAAACAGGAATTGCGCCACAGTTAGACCTTCATTATCGTATGTAGGCATCAATTCGGGCCATTTAGTGAAATAATCGATTACAACAATAATATAACCATTCCCCTTGGCCAAGAGAGGGTTACAAGTCATGAAATCTATGCCCCATTTCGCAAATGGTCCAAAGGTCACAACTGGGTGCAAGGGTGAGAGTGCGGTGTGTTCTTTCCGAGAGTAGATTTGGCAGTCATGGAATTTTTAGACTGCAACAATGCAATATTTAAAGAGAGACGGCTATAAATATCTTGTGTGAAGGATTTGTTGGGCACTAACATAACCAAAAATGTGAACACCACAGGCCCCAGAGTGGAAGTCATTGAGAACTTTCTCAGCTTCCTCGAGAGTCAAACATCGACGAAGGATAGGGTCAACACTAGTGCAATATAAAGTGTCTCCAACAATACGGTAAGGTTGGGATTGGTAACGAATCCGTCATCACTTAGAGTGTGATATCTTTGGCTGAAAATTTTGGGTCTAGAGATAAATGATGATGTATCCATACCATGGATCAAGAGTACTAATGAGAAAGAGTGATTCACCTAGAATCAACGCTACAAAAGGAGTGGGGTCGGCCATGGTGGGAAGATCGCAAATCAACTTGGCAAAGACAAGGGATTTCTTAGACTTAGCACTAGTGAATTCTAAGTCAAACTCTTAAAGGATGAAAATATATTTCTAGTAATTGCCCCTAAAAAACTAACACGTGATAATGTAGGTCATGGGGTTACAATTAGAAATCACCAAAGTTTTACAGAGGAGAATGTAATGACGAAAATTTTTAACAACATGGATAGCAGCTGACGCGAGTTTCTCTACATCAGCATAGTGGGTCTCAGCATCAAAGAGATTGCGGCTCAAGTAGTACACCACATGCTCTTTACCAGCGTCATCATCCTGAATCAAAACCATACCGATAGTGTTTTCTGCAGTGACCAAATATAGGAATTAGTCGCAGTGATAATTGGGAGGATGCAGCAGAGGAGCACTGATGAGTTCTTGTTTTAAAGCATCGAAAGAGCGTTGGGAAATTTCATCCCAAATGAATGGGATTCTCTTTTTGAATAAGCGAGTAAAACCTTTGGCAAGCTCAGCGTAATCCGGTACTAAGCGACGGAGGAAATTGGCTTTCCCCTGCATGCTTTGCAATTGATGAACATAAGAGGGAGGAGGAAAATTGATGATTGCCTCTGCTTTAAGAGAATCGATGTGGATGTCTTCTTTGGACACCACGAAACCCAAGAGTCGAATAGATTCAACACAAAAAACACACTTATGAGGGTTCAACTGGATACTATAGTGTCGACGGTGAAGAAATATGGCTCTAAGGTGTTCCAGGTGATCTCGACGTTTCGTGGAATGAGAAGGAAGGTCATCAAGGTATGGTTGAACTATGTGCTTGATGTCATGAAAATCATACAACATAGCTTGCTAGAAGGTGGCCCTGACATTCTTTAAGCCAAAAGGGAGATTTTGTAGGCAAAGGTTTCCCATGGAAAGATAAATGTGGTTTCATGTTGATCAGCTAGAGCAATTTTGATCTGGTTATAGCCAAAAAAAAATGTCCATAGAAGAAAAAAATCTCACTCCCGGTGCACTCGTCAATGATTTGGTTGATAGATGGATTCGGGTAATTATCCTTAGGAAACGCTTGATTTATATCATGGTAATCAACACAAACGTAGATGGTACCTTGTTTCTTAGTAACGGGAACAATATCGGAGACCCAATCTTTCAACGTTATGGGATAGATAAAATCGGCTTTGATAAGTTTTTCAACTTCACCCTTTATAGCAGTAGCCTTTCTTGAGTGCACAAGATGAAGTCATTGGCGAACAGGCTTCGATTCCGGATAGGTAGGGATATCGCACAAAAATAGTCGAATAAATGCCAAGCATCTCTTTGTATGACCACTCGAAGACATCGTGGAATTCCTAGAAAATCTTGGTGTAGATCTTGATCTCTTCATGAGAACAAGATGCACCAATGTCAAAATTCTAGACAATCCCTAGTTTGATAGAGATTTCGATCGGAATGGTTGGAGTAATATTTCCCATGTTCCCTTCAGACAGCACTTCATGAATCAAGATGAGATTCTAAGATGGGCTAGTCGGTACAGACGAAGTATGGGATTCTAGACAAGTAGAGATGTCACCTAGGGTTGGGATAAATGAGGAACGATGATGTCCATCATCCCATGGGGTTTCTTCAAGAGAGATTACCTCCACGATACTTTCTTCGGTGGGGAAAATATGTAATATCCCAAAATAGGAAAAGACAGTAATATAAAACACAATAACTGGAAACTACATAAATGTACAAATAAATTGTAAACACCATAGAAATAGACAGAATAGTTGAGTCATTTTATTAATCAGAAGGTGAAAATACAATTACATCAGTCCTAAAAAATATTAGCACTCAAGGCGACATAGATGGCTAGAGTGACCCTTAAGTCCCCTCACTGAAAGCACTGCATAACTACTGATTTTTCGGAGGCCATACTACGTTGTCCCTGCTGGAAATGCTAGAAATATAGTTGTTGGCTGAAAATGGATGCATATATCAGGCTATTACGGAGCTCAAAAAAAGTCAGGATTTGGAATCCGGACTCTATGATGAAAACCAAGAATAACCCAGAAAGGATTTCCAGATTGGCTCACCTTGGAAAATCACCCTCCTAGGGATTACAATACATAATTGTTGGGTATGTAGATATATTGCATGAAATGAAGATAAAAAGGGCTGCAACAATACACAATTGGCTCAATGCATGAAGGGTTGGTCCCTTCTCCTGATCTCCAAGCTAGAAACTTGAGATCTAGCTCCTCTTTCCTCCTCTCAAGTTGCAGCTGTTGAACTGCACAAGTGTTGGAATGGACTACGCTATCAAGAGTGTTGAATCTATAGACTATTTCTAGGTGATGGAATATAGATCACATTTGATGGAAATAATCTCACCAAAGTGAGGGGAAGATCTCTCACAAGATTTGAAGCTGAAATACTTGGAACTTCCTTCCTCCACTAGATCTACACTACTCGAATGTGTAATTCCTGCAGGGAATGTTGCTGCAAGGAGGTGTAGAATGATGGCCTGATGTCGGATGTCACAATGCTACTCCTAGAAGACTGAAATGGATGCACAAGGTGAAAGGATTATCCCTCCACCAGTTTCCTAGCTGAATTACTGGAAACTACCTTCCTCCTCTCAAACCCTCAAGCAGGAATGTGTAATTCCCGAATCTGTATGTGCTAAAGAAAGGGGTTGAATGTGGCACTAATGCCGGATGATTAATGGCTACTCGAAGAAACCTTTCCAGAGTAGGCATTCGAAGTCCCCCGTGGATAAGGGTGGGATTCCCGCTCAGGAACACCCGTGTGCTAAACAGCACTGTTGACTTAGCTAAACAACTAAAGCCTAGAAATAAATGTCAAACGATAATACAATATCAAAATCTAGAATGCTCTCTATGGCTGCCTTAGCCTTCCTTTTATGCTTTGTGAGCCTCCCCTAGCCTTGGTCCACCTCATTACTGTGTTGCACATGTGGCCACTAGCCTCCATGAAGACTGCGATGTCTCCCCATGATCTCCATCATCTCTGAATTTAATTTCCACTCCCTCCATCATGTGTGAATTTAATGCACCACTTCCTCCATCACTTCATCATTAATGCTCTATGATCTTACTTGTATTCCTCCACTATCTCCATCATCTTCCTCATTATTTCTCCCTGATCTCCACTATTCCTTCATTATTAAGTTTCTCCACTACTCCATAATGTTTATCCACTATCTAACTAACTCGCATTCACACAAAAATAGTGGATTTTATTCATCTATGGGGTTTATGGGTCCCTCCACCCTTTTATTTACTTAACTAATTAAGAAAAGTTAGAACTCTAATATTCCAATTAACTAATGGAAAATGTGGAATATTATAATCCTCCCCACCAAAATGTTTCTTGTCCTCAAGCAATTGCAAAAGTATATGCTATATAAATCCATCTCCCTCCCAAGTGGCATCCTTATATGGAAGGTATCCCCATCTGCTCCAATGTCTTATGCATGCCTAGTTCCATAGCTGCCTCTCCAGAATGTCTAGAATGGCCTCCAACTATGTAGTTAGATGACTCTCCTCATTAATGAATCCCTAAGTGGAAACCATCTGCTATCCAAGAGCCTCATCTTTGCATGAGATATATGAAATGGAGTGGTTTCTTCCCCAAGTGGAAAGTCCCAACTCATAAACTATCTCTCCAATCCATGCTACATAGAGTAGATTTTGTCTCTCCATGCTCTGAACCTTGGCCCTGTTGGCCTTGCTTGCTCCAAGCATCATCTCAACATTGTGCAAAATAGGAAATAGAGATATGGGTTGACATATAAAATGTCGAACCATACTCTCCCAATAGCAACCACTGCAGCAATGCCTTTTGCTTCCATATCACACCATCAACATACCAATTATGGTAGCCATACTTTCTCAATAAAAGCCACTGCAGAAATTCCTCTTGCTGCCACACCACCTCATCATCATACCAATTATGATGGACATACTCTCTTAGCAGAAGCCAACGCAGTATGGCCTCCTGTTGCCATCCTACATCATCATCATGCAAGGTATGAGAGAATGTTAGCCCATATTCTCCCAAGAGTAACCAAAGCATCGTTGACTCTTTCTTCCACCTCACATCATCATAAATTATGAAAATCATGGAGCAACAATATACTAATTGACATGTAGAATGTCACATCAGACCAACATAACCAAGCTCCCTATTTCCACATCATGTGAGTGCCATGCAATGTCCAAACAATAATACACCCATTGACATAGGATATGTCATGTGATGGCCAAATTATATTTACAGTGTCCAGTTCAGCCATGCCTCTTGTTGCTGCATCACACCAGTACTATTTAAGGTATGGATCATACAAATGTGAAATGTTGGGTAGCAACCATACTCACCCAAAAGCAACCAGCATAGCCATGCTTCTTGTTGCCCCGTATTATAAATCTGCAAGTATTTTTTCAACTACTTTCTCATCATACTCACCCATCCATCCAACTGTGGGTGATGACTCCTACCACGCTCCATCTTTGTATCCACCCAATGGAGAATACCATCCTCCCCAATCTGATGAAAATATTGGCACTCCATGATATGTCGAAGTGCATCCTCCTTGAGTTCTGTCCATGTCATCCTCTCACCAATGGTCTGGTAGAACCTATGAGGTTCTGAACATGTTGTATGCAGAAGCTTCTCTTTGAGCTGTGAGATTCTCATCATGAGGGCTCTATCATGATAATGGAAGATGTTATCCATCTCAAGATGTCTATCATATACCATATGCCCATCCAATGCTTCATAAGTGAAGCGATCATCAGAATGCTCCAAGAATAATTGGGCCCCCAACTCATCACTACTCCTTAGTGACAGCACTGCTGATCTCCATTATGGTGCATTTTTTATCTCATGGCCCTCTCCATACACAATGTTGAACTCATAGTCCTGCATTGGACTGATTAGGACGATGCTCATCCTATCCTCCGAAACTCCACATTCCAACACAAAGTGTTGTGTGCAACTCAACAATGTAAAACTGCGATATCTATACATCTCTTCCTTGAAAAAAGTCAAGGATCCTCTGCATAGTGATAGTTTGCTACTTCAAATTAGAAAGGTTCTCTAACCCTTGGTCATGCAATTTCCCTAATGGCATGGCCCCACAAATCTAAAGTTGAGGTGTTTAAATAATATGGGATGGAAATGTTTGCAAACCTTGGATCAGCTGTTACTTGGGAACATCTTGCAAAGTTACAAGGGTTCCTCCAACCAGTGTAATGGCTTCTCCAAATTATAGTGACGGGGATGGTTGCTCCTCTACTATTGCACCAACGTTGGTATCTGCTTCCTCCTCCTCATGCACCTCCTGAATCATGCATGGGACTCTCAATGTCAAAGGCTCGGGATCATCTTTCACGGATGCAAAGTGATCCTTCTATTAATGCAAGTACTTCTGCGGCTGGTGGTGGTGGTAGTTGCTCTTCTCCCAGAGTAATAGTGCTGACATCTTCCCTTTTCTCCTCATATACTTTCTCATCAATGTCAGGAAATGTCCCTATGGAAAGTCTCTGGTTTTCTCCTATCAAACCTCTTTACCAATTTTTGAGTGACGTATGCATAAGTAGTCACTCTTGCATGTTTCATATGGCTGAACCACCAATCCTTTGCTTCACCCTCAAGGTGCAGCACTGCAATCTCAAAAGCCTCTCTTTTCGCTACTGGGTGTAGCTATAATAAATCATCTAACTCCTTCATCCAAGATTTTTTTGTGCTTGTGGATGACCCATCAAATGTAGGTAATAATAATATATTATGTATGTGCCCTCTTCTTCTAGTGCTGATGCGGGGTCTCTAGTCCTCTTTTATTTGGAAAAACTATTGGAGAGTCATATTCTCTTTGAAAGCTCTCAGTTGAGATTTGTACTATGTAAGGTAATTAATCAGAGTCTCATGCTCTAAGTATCCTCCCTATCCATGCCATTCACTTCCTTCTGCAAGGAAACTAGACATGGTAGAGTATTGTGGAGCTCTCTGCATTGCCAGTTTCTTCTACTGTTGATAGCAAGTGCTTGGACCTTCCTCATTCTAAAACCTTCTTGAGGTTTCTTTTTTCCTCTCCCTTCTCATTTCTTTGACCTCCTTGGATAGATCCTGCATAGATCTAAAGAGAAGTTTGGCAAAACTTAATCCCTCCATCATTGTAGATCTCTACTTTCTTCTTCTTCTTCTTCTGATGTCATGAAATGTAATGCCCACAAGCTGAGACAAAGATCATGCTCTGATACCACTGTAATATCCCAAAATAGGAAAATACAGTAATATAGAACAGAATAATTGGAAACTACAGCAATGTACAAATAAACTGTAAACACCATAGAAAAAGACAGAATAGTTGAGTCATTTTATTAATCAGGAGGTGAAAATTCAAGTACATCAATGCTCAAAAATAGTAGCACTGAAGCCAACATAGATGGCTAGAGTGACCCTTAAGTCCCCTCACTGAAAGCATTGCGTAACTGCTGATCTGTTGGAGGCCATACTATGTTGTCCCTACTAGAAATGTTGGAAATATAACTGCTAGCTGAAAAGGGATGTGTAGATCAGGCTATTCCGAAGATCATAAAATGTTAATATTTGGAATCTAGACTCTATGATGAAAACCCAGAATAACCCATAAAGGATTTCCAGATTGGCTCACCTTGGAAAATCACCCTCCTAGGGCTTGTAATACATAATTGTTGGGTATGCATGTATATGGCATGAACTGAAGATAAAAAGGGTTGCAATAATACACAATCATCTCAATGCATGAAGGGTTGGTCCCTTCTCCTGATCTCCAAGCTAGAAGCTTGAGATCTAGCTCCTCTTTCCTCCTCTCAAGTTACAGTTGTTGAACTGCACAACTGCTAGAATGGACTACATTGTCAAGAGGGTTGAAGTTGTAGCCTGCTACTAGGTGATGGAATATAGCTCACACCTGATGGAAATAATCTCACAAAAGTGAGGGGAAGATCCCTCATAGGATTCCAAGCTAAAATACTTGGAACTTCCTGTTGTGCTCAATTTAGTATCCTAAATTGCTAACATAAATTGTCAACCAGGGCTAGTAAACTACTGAAGTGTGGTGCACTATATATGCCTAGGTAACTGTCTCTCACTACGTTGTGTTTAGTATTTTTATGATGTTTTTGGTTTTATGGTTTTTATGTTGAAAAATAGTTAAGAAGTTCACACTAAAACAGAGTGAAACTATTCTAAACTAGGTGTGCACTAAAGGACAGAAAATGCAAAGCTTGATAAGGACTCATAGCAAAGAAACAAATCACAACATGAACTCAGTAACCCTTATCATGAACTCATCCAATTCATTCATTTAGAGATATGTTGGAATAGCTTGAGAAAAGGATAAGTTTTTAGTGCAATTGAGGTTTTCCTAAGTCAACAATCAACTTACAATGTTACAACATCTCATCCATCGTTGAAGGTTTATTGGAACATAATTGGAAAAGAACATTTGTAGCACAATAAGATTTCTACTCTAAACTAACTTCTAATTCTATTCTGCAACTCAATTTAGCACCACTAGGCCTCATTCAAAAGTTATAGATTTCTTTTTAGAATAGTCTTTGAGAAAAGGCTTGTTTGTGAAATTGTAAAAAGGTTGCAAAATACTCAAGGCCTTAAACTGTTATTGATAGTTCCCGTCCATTTGATGATGTATTAATAGGAATTCAGAACAAGAATATTTTGTAAATAATGAAGACCGTGGTATCTAAATTTAACAACTAATACAATTTAAAATGCAATGGATAACAACTAAACTAGAATGCTAATACAATGAACTAAGACTAAATTAGAGTGCTATTATCTAACTTGAAATGAATTGGACCTGAACTAGAATGATACTAATACAGTGAACAGAGTTAAACTAGAGTACCATTATCAAGCTTGAAATATAGTGACAAAATTAAACTAGAATGACATCTACCTCCGGAGTATTTCAAGTGAACCAAAATGCAACTAATTCTATGAAATACTACAACCCTGTCTTGTTCAAGATGAGTGATATTTTGGAATAGTTTGTACAAACAAGTCTGGCTGTATCATTCAGTGCAAATGGGCATAAAAACATAACAATACGCAGGTAAACTAAAACACTACAGCTAAGTCTTATCCAGAGTTAGTGATATTTTGGAAGAGATTAATGAGAATAGGACTAGCTGTAACAACTAATTGTAATTGAACACAAAAACGTAAAGTTCTAAATTGCTACAATTATGCCTCATTCCAGATTAGTGATATTTTGGAATACTTCATGAGAACAAAGCTAAACTGTAGTATACAATGTAAGCAAATTTCAGAAAACTATTTAAATTGAGAATGAAACAAAGCTATGGCTACTCATCTAAACCAAATGAATAACGCTTCACGGGCAGTAGGGGCCCTCTACCACCGAATCAGCACGCGGATCTACTCAATATTAACTCAGCTCGTGCAATAAAATGATGCTTCTCTTCGTTAAAGGAGTAATTCTTCACAAACAAAGTTCTGAGATCTAGCAACAAGAAGATAAAATCTAACTCCGTTTCTCAGTCTCCCGAGTCACACTTATAATGAAATTACATAACTACTTTTGAGAAAAATAGGGATAATTGCCTTTCCCACTTCTAATCAAATTAAAACTCTTATTGAAGGTCTCGTGCTTTGCTGCATACATCTGTAGAGTCCGTGTCCCAGTAGAAGTCTACCTCTTGGTTTTGGTTTCCCACGTGCATAACCACTTGGAGATTTTTACTCAGAATTCGTGGAGAGCAACGAATGATGTGGATGAGGTCTGGAATTCACCCATATGTGCTTTTCTTTGAGACGACACCTGTAACCCATTTAAACACTAAAATAGCTGCGGAACGCGTGATCGGCTACGGAACGTCTGTATTCTGTAGCTATTTTGCACAAAATTATTAAAATAGAAAAAACCATGAAAATACAATATGTTAATCAATTTCATGTAACCTTTAAGCAATCCTAATCATTCTTCATTGATTTTAGGCTTATGAAGTGATAAAATAATGATGAAATGAAGTGAAGGTTTGTAAAAGAGAAGGCAATTCTAGGGCTCAACATACCCCCACTGCAAGACTATTGCATGTCCTCATGCAATTTCATCAAAACTTATTCCATGTGCTCTGAAACCTCTATTAGAACATCCAACCTTATCTTTTTGCTTCTTTTGGCCCTAATCTATTTTCTAATCTCTGTTAAATTTTTAGAAATTGGTTCTTCGTCTTCCTCCTGTAGTGGAGTGTCAAGTTTATTTTCAATAACCATGTCAGTTTTTCTTCTTCTGCTCCATCAAAAGATTTGGCAAAAGATTTTGTAATCTCCTTATGGAAGCCATCAAATTTCTCTACAAAATTTAACCTCCCTGCTTGTTGTAGTAGCTCCTTGACTTGTGGATATCCTTCCAAATATTTGACTCCAACTGGTTATGTCCTGACAATTAGCCACATTCCTCCTCTGTGCATATTATCTTCCTTTCAGAATTACTTTTCTATGCTTGAAGCTAGATTGACTACAGAGTCTAATGCTTTATTTTTGAAACTGTATCTCTGTGTCTGAAGATGGATTAGTTGAAGAATGATGCTTCACCCTCAGAATTACCTTTATGCACTTAGATTTGGATTGGCTGCAAAGTGTAATGGAGGTGAATGGATGGAGGTAATCAAGCTATAAGGGAAAATGAAGTGGCTATGGATCTGATGGAGAATTTATGATGAACTTGTGGTGAAATAAGTGAATGATACAATCTTAAGGAGATGTGGAATAGTAGGTTGGAATGTTGGATAAGGGATATGGCTAAGATATGTTAATCGATTTGAATGATAGGTTGTTTTAGGAAACATATGATTATACACATTGTATCTATTTCATGTTTTAACTTTTTGCTATTAAAATAATTTTCACAATTTACCTCATAATTTTTTATCTTGGTAATTGTTGTGCTTGATGTTGTTCCTTTGGTCCTCTTTTAGCATATTGGTCTTCAAAACAGAGTCCTTCAATTTCCTGTAATCATCATCTCTTTGTAGATTGTACAATTGTGTCAAAACTGCTGAATAAGATGTGGCTGCAACATGCAATCTGTAAAAAGAAATGAAGTATGACTATGGAAGATGGATGTGAAATTTAATGGAGTGAAAGTGGAATAGGACTCGTGAAATGAAATGAAAATGGCGTCAGATGGAGTGAAAGTGGAGTGAGATGGAGTGGAATTGTAGAATGAAATGAATTTTGAAATTTCTCTCAAATGATACATCAGACTTCCCTGAAATTTTCTGAGGTTTTTACCAATATTATTATGCATCTTCTGACGAAAAATCTCTGCCATTGGTTGCACGGATCTCCCAAAAAATGAGAAATGGCTGTAGGTGAAAGTGGCTAATTTCTTGAAGAATACACACTAAAATTTTCTGAAATTTTCTATTTTTATTCACCCTTCCTAAATGCATTTTCCATAAAAATTTCAGGACCAACGGATGCACGGTTTGAAATTTATGATAAAATAAATTTCTGCCCTGTTTCACCCTTCATTTTGCCCAATGTTGCAACAAAAAAATATGCCACAAACTCATTTCAAGGCCGAATTGAGTGATTCAAAAGGGAAAATGTGTATTTTTACCTTCTCTACTGCCACATGCTTCCAAAATTTCATTTTTATGAAGAAAAGGCGCTACTGTGCAAAAATACTTAAATCTGTCCTAATCTATCCATAATGCTGAAAAATGAAAATCTGCCTGAAAAACCCATCTAAAATGCCCTTAAAATTTTCTTTTTTTCCAAATTATGTCCGCGATTTACTCAATTTATCATATTCTGAGAAAACTCAGAAGCTCATATTTTTTTAATTCTGCTCCAATCTCTTGCAATATTTGCGCCAAAACTGCCTCTGGAAAAAGTTGCAAAAAATGAAAACAGACTGCTACAGCAATGGCTGCAGAAACTGCCACTTTCCATAGTTGTTGTTGAATTGAAAAGAAGATGAACATGCTGCTACAAGAAACTAATAAAATGTACTGCTACAAGTTTTTGTTGATTCCATAAAACCATTAGTCTTCATCAAAGCCAACATTCATGGTTCAATTCTTACCATGCGAATAAATGTGTCGAATTCGAGCATGGGAAGAAATCGTTGGATTACCGATCAATAATGAAAATCGTTAACCAATGCGAGACAACTCACCGATAATGTAAATGAGTGTCAAGGTACCTCATTGCATCTTGATAGGGACAAATGAATGTGTCGAATTCGAGTCGCCTGCAAGATTTGACAATCAAGAGACATTGTTGTATTCCCATTGTTATCAACGAGGAGGCTTGCCATTGATAAATGCAAGTTCCAAGGCACTTCAAATAATCTCTAATCTTGATCCCAGATAAAGTGTTGAGGTCGATGGGACAAGATCTGTTGGAAGGTGGACCTTAAGGAATTCCACATCATCCAACTCAAGCATAGAACCAAAAATGATTTGAAGAACCATGAAATATTGAAATCATCATGAAATTGCAGAACTTATTGTGAACTTTGCTCACCAATTGCCTGGTTTTCAAGCAAATATCATGTCCAATTGCGCCAGCAAGCTGGTTTTCACAATAGGACTTTTTTCTTTTTCTTTTTTTCTTTTTCTTTTTCTTTTTTTTTTTTGTTCTTTTTTTCTTAATGTCCTACTCTACTTGAAAAAGAAAATCTTTTTCAAGTATATGAATACTTCCAATGGAACCATGTCTGTAACAAGATGATAGATAAACTCATATGCAGGTTTGAAAGATACTCTTTGATATGTACCAGTATATGAGATGCCAACTGTCTTGATTTAGATGATGTCAGAAGATATTGAATAATTGAGCATTGGGATCCGATGACTGAATTGAACCAAGATTCAATGTAATCTTGTCTTCCTTTTCTTTCCTCTATCATGAAACGAAAGTCTTCGGAGATATGATTTTCATTCATAGAATCTGGTGATAGAAATGCATGAGACTTTTCAATCTCTGGTTCTAATAACTTCTCTTTATCAACAGACATCCATGATTCTTGGACCTTATCTGAGTCTTCTTCTTCTGGTTGTTGTTCTTCAATGATAGCTGGTGAATCATTTTGCACTACCTCAAAATTGTAAGTTGATTGAGGTGTTTTATTGTTGGGGATATGAAATGGTTGTGGAGGTAGTGGAGTGGGAATGAATTTTTGGGGTGCTTGTGTGGATGATAATGGGAAAGGTTGAATTGAGGTCAAATTAGGGTGATTTTGATGTTGTGGTGGAGGCGAATGGTATGAATTACATTGATGATGGTATTGAGGATAGAGAGGGAAATATTGAGGATATGGTGGATTTCCTTTATAGGGCCTTTGCCAAGATTGGTTTTGAGGTTGGGATTCAGATGGCCAAGGTTTCCAAGGTTGGTTTTGAGGTTGGGATTGAGATGCCCAAGGTTGCCAAGGCAAGGGTGTTTTCCAATTACCTTGAGATTGTTGTGCATAACCTTGATACTGTGCATAAGGATATTGCATCATATTGGGTTGATGAGGCTACCATAGTCCTCTTAGAGCTACATAACAAAGTTTCTCTTGTGCTTGATCTTCTCCATTATCCTTCTGGTAAATTGCCTTCAACCCTGGTAATGATGGGAAATCTTCAGTAGTATGTGATCCTGCACAAATTTTACACATTTTAATGTTATCAAGTGGACATTCATGCAAAGCATGTTTCTTTCTACATTTAGGGAAAAATATAAATGAAGCAACTTTTTGCTTGTTTTGCATTCTTAACATGTCAATTTGTTCATTTAAATTACCAAGAATGTTTAGCAAATTGTTAGGTTCAGTTTGACTTACCAATCTTGATGTTGACTTACTTATCTTGCCATAAATGGATCTTGAAGGGATCTTACACACTTTGCTTTTCCTCTTGATATGTTCTTGCATAGTTCATAAATTTCTTGAAATGGCAATTGATAGACATCTCCTTTTCCCACAAGATTGAGAAGATCAATCCATTAATCCTTTATAGCATTTAGTAGGAGATTTTTTAATGCATCTGATCCTAAATTATGCAATTTAGATCTTTTGATATTATAAGTAAATCTCTCCACTAAATCTTCTAGGCTTTCATCCTCTTTTTGGTTCATCTTAAAGACTTCATTTCTAAGGTCATGGTGCATGCAATAACCTTTATATTTTTCCAAAAATACTCTTTTCATATCATCCCATGTCCTTATAGAATTTGTTCCTAAATTCATGAACCATCTAAGAGCTCTATCCTTCAATGTTGCCGGAAACAAATTCAATTTTTGCATGTGCAATGAGTAGCCATAAGATCTACAAATTATTTCAAATTCAAAAAGAAAGGTTTCTGGGTCTTCTGATCTCATACCTTTGAATTTAGGAAGTACAGATGGATGGATTTTTTTCATTTGAACGTTGATATCAGTTTCTTGAATGGGAAATCCAAAAGGATCTTCCTCATTGTCATCATCTCCATCCATTTCTTCAACCTCCTTTGTCACCTCTTCTTCTACCTGCAAAAATATGAATTCATGATGTGGATGTGTGGCTCTTACTGCACCACATGATATAGTGGGTGTGGTAGGTGATTGAAATTTTTCTTTTTTTTTCTTTTTTTGGATGTAAGAAATAAGGTTACCTAGTTACACTTCCCCGGCAACGGCGCCAAAATGTTGTGCTCAATTTAGTGTCCTAAATTTCTAACATAAATTGTCAACCAGGGCTAGTAAATTGTTGAAGTGTGGTGCACTATATATGCCTAGGTAACTGTCTCTCACTGCGTTGTGTTTAGTGTTTTTATGATGTTTTTGGTTTTATGGTTTTTATGTTGAAAAAGAGCTAAGAAGTTTACACTAAAACAGAGTGAAACTATTCTAAACTAGGTGTGAACTAAAGGACAGAAAATGTAAAGCTTGATAAGGACTCATAGCAAAGAAACAAATCACAACATGAACTCAGTAACCCATATCATGAACTCATCCAATTCATTCATTTAGAGATATGTTGGAATAGCTTGAGAAATGGATAAGTTTTTAGTGCAATTGAGGTTTTCCTAAGTCAACAATCAACTTACAATGTTACAACATCTCATCCATGGTTAAAGGTTTATTGGAACATAATTGGAAAAGAACATTTGTAGCACAATAATATTTCTACTCTAAACTAACTTCCAATTCTATTCTGCAACTCAATTTAGCACTACTAGGCCTCATTCAAAATTTATAGATTTCTTTTTAGAATAGTCTTTGAGAGAAGGCTTGTTTGTGAAATTGTGAAAAGGTTGCAAAATACTCAAGGCCTTAAACTGATATTACTAGCTTCTGTCCAGATGATGATGTATTAGTATGAAGTTAGAACAAAAGAAGTTTTGTAGATAATGAAGACCGTGGTATCTAAATTTAACAACTAATACAATTTAAAATGCAATGGATAACAACTAAACTAGAATGCTAATACAGTGAACTAAGACTAAACTAGAGTGCTATTATCTAACTTGAAATGAATTGGAACTGAACTAGAATGATACTAATACAGTGAACAGAGTTAAACTAGAGTACCATTATCAAGCTTGAAATATAATGACAGAATTAAACTAGAATGACATCTACCTCCGGAGTATTTCAACTGAACCAAAATGCAACTAATTCTATGAAATACTACAGCCCTGTCTTGTTCAAGATGAGTGATATTTTGGAATAGTTTGTACAAACAATTCCGGCTGTATCATTCAGTGAAAATAGGCATAAAAACATAACAATACGCAGGTAAACTAAAACACCACAGCTAAGTCTTATCTAGAGTTAGTGATATTTTGGATTAGATTAATGAGAATAGGACTAGCTGTAACAACTAATTGTAATTGAACACAAAAACGTAAAATTCTAAATTGCTACAATTATGCCTCATTCCGGATTAGTGATATTTTGGAATAATTCATGAGAACAAAGCTAAACTGTAGTATCCAATGTAAGCAAAGTTTAGAAAACTATTTAAATTGAGAATGAAACAAAGCTACGGCTACTTATCTAAAACAAATGCATAACGCTTCACGGGCAGTAGGGGCCCTCTACCACCGGATCAGAACACGGATCTACTCAATATTAACTCAGCTCGTGCAATAAAATTATGCTTCTCTTCATTAAAGGAGTAATTCTTCACAAACAAAGTTCTGAGATCTAGCAACAAGAAGATAAAATCTAACTCCGTTTCTCGGTCTCCCGAGTCACACTTATAATGAAATTACATAACTACTTTTGAGAAAAACAGGGATAAGTGTCTTTCCCACTTCTAATCAAATTAAAACTCTTATTGAAGGTCTCGTACTTTGCTGCATACATCTGTAGAGTCCGTGTCCCGGTAGAAGTCTACCTCTTGGTTTTGGTTTCCCACGTGCATAACCACTTGGAGATTTTTACTCAGACTTCGTGGAGAGCAACAAATGATGTGGATGAGGTCTGGAATTCACCCATATGCGATTTTCTTTGAGACGACACCTGTAACCCATTTAAACACTAAAATAGCTGTGGAACGCGTGATCGGCTACGGAACGTCTGTATTTTGTAGCTATTTTGCAGAAAATTATTAAAACAGCAAAAACCATGAAAATACAATATGTTAATGAATTGCATGTAACCTTTAAGCAATCCTAATCATTCTTCATTGATTTTAGGCTTATGAAGTGATAAAATAATGATGAAATGAAGTGAAGGTTTGTAAAAGAGAAGGAAATTCTAGGGCTCAACACTTCCTTCCTCCACTAGACCTACACTGTTGGAATGCATAATTCTTGTAGGGACTACTTCTACAAGGAGGTGTAAAATTATGGCCTGATGCTGGATGTCACAATGTTTCTCCTGGAATATTGAAATGGATGCACAAGGTGAAAGGATGATCCCTCCACCGGTTTCCCAGCTGAAGTACTGGAAACTACCTTCCTCCTCTCAAACCCTCAAGCAGGAATGCGTAATTCCCGAATCTGTATGTGCTGAAGAGAGGGGTTGAATGTGGCACCAATGTCGGATGATGAATGGCTGATCAAAGAAACCTTTCCATGGTAGGCACTCAAAGTCCCCCGTGGATAAGGGTGGGATTCCTGCTCGGGAACACCCATGTGCTAAACAACACTGCATACTTATCTAAACAACTGAAGCATGCAAAGAAATGTCAAAGACAATACAATATCAAAATCCAAAATTCTATTTATGGCTGCCTTCACCTTCCTTTTATGCTTTGTGATCCTCCCCTAGCATTGGCCCACCTAATTACTACGCTACACATGTGGCCACTAGCCTCCATGAGGACCGCGTTGTCTCCCCATGATCTCCATCATCTCTACATTTAATTTCCACTCCCTCCATCATGTGTGCATTTAATGCACCACTTCATCATCAATGCTCTATGATATTACTTTCATCCGTCCACTATCTCCATCATCTTCCTCATTATTTCTCTTCGTCCACTATCTCCATCATCTTCCTCATTATTTCTCCCTAATCTCCACTCTTCCTTCATTATTAATCTGCTCCACTACTCCATAATGTTGATCCACTATCTAACTAACCCGCATTCACCAAAAAAAAGTGGATTTTATTCATCTATGGGGTTTATGGGTCCCTCCACACTTTTATTAACTTAACTAATTAAGAAAAATAAGAACTCTAATATTCCGATTAACTGATGGAAAAATTGGAATATTACAAAATTTCATTCAAGGGATAATCAGATTCCAAAGAACCCAACTAGGGAGACTGTGCATAAGTGTCTAGAGAAGAAACCAATTGGTCATTGGTTTCAGGTGTAGCCTCAGAATCCATGAGAATAATCTGATAAATTTTTTCACTGGGCTCAAAGGCATAACTTTACCAAAGTTTTCAAGTTGTTCAAAACTGGGAACAATCCATGGATCATGACCAGATGATATCATATTGACAGTGGCGACATTTAGAAGTGGGAGCGGAAAAAATACCATAAGGGAAAAGTATTTGAATAGACCCGGCCCGATGTTCTCATAGGGGTAGTGGTATTCCCAATAATTGGAATGTTTCCTATTGAAGAATCATAGGAAAAGAAAGCTAACTGATCAACAGTCACGATTTTTCCTTGATGAGGAATGTGGAGGACACGAAAAAGAGTTGATACCACACAAACCATGGCATGAGTCCAACTTCGTCCAAGGAGGAGATTATAATTCAAGTTGGCATCTACCACCTCAACTTCTAAATTTACCATCTTTCCCTCCAATAGGATGGGCAAATATTTTCGAATACCATACAGCTGAGAACCTCTACCGTCGAAAGCTTCCAAAGTGTTCGAGGACTGGCTCAATGGAGGAGAGCCAATTTCTTTCCAACAAGCAATAGACATGATTCAGGTCAAAGCACCTTCATCAACAAGTACAGTCCTATGAATGGTTTTCCCCATCATGGTAACTTGAATCGGAAAAGCTACCTGAGATGGGAGGCAAGGAACGGAGTTCTCAAGATCAAAAGTAATAAGACTGGAATCTATTGTATCAATCCCTCCAATAGCAGACAGTAGTGCCTTCCATTGTGATGGACATGACTGAAGGGCTTCCAAAGATGACATCGTTTGAAGGCACTTGAGCTACATCCTCTACAACATTGTAGTGTTTTTCAGCTCTCGCATTCGAATTATAAGACAATTTCCGAAGAACACCTTTTGGAGGTTGTCAGACAATGGACTCACTACTAGGTCTCTCGATCTGGAGAGAATTAGAACTAGGAGGTGAGGAAGAGGAAGGGTGATCTGTGAGTTTTGGTTCCATAGGAGCTTTGGGTGGATTGGGGTAGTTTTTTGATCTCGTGATAATAGATATAGGTTCCATTCCATCCATGAAAACTTGAAATTTTCCAGATGATTGGGGTTGATCTACCATTTGCGTCTGCTGAGAAGGGAAAGGCTCTTTCAAGATATCCAGGGTCCCGGGGTTGCCCTTCAACGGACGGGAAACTTTGGCACACCGAGGAAAATTATTGGTGTAATGATAATCATCACATATTAAACAAGGATATTTAGGCTTGGGCGTTTAATAATCATCAGCAGATGACTTTTTCAAATCCTTTTTAGGGTTATCGGGTTTGGATTTTCCTTTAACCTTTTTTGTACCTTTTGAGGATTTTTCTGTTGCGGCAAACTGGATAGCATTTCTCCCTTGGGGTTTTAACAGGATTCTTCTAGTTACTGGAAGGAGTGGAGGGTGTAGCGGCAGTAGTGGGCTTAGACTTCGAGGAATATTTGGGTGCACTATTATCATCATGGGCCACTGCCCCAATAACACCATCAACTGGAGGCGTAGCAGGAGACTGAGATGATGTCATATCAATCGAAGGTCGCGGCGCGTCAATGTTAGATGATCCAAAATAAATTTTATCATAGGTTATAATGTTTGAATAAAATAATTATTAATTTAAGATATTAAATTAATAATTATTATTCTAGAATATTTAATAAATTTTTGAGATACTTAGAAATAGAAATTTGTTATTAAAAATAGGACTCTAGAAAAGAGTTGTTTCCTAGGCTCTAAGTTAGGAGTAAAGTTAGTAGAATAGTTAGAAGCTCATTTAATGTAATTGGACACTTGTTATTTAATAAGTGATCCATAATTAGTGGAAGTTAGGACATTGAGCTTATAAATAGCTCATTGCAAGAGTGTTTGTGTTGTTCGAGTGTAAACTCTTGCATAATTCCAATGTAATTGTCTGAGGACACTTCGGCCATTATTGTGGTATCAAAGCTACGGTAATGTTGCAGTGCATATGTGGAGGAGGATTCCAGCTCTACCAATTCGTGGAAAACTCAACTCCATTGAATTGATCAGCCAATAATTGGTATGAAGTTTGTCAAGATTTTTGAACAGAAATTTTTTATTTTTTATTTGTAAATTCTAAAATCATTTTTATTATCAAAGAACAAAGGCAAAATCTATGTGAATTTTCTGCAAAATCTGTGTGATTGAATCTTAATTTTAGAAACAAAACACGTCCTTCTTCCTCTGTACATGCTTTGAAACCAACTCCAATAATTTTTCAGAAAACCGAAGATTTTTCACTCCATGAACTTAATGTTACAAAATGACCGCTGCAAATATTAATTTGCAGCTAAACAAAATTTCTGTGGCTTTACGCTAGAAGTTATTCCATTAACCTTCCCATGCTACATTCCTTTAAGAAGAGAAATTTCTCTAATTGCAGTGCCTAGTACACCCTCATCTTCTTGCTCCAAACGAATTTTCTTGAGAGCCATGGTCTCATTTGTCAAGCGATCACGCGCCTTGTAAACCACACCATATGTTCCTTCTCCTATCTTCTCAACTTTCTCATACTATTCCATTCAGCCTGATTCAAGCTCTCATTATGTTCGACTTTTTCTCTGTGCCCATCGGAGTATATGGAGAGAAATCTCCAGATTCAAAGATTCAAACACGCTTTTCTGGATCATTTTTTATTGTGGCATATGGATTGTTAACAATCTGTGATTTTTTTTCCAATCTACACTGAAGAATTGTTTGAAGAAGCCGTGTGTTCTCAAGAAGCTGTGTGTTCTTTCACTGGTGAATTTACGTGTTTAAATAAGTCGTGTGTTCTCAAAAAGCCGTGTGTTCTTCCACTGAACAATTGTTTGAAGGTTGCTTAACAACATCGTTGCTGAAGGTGAAGGTTGCTTAACAACACCGTGACATATGCTGAAGGTTGCTTGATTTTCTCAAAGAATTCTGCAAAGTTAAATATGAAGTGATTGATCATGTGTTGTGCGTTAGAATTCTGCAAAGTTTGGTGAGCATCTTCAAACACCTGTTGTATATGTAAGATTTTAACAAGTTAAAGGAGGAGGAGAACGAGTGTAACGCTTTATAGGTATTGTGTAAGCCCCACAATTATATATTGAGGGTGAAAAGAGCGAGAGATAAAATATACATTTTTTATGTAATGTTATTTGAAGAGATAAGGAAATTTTTTATTGCTTATAATTTGGAGCTGGGATTGTACTGACATTTTTTGTTTTTGAAAATAAGGGAGTGGCAGATTTGTATATGTGACTTGCCATGAGTCAAGCAAAAATTGTTATATTTGGAGGAATAAGCAGAATATTTTTATTTTGTAATTGAAGTTATAAGGGCGAATTTTTGTAACTCAAAGTAATTTTACTTTGAGGGGGGTTTTTTTTTTTTTTTTACCAGATTGTGTAAGAGCATCATTGTAAAAGTAAAATTTTAAAATTTACCTTGTAATATTTGAGAAATTGACTAGAGCTAAGTGCAAAGCTCAGTCAATTTTCTCTTGTTTCAACGACTATTCGAGGGTCAAGGCCAAGCCCCGATAGTTCATTTTTTGCGTCGTGTGTTGCTGTTGTGTTGCACAATCTTGATATTTTTTGGAGCTTGATTCGTGGCATGAAGTTTAAACACTACAATGTCTAAGTTGATTAATTTCTTTTCTGATTCCGACAAACTTGAAGGTTCAAAATCTTACAAAACATGGCAACGCCTCATCGAAATCACTCTCGTTTATAATGAAATATGGCATGATATTTGTGATGGAGATGTAAATCCAAATAAACCTACAGATGCAGCTGCACTAGCAAAATGGGAAGTTAAAAATGCCAAAGCATTAGCTCTCATTAAATCTTCTGTCAATGATGAAATGTATGTCCATATCGAAAATGCTAAAGATGCATGGTCTGCTTTGCGAAATTTTAAAGAGTTGTTTGATACTCAGCCTCAATCAAAAAGAGTTGACCTACAATTAAAATTGTTGCATCAAAAATTGACTGAAGAAGGAGATATTCTTGAATACATCTCCAAACTTAAGAATATTAAGCAGGAAATTGTTAATGCTGGTTTTCAAGCAGTAGATGATAGTTTTATGGTCACAATTTTAACTGCTGGACTTCCTTCTTCCTACACACATTTTTTGGAAACTCTACAACTAACTGGAAAGTTAGAAAAGCTAAAGTTTGATGAGCTCTGCGAAATGTTGACTCAACATGATAAAAATTTTGGGAAGAAAAAGAAAGTTGGTGAAGATGTTTTTCTCACAGAGGCCAGTACTAGCAACTCCTCAGCTGACAATTCCAAAAACAAAGGAAAAGGTAATTTTAATCAAAATCAAGCAGCGCAAGGTCGTGGTCGCAGTCAGCACAGAGGAAACAACTCCAACAAAGGCTCCAGTTCAGGCAGAGGCAACAATCAAAACAGAGGATATCAGCAAGGCACAGGACAGAATCCAGGGAGAGGAAAATCTCAAAACAGAGGACAAATCAGAGGTCGAGGATAGTCTCAAGGCAGAGGACAGTCTCAAGGAAGAGGCACCGATTTGAGTCAAATTGTTTGCAGGCGATGTAACAGAGTTGGTCATTATGCAACAGATTGTAGAACTTCTATTGAGAAAATTTCTAAGTTTCATTCAAACTCAGCTCATTTTGCAAATGATGAAGATGATCCTGATAGTTATGAATATGTTTTCACAAACACAGAAGCAACAGCTTTACAGGTTTCAAGCTTTCTTCGTAGTGATTATGAAGATGCATGGATTCTTGATACAGGCACAACTCAACATATGACATTTCGACGAGACTTCTTCTGGAGTTTTAAGTAATTTCATCTGAATTCAATCTATCTTGCTGACAAAACCAAACATACTCCTTTAGGCAAAGGTGTAGTTAAAGTTTTTTTACCAGGCATCAGAGAAATACTGATTTCTAATGTATGGTATGTCCCCACATTCAAGCAAAATTTGTTGTCCTTAATCACAATTCGACAGGCAGGACACACAGTGATTATGCAAGATGGCTCAGTTAAAATCAATTCAGTTAAACAAAACATGCAAACAGTAATGACAGGTTATGAAGATGGAAAATTGTTAAGGATGAAAGGGACAGTTATTCCAAGACATTCTGACTTTGCAGGCACAGCAAGTACAGATATTTCACCAATCAAATTATGGCATGTCAGATATGGCCATCTCAGCTTTGAAAGTCTCTCTCAGTTACAAAAACAAGGCATGGTTAAAGGACTTCCAACCTTCAAGAAGGAAAATGCAAAGTGTGAATCTTGCATTTTTGGAAAGCAACATCGAGAGACTTTTCCCACCAGTTCCTGGCGAGCAGACAGACATTTGCAGTTGGTTCACAGTGATATTTGTGGACCCTTCCCAAATTCACTTGGAAGTTGCAGATATTTTTTACTTTTTATTGACGATTTTAGCAGGATGACATGGGTTTATTTCTTGAAGCAAAAGTCAAAAGCCTTTGAAAAGTTCAGAGCTTTTCATAAGCTTATTGAAAATGAAGTAAAGGAGAAGATTGGCACTCTTTAAACTGACAACGGTGGAGAATTCACTTCAAATGAATTCAAAAATTATTGCATGGAAAATGGAATCAAACGACATCTTACCAATGTCTACACTCCGTAGCAAAATGGGGTAGTAGAACGAATGAATTGTACATTGTTAGGAATGGCGCGATCTATGTTAACTTTCAAAAAGTTAAGTCCTTCATATTGGGCTAAAGCAGTTCATACCGCTGTCTATTTTAGAAACAGGTCTCCCACAGCTTCTTTAGATGGAATCACACCCTATGAAGCATGGTTTGGATTCAAACCACGGGTTAAGCATCTCAGAGTTTTTGGATCTATTTGTTATGCCTTATTTCCCAAGTAAAAACGAACTAAGCTTGATGCACGAAGCTTAAAGTGCACAATTATTGGGTATTCTAATGAGAAGAAAGGGTACCGACTTTTGTCGAATGGGAAATTTATTGTAAGCATAGATGTGATTTTTTATGAAATTGAGAGTAAGAGTGCTGAAAAAGTTGAAAGTCTTCTTCAAAAGTTAGAAACAAAAACTGATAAAATAAATGGAAATTTACAAAGTCAACCACATTCACCAAATTGGTATGAACTTGAATTTCCTTCATATGATGATGATTCATCCAGTCTGTCTTCTTCACCAATGCCATCCAAGTCTTCTAGCAGTTCATCCAACTCTCCTAGCAGCAGCAGTTCTTCTGACACTGACTCTCCACCCCCAGAATCTATTGTTGCTCAATAGACATCAGTTTACATCAACCCTCTTTTTAATGATGGTGATTTTTCACAAGCGCAAACCAGTGAGCATCAGTTGCTGAAATGGGCAGTTCAACTTTTGAAAGATGTAAGGCCTTATGAACAAAACAAAACAGGAACAAGGGGATCAAAACGAAATGAAGGAAATTTTGCTTTGATAGCAAATGATTTTACTGAACCTTATTCTTTTCAAGAGGTAGTAAAACATAAAGCATGGCAACAAGCAATGGTTGATGAATATCAAGCAGTTCAAGACAACAACACTTGGCAACTTGTTGATTGTCCTCAGCATGTTAAACCTATTGGATGCAAATGGGTTTATCGAATTAAGTACAAGCAAAATGGTGATATTCACAAGTATAAAGCACAACTTGTTGCTAAAGGTTTTGTGCAGCAGGAAGGGATCGATTATGAGGAAACCTTTGCTCCCACAGCTAAATGGAACACCATCCGCCTCACCTTTGCCTTAGCAACTCAAAAAGGGTGGAAAGTTCATCAAATGGATGTAAAAAGTGCTTTTCTCAACGGATATTTACAGGAAGAAGTCTACATGACTCAACCACTAGGTTTTGAAGTTGAAGGACAAGAACATAAAGTCTGCAAAATGATAAAGGCTTTATATGGCTTAAAACAAGCTCCCCGAGCTTGGTATGCCAAAATGGATGAATACCTTTGCAAAGTTGGTTTTCATCGTAGCGAATCTGATGATACCTTGTATGTATGCCAATAAGGTAAAAATCTGGTGATTTTGATTATGTATGTCGATGATTTGATCATCACGGGAAACAATGATGATCACACTGAACAGGTGAAAAAGGAGTTACATGCAGGTTTTAAAATGACAGATTTGGGACTACTTCACTACTATCTTGGAGTTGAAGTATTCCAACATCCACATCAAATATTCATTTCCTAGAGTAAATATGCACCAGAAATTCTTCAGCGATTTGGAATGTAGGATTGTAAGCCTATCCTTCCCCCTATGGAACAAAACTTAAAACTTTCAAAATTTGAAGGGGGGGAAAAAGTGGATAGCACAACTTATAGACATTTGATTGGCAGCTTGATTTATTTGACAACCACTCGTCCTGATCTATATTATGCAGTCAGTATTCTTTCACGTTTTTGCAGGAACCACTACACAGCCACTGGAATGTAGCCAAAAGAGTTCTTCGATATATCCAAGGAACAAAATATTTTGGTCTTCTTTACAAAAAGACTAAAAATTTTGTACTTGGTGGATTTTCAGATGCCGACTTTGCTGGCAGTATTGATGACAGGGCATCAACCTCAAGTTACTTAATGAACATGGGGTCAGCTGCAGTTTCCTGGAATTGCAAGAAGCAAGCTATAGTGGCCACTTCTTCAACAGAAGTAGAGTACATTTTAGCATGGGAAGCAGCATGTGAGATTGTTTGGTTACGTCGAGTTTTAAAGGATTTGGGAATTCCTCTAGCAGAAGCTACTTCATTATTCATCAACAATCAGTCGGCAATAAAGCTTGCCAAGAATCTAGTTTTTCATTCAAATACAAAGCATGTGGACACCAAGTATCATCATATCAGATATCTCATTGCAAAGTACGTCATCAAGCCAGTGTATTGCCCTTCATAAGATCAGACCTCCGACATTTTCATGAAACCTCTTGGCAGGATAAAATTTACTAAGTTCAAGGATGAACTTGGTATCTGTTGTAATGTATCTTTGGATCATAGGGAGGAATGTTAGATGATCCAAAATAAATTTTATCATAGGTTATAATGTTTGAATAAAATAATTATTGATTTAAGATATTAAATTAATAATTATTATTCTAGAATATTTAATAAATTTTTGAGATACTTAGAAATAGAAATTTGTTATTAAAAATAGGACTCTAGAAAAGAGTCGTTTCCTAGGCTCTAAGTTAGGAGTAAAGTTAGTAGAATAGTTAGAAGCTCATTTAATGTAATTGGACACTTGTTATTTAATAATTGATCCATAATTAGTGGAAGTTAGGACATTGAGCTTATAAATAGCTCATTGCAAGAGTGTTTGTGTTGTTCGGGTGTAAACTCTTGCATAAATCCAATGTAATTGTTTTTTTGTGATTAATAAAATTACGTGTCTGAGAACACTTCAGCCATTAGTCAGGAAAGAGCTCATATAGAGTTCCATATTTGGAATTAACTAAATCAAGGCATTGATCTATGGCAATGACTTCCTCTTCCGTGACACATCCACCCATGGCAAGATCTTTGGCAATATTTGGAACGAATGATTTCGTAAGCCATTTAGTCAACAACTAATTGGGGATCTTGAATTTTATGAGGCGACAATGATGTCGCCAGTCATGAATGTGATCTAAAATGTGAATAGCAGTTGATTGTGTTATCACTCAAAAAATTTCAAAACATCATTTTGATAGGGTTACAAAATTTCATGGGTCAAAATAAGGTTTTAGGAGTCATTTTAAGACTGATCAAGGGAAAATTTTCGATTTTTTATAGTTTGAAGCTCACCCTAAGGTTTAAACAAAGTCATCTTTTAAGCTCTTTCATTTCAAACATTCATCATTATCCATTGCATTTCATTTCTCAAATTTTTTGTATCAAAACCGCCCAATTAGCCAAGAAACCACAGTTTTGTAGTGCATTACGTTGAAAAAATTCACTTTGCACTACGAAAGCGCTGATAGTTTCATAGCGCAAATAGCAAAAATTACACTACAGGCACTACGAAAGCGCGGTTTTGTAGCTGTCATGTCAATCGAGTTGTCAAATGTCAGAAACCGTTGGGAAAGGGTAAGATAGATGCTTGTTGAGTTATGTAATGATGAAATTGAAGTACACACCCACATTTGCAGTCATCATGGTCAGGGTGGGTTATGAGTAAGCCATTATTTTAGTTATGAGAAGACATTTAAATTTCAAAATTCTTTTCCTAATTAGTCATTCTCATTCCTTTTGTCTTCAGGCGTAATGTTTGACCCTGAAGCATTATTGTATCGAGCCAAAATTTTGGTTGGTTCTTACAAAGGTTTTAATACATTCATTTAAGTGATGCTAATACATTTATTCAAGTGAGGCTGATAAACCCATATCAAGCGAGGCTGAAAGATTTATATCAAGTGAAGATGTGAGGTTCTCTGAAGAACTATGGCAGAGGAAAGAAAAATACACAGAGGAGGACAGTGCTTAAGGCATGAACCTGAAGATATGAAGGCAATAACTGAAGATCCAGTAGTGATGGAAGCATTCAGAAAAGCAGGTTGTTTACAGTTTTGTGAGAAATTGTAGGGTTTTCATATACAGGTATCCAAGGAATTTGCTATGAATTTCAGTGGAACAACTACTAAAGTGGGGATGCTAAGTTTTTCTATTACACCAGAGGTCATTGTTGTTGTTACAGGAATTCCAAGAGGTCAAGAAACCTGGTTTAAAGGATTCAAGTTTAATATGGAGCAGTGTAAAGATTTCATGAAGCCTGAGCATATTGAGATGGATCTCAACAATGCTATTCCAAAAAGTTGCATCAAAGATAACTATTCAAAACTACTACTCATCATCCAGAAATACTTTACATGTGAAGGCAGATATCACAAGGTTTATTCATACCATTTCAAATTACTTCTACACTTCACTGGTAAGATTTCCCTTGACTTACCTTTTTATCTGCATAGAAGTCTTTCAAAGATGGCTAATAAGGTTCAAGCAAAGTCTGAAGGGAGTGAAAAATCATTGCTTCATCATGGCTTAATAAAACTATTGATTTAGATGAACTTCAAAGGCTTGGCAGAGATTGGCCCTCATTCTTGTTTGTTAATGGTTTTGAGTTGGATACTTTAACCCTTGCAAAAATCCTAAACCTAAGAAAGTCTCACCATCACTAGTAGCAGAACAAAGCCAACCTTTGGTGGAAAAACTAAAAGAACCTACAAGATTAAAGGCAAGTAAGAAAGTTGAGAAAAATTCAGAACAAGTGCAGAGTCTTGACACACCAATTCCCCCACCTGCAGAAAAGAAATCAAAGGTGGTCAAGCATACAAAATAAAAGCAAGCTACTAGCAAACAAGGGATTAAAAGGATGACTAGAAGCTAGACAGTGAGTTTGAAAGAAAAGACAGAGCAGAAATAAAAGGGAATCTATAGGATATTCTTCATGCCATTGACATAGAGGAAACACTTATTGTCCAAGCTGAATTTATAGGAGAAGATGGGCAGAAGTTGAAAAAGGCCAAGTCTGCAAAAAGATTAGAGTTTGAGGGAGAAGATGCAGGTTTCATTTTTCAAGCAAGAAAGCCTATGACAAGGCATGCTAAGAGATTGATGGAGAGTAGCAAATAAATCCAAATATCCACTAAGATAGCTCAATCACCTAAGGATATTATTGATCTCTCATCACCCAAATTAAAAGATACAGTCAGCAAACTTAAAAAGGGAAAATAAAAAGTGATAGAAAAGACAGAGTTGCAGCTCCTTGAGGAAAAGTTGAAATTGGAAAATCGGGAGATTGCTGTCATGAAAAAGGAAGATAAGAAACACAGTGTTGAGAAAAAAAAAATTGAAAAGATGAAGGCATTTTGGGAAAAACAAGTTGATGATGTCTCTAAGGACTTAGACAATACACAGGAGTTTGTCAAGTGGGCAGTTCTAGTAAGAGCAGAAGCTAAACATATAAGAAAGGTGAACACTCATCTGAGAGATACCAATAAAAGTCTTAAAGATCAAGTAAAGGATTTACAAGAGCATTTTGAAATGATTCATGATGAATTGCAGAGCAAAGGTATCAAAATGACAGTGATTGAAGAACCATTAAGTCAACCAATTATAAATGAAGAAGAAGTGCCTCAAGGAAACTAAAATAAAGTTGGTTTATGGTTTGTATGGTTTGTAGATGATGAAAATAGGTTATATTATAAGTTTTTGGGCAATTACAATTTTCATTTGACAAATTTATGAAAAAATATGCACTTTCAGCAGTTTCGTAGCGCCTCCAAGCTTAAAAAGCAAAAAAGCGCTACGAAACTGTTGTAGCTGCGTTTTTTGCCTCTTCTAATCAGAATTGAAGGTGTTAAGGGCTGAAAATGTTATGAAAGATGTGCTGAAGGGTGATGAAGATGATGCAAGAGGAAAGAGTCGGAATTTTTGAGGACAAAGGCTTGTAAGGTAGCTCTATAGAAAGCGCTACGAAACTACTGTATTTTCGTAGCACAATGTTTTTCATTTTTTGGAGCACCCTTTAAAGCGGTTTTTGAATAGCTGGAGGATATGGAAGATTCATGGACTATGTCAAGACATGATTAAATATTCAAGACCACGAATTAGAGATAAAATCATAACCATAATGCTCAAAGTAGAAAAAAGATCCTTTGCCTAAAAAATAGGGTGTTGTTTCCTATTTTTGAGGAGGTCAGCTAAGTGGTCATGAAGGAATGAATGCCATTATCCAAATTCGACCATGTGATGATATACTTTTCAATGATGTAATGTGAATTAGATAAGGTTTGTTAAAGATAGTAATAAGGATTTTGAATCCTTTTTGAAATAGGATTTTCAAGTAGGATAGGTGTCCTTTTATAATAAATTTCATGTTTTATAGTTATGGAAGGTGTCAATGAATAGAAATTCAATGTATATAGCCTAGAGTCAGATCATCTAATGAGGTAAGATCTCTATTAAATTCCATTTGGTCGAATTTGTCAGGGGTTGGATATTTTTGGAAAATTTACAGCTTGTTGTGAATTGACTGTTTCAGTTAATACAGAGATCTTTTACTTGACCAATTTGAGATTTTGAAGGAGTTTTTAGTGTTTACCTATTCTATCTATATATCTTATATATCTCATTTGCAGTGGTGTTCATCTATATTACTAAAAATTCATCTATAAGATGCTCTAACTTCCTTTATAAGTGAACTAACTATGTTTTTACATGTTTCATGTGTGTGTGCCTTATGACTAAAAACTCTTATATGCCTCAACTTCCATGTCAAGTAGACTCACTAAATCACTGAAATGCTTCGACTCCATAAGCCCAATGTATACATGTTGACGTTATTTTCAACCTACATCTACCACAATCAGTTTATTTCCTAAATATAGTTAGCCATCTATATCTTTATCCATGTCATTAACCCTCGAGAGAGCCCTCTCAGGCTAAGGAGGCTAAGCCTCAGTCACAAGATTGGTTTGAAATAGTGACACGAGATTGTCTAATCAAGTAGCCTATCAGGTCCAATTTTGTGATAACATATTGTTGCAATGAGGTGAGGAGGTGGGTGTCAGTTTCATACCGAACAAGTAACTGGAAGTGAGTGAGGAAATCCATAACCAAAAAGTTAAAATCATAGAAAACACCTCGAGGGAGCTCAATATACCACTTGGCCATAGTACTGATCAGAGTACGCTGGAAAATATGAAGTCAAATTGAATCATCGAACCAATATTTAGAAGATCACCACAAGTGGTATGTCATAACATGGGTTTGGGGGTCTTCCCTGGACTTGCCTTCAAATTTAGGAAAATATCCCGGGTTTTTGGTCGAAATCAGTGGCCAATGAAACTAATGTTGGATGGAGTCATTTGTAAGCTTTGACACATCTGGCAGTTCCAACGTAGCCAAAAATGGCAGGGAAGGATGATCAGGATAACATTTTCAAAGGCTCCAACCTGGTTGATACGGATTCTACCCCCAATAGGGCGGAATTTTTCTTGGATATGCATATAGCCCCCATTGATGGTAAGGACCTTGTTGCAGCTATTTTTGAACGTAGGGACCTTGCTGGGGTTGTTGATAAGGCTCCTGTAGGATTTTGGGTTGTGGATCTTGCTGGATATAGGGTCCAGGCTGAGGTCCTTGTTGAACATGTAGTCCAGTCTTTGGTCCCTACTGAACATGGGGTACAGCCTGTGTTGTTGAACGTAGGGTCTAGCCTAAGTTCCCAATTGGGCCTGCTGGTATTGAGGAATTTTTTGATATTGAGCACCAGGCTAAGGCCCGGGCTGGGGTTGCTGGTACTAACCATGAGGAAGTGGCTGGTACTAAGTACCAGGCAGATTGGGGTGAGGACTAGATTGACCCAGAGCGAGATTCAAACTAGTTTGGGTGTAAGGACCAAATTGAGGGTTACTTACAACAGCACCTATGAGAAGATAGGGCTTTTGGATGTACTGCTGAGAGGTGTTTGGTTGAGGAACATATTGATACTGTACATTCGGCTATTGGAATATTGATGAGGGATTTTGGATTGTTAAATATACGAATATGGTACGTTCGACTGTTGGAGAGGCCAATGAACCTGAGAATACCTTAGGTGTTATCACAGTGTGAGAATGTAAAGGGAAGGAGAGTTCAGACTAGCCCAACAGTGACCAACCAGTAGTGGAAGGATGGGGACCAATTTATAGGAAGGGAGAAGAGGTTGGGAGCCCATGAAAGGAGGAGGAAGGTCCACTTTCTAAGGGATAAACCCCCATAGATGAGATCAAAGCTCTAAAATCAAAAAGCTCGACTCTATCACCACCGTTTAACAACCAACTCATCAGCCTAGAACTTCTATAGGTCGAAGCTTCTCCTCCATTTGAGGAAACACTTCCACAAAGGGATTGACGTGGTTTTCCAAGAAATAAGGGGCTAGCAATGCTAATCCATAACTGTCCATCTGATATCAGCACGAGCATGAAACTAGAAAACGTGTTGGCCGAGAAACTAGGGTTTTAACCAAGTTCCTTCAATAATCTTCCAAGGAAATTTTATTTGATTCTTCAGGGGATGTCTTTACATATTTCTCCATGGTGGAAACATTGCACAGGGTCTACCACAGGGAACTTTAGGATCAGGGACGGGAAGTGAGCATGGTGAAAAATCACTGTGTAACAAGGTTCCAGTAGAGGAGACTAGAGTCTATGCATGATGGGTAGTATGTCATAGTCAGAGTGGTGCAGCGTCAACATGGTGGCACCCTTCTGAGACTAGCATGGGATATAGGCATCGCAATATTTCACGGTTCAAATACCCTTAGGGGTGATCTAGTTCCTATAAGGGGAGATCATTTAGATCTTCCATTGGGTTTTAGTGGTTTTCTATTGGCATGGGGAACTTCACCAGCATGGCAGGTTGGTCATTAGGAGGATATTAGGGGAAGTTCATGCTAGAGATACTTCATCCCCACAGGAATTGTGTTTTTTTTTCAAAAGTTTAGTCTTGGAGGGCATGAGGTGGACTACTCAGTATGGAATCTTCATGGGGAGTTGGAAAAATTCCTACATTATCATGATTCTCTACTTATTTCTAGTATGCAAAGGGCTTATGATACATGTTTATGGTTGGATAGAGAGTGGAGCAAGGTATGCTTCACATTTATTAGGATGGATTAGGATCTAATATCGAGGGATTCCTTCTTGTCGAGAAAATGTTGAGATTGGTGATGACCAGTGGTACATTTGAGACCCTGGTATTATTGTTGGTTACAGTGGTGATCATCAGTCAGAGAGGGGACTTGTTCAGGCATTGATTTAGGACAATAATTTTTTGGCGAGGAGGACTGTAATGTCCCCAATTAATAATTTTGCTAAGGAAAATTCTCAATTTTTCAATTTTTGCGAATAATAAATATGTTTAGATAAAAAAATTAGGATAAATAAGTTGTGGAGGTATTAAATAAATTTTGGAGAAGAGACAATGGTTGGGACTTAGTAAAAGAAGAAAATATAAAGTGAACATAAGTTGTGGAAGTTACGAAAAATGTAAATCGAACCATGGTATTTGTTTTATCTTAAGAGACAATCCCTCGGTTTTGAAAGGAAACAATGCTTAAGACATTTTAAAAGTGTGTCACATAAACAATTTTATCATGAGGTCTCAGTTCTATCCCACTGGAAACTAGTTTTCTAAAACCCTTAATGATCTGGAATAATAAAAGATTTCACAATGCCATTGACTACTTATATCTGAATGGAAAAGAATAACTGCAGTGGAAACTCAAAGTAATATGTTGTAAACACAGAATCTATTACTTTTAAGTTTCATAGGAAATTCATGGAGAGAGAGGAAACTCAAAATAATATGTTGTAAACATAGAATCTATTACTTTAAAGTTTCAGAGAGAGTTTGTGAAGAGAGAAGGAACTCAAAATAATATGTTGTAAACATAGAATCTATTAATTTTAAGTTTCAGAGAGAATTTGTGAAGGGAGAAGAGATGGAGTGAAGGAGCGCTTATTAAGGCTATTTAACTCTTACTTACAAACGTAAATCAGAGACCAACTGCTTGTTTACTTCACTTCATTCAAGGAATAAACCACATAAAATGGCACACGAAAAACGAATTGCCATCAACAGTTGCAGGAAACTTGTTGCTTCTTTAATTCACCCATCATAAAAATAAGTACAAAATGTAGTCCCCAAGAGGTCCAAAACTCAGAACCCCTCTTCTCTCTTTCTCTCTTCCTTAAATACAAACAAAATCAATTTGTAATTGCTCGAGCTTCTTGAAACTCCTAAACTTCCTAAACTGTAAAACTAATTATTACATTTCAATCAAGGACATCATTGTAGCTTCGATCTTAACAAAGAAAACAAAATAAAACTTGAAATATAATCCTTTTGTTGAATCTGATTTGTTGTTGATGTGTCTCCTTCCATTTCTATTGTGATATGCTAATAGTTTGCATAAACGCATCTCTACCTAACTCTGCCCATGCTTTTGTGTTTCGAACACTCTCATCATGTCACCTACTACCCGACTCTGCCTCTTCCACTTGTTCCCGCAGCGTTTAGTATTTGATTAATAAACTGCCGCAAATGCATATCGTTGTTCTGCATGTAGAATTGGGTATTTTCTTACCCAAGTCTGCCCTGCGTTCAGATTTTCCTTTGTAACTACCGTAAGACTCGAATTTTAAAGATATTCCATTACCTTTGAAAAATTGTATCATGTCCGCTTCTCTGTCGCATTTCAGCATTTCAACGTTCTACGTTATAATCCATTTTTTCCCTCCGATGTGATTTTTACAAAGGAAAAACCCATGTACCTGGACTTAAAAACCTTTAGACTTTAGAGATAACTTCCATCGTGTCTGCTTCATTATCGCATTTCTCATTTTGGCATTCATAAAATATTCACAAGCGACATTCCTCATGATCTTGTGATGTGTGATGTGCGATAACGGTAGGGATGACGTGGCAAGTGGAGGTGGAGCCAATCGTGAATCGCAATCGGCGATATGAAACCTTGTCGCACTTCGCATTTCGGCCTTTATAATATATTAATTAGCGCCATTCCTCCTGAGCTTGCGATGTGTGATGTGTGATGTGCGAGAGGGTCCCATGGCTAGACTTTAAATACTTTAGACTCGCGCTTCGAACTATATCACATCCAATCCTCATATCGCATTTCGCATTTCGGCGGTTTTAACCTTGTTTTATTCCTCCTGATCTTTGCAATTGTGATTTGTGATATGCGATCAAGCCTTCCACATGCAATTTCAATTAAGCCTCCGAACACTGTTCTACACATATATTTGCAAGACTCGACCCTGACCTATGTGCAATGTTCAGAACGCATCAATCGGCCTGACTCCTGAACTGTTCTACACACGAATAAGCCCGACTTGACCCTTGTTGCACACGTTTCTTCTTTGCTGCTCCTCTGGCTTAGATTACACCTCCAATGTTGTTGCTTCCCTAATTTTGGTTCCAGTGCCCATGTGATGATGAATCCTCGTTGAGCTTGTGGTTATCCTTTTGAGCATGTTGCAGGTCTTCTTGAAATTTTAACAATTGTTCCTCAACAACCTTGAAATGCTCAGAACCTCTCTTGAATTTTAGCTGAGTCAAATTATGCAACAACAGTATCAAGGCATAGTGTGAGATAAATCAAACCATGGTCTCAGGAAGTGAAAGCAACAATAAAAGGAAGGCTAGAGCCTCATTTTGATCAATTTATTTTGGCATTTCATTTCAAAATTTAAGAGTTTTCTTGATCTTCTTAGCCAAGTCAACTAGTGTTGTTTAGCACAAGGAATTTCCAAGCATAATTTACACCCTCATTTCAGAGAACTTCAAGTGTCTCCCTTGTGAGCTAATTTGCGGAGTACAATTCAAGTTTTCGATAGAGCTTTATTGCATGTATTCACTTAGTTTTCCACTTCTTGGGTGCAGAGGAATTTCAAGATGCTCATTGGAGGATACTATTATGGGTTGGATTTCCAGATATTTTATAGGGGTTGAGCAGTAGTGTTTTTTCGAGTATTGGAGTTGATTTTGGTCAAAATTTTAAGGAAGGAATTTTGAAAGGATTTGGAGGAGTTTCCCTTCAGGTAAATTGTGCATTCTTGCAGTAGTTTGATTTATGTAAATCATTGGTAGATTGTGAAGGGCTACACGTAGATTTGGGGTTTCAGTGACTAGTGGATTCAACCCAATAATTTTCTAGGTTTTTTAGAGGAACCCGTGGTTAAAATTTTTGAATTTTCTAGGTGATATTACGGTCTAAAACATTCATTCTTATAACAAGGAAAATTGTTGGTTTAGATGATATTTTAGCACTATTTGATCATTCCAGTTCAATTGGAATTAGCTCAAAATATTTATGGGTTTTATTGGTTGGGGTGTGTTGGTCGGCTTAATTGTTGGATTAAACCTCTCAATATTAATTATCAATCCGGGAGTCGTAAACATGAGTTGTACTGCGTATTGGCTCGGCTTAATGGTCAGAGTATAAATATATTCCTTTGTAATGATAAACTAGATACTGGAATGAAACACACATTTTCTTGCAAATAAACAATCTTGAAAATGAAACTCACTGAACTAATTCCTATCAAGCAAACTCCATACTACAATTAAACTACAAAGAAATCCTCAATCATGTAACATTATCATACTTGCATTCTACTTTTTAAATCTCCTATGATAAATTTTAAAAAAAAACTAATCTATTAATTGTTCTCACTAACTTGAAACTAACACTTAAAACTAAGACTTGAGATAAGAAAAAGGCACACACATTATTCTAATGATAACTCACACATTAAACTAACTAAAAATACTCTTCATAATAAATTCAAGATTCAAATTAACAAAAGAAACAATCCTAACTATTGCTAAAAGAAAACCACTTCACTCTATGTAAAATAACATCTAAAAGATCCTATTAAAAATCACACTACAAATAATCTATGATAATCCTTCTATTTAAATATTTTAATCTAAATGAAAAGGAACTATTAAAAAAACAAACCTACTTTAAAATCAAATCATCACACTGCATTTAAACTTGATATCTCTACCTAATCAAATCCACACTCAAACTTGCTCACAGAAGGAAATGATTACACTATAAAAACAATAAAGAATCTAATTGAAAAGAGATCTAAAACAAAACAAAATATAATTAAAAGAGATCTAATTATTGAGTGAAATCATGTGTAAACAAATCAAATGCGCATTATAAAATCCTACAAACGTTTAGAGAAATTAGGTAATGAAAACCTTGAATTAATATTTTAAATGGGCAGTGTTAACATATTTAAATTCAAAGCATTAAAAGTTGTTCTAATTCCCATCAAACTTAGAAGTCATGATCATTATATTCCTATCTTGTGAATACTCCATTACTCAGGAATAGAGTATAACTCTGTATTGCAAATCAAGCACATATTTTGTAATGAGTTTGAATTTTACAACGATGACCAAAAAATGCTTTGAAATTGAACCATACCTGCCACAAATCCACACAGAAGCAAAAATAATAAACTACACTATGAAATCACGCACACATCTAATTACCTTGCGCTGATTGATAAAGCTTAACTCCATATGTGGTGGGCCCTCCCACGCCTAGAGTAAGCCGAATTACTGCAATAGAAGAAATATTTTAAAGCATCACAAACTGGAATTCGAAATTAATCATGCACCATTGATTCTACTCATGACATCACTTGAAAGTGAACGTGTATTGTTGAGACAGCATTGAGAAATCGATTCACATAATTCCAGCACAACGATTCTGTGTTACACACACACAACAATTCCCCTATCTCTATTACATGACTCCGCAAATTTAATTCTGGTTCTACATCCCAGAAAATCGACCTTACATCTCCAAAAATTAATTGATTAATTAGTGGGCAGCCCTCTGCTTTATAGTAGAAAAGCTACTCAAATTGAGCAGGGCAGGTGCTGACTATGCCAGCACTATTTGTATCAAAAAGGTTTCATGAATTTATTCTTAAACTATAATTTGTAGACTTGCTGCAGATTTGGTGATCGTGATATTGATAATTCATCGATGGCTGAGATTTCAAAAGCATAGATCTTTATGATGGCATTTGTTGCATATCCCATGATGGCATTACCTGGCTGATTGAAGGTTTCAATAAGCTTTGCAGTGTGCAGTGTTCCTGAATCCGTATTCAAATATGGTGTTTCTTCTGTGCATGAACCCGTACTCAAATGTATTTCAAGAGGCATTCCAATATTGTTGGTGCTCAACTTATTCTCCTGTCATCGTGCAAGCCTATTATTAATGATATTATTATATAAAACACTTATTCAATTTAATTAATAACAAGAATTTATAATTTAATTCTAAATGCTTCAAATCATCGACTTGATAATATAAAACAGATCAAAATACTAGGTACAATCACAAAATTATCTTATTAAAAACCATAAAAATTTGGACAAAGATGCAGCTCAACAGGGTGTGAGAAGCCTCTCTCTAATTTTTCAGAATTTTTGAAGCAGTTTTGAGGGGTGCTTTTGTAGTTTCCCTCTAGCATCAGTAGTAGTAGCAACAACATTATTTTCTGGATAATTTTCACATTTTGGGGTTTTCCGAGTCAACTGGAATTAGCCCAATATTTTTCTATGTTTGGTAGATTTGGGTGAGAGAAGCCTCTAATTAATTTTGCATAATTTTTGGAGCAAATTTTATGGCATAAATCACAATTCACCTTCAGCAACAGCAACAAAATTTTTTGGGAAGTGTATTGGGATAGATTGAGCTATTTTAGTTGGTTTTTTTCTTAGATATTCACATGGGTATTGCATGCTTGCATTAGCAAGCTCGGGTTCTATCATTCTACTCTATTGTACTCCACTATAGATAATTTTTAATAAAATGGCTCAGATTTGTTGCTACTATTATATGGTTTATTGATCTATTTTTGCTTGTGTAAGAATTATACTTGCATGGTTGCATTTTCTTGTTGTAGCTTAGTACATGTTTTTGGTATTCATTTTATTCCTAGTTTGGGATATTACACTAGATCCAAGGAACACTGTCATCTAGGAAATCCCCCCTGGAATGCGTGTTAAAGTCAACAGAGGAGGACCCAACAAAGTTGAGTCAATGAGGAGTCCCTGTCAAATCCCAAACCTTAGTAATTTAGACAGATCTAGCACATTTCTAATGTTCTCAATAAAAATTACATTCAGTAAAAACCATGAACATAGACAGGATCTGGAAATGCATCCTTTTATTTATATTATTAAATGAAAATAGAATACATGCCCATACAATAAATTTGAGCTCCTGCAAATGGCATGCTTGGCTGCTCCTTAAAACAGAAAACAAACACTAAGCACAATCGTGGACCCTAGATGGATCCATGTAATGTTCCAAATTTTTGCAAATAAATTGGAACATTAATTTTTGCTCATATTATCTAGCAGATAAATAAAAATGGGTAAGGAGACCCATTTTCATAAATAAAATTCCACATGAAGTGAGAAGGGATCCACTGAGTAGCCATTTTTGCACCTCCTAGTGTGAAAAGGGGGGCAAACACATGAGGATGAGGCCATGTTGACCAAGTCAACATCACAGCACAAGAGGGTGTATCTTTCTTGAGAAGACAGCGCAGTTAGAGAGGGAAGAAGATTCCTTGTGGGAGAAACCCTAATTGGGTGGGGTCCATGGCATAGAGGATCATTTTTCATATAAGGAGGATGAGGTAGCCATAGAGATTATGATGGAAGATTTGGACTTTGAGTCTATTGGAAATATCCAGTTGTTCAGCTGAATTGCAGTGCCTTTAGCACGAGGGATTCTTGTTTAGGAGTTCCTCTCCTATCTTGAGTAGCTCAAGGAGGATTGATCTTCATTTCTCCATATTAAAGCATCTGGCCATAGCCACTTCTTCATCTACAGTGTAGTCACTGGGTTTTGTTGCAGGTGTTGCTGTGGAGGAGATTCCACAACACCATTCCTTGTATCATTTCTCATAGGAAGGAGTTCCTATTCTTTGGGAGGATCAGCAAGGAGGGTTTATAGAGCTGATTTGCATATTTTGGCAGGAGGCCAAGCTTCTCCCACCTTCATCAGCGCAATTCCTTCCATAGACTGCATTATCTCAGAGTTTTTCTACAGTGGGGGTTTGCTCCATCATTTTTGAGGAAGAGATTACTTGTGCTGCTATCAACCTTGCACTTAAGGAATCCATTGGAGGAGGTTGTTTCAGTTTGCAGGCCATATTCATTCTCCTCCTTCTATTGTATATTTTGAGTTGTTGCAGCTACCCAACAACTCCGGCATTATTGTATTTTCATATTTTGTACGTGTATTGCAGCCAATCCTTCTAAGGATTGTGTATTAGTGTTATAGTAGTGTTTTCAGGGGTTGAGAGCATGCTCCCCCTCATTTATTGAGCTATTAATGTAATAAAATTTTATTATCATTTTACATATTGCAGTGTATCCATATGACTGTGCAATCATAGCTAGGGTTCACATGTGTAGCAGTGTTCTCTTGTACTTATGCCCTGAGGATTGGTATTTTTCACCTTGAGCATCATTTCCCTCAAGATTTTGTATACATCTGCAGCTGCTATTGTTATAATGAGATGGCTATGAGTTCTCCGGCATTTTCTAAAGTTTGATCAAGTTACTCTTCATGCTTATGTTTTGCATATTGCTTGAGCAAGATCTTCTTGAGGATGAAATATTTTCATAGCTATAGGCAGAGTCTGAGGAAGGGCCAGATAGCCTCTAGTTCTCATCCTCTCTTTAGAGGTGAAATAACTGGTAAAAGCCCTCTGAGTCAATCTCTGACATAGCCTTGTTCATATTTCCGACAAAGGAACATTTCAGCAGTGAAAAATATGTTGATTTCCATTTCAGGATATTACAATCCACCAGATAAATTCACCACGAGGTTTTCGTCTCAGGATCAATGTTAGAACTGGCCAGGCCAAGTTCTCAACCCAAACACAACAAGATAGATAAAACCAGAATGATTCTAAATGCTTAGCTTCTCTCCCCTTTTATAGGCTTGATGGACTTTCTAGAGACCTTATTTTATTATTTTTCTCAGAAACCAACAACAAATACCGTGGGAAAATACCACGGTAAGTACCATGGATCGATTCTATCCACTTTGACTGGATCAAGAAAGAGAATATTACAAATCCCCCCGCCCAAACATTGCTTGTCCTCAAGCGATCCACTTATATCCACAACAGAATCATTTGTACATTGATACCAAGATCCCATACAATCTGATGCACCCTCCATGTTGAATGGTCCTGAATGGATCCTTAGATACCTGGATCCCAAACAATCCTCTAACCAATCCTTTCCTCAATGGGTTAACCTGGATCCCAATACCACCTAAATCCTGGGACCTGTGGGTTATGGTACCATTTCAACTCTCCGTCGTTGTCCACACCAAGTGGTTCAAGTTGTAATTTTCTCTTGGATATGGGTATCCTCCAAATAATCAACCCATCAATAGAATACCAACTCATAATCTCTCACCAGTCCATACTTGGGAAAGAATGAATATCTGCAAATCTACTATGTTGATGTTGTTCGATGCTCGATTCATGCTGCTCTACTTGGTTACCCAACATGATGTATTTGGAGAACTCTGCCCTGCTCTTCCCAATGTATAAAGGTGGGTTTTTGGTGTTGCAAGCTTTATCTATGTATTCCTGTAGAGGGCTGCTATGGAACTCCCAATCGTACTCCTCTTGCTGCCTTATGAGCGATTTGAGTCGTTCCTTAACACTAGACAGCTTGGTATTTGATTCGGCACATACCCCTATGAGTTCCTCAATTTTTCTATTCTCCTGTAAGGCATTGTCTCGAACTGTCCAGACTTTCTGCTTCAACAACATAAGATCTGTCTTGAAATGTTTGATCATTTCTCGAAAGTCTTCTACTGGTAATTCTAGTATCGTTCTGACTGTCTCTGTATCTGTTTGCACCCGATGCCCAACGAACACATCTTCAACTTGAGCCTTTGACCAACTCTCTAGGAATGGCCCATTTTTCACATTATGTTTGTCATGTTGCTCCTCGTGATCATACTCATCATGTTGGTTCACTATGGCTGGATCCTCACTCAAATCTCCCAGGTCTCCTTCATTTGTGGAGACAATATGTTCATCCCTTTCAACTGTCGAACATAGATGCATTGGTGGAATTTTATGTATACTTGATTGTTCATATTTTTCATGGATATTCCCCTGGGGATCTACGAACTCCATTGTATAGGAATCAACCTCATCAATGGCATTAGGTAGAATTTCCTCATGCACTTCCAAATGTTTTTCGTCCTGCAAGCCTCCCTGAATAATTTCATGATGTTGCTCACCATCCTGAAGATCAATAGAACCATCTACAAAATATTCCCCATGATTTGAAGTAATATCCTCTTATTCTATCTTTGTTGCCTTCTTCTTATCACTTGGACAGGAAAGGTTAAGGGCCCAAGGTCCCTTGTAGATAAAGCATAGTCCTTTCCTCCTTAGTTCATTCTTGCTGCAGATTTTGTTCTTGCTTTGATTATCATTTTGGTCTATGGAGATATGGCTACTTAAAGGACCATATAGCCTCACTAGTACATCAAGGATTTTCTGGTTGTTTTTCAAAATTTCTTCAAGATGATCCATCTTCACATAGCAAGACAAAGAAATATACAAAAATGTATTCTGCCTTTTCACATTTTGATTTTGGCCCTGATGAAACTAGGTTAAGTTGGTGCCAGAAAAAGTATATAAATAACACAACCTCTTGAAATAATATTTCAACACTTTTTTTGGAGATATGTTTCCCAAATACACGTTCCCTTTTGCACAAGACAATATTTTGATTTCAATGTATGTATAAACTCATGTCATGATGGAAGACTTTAGCAGGCCCCAAAATGATGCACTATGAAGGAATACGGTCAACAACACTGTATCAAAGTTTTTTTTTTAATTAATTAAATCCTTACAGCTCCCAAACTAAACTCAACTTTTTGTCCCTTCCCTTCTTTTATAAATCAAACCCCTAAAAAAAATATCAACTCCTGTCATAATTTTCAAAACTATAAACATGGCTTAAAATTGTGAGTCAAGTCCATTTACCCACATTCACGCTCCAAATACATCTCTTGATTAAGCAAAATTCAACTTCATTCTCAATGTTACCCGCTGAACCAATCCTCCTCCTTGACTGTCCAGAAGATCAGATCAGGTTAGATCAATTTCTGCTCCTTTTGCAACGCACAAATTCTTCTTTCAATCAACTGAAAAATAAAACCAACTAGGGTGATACTCAATACCACCGAAGATCGAGATGTCTACTAGGGTGAGAATAAATCCCACCGAAGTTTCCTGCACAAAACCCTCAGGCTGGCAAGATGCATAGCTCTGATACCACTATAAGATCCCAAACCTTAGTAATTTAGTCAGATCTAGCACATTTCTAATGTTCTCAATAAAAATTAAATTCAGTAAAAACCATGAACATAGACAGGATCTAGAAATGCAGCCTTTTATTTATATTATTAACTGAAAATAGAATACATGCCCATACAATAAATTTGAGCTCCTGCAAATGGCATGCTTGGCTGCTCCTTAAAACATAAAACAAACACTAAGCACAATCGTGGACCCTGGATGGATCCACCAGATAAATTCACCACGAGGTTTTCGTCCCGGGATCAATGTTAGAACTGGCCAAGCCAAGTTCTCAACCCAAACACAATAAGATAGATAAAACCAAAATGATTCTAAATGCTTATCTTCTCTCCCCTTTTATAGGCTTGATGGACTTTCTAGAGACCTTATTTTATTATTTTTCTCGGAAACCAACAACAAATACCATGGATCGATTCTATCCACTTTGACTGGATCAAGAAAGAGAATATTACAACAAAGGCCCAACCACTACACCAACAGCCTGGACTGTTAGTGAGGGCAACATCCCAGGGTGTTAAGGGTGGGGTCTTAAGGCCCACCGGAGCATCTGAGGGCGAGGACCCTCGCGCAGTACCCCTCATTACACAGACCCTGGAAACATGGCTGCGGGCCCTACTCGCACACGGGACATTACAGCCCACCACGCTCCGCGAGTCTCGACCTTGAGACCTCGGCTCTGATACCACAAAGGCCCAACCACTACACCAAAAGCTCGGACTGTTAATGAGGGTAGCATCCCAGGGTGTTAAGGGTGGGGTCTTAAAGCCCATCGGAGCATCTGAGGGCGGGGACCCTCGCGCAGTACCCCTCATTACACAGACCCCGGACATGTGGCTGTAGGCCCTACCCGCACACGGGACATTACATTCCCCAATAAAGGCATGAGGAATATAGTATAATGTGATTGAAAAATATTAAAACCAAGGTGGGGAATAGAGTGGGATTATGGGTGGGATTATGACTTCACTATAATGGGATGGCCGATTACTCAAACATAAGATTTTCAAACATGGATTAGAACTCAAAACCTTAAAATTTGATCGTAGTATAATGCTAAAATAAGTACCAATCACCTACCCTAGAATCAGGACCCAATTGAATAATTTTCTTGACTTCAGGGAATATTCTCAGGGGAATTCCTCATGGATGATGTAATAGATAGTTGACATTATTTTGTTTACAAAATATGAAAAAACAATGTTCTAAGGTCGCTTTCTTACTAAAGGGGTCCAATGGATGATAGAAGTGGAATTAGCCATGTGGTATTGGAGATTAAATGAAGACCAACAAACTTTTCAACTTCAAAGAACAAGAAGCGATAGACTAAGTGTTAGTATGAATCTTAATTCCAAGCGTACGAAAAAATACCACTTTAGCTGTGCATAACAACAACCCTAACAGCAAAGATGGTTGTCAATATCTTCAGATCTGTAGTTAGGTGATCAAGATAAATGCTGCAAAAATCTAGATCTATGCATTAGAAGACATTAAACAGTAGAAAAAACAAGATTTAATCCATGCATCCAATAGACAAGACAAGAATATGTTGAATGAATTTTGTATTAGGGGCACCTAGGAGGAAAACACAGGAATGTGTTCCCAGTTCTCCTCAATGGGATGGGTTCTTGTAAGTCCTCAGCACTTCAGATCTAAAATTCCTCTCTCTTGATGGTGTAGAAAACCCAGACAAAAATGGTAGCAAAATATTACTATGATGGTGGATCAATAGTCAGACCAAAAGTATAGATCTGGAGTGATCTTTAGGCAACAAAAGGTGATAAATGAATGGAAAAACCCTTCTATTTATAACAAAATATTGAATTAGTCTAGATATTGGTGCATAGTTAAAATATTATTAACCAAATCAAGATCCAACTTTTATGGAATATTTTATTATATTTGTTGGAGGGAAAAGGAATTTGACTTGGGTTAAATCCCTTTATTTGTAAATAATAAATAAATAAATGATTTATTTATCATTTTAAGGATGTGGTTGAGTAATAATCAAATAAATAATGATTTACTTAATTATTTATCGGTGATTTAGTCATATTTAACAAAGAATATTATTTAAATAAGGTTTAAATAACTATTCTTTATGAAATAATAAGATAAATAATGATTTATCTAATTAATTTCCTTGTTTTGGGTTAAATATAACCAGGAATATTAATCAAACTGTTGTTTAATTAATTATTCCTTGAGGAAAATCAAACAAATGTAGATTTATTTAATATTTCCTTATGGGGTTTCCTATTTAGACCATAAACAACTTAATAAAGGTGGTTTACTAAGTTATTTTTATAGTGAAAGAAATTTTACTTAGGGTAAAATTGGTCTTACATGGTGTACTTGGATCCATATAATGATAATAGGTTAGATGACCAAAAAATGGTGTAACAGATTTCCCCCCAGCGTGCGAGCGTTAGGGGCTAATCATATGACCAAAGTACGTTGTAAGAACTCAATCACTAGACACCGAAGGGGAAATCAAAGAGAGAGAAGTATAAGGTATACCAAAGTGTTGAAAGGACTAAACCCTGATGAGGCGAGACTTACAGGTGCGACAAGTCTCTTTTGTAAGGAAGTACTTGCTATAGGCGGCGAGGGAGGCATACCTATACCTGTCGAGGCAATAGTACAAACATAAGGCATCCAGAAAACCATGGGACTGGACACTATAATAAATGATGGCATGAACATGAGCCAGATAAATAACATGATAATGGATCCCACATACATATTGTGCCTGGGATAACAGCCAAGACTTGTACAATAATATATGAGTACATGAGATATAAATACAACCCAGATGCCCCTGTAAACAGGAAAGGGCTCTGAAAATCTAACTGATACATGCAATCAAGAAGGTGTTTCAAGCAGGTGAGGCCGACATCATCAAATCCATGGAGCTGCATCGAAGGCTGGAGTGAAGAAGTCATCTGGGTATGTGGGGGGCTACCTGTAGGGCCACCCCCTCATGAGGGCTGTGACATCTCACACACACCTGGGAATCACCGATATCAGTTGCTGCATCACTGAACCATCAAGTATACGGATCTCGATCATGCTGAAAGGAGCTGGAGCTAAGAAAAAATCAAGTCAAAGGGAAATAAGGAGTCCCTTTGCCTGATCCGGGGTACCGAAAAAAAGTGGAAGTTGGAATCAAGGTACACCACCCTCTAGACTTGCCTTTTGGAATTAATGAGCTGATGTCGATAGAAGGAGGTCCACCATAGGTGAGGCAATAAGGGATCATCAACTAAGGCACGAGAGAAAATAGTAGAGTGACTGACAGACTAACACCAATGATGATGATGAAATGGAGGGTACTGAGTAGTGAACGTATGACTTCCCTTGTTAGAGCATAAAGGGCATGGATGTCCTGGCAGCAACTGACACAACCTCATGAGGGATGGGGGACAGTGGGACTGAAGGCCATGATGTGCGACACGAGAGAGGGACCAAGCAATGAAGGATGGATGACTATAGCGGGATGCAAAGGGACTTGGGATAAACTCCATGGATGCATTGATGACTCAACTCAGAGGCTCTAAACAAGGGTGACTCGATGGTGCTGCCACACAGAAAAAGGTCCAATGGGGACCATAAAAACATGAGCACAAGATGGTAACCCACGATGAAATTCGACACGAGCATGGACAAGTATGGGGGCAAAGTGGTGCCCCCAGTACGAGTGTTGCAAGTGAAGAAATTAAATTTTGAGGAAGGGTGAAGTGACGCTTCTTGGAAAAAATGTGTCCTGGTGAAGTATTAAATCACTAAAAACTAACAGATACCCATTTGAGGGCTCGGTGAGAGCTTTCCAACGGTACAGACGGTTTGGTAAACGGTGCTACGGTTGGGTCATAGTAGGCGAAAGAAAAAACAAGGGTTTCTCTTTTAATAAGGCATTTTCCCTCCAAATTCACTCTTTCACATGTGGAGCTGTGGTGAATGTAGAGAGGAGAGAAGGCCCTAAATCTTGCGGCGATTGTAGCGGACAAACCGACCGTTGGAATCGAGATCTGTCAGTTGCAGGTAAGAGGCCTAACCCTACTCTTTCTTTTCAGTGGATTGAAAGTTCAAATTAGGTCCCTCGGGCTCAGGAACAGACCCCTACTCCTCTTCACAGTCGGGTCTCACTTTTTGGGGTAAACAGTGCGACCTGGGTAGCAGGTTTTGGGCAAAAAACTGCAACTTGTCCCAGGTTTGGGCCTGAAAAGTGCGACCTGTCAGGGAGGGGTTTTTCTATGCTATTTTTTGGTTGAGCACTAGGTTTTTATGATGAGATACAGTCTTTCCTATCTATATACTGACAAATATGATGGTTTTTTCCAGATGTGGCAGAATTACAGATCAACTGGAGAGAGAGAGACCTGGGCACATTATGATCGGAGATACGGGAGGATCAAGGTGTCCGTAGTGCTTTGGCCAGGTTTGGGGTTCTGAAGTTTGTGCAGAACCCTTTGATGAGAGCTGGAGAGCCTTTATTGGCTCAGATTGTCAGCTATTGGGATCTGGACCATGAGGTATTTATAGTGCAGGGGCACCAGATCGAGTTAACGGTCCAGGATATATATTTCCTAACTGGTCTCCCACCACTTGGGATGGTAGGGAATACTCAGCCAAGAATATCATAGAGTTTGTAGAGCGCCATTATCAACCAGGTCTCCAAGTCAAGGGGACTCAGATACCCATCAAGGATTTGGAGAGGTTAGAGACCCGTGTTGTGGCCGCAGTGGTGTTGCAGATCCTGGGAAACCAGGCACTCCATCACATCACTAGGGGGAAAATGATTCTTGTGGAGAGTGTTTTGAGTGGGACCTACTATGGGTGGGCCTAGATGATGTTGTCGTCGTTAAAACAATAATTGTCGCTATGCAAGCGACAAGTGAACCATGACTGTGCATATGGTACATTTTTGTGCTTGTTCTTCTTTGAGAAGATCCCAACACTTCGACCTCGCATACGGCTCCCAAATGGGGGCCCGAGAGAGCCTAGGATGCGCCAGTGGGGGTGACTACTGTGCAGAGGAGGAGGTGGAGTAGTTGGACATGTGTTCCATCCTTATTTCTTTGTTCATTGGGATCAGATGCCATTGTATATAGACGACTATCCCTATAGTGGGATGAGTTATTGTGGGGACCCTGATCTGCCACTACCGCCTGGTCGAATATGGGGACCGGATGGCAAGTGACAAATTGCTAATATTTTATGTGCATGTGAAGTTATAGAATATTTTATATAGTATTGACTCTTTCATTGTTGGTATGCAGATACAGCACTAGTAAAATCGGTCGAGTACATGGGACGACCTGTAGTATCGGGGATCGCAGGATCTAGTGGACCGAGGGCGCAGCAAAATGAGGATGCAACAGCCCTCCTGGAGGATATCCGTCATAGATGTGAGAGGCTTCTGGCCGGTGTTTCGGAGCGCAATTAGCAAGACTTATATGAACGGTACATAGAGCCATGTATTGGTCTACCCTCTGAGCGGCGAGGGGTCATGTGGCGCATGGCGATGGCCGGACAGGGTATGCGTGATCTACGGGCTGCGGGAGCAGAGCCATTGGCTCGGGATCCTCCAGATAGTGATTAGTGTGTAGGGGCAAGTGGTTCCCCCAGTTTTGAGTTTTTTGTAACATGCTATGGGCATGTCATATGTATCAGAGTTGGTGGACTCTAAAACATTTTATACGACGCATATTATGGATATGCATCGTTTTGATATTTTTATGTTATTGTCTTGTGTTAAATGTGTGTGCTAAATGCAAATCTAGAATATGGTTTGCAATGCTATCTACATAGTGATTTTTTTCTCTAGGTACATGACCGAAAGTAATGATTTCAAATTCACGCATCAAAAGCTTCACTCGTAAATATCTTCTGAAAAGGATAGGATTATGCACACGATAGACACCATTCAATTGCATGACAAGAAGTAGGGAATCTAAACGAACATGAAGGTGGAGGATGCGATGTGAAAGGGCATCGGCTAATAAACCCTGCACTGCATCATATTTGGCCTGATTATTGGTAGCAGTACCAATGCATACACCATTCGAGAGAACAAGCGAATACAAGGGGGTAAAAATGGCCCAACCTGCCAAGGCTAGATTCCGGGAGTAGCGACTTGCACCATCGGCAAAACTGATATAAGGTGTGGACCGAGGGGTCCATCTAAAAGGTGCCACAAGACAATAAATGGGAGGATGAAGAACAATGCTGGCAACCTGAGCACAAAGTATAAATCAAACGCACTCCGCGAAAGGGAGTGATCTAGGTAGGATGTCTACTACTAAAATGCCACCGGTGAGGGAGAGTGTGGGAGCTACCGGAGGCGTAGCTTGAGCTCAGGCCGTGTAAGACACCAAAGGTACGGCTGATGGCATCCCGTTTATAGGCGGGAAAGATGAAGTCAGGGGTGGACATGGCTTCCATGATGTTGTTATCACAAAAGAAGGCGGAATGACTGGAGGAAGAGAGACAAAGTGACGTGGAAAAGCTACCTAACTCATCATCATGAGAAGAAAGGCTCACATGCGCATCGTCACGGGGGATGACATAAGAACAAGCAGATAAAGGATCCACTGATGTTGAGCCCAGGGTGATCGTTGAAGGGAGGTCAAGCGAAACAACAAGAGAAGATTTAGAGGGAGCTTCTGCCGAGGGTCTCATGGATGATGATAGGTAGAGGATGGTGGCCGCATGCTCCATCATCTCGACATCAGGAGGGGGAATGTCAATAGGAGCGGGTAAATCCTCAGTCTGGCCTATAGCATATTGTGCAAGTAAAGGATAATCGGATTGGTTCTGCTCAATCTCGTACTCCCGAACTACCTCTAAAGAGGCACGGTAATGCGTAAGGCGGGGACAATGATGAGAGTAATGGCCATGGAGATCATACAAAGCACAAGGTTGATTGGTGTGAATAGTCTTGGTGTTCTTGGCTGTAGTAAATGAAGAAGAAGAGGTTTCAGGGACCGCAGACTCAGGGAATGCGACTTTAACCATGGGCTTGATGCGGGACAACTCGAGACAAGTATGGGTGATGTGACCGACAACATCACACAAAGCACAGGGCTTTGGAGGCAGATGAGGTGCAGGGTCGGTCAAGGTGGCCTTGTCCTTTGAGGCCCTTTTGCGAGATTTTCCCTTCTTACCCGGAGCAGTCGCAACAAGAGGTGGTTCTTGTTTAGGTGGTTGAGGCACTGTGACAACTGGAGAAGTCAGAGGGACCCGTTGAACTGGGTTCAAATCAAGATAAGGTTTAGGATGACTTGGCGAGGTAGTGGCTGGAGGATCAAGGTACCAGACGGGAATCCCAAGGGTCAAGTTAGGAAGAGAGAGGATGGCCATGATAGCTGCCGTATAGACTCCTGGTGGGGGAGCTAGGAAAGGTATCTGGTCGGAGGGGTAATGGCCAGGTGGGACAGCTCCTAAATGGTTAAGGCCTGGAGGAATCGTTCCAGGAGGGTAAGGAGGCTCATGAGTACCAGCTGAAGGGCCAAAAGGAGGAGGTCCAGAAGGCTGAATCGAAGGGCTAGGAGAAGGCTGAGGAGGGTGAGGAGGCTGTTGACTAGCTGAGGCGGAACACTTGAGGGCAGCCCGAGACAATTGCATCATGCAAACATTCAATGAGCTGGGATCAGAGATAGGAGGAGGAAGACCAGGGAATGTACCAAGAAAGGAGGAATTTTTGTAGACTCTGGGTGAGACACTATTCAAAGGATCGACGGTTTTCTTATTGGCCACCGAAGATATAGTGGACTCAGGGCAGTTCGTAATACGTCAATTGGTCAATGGTGACTATATTTCCGTCATGAGGGAAGGACATCTTGTGGCGAACCGCGGAAGGGACAGCAGAAATCGCATAAGTGTAGCTATGACCCAATATAATGTTGTAATCTAAGGGGGCATCTATGACTTCTACGTCAATGCAAATAGTCTTGCCCGCAATAGTAATAGGACAATTGCGGAATAAGCCAATGGGTTGGGAGGCGTGACCATCCCACACTCGGAAAGTGATCGTGGAAGGAGCCAACTCAGGTGATCCGAGTTGTTTCCAAACCGAAGTAGACATCACACAGGTGGATTCCCCCTCATCAATAATGCACTGGGAAACGTTGGCATTCCGGATCTTGACTGGGATTTGGAAAGCGACAGAAGCTGGGAGAGGAGGATGTTCTGACTGATCAACATCAAAGACAATCAATTGATTGTCGGAAGGATCTACAGCACCCATGGCAGATAGTAGATATTTTCGTTGTGAAGGGAATGACTGGAGGAGTTCTAGCGTTGGAATGGCAGCAGGGGATTGTGCCAGGTCATCTACTATGCTATACGAATGGAAAGCTTTTCCAGAAGAAGCATTTCGGCATAGTGGTCCCTTAGGGATCTTGGGATGAACCTCCGCCCTAGGCTCAGGGATCTTCAAGGGGCCATTAGGTGTCGAAAGAGGCTCTGTAGAGACCAAAGGAGGCGGCTCGGGGACAGACGTAGCGGGGGGCTTGTTACACTGACGGGACCGAGTCTGAAGATTGATGTCAATAGCTGAAGTTTGATCAGATTTCATCATGAGAATCTGGTAATCGGAGGTACCATATGGAAGAGGCTGAGTGGCTAGCTGACCTTCAGGTGGTTGGGTAGCCACGAATCCTTGCTGAGGGAAAGGATCGGTAAGCACATCCGGTTGACTAGGCGCAGGACTGGGAGGAACGGAAGGGATGGCTTGATGTCCTCTCAAATTTGCTTGAGACTCCCACAGCTGCCGCATTTGTGGCAAAAGAGGACAATCGTGCGTGTAATGACCATAAACGCTACAACAAGAACAGGGCTTGTTCGTGCAAACAGGCCTGTCCTGGTTGGGCAACAAACAATCATGCGTGTAATGACCATAAACACTACAAAAAGAACAGGGCTTGTTCGTGCGAACAGGCCTGTCCTGCTTGGGATGTAATATTCCTAAATTAGCTGCAGCTAATTGGAATATTAATTTTTCCTTGTTTATTTTTACATTTCATGATTAATGAATAAATTGTAAAGGAGGACATGTAAAATTCCTGAAAACTAAGAATAAATCAATGCATATGTGAACAGAGACATATCTGGGCTATGTAAACTAAATCTTGCAGGTGTGAATGGGTCTAAATCATAAGAATGGGTCACCTTTGACCAAGTCAACAGCACAGTCTAGATGCATTGAACCTCCTTGAGGGACAGCGCAGTTCTAAAGGGAGATTCTAAATGTGAAAAGGGATAAACCAATGAAGTGGTTTAGGGTTTTTCCAAGACTCCAATCTTATAAAAGGAGGAGGAGATAAACAAGAGAGGGTTGTTGAAGATTATTATTTCTGAAGGTATTTTCTGCTCAGACATCCCTGGTTGGGTCTTCCTGTTAAGGAATCCCACCTCCTTCCTTGAGCAGCTCTTGGAGGAGACTTGTGCTATCTTTTCCACATCAGGCTTTTAGGCCAAGATCACCTTACACCTACAGCGCTGCTCCTATTTAGGGCTGAGCTATCCTTGTGAGTGGCAGCAGTGGAAGATACTAGGTCTGTTCAGATCTAGCTTATACTAGTGGCTCTTCTCAGTGGGAATGTATAGATCAGCATTTCTTGTACAAAGATTTGTATTAGATCTAACTTTTTATGTACATATATGCTCTAGATATGAATATTAATAAACTGCTACTTCAGCCACTAAAAATAACGCTATCATGGTTATACAGTGTTTTCTCATGGTTGTAGCACCTCATTTCTTAGGGTTTTTCCTGTATTGCCTCATTCTTTCTCTTGTACAATGTAGGGGTTGTAATGTACATCTGATTTTTTGTTTTACATATAATTTCTGAACCTCCATATCAGCCTCCTAATTTTCTCCAGTGGATCTGTGTTATTTCTAAAGCAGTCCTTTGCATAGAGCTGCAACCCCTCTCTTTGGGTGATTTTCAGATTTTCAGCTAGACTAGTTTGTGGGAGATCTGTTTAACCCACCTAGTATGATTTGTTTTTGCTCTCCTTTTGGATTTAGATCTTAGATGAGATGATCTAAGGGATACAGGAGCTGAAAACTCATTTCTATGCACAGTATTCTCAAAAGTGTGTTATTTCAGCAAGCTTGCTGAGCTGTTTCAGATTTCGAATATTATAGCTGAGTGCCCTGTTGCTGGTTTGTAGTGTTAGGATCATTACCTTGATTAGGTCCAAGATTACCAGGAGCAGACTGATCTTGAGTGCCTTTCCTCTTCTTTTTGGAGGGAGGAGGATTAGCCACGCCCTGTTGTGCATACACCTGCCCCTGAGGGGGCGGTGGCTACTGTTGCGGGGGTTGAGAAGGAAAGGGAGGAAGAGGTGCTAATGTTGGAGGAGCTGGAGCACCAGGCTGTGGATACGGATAATAAGGAGGTTGGGAAGCAGTGTGGTAATCAGGAGGTTGGGAAAAAAGAGGAGGCATGCCGTATCCTAGATACATGCTACCGGGAGGGGGAAAAGTGCAGGAGGTGCTGGTCCCCCCCTGAGGAAAACCATAGCCCATGGGAGGTTGAGCATACGGGTTAAAGAGAACTCCAACGATACCGTTGGCGGCGTGAGATGCCCCCGATGCGTTGGCACCGCCAGGTATGGGAAGATTAGGTAGAACGGTATAAACATAACCCAACTGAGCGTAGATCAGGTCATATTTTAACGCAATTTGGAGAGCGGCTTCTTCGGTTTGAGGAAAGTGCGATGCAACATCTTTTCTGATAGGTGGCAAAAGATATCTAAGGAACTAGTCCATGTAGACACGATCTTCGAAGGTAGGAGCTCAACATAGGATTTTTCTTCTCTGCCATTCCTGGACATGATCGAAAAGGTGGGTCGCAGACGATTGACGGAAAGAAGTCAAGAGTTTGGTACCAGTGTCGTAACGAAGGGGAAGCTGGAAGTAAGACAAGAAAGCTCGGGCAATATTCGCAAAGTTGGTATGAGAGGAAGGGGCCTGATCAACATACCACTTAAAAGCTTCACCTGTAAGCATACGTTGGAACAACCGAAGATGGACAGAGTCATCGGTAATGGAGTTGGACGAACACCACATGTGGAAAGATCTAACATGATTTGTAGGATCTTCTCCAGCAAGGCGTTCAAACTTTGGGATGTCGGAAGGGAGCTTCGTCGGCATAATAGGCCAACTAGCATCATGGTGTATAGGGTTGTTTATCAACTGGTCGAAATCGGGGAGGCTGAGGCCTGCCATGAAGGGAAGCAAGGGCGCAGCCGGGTTAGTGTCCATTGCGGTCCCACTAGTGGTATTCCCAGCATGAGGGTCGGGGTTAACACCAGCATTAGGTCCTGCACCAGACATGGTGAAGGTGATAGAGGGAGAACCAAAGGCAGAACGAGAAGGAGAACCCAAAGGACCATAAGAAGAGTCGGAGTGCGAACTCGGTGGAGGACTAACTCGAATCCTACGCGGAGGAGTAAGTCTTCCTACCGGAAACTGAGGATGAAGGCCAAGAAGTCTTCGAGATGAATGCCTTGGTGGCGCAATGATGATGACACAAACACGGCACAAAGGAAAAAGAGACCGACAAGGGCAAGGAGGTGCAGGATCAACCGATTACAATGTCAAAACAAGGGCAGAGAGGTGTAGGATCAATTGATTTATGTGTTTTAGAGTTTTTGCTTGGCGGTGTTAACCAAGCCCTTTTTCACTTAGGGTGTGTGTGTGAAGTGTGTAAATTTTAATTTTTAAACCCATATGTTTGTAGAGAAAAGAAAAAGTGTGCTGTATAGCTGCAAATAAACCTGCAAATGACAGTATATAAACCTGCAAAAACAGAAAATAAACAGCTAATAATGCGATAATCTAAACCCAAGGAGGCGGGCCTCTCAACAACTAGTCTATAGGTGAGTGAAAAAACTAATCAAAACACGGTAAAATAGCCAATATATCTAGGGTCAGAAGGGGCATGGATCTAAAGGACAAAATCTGCTGGAAAGTGGTGTAGAAATAGCAACAAATCAGAGGAAAAATTGATGTAAAAAGAGGTGGCGAAAGGCTATCTCCAGGAGGGAAGCGGAGTGAACCCTAGAGGAAAACCCAAACAAAGCTAAATGAGGAGATTTGGATGGATAACAAGCCGATCTGAAGCGGATCTGAAGGTGAGGTATCAGATCTGAAAAAATGGCTGAAGACTCTGAAGTTTCAGACAACCTGCAATAGCATAAACTCTTCCACAAGAAGTGGAGGGTACTGAAGCCCTAGGCAGCTAGGTTCCCAATTAGTTGAGCAAAAAAAAAATAAGTACAGGTCCAAAACGGGCAGAGACAGAGTTCAGACAACCCTGAACAGAGGCTCAGACAAACCCATAAAACTTTCAGAAAAATTCTCGCAAAAAGTCTAGGTCGCAGTTTTTGACCTGTTTTCAGTAGAGGTCGCACTTTTTGGGCTGTAAGGTGCGCCCTAAGGGTCCAGGTTGTAGGTTTTGGGCTGAAAAGTGCGACCTGCACTTTCGACACTCTTGGCGGCAGATTTCAGAAAAAATAAATAAATAAATAAATAAATAAATAAAATAAAATAAATAAAAATAAAAAAACAAAAAAAATAAAAAATAAAATAAATAAAATAAAAATAAAAATAAAATAAAATAAAAATAAAAATAAAAATAAAAATAAAATAAAAATAAATAAATAAATTGTCATCTCAACTACGGCTAATGTCTGTCACCTGCGCAATAGGTCTGAAAACACGCGGAAGTTAGAATTTTTATCGTTTTAGGGTTTTATAGGTTAAAAACAACATCAAGAAAAGCAAAAACAAGGGGCTGAAGAGAAATCCTAGGGTTTGAAGCCGCTGGATATGCAAGGATCAGAAAAACGACAGCGGTCGTAATCGTAAACCCGTGTGGAGTCGCCAGTAGTTAGTATGAATCTTAATTCCAAGCGTACGAAAAAAGACCACTTTAGTTGTGCATAACAACAACCCTAATAGCAAATATGGTTGTCAATATCTCTAGATCTACAGTTAGGTGATCAAGATAAATGCTGCAAAAATCTAGATCTATGCATTAGAAGACATTAAACAGTAGAAAAAACAAGATTTACTCCATGCATCCAATAGACAAGACAAGAATATGTTGAATGAATTTTGTATTAGGCGCATCTGGGAGGAAAACACAGGAGGGTGTTCCCAGTTCTCCTCAATGGGATGGGTTCTTGTAAGTCCTCAGAACTTCAGATCTAAAATTCCTCTCTTGATAGTGTAGAAAACCCAAACAAAAATGGTAGCAAAATATGACTATGATGGTGGATCAATAGTCAGACCAAAAGTATAGATCCAGAGTGATCTTTAAGCAACAAAAGGTGATAAATGAATGGAAAAACCCTTCTATTTGTAACAAAATATTGAGTTAGTCTAGATATTGATGCATAATCAAAATATTATTAACCAAATCAAGATCCAACTTTTATGCAATATTTTATTATATTTGTTGGAGGGAAAAGGAATTTGAATTGGGTTAAATCCCTTTATTTGTAAATAATAAATAAATAAATGATTTATTTATCATTTTAAGGATGTGGTTGAATAATAATCAAATAAATAATGATTTATTTAATTATTTATGGGTGATTTAGTCATATTTAACAAAGAATATTATTTAAATAACTATTCTTTAGGAAATAATAAGATAAATAATTATTTATCTAATTAATTTCCTTGTTTTGGGTTAAATATAACCAGGAATATTAATCAAACTATTGTTTAATTAATTATTCCTTGAGGAAAATCAAACAAATGTAGATTTATTTAATATTTCCTTATGGGGTTTCCTGTTTAGACCATAAACAACTTAATAAAGGTGGTTTACTAAGTTATTTTTATAGTGAAAGCAATTTTACTTAGGGTAAAATTGGTCTTACATGGTGTACTTGGATCCATCTAATGATAATAGGTTAGATGACCAAAAAATGGTGTAACACTAAGTAAGAATGATACTTAAGACTCCTTGTTAGATTGAATTGAACTAACTAGAAATGAATAGATTTTTCCAAATACTCACTAAAATGAAACCTAACAAATTTTTTATTTGGGGTAATAAGACAAAGAAATTTCAAGAAACCTAGGATATTTTCATCCACCTGCTTATCATTATCTGTCAGACTAGGAAGTAACTCCATAAATTGAACCATGAATTTGATAGAGGGTGCTAATGAATATATACATGGAGGTGACATTGTTGGGATTCATTTCCCAATGACTCTTAGACTTCCTTATTTCTTATTTTACACTAATATACAATTTCTCTGAATCCCTTAGGATTAGGTGTCAACATTCCCCCGCTTAATCTGAAGGGATATTAGTGAGTCCAAGCATCGTTCTGAATTTTTCAAACTTTTTTGTTCCAAGCGCTTTGGTGAAGATGTATGTAGTTTGCTCAGTTGTGGAACAATGACGTAGATGGATAGTTTTGGCCTGAACATGATGTCAAATCAGATGGTACTTTGTATTGATGTGCTTTGTTCGATCATGGAACTTTGGGTTCTTGGCCAACTTTATTGCAGAATTTTTGTCGATCATGAGTGGAGTTGAATGCATTTGTTTCATCTGCAAATCTTCTAGGATTTTTTTTAGCCACACAATTTCCTTTGTCGCTTCAGTTGTTGCCACATATTCTGCCTCAGTTGTGGAATCCATTGGAATTGAATGTTTGCGTGATCTATAGGAGACATCTACTAATCCAAGACTCATAGTATAACCTGAAGTAGATACCCCAGTTTCTTTATCTCCATCAAAGTTTGAATCAGAGTATCTGATCAAGCTGAAGTCACCCACCCGTGTATATTTAATTCCAAAGTCTCAAGTCCCTTTCAAGTACTTTAGAACTCTTTTTTCAACAGACAGTGTCTTTCACAAGGTTTTTGCATAAACCTAGAGAGGATTCCAATAATAAATGAGATGTCTGGTCTGGTAGTAGTTAGGTAGATGAGACTTCCTGCAAGTTTTCTATACTTTGTTGCATCCTCAAATTCCTTCCCTTCAATGATGTGAGCTTCAATTTTTGTACCATTAGAGTGGTCAAAGGATTTCATTTATCCATACCAAACTTGTTCAATAGATCTCCAATGTAATTCTTTTGAGAAAGGAATATAAGTTTAGGATGTTGAGTTACTTCAATACCAAGATAGTAGTGAACATAGCCCAAAGCAGTCATTTCAAAACCTTTCTTCATTTCCTTCTTTAGGGATGCAATATAAATCTCATTGTTCCCTGTCATCAAAAGATAATCTACATACACCACAAGATATACAATTGTTTTCCCACCTTTATTAACAAACAAAGTTGCATCATCAACATCAAAATGTTTGAAGTAAAGTTTCAAAAGTTGCTCTGTTAATTTCTCATACCAAGCTCGCGGTGCTTGCTTGAGGCCATACAAGGATTTTATAAGTTTGCATACTTTGTGTTCTTGGCCCTTCACAACAAATCCTTTTGGCTGGGACATAAAAACCTTCTCCTTTAGATCTCCATTCAAAAAGGCGGTTTTTACATCCATATGATGGACTTTCAACCCTTCTGAGTTGTTAACACAAAGAGTGTCCGGATGGTGGCCCATTTTGTTGTGGGGGAAAAATTTTCCTCATAATCGACCCCTTCTTTCTATGCAAAACATTTTGCCACAAGCCTGGATTTCTGCTTGTCAAGTGAGCCATCCGCTTTGTACTTGTTCCTGTAGAACCACTTGTAGCCAGTTGGTTTGGTTCCTAATGGACGATCAACCAACTTCCAAGTGTGATTCTTTATCAAGGCATCATACTCCTTTTGCATCGTTTCATTCCATTCATCATGAGAAGAAGGTTCTTTGAAGGAAGTTGGTTCAAGATCTGTAGAAACATTAAATTCACAATTATAAGCAACATCCATATCAATAGGTAAATTAGAATCATCTACGTCACCTCCATTTTGCCTAGTGGAACTTCTTGTTCTTGTCTTTCCAACCTCATCGGGATGGACATTTTCCAGTGTCTTTGTCAACCATTTTGGGGAACCTTTCTAAGATGGAATCTTCCAAAATAGAACAAATCATGGCAATAACTTGACAAGAAATATTTGGGAAAATATCACTACTAAATGGGGGTGAACTTTCAGGATCATGGGCTTCTAGAGTGAGCAATGACTACGAGGGTGGTTTTTTCTTCATTAGACAGTTCTTGGAATGTAGATGCTAAAGTTTCTTCCTATGAAGGTTGAGTTTCATTTATCATGATAACCTTGAGCATTTGTAAAATGGAATATGAATTGATACGGAATATTGATACCATTCCATGAAATAATTTCCCTGTTATTTGGAATATATTTTTGAGCACAACACATTACGTACTCAGGAAAAGGGTAGGTTTATGGGACAATAAATCAAGTTAAATGTGACTCCCTAGCATCAAGGTAATCATGTAATCTATTGAATTGAGTGTGGGCTTGTTGATACAAGTCGAATAGGTCATAATGGGAGATATCAGTGTCAAATACATCAAAATATATGTCAGTTAGAGCCATTTATTTATGGTTGGGAAGATGGGTAGAGTCAGATACAAAAGCACTGGTTTTCTTCATTTTCTTTGCTTTATAACAACCAGGGAAAAGGAAAGATAGATACCTATAGTTTTTTTATGACCTAGAAATTATAGTTGAATGTATCTGAGGACTCTTTTGAAAGTGAGGGTTTTAACTGTGCACTCTTCTTCTTCAAGTTTTCAATAATGGTGATGGTTTACCCATCATTTTTCCTTTCGCCCTTTTGAAATACTCCTTTGAACTACATGAAAATAATTGGTTCGATGAAAATGGCACAAAATTTTACTACTAACCTTTTGATGGTCATGCCATCTAACGTCATGCTAATGTCATTTTCCATGTGTCGTGCCACATTAGGTCCACATCACTATTCCACCATCTTCTAGGTTGGTTGATATATCAACTATTACACCATTGATCTTGTTGATGTGTTCACTTGTCATTCAACCCATTATCTGTCCACTAGTTGTAAATTGTCTTATTAGAGGAACCCATTTCTATTATGTTTTGAAAACACCCATACGTCAACAAGTGGTTTATGGCGCAAGGGGGGAGTCCTTTGGTGGTTTTAAATTGTGTAAGGGTGGGGTGAGGGGAGTGTGGAACCACTATCACTTTGCCTACAAGGAGTTGTTTACCACTTGATATCTATTGCGAACCCCATTGTTGACCCCACTCCCCCACCCCCAATTATCCTTCATGCTAGTTGGAAGCAGTCACAATGGATATCGACCTTAGATCTTGATATCATGTACCCAATATGTGTGCTACCTTACCTTTACACATATGTATTCAGAAATTCTCTTTTTCTATTTTTCTATTTTCCTATTTTTACAAAACTAAAGGATAAACTCAATTTTTCATAAAGAAAAAATGCATTTTTCTCACATACAATCAAGAGAAAGGTTTCCCACTACAACATCTTAGGTTTCCAACTAATTACATATTGGAGTCTTTCATAAATGAGTCAATGTTGCCCAGTGTTGCCAACTAAGGGCTTCAAAATTTTGGCAACATACTTAGCCAATTCATAGGTGGGGAACCCTATGGTATTAACAATTGGTCTGAGGGGAGTACCCTCCTTGTGAATTTTAGGTTTCCCACTAATTACACATTGCTCTATGTTGCTTATGCGAAGAATCCTTAATAGGATTAAATTGTGTTTATATATGCTTGCAAAAGAAAGTCAATTTGTAGATTTCTTGGTGTAAAGTTGTACTTTATCAAATCTCATTCAAATAAATTTTCATCATGTTGAGTATTGGAACAACGACATTCCAATGATACAATGATGGGTGATATGTGTAACACAAAGTACACCCACATAATTGAAAAGTTATGATATGGAAGAAGCATTTTTGTATGGAAGGGGCATGTAAACTAATATAAAAAAAAATAAAGTAATAAAAAACACATAAATAAAAAGGAAAAAAATAATATGAATTAGAGGTCCTCTGACTATAAAATCGAATCTCTTTCCATATGTGTTATAATGTGCAAAAGCAAATGTAATTGTGCAATGTAGACACTCCATGCATTAGAATCTTAGAAAGCATTGTGTAACGAAAGGTGGTAAGTTATATTCAGTATTTTAATTTGTATAATTATTAAAGATTCTAAGAATTTAAGAGAAAACAAAGTGAGTTATGTATTTTAATCTAATTATTTTACAAATTATTTTTTTCCTGTGATTCAAATTATCTTTTTTTATTTGAAATCTAGCAAAAACAATTTGTATTTGATTGTAAATTTCCAAGAAGAACCGATTTGTAAAACATTTACACTATGATGCATAGGAGGTTAAATGTTTTACAAATTCAACATTTTCTAGTTCACCGTCATTGGATTATAGCAAGGAAGCTCTGTCAAAATTGCAATTTCATCGTAATCTATATATTTTACAAATTGGCTCTTTAACAATGGCTTAAAATAATGGGAAGAGAAATTGGCATTTTAGATTGATGAAATTATAAATGTTAGAAAAAAGTCAATCCATACACATTTAGACCATAATGCATATGAGAATATGTTAATATTGCACAATCCAATTTCAATGGGGGTATTTGATGGTGCCAAATCTATTTCAGCTTTAAAAGAACAATTTCTTTCATCTAAGGTCACAATTTTAACAGACCCTAATAATCTAATACAAAGTGAGATATGCATCGTAGTCTAAATGTTCTATGAATTGACTCTTTTCCAATTTCTGAAAAGAAGAGGAAGAGAGACCAATGTTTTCCCACTTAATCTCTGGCAAAAATCACTTTGATTGATGAAAATGTAAAAACAAAAAAAAACAAAAACAAAAACTAAGTCTTAAAATGTTTATAGACTACAATGTACATAAACTAAACATTCTGTAAATTTGATGTTTTCCAATTCACCATTACTAAAATTCAATCAACTAATCTTTGTTGATATTGTAATTTCATCATATTTTAAGCATTTTATGAATGAGTTCTTTTTAAATAATTCAAAATAAGAAACAGGAAAATCAGCAATTTCTGGCATAAAATCCAAATTCCAACCAAAATCATTTTGAATCAAAATAGAATTATAAATATCATGCATACAGCATTTAGAATATAATACCTAAAAAATCTAAACATTATAAGAATTCCATTTTTATTGGTTTATCATCACTAGAATCTAGTCAAATAAATATGAAATATAAATAGAGGCCCTAGTATGCCGAAACTCAACCTAGTCACCAATATATATGTGTGTGTTGAATAAATTATATTAAAAATATTTAAGAATAATGAATACATTTTTATTTTAAAATAACAATTTCAATACATTTTTATTTGAAAATAACAATTTCATCCATTTAAATTACAATTTCTATAAAAATTAATTAACCAAGTTTAAATAAAAAGGGAAAAATTGTACCCTGATGGGGGTGGATGATCATGGTTTAAACGACGTAATTTAACATGAATGGGACCCTTGTACATGACAAGACGCAAGCGACCGAGACACCTGACGACGAAGGCATAGAAGCATCGATAAGTGTAGTTGTTGGTATAAACGTTGGGCAGTAGTCTGGTTGCCTTGTTTGTGGTCTCAAGGTATGGCGATTGTGTGGGTGGCGAAAACAACATAGAGTACCCATAAGTCGCCAAAATGTGCATGCTCGACTGTCTAGTGAATTTGGTCTATGCTATTGCAGCGAGTCATAGGAGATTGCAATGTGGTCCTATTGGGAAGCCTAGCCGCACAATTTGGGACCCCAGGGCAAGCAGTCATGGGTGATTGCATTGCTTCTGGTTCACGCTGACATGGAACAATTTCTTGCTTGTCAGGTTCGTGGGTAGCTATCAACAAACAAATTTTGGCAATTGTAGAGGGGTTTTGGTAAGTCTTGTCTTGTGGGTCTTTGCTTGGAGTGAATTGCTTAAGTTTTATCCCCATACTCCATCTGCGAGGCGTTGTGAATTGGGTTATAACCAACCCTGGGACCTATTGGCTTTTGAACCCTAGGTGTGACACAAAGGGGGTCTGGCAATTAGTAGTTTGTGGGGTTTTTCTCGGTGAGGAAAGACACCCCCTGAGTAGTTGTGACAACAAAGCCTTAGGAGGGTGGCGGTCAAGCAAGCAGTTCGTATATGTGACTTGGGAGCATGAGTGGGTCGAAATTGTTGGAGTGGACCGCGCGCTCATATGGTTGTTGGTTTCTCAACCGTGATGGTTTGTTACTGTAGAAGATGATTAGGTAACGGGGTCGAGCTGTAGAGGCTGGGCCTAGGTAAGCGTCAGTGGGAGGAGGCAGAGTTTGAGAGGTAATAAGACGGGTGCTCTCTGAGTCTCGTCTCCAACCAATGACAATCCATGCAGTGCTGGACCTTGAATCTGCGAGGAACTTTATCATGGAGGCACGTGGAGGATGAGGCAACAAATCATGATGTTTGTAACAAAGTCATCACATTCATGAATGACTTTATGACGAGCTAATGGGACATCCTCCACTACTTTGCATCCATGCAAAGGAATCAAAACGCACCAATGGTTGTCTAGAAAGGAAGGGAGGCACCTCAGCTCACTTGGAATTTCATGTACATAGGGATCTTTCAACCTTCATATGCACCAAGCGCAAGTCATGTACCTGATTCACGGATGTTCCTTGATGGTTGTTGGTTGTCTTCTAATTCTCTCTGTATTCTAAGCCTTAATGTCTTTTTGTTTTTGGTTACTATGTAAAACATGGTAGTTTGTCCTTAGTTTTTTGTATTGCTCTGCTGGCCAACAAATCCGGTTAGAGTGAGATTGGGAGTGAGACTTTCATGTTTATCCATTGTAAAATTTTGAACTAATAAAAAGATAGAAAAGGGTCAAAATCATAAAACACATTTTTAGATTTGAGATTTAGTTAGATACAAATCCTAACCCTGCCGATAGATCACTGCACCAAACACATTTATGACAACCCATGATGGTGACACATGTCAGTTGGATATTGGTGATTGATGTGCCACGGGCCCTGTCAGATTTAAATTGAGTCAAACTTGAACCGAGAATCTTCCTAGTCGTAGCTTACATGGACCTTGTTCGCCATGTCACAAGCCATGCCTGGTTATGGTTGTAATGTTGGCTTGTCGTTGTCGCAAGCATAGTTTTGTTGCGGTTGCAATTATGGCCTGGTCACAATCACAAACAATAGGCATAATTATTGAGCATCGCTCTCTTGCATCTGGGCTCGGATCGAACGCCTTATGCATGAATCATCCAACTGGAAGAAACCTCAAGAAAAAGACTGTCCGTTAATCTTGGATAAGGATGATCACAATGGTTCAATTTTTGGAGACAAAAATACCATTTTACGATACCGATAGGGTAATAATTGGCTGCTTGAATCTTGCAAGCATTGTGCAATTGTGTTTTTAGCAGTGTACAACTCCATGGCTTGAAGTAAGCTGCAGTTGAAAAACTCTCTTTACTTGTAACCGGCTTATCCAAACAAAATCATTTGCATTATTTTACTTGTGAAGCCGCTTTCTTGTTACTAGAAATGTTTATCTAATTCACTCTTGCTTTACTTTATATTGTGGACAAATTTAGGGAGGCGGTAACTGAGGGGAGAGGTCAATTAAGTGTGCAGGTAAGCCACCCACCCATCCACTGGCAGCCCAGATTTCGCTAATGATTTTTTGTTGGGCTTAATGCAACCTGCAAAAAACCTACCTAACTTCCTACCAGCATACTTTTAACCTGAGAATTTCTTGGATTATTGCTGACTACTGGGATAAATGTCAGAAGGCAGAGACAGAGGCAGATCCATTTATCTATAATCACTAGACAACGCATTTCATAGCATACTTTAAAGTGTTTCAGATGCTCTGAACCCGCAACTACTATTTTGGGCATTCTTCTGTTTGAAGCCTTAGCATTACATTACATTATCAATAGTGTCCCATAGTCGTGGGTTGCTTTCACCCCAGCTCCACCGATCTTATTTTATTGGATAACATAAAATACATTTAACAAATTAGCTTGACTTATCACATTTCCATGCCCTTCGTCTTCAGTGGGCCATGTTCAAACGGTCCATGCGTCCAGTTCAAGCAAGCTGCAACCCACTATATACTTGGGGCCGTAGATAGAGCCAGGCCAGTCCAACAGCTTTTAGAATCCACTAATGATCAGAGTTGGATAACTATCCAATGTTTTTGGCCTTTTTCTGACCAGGTATTACCAGAATCCGGCGACCCAAATATGGCATAAAACATGTTGTAATCAACGAAAAAGAGTGCTGAAAAAATGGATATGGATTCGTCGAAAACCCTTAATTGTCGTATCTAAGCACTAAAATCGCCTAACCAGAAAAGGGTAAAAAGTGGTCGAGACTGCGCTGAAACGTTGGGAGTTACTCCCATCTTAAAATTCTTAGAATTATGTTTTATCAGCAGGACCAGCTGCCTCATAGTACTGAAACATGCTGCTTTCAGGAGATTGGGTTCCTCTACTACATGCCACAGAAATGATTTACTTCCAAACAGAAAGTTCTAGTGCACAAAGATTATATCATCTCATGTATGCAACTTTATTAATAACAAGTTATTAGGATGAAAAACTAATGATGGTGGGTAGCTTGCCAAAAAACCCTGGTTTGCTCTTTATGTTAAGAGGATTCAATAGTTCTATATGATGAAGGAAAAAGCAGACTGTTGAAACTTGCTAGCAAGGAACAAAAGAGGAGAATAATTTCCATTTTATCATCCCATTTTGTTTATGAAACAAGGAGAAACGTCCCAAGGGGTTATCAGAAGGATGTGACCTCAGCCACTTCTAATTATATTTCTGAGATAGAACTGTACATACTCGCTGCTTCTGAGTATATTTATGGCAAATGAAGCTGAGGTCATTTCAAATCAAAAGAACAAAATGCCCAATAAAGAAATTTTACAGAAAGGCCTCAGTAACTAAGCGTCTGTCCTTTAATTAAAGAAAATGCATCCACGAGATGCTGCTTACATGATCCATTACGGCCTTTAAAATCTTTTAGAAGGGTTGTTCTGTCCAGCTGGCATAAAACTTAAAGTTACAAAAGCTTCAAAAGGCGGTAACCCATTTGTTTGGATGATAAGATCCCAACATGGCTTTTCTATTGAATTTACATCCCAAAACTGGTCACACAAAAGACCAATTCAAGAACATGAATGCTATGCAATGAATAACGTCTTCATCATTAAGTACCTTCCACGCTATAGCTCGATCATATGAAACAGGCCTGCCCATACTGGAAATGCATATTCCAGCGGGCAGATAAGCATAGCCCTGTCATGAAGAAAATGAACAAATTAGTTATACCATGGATACCTGCAAACAAGCCAAACTTTAACAAGTCGTGCCTAGGGTGTGTACCGTGTAAGGCAGCAGAATTTCAAACGAAGCATTACCTGCTGCATAATTTGCGTAAAATCTGAGCACAGCCTCTTGCGACCATTCTCATCAAGTATTTTTTCCAATGATATATCTTGCAGAGCAACCAAGGTTGTCTCCAGCATATCAAGCCCTGCCTGATTTGCAAATGTGAAAACTGGCAAAGGCTGCAAGTCAAAAGCATAGTACAATATTAAAAAGTGATACATAGCCAGTAAGTCATGCCTCAGATTTCATTGGCCATGTATATTTTGCAATTGGCATCAGGGACTACAATGTTTGTGCATATGAAGGCTCAATGGATATTAGACTCATTACCACTAGATGGAAAGATCCAATCCTTTCAGAGTTAGTTTTATCAATCAGCAAAAGGAGAGAGACATGCAAATTTTTAGCATCTTATTCCCTCTTTATATCTTGCATACCTTCCAGGAACAACACATGATTCCATCTGAATGGTGCCACAGGAGTTTTAACACAGACTCGTTGGGTTCAGAATTGTCTCCAATAAGCTCTAGTCCTAGATGCATCCTGACCAAAAAATTGTAATCAGCATACCATAACTTCAGAATACTCATATAATTGAAATTAAAATCATGGAGTATTGCAAAACAAAAGTTACTGTGAACACTGCACGTGTTTCCCTTGTTTACCTGTAGCTCTGACAAATCCAACGAGTAAGCGTAAGTGCTTCTGGGGTACCAGGAGGTAGCCTTGGTCCTAGATGAGGACTCTGTTGAGAAGGAGCTAGTGCAATGGCAACCCTCTGAACAGATGCTATGACATTACGGACATACTGGCGAGCCATGGCTGCTACACTGTCTCGCACATTGTTCTGATAAGTGAATTGGAAAGCAATAGTCAATACAGATCTCAGATTGCATGGGCTATCACCACAATCTCCACTTGCTCGAGTTCCAGCTGATCCAACCTCAAGAGCAGAAGCTAGATCCAAAGTTCGGTTTGGAGGAGAAACATCCTGCGTCATGCAGATTTCATTTAGCCAAAGATACAATCAGCCCCTAGCTACCATACAGCAGTTGTCAATACTGATAAATGTTATACATTGCTAAATATCTCCATCGTGTCGTATGTAATTCCAGAATATATTAAGGTCAACTTTACTGAACACACTGCTTAGAACATATACTCAACTGATCCAGATTCTAGAGGAATTACTCGGAAACCAGAGGGCAGCAGAGGAGCATCATCAGCAAAAGATGCATCAATTGGTGCAAACACAAGTTGAGAACAGAATCCAGCTGCATGTTCATCTATTCCGCTACAGAGCTGACCAACAACAAAGATCAAAAACGTAGTTCAGATAATAGATTAAATGCATTCTTTAGCATCCAATGAGATCAAGTTCAAGAAGCCAATAAAAAATCTGCCAGTGTTTGAACAACAACTTTTTCTTTTTCTAAACCCCATGGAGAAGAATTTCGATCTCATCAAGCATAACAACTGCAGCAGTATCAATTCACATCCAGTACCCATAGAAGAATACCTGTAACAGAAACATATCCTTAGACAGCAAAGCTTCTTCGTGTGTGAGACCATGTCCCTCGAGTTTGATGACTTCCAAGAACTGCCAGTAGATTTATGCAAAACACCCCAAAAAAGCACAAGTTTACAAGTTTGTGAAAATTTGTGTTCATTCATATAAAAAGAGAATCATTCATCCAAATAGAAAGAATTTGGATTGCATTTTCTAAATCAAGTAGCGCATCAAAGTCTATTTACCTCTTCGTGTTCCACAGTATGTGCCAGTGGAAGGATAACTTGACATCCTGTAATGCCTCCCAGTGAACCTGGAACATTGTAAGCATTTGCCTTCATGGTAGCTGAAGAATAAGCATCAATGTTACAATCAGCCCACTCTGAGCGATGTTCCCGCAAGAAGCGGACAAGTAGTGCTGGAGGGACATTCTGCACATTGCAGATGCAATTTCATTTTATCAAATACGCAATCCATCTCATTCACAAAGAGATGGAGAACTTTCAAACTTTCAAAATGCTCAACAAAATCATCAAGGAGATCCTTTTATTTAGATTCTCTCTACAAATAATATTAATTGGATTTATATTTGAAAATTCTGGAATTAGGGCTCCATGCTAACCTGTAATAGCATAGATGCCTTAGCACACATAATGCCCCCATTAAGAGCTGAAAGGCCATCAGAAGAAGCAATTTGAGAACCTAAAAATTTGCTTGGAGATGAATTTATGGCAATGATCACGTCCTCCACCCCATCACTACCCAACAACGACCAACCATCATCTGTAAATCCATTCACAGCATCATTGAAACCCCTGCATCAACAAGAATTCGTCAGATATGGCAGCCTGATGATGATATAGCAGCATCTAATCATTAATATAACAAGGAAGTGGTACCTGCACAGTCTCTGGCTAAATGCCCGCAGAGCAGCTGGCTGCCTACCCCAACCAAGAACCACTTCACCTGAGACCTCTTGGGCTACTTGACGCAAATGTCTCAATGCCTAAAACCGTAACGATTAGTTAGTTAAACTATGTAATGTAATATTGTCTTCTACCATTCTTTTATAGTTAGATGATTCACAAAATCAATATTGGAGGGTGCCTATACCGTAATGGTCATTTTTTGGGCCAGTACAGCAGATGATTCATATAGTGGACGTATAACTTCAGGAACACTCCAAGGCTGTACAGCGGAAAAAAATTATTCAGTAGTCAGTAAATCAGGGCATCCAACTTAAGCAATACTAAGAAAGAGGATCACGGCATAGCAGGCTGTTTTGTAGTGAAATGATGAGTACCTCCAAGTCCATATGATCAACAATATGAATTATACAGCCTCCACCTTCACAGGGACGTATCAAATAACCACTGGGAAGCATCTGTGCTCTTACAAAGTGCTGGACAGAGGGCATGTTTGGACCGCTCTGAGTACCAGTCAATGACCTTTCACAAACCTTCACAAGGCATACCAATAAGGGAGATTAAGGTTAAACTGAGGATTAGCAATTGAGAAAATAATATAAAGAAAAAGGACATTCGTGCCAGCCATTGGATACGAGGCAAAAAGGACTCAACTCACCACAAGACTTCCATCTTCCAACAGAGATGTGTATCTCACAGTCAATAAATCCCGAGCAGGGGCTAATGTAGTTGGAGCATACATCTGCAATGATTGTTATGCCAATTAGAAATTGATTTCTGCTTACTTTTGCACAGCTCAATGGAGACTCCAATTCAAAAGCCACCACTTACTTGCGTGTATAGAAGCTCGACTGCCCCTCCTTTTCCCGTAGGAAAAGCAGTCAAAACATCCAGGCGCCGACAATCATGAAGCCAAGCGGGTCGATCTTTAAGAATATCTGCGACCTGATTTTTTATCAAATCCAATTTCCAATATTGTTAAATGGGAAAGTAAAAACATTGCCGCCTACTTAAAAATATTTTTCTCTGAGAATGTTCATGGTTTAATAAGCAGGAAGTGGAAAATGAAATACTTTACCTTTGAAGGTTCGAGACCTGCAAAGCCACAAGCTCGTGCAGCAACTCCAGTGCAACTGTTAGAAATAGTCACAATGCCTATAGAATCCGGACCAGGCTGCAAAAACATCCCGAATTCCCTTCATTGTACTGCAGGAAGTAATGAAAGACATTACAGCCTATACATTTATTGATTTAACAAACCTTCATCCCGGGCATCTGGATCCAATCAACAGCAGTCTCTGTAGCCTTTGAAAGAAACTGCGTCAAAGTCTCCTCTGCAATAGACAGGAATCTGTAGGGTAGAAAATCAACGACATTACAGTCAGAGCAAACCAGGATACATTTAACGATTCTTCCATATTAAAAAAGGTATATCCTAAGAACTCGGAAACTTAACTGATGGAAACAATTGATGCCCAAGTCTGGGCAAAGCTTTGCATTACTTTATCGGAACTTGGACAATTTCCCCTTAGAGGTTACTCAATTTTTATAGATACAATTTCTGTTTTTAGGGACAACTTTTGAAAGTTCTGATTATCATTGTTTAGTTGCAGTGTTGTCTTTGAAAAACAGGTTTGCAATATGTCTATCTACTCTTATAACTCCATGCAGAAATGGAATCTTCCAGATCTTCATGCCAGGTCTATAACAAGAACCAAGAATACTCTGTCCAAATCAACAGTATCAAGTGGGTGATTGTGCTGGTTATTGGGTACAAATTGTCCTGAGATGATCATGTTTTCAAATTTACAGAAATTATTTTTCCAAATAATAATAGTGATTTAAATTTAAGATCATAACCTAAATGCACTGTACAGACATAAACAAATCTTTATGAACAGAAACAAGCCTTTACATGCAGAAATGGAAAAATGGGCATCTGTCACTATTTTGAAGAATACTCTATCCAAATGAACAGTATCAAGTGGGCGATTGTGCTGGTTATTGGGTATCAATTGTCCATAGATGATCATGATTTAAGTTTACAGAAAATATTTTTCCAAATAATAATAGTAATTTAAATTTAAGATCATAACCTAAATGCACGGTACAGACATAAGCAAATCTTTATGAACAGAAACAAGTACAGAAATGGAAAAATGGGCATCTATCCCGATTTGAAGCTTAAGATTAAACAAGTATCCAAATAAAAAGAGGGGAAATAAGCTTACCCAGCGGGGCTAGCATCCCTTGGGGGATGCTGAGGTGTGAGGTGGTGTGGATGCGGACCGCTAGTAACAACAGACTCACAGCTTGTATCTGTGGTGGTAATAGAAACCTGCAAAATACGTTGAATTCAAAAAGAGTTCTACGGTAGCCATCGGTGGTCCAAAAATTGACAGGACACACGCATTTTCAATAAAGAAAAGGGGGTTTGAGCTCTATGATCTACGTGACAAAAACTTACAGTCTGTATCTGCTGTCTGAAATAGCCATTCTCGTAAACCAACTGCGAGACTTGCTTCTGAAGGCGATCGTTCTCCTCCATAAGAAGCTTATTCATGGCTGTGAGCTTTCTGTTGACAGTCTGGAGGCGACTTGCCTCCTTGCGCTGTTTCTCTCTACATCTGCATGAGTGATCACCATTATAATCTTTGATCCCTTTAACAAGAATACCATTGAGGCAATGTTAAAATAAAATAAAAATACCTTCGATTCTGGAACCAGACTTTGATTTGCTTGGGCTCGATGTGTGAAAGGATTGGGCATTCTCTGATGAGCTGCTGGCGACGCAGAGAACTGGGCTTGGGGCAGTCATTGTAGAGGCGTTCCAGAGCATCCACCTGCTCTGCAGTGTACCGAACGTACTTGCCCGCTTCCATTCCACAAGATTGCGCTGTCACCACAGTCACAGTCATTCCTCACCAATAGCAGAATAGATTCATGAGGAATGTTAGCAGAGTTTCGATCTGGATGTGGAAGTGGAAGTAGAAGTGGAGATCTGCTGTGTAAATAAAATGGTAGGCGAGCCAGAGGCCTCTCTGTCAGTTGGGGGATGTGGAGCGTTTTGTTTTTAAACAGGGGAGGAAGAGCAAATGTGGTTTCCTATGCTGCTGAGGTGTTGTGGTGCAGTGGGAGCAATAATATAATACGGTATACAATACTGAGCATTTGACGAAATGTCTCTACGAGGAGAAACAATTCCTCTGTCGATACAATACAAAGGGAAGAATATGAATTGTGCCAGAGCGTTTGACAGGGGAACTGTCTCCACTTCACTCCACTCGAGCAAAAACAAATCTATTTTCCGCCGCCGTGGAGATATGGCGATGCAGTCTAATAGCAATGACACATCGCATGGCAATGGCATGATCATCATGTATGTGCGTGCGGGGAGTTCCCTTCCTTGAGCCCGTCATTTCGTGTATCATGATGTGTCATGCCATGTCCACTCGCGCCACTGCATCATCATCATCAGAGTATGAGCAAATCATCATGTATCTACGCCACCGATTTCCTGACTAGACCACCACGCACATTCGCAGCAGCAAGGAGAAAGCCATGCGGGCAGGGCATACTTTCCCACGGATAACAGGCATGACAGCTTTAGGAATCAGGATACGGTTATGTAGTGCTGTTCTGTACGTCCTAACTATCTCAAAACACCAAAACTATTAGTGGCGTCATATTTCATGGTTGGTCGGTTGGCTTGCTCTCAGGTTATCATGTTTGTTTGTTAGGAGAGTAATTTTATTTTTTTAATTGAAAATTTGGTGATATAAAAGTTCTGGATGATTGATTTAAGTAAATTTTCTTTTGGTAATTTGAGTCCATCAAAAAAAATTATAGATTGTTTTATCATCTCTAATTTGAATGATGATAAAATGAATTTTATTTATGTTTATAATTTATATGAGATTGTTAATTTATATGTTATTATTATTATTTAATTTTAAGATCATAATCAAGTAAGACATCAAATTGGTGTGCATAGATTTGATGGTTAAGTATTTTTTTTAGTTATGAACTTGTGACTTTTTTGGAAGTTCGGAGGAAGTTGTATCTTAAAACTTATCTAATATACATTTATCTTAAGAACGGATTTAACATGAACCGAGAGGGATCAAATTTCTTCATGTGCAAAATTTTTTAGATTGCAAAATACAATGTGTAATGCTTGTGGTTTCTCAGACCATAAGTTTAGCCTCAGACCATAAGTTTAGCGTGAAGTCATCATCTCAGGACCCACACTACCAAGCAAACAAAAAAAAATTATCTAAATTGAGTGTTTTATTATATACAAAATTAAAGTATTTTTGAATATTTTATTATATACAAAATTAAAGTATTTTTTTGACATTTTTTTTCTATATATAGATATATATGAAGCTTGATATTGACAAAAGTATAATGCTTAAACATTTTTCTCACACATTTTTTTTACTTCTAATTACTTTTCAGTTTTTTTTAATTACATTGGTAAATATTTTTTCTATTTAGAGTGTATTGTATTTTTATTTTAAGAGAGACATGTGTAAACTCCAAGTTGAGCACGAACATACTTACACGTCTCTCTTGTACAATATTGAAATATTTTCTTTTCTTTTTTATTTATAGAAAGGGCGGGTGCTTCTGATTACACACTAGCATTTGACAACATATATAGCATAAATTTGGAGTCCAATCTTATAGTAAACTTTCTTTCCATTGCTAAAATATGTGGATACATGAAGCCATAATTCTTATTGGTTTGAAATCCTCATTGATTTTTTTATGATTCGAATCAATTTAGAATTGGGAAAAAGTATTTTCTTTTTAATACATGAATCTTGGATCATGGTAAAATTGTATTTGTACTTAAGATATATACATTAGATTTTTATCAAATATGTTGCTTAAAAGAGATTTCATGTGTTACAAGATTTAGTACTTACTCATTTCCCTTTCTCATCTATGTAGTTATGTGTGCCAAAAATTACACTCTTGAAATCTTTGGGCCTCCTTCCCTTACCTACTACATCAGAGGTGCTTTGGATTATATGCTACCATTTCATCAAGTCCATAGCATAAATTTGGAGTCCAATCTCATAGCAAAATTCCCTTTCGTTGTTGGAATCCAAGAATAGATGAAGTCGAAGTTCCTATTGATTTGAAATTATAATTGAATCTCGTATGATCCAAATTGATTTAGAATTGTGAAAAAGTATTAGGGACATTGTACTACCATATATAGAACTTGGATCATGGTAGAGATCTAATTATACCTAAAAATTCTATTAGATTCTTATCAAATTTATGGTAAAAAAAAGGGTCTTTTTGTAATGATTAACTTACACCCTTCCCCTTACCTAGGAAAAAGGGAGGTGTTTTATACTTATGCTAGCATTTCATCGAATCCATGACATAAAATATCATTTCTTCCTCTGCATTCCTTCCTTAGGGAGAATAATACTTGACTAAATCCATGTCATATAATCTTATTCACTCCGTCCTTGGGGCAGAGGAGGATACTTGATCAAATTTATTATATAAAATCTCCTTCCTTCCCTCACAACCCTTCCTTGAGGAAAATGATTGGATTTAATGAAATTCATGATATAAAATCTTATTCCATACTTCAAATTCCTTGAAAAAAAGACACTTTATCACTATGCAACATAAATCTCATTCACTTTTTATATGAAAAGGGAGGAACAAATATATTCAATAATTATAAAATCTCCTTTCTTCCTTTCCTTCCTCGGGGAGAGGATTGAACCGATGAAATCAGTGATTATAAAAACTTGTTCCTTCCTTCTCTTCCTTTCCTTGGGAAGGGGATAGGAGTTTCTTAGATTATATACCAGCACTTAATCAAATCCATTTGAATGTTTAGAGATATTAAAGCTTTTGAAACTATATAATTTTGGATTGATTCATTTCATAAGCAAGTGTCTTTTAAGGGTTTCAATATCTTTCCTTCCCTTGCCTAAGGAGAGGATGCAATTTATAGTATAAAGTAACACTTAGATCAAATCCATACATAATGGTTAGAGGCATTAAAGCCCTTGATATGATTCATTTTTTAAAGGAATGTGTTCTTAGAGGGTTTTAATACCTATTTATTACATTGTTAAAGTGCCATTATAGCCCTAGACTACAACAGTGAATAATAATGACAAGCATAAGAAGCACTGAGATTTCAATGAGCTTACAAGTAACACTTACATGGTCACTAGTCATGAATGGGACTAACAATGGGTATGAGGTAAGAAGTTGCAAATTGAGAACTAATTCCCTAATGATGGAACCATTCAATGAGGAGAATGAACCACAACACTGCAACCCCTTTGAAAATGCAATGATGCAAAGAAGCTAAAGTGCCCGTGCCCATACACACACATCTATATTCATACATTGATTACAAAATCTTGAATTAATTGTACATTTAATATAATAACAAAAGGTGGAAAGAAACAAAACACCAACAACATACAACAAAATGAATAGATTGCAATCTCCCTTTTAACATAAAACCAAATAAATCATAATTCATAAACTTTTTATATCCCATGAAATTGTACATAATTTATTTTACAACTTCACTAGCAATGAACATTATAATTATGCATTAAATTTTTTAGATGTTAGAATAAAAAAATTAATATCAAACTATAACATAATTTAAGAGAATTTAAGAATTAAAAATATATATTTTCTTTTCCCAGATTATGAGTTAAAATTTTGAAAAGAGTAAGATATATAACATATATATTTTCTCTTTAAACCTTACAAATTAAAATTTTAAAAATAATTTAAAAAAATAAAATTATTGTTATAAAAATATTATAAATTTTATTATAAATAATTTTTTATAATCTTAAAATTAAGTTTTATTATTAATAATAATAGTAATATATATAAAATAATATTGCTAAAGTAATTAATTAGTTTTATGTCATTGCCGAGGACGGTCCCTCCACCTCCCGTCCATTGAGTTTGAAATTTGATTGATTGAAAATTTGAAAATTATCAATCGCGTCGTGGGCTTACTTTACCGCTTTCATATCATTCAAATATTGCAATCCATAAATATGTATTATAACATATTATGGTTATATTATTGTTACTTCGACTTAAAGGTTATATTAAATTTAGGTGAGCTTAAATGTACTGGTGTGAATTTTATTTATACATTGTCAAAATTTTAATTAATCTATAAATATATGTGGAATAAAGCTAGCATATCATTTGAAGGTTCCTTATTATACTATGTCAACATTATTCCGTTATCACATCACACTCGTACACATAACATCAAATTATCAACAATAATATATATATTATAATCCCAAATAAATAACATTTATCCACAATTTTTACCTTAAAATTGGGTAAGCGACACACTCACTTGAACGCAAGGAAGTCATAAGGGAAAATCTACCCTTGTCATTTGTGTTTGTGTATAGTGATAACGAATAATTGGAAAAAAAATTCCCCACAAACAAATAATCCGCCTCATCATAACCATGCACAAACTTTACTTCCTCCGTATTAATATATACAAAAATACCCAAGCTTTACAAAGTCAAGAGTGTGAATGTGAAGACACATCCCTTGGAAACGCCTTTGGAAAAAAGGCCCCTAATTGACTTAAGAAGATTTTGAATTCAATTTTGATTGACAAATGTCAATTAAGGTGTGGTTGTATGAATATATAAATAAAAAAAATACTTTATTAATAATGTGTATCGCAAAAATTTATTAATATGTGTATTTGTCAAATTTCTAAATAACATAAAACATATGAGTTATTAATAAATTTGTAAATATTAAATATTGATATTGTAATATTTAAGTTTGAATAATGAGTTAGAAGAAGAAAAAATCAAATTTTCTTCTATAATATTAATATTAATGTTATTTTATTTGTTGTAAAAGCTTAATAATTATGCCATAAAGAATAATAAAATCGATTGGAAGTTTAATCCAAAGGTAGGGAATGCAAAAGGCCATGATGGAATTTCCCAAAGTCAATGTGAGTTTGTTCCATATCTCTTGTAAACTATAGTATTCAAGTATAGAAGAAAGTTATAGCATGTTTTTTTCAATTAGTTTTAATGATGTGATGGCTAGCGAGTTTCCTATGTTCTCTTTATCTCTATTTAATAGACACTTTTGAAGAAACAAGATAAATCAAACGAGAGTGGTCCCATCTGACAAGGATGCTTAAAGATCACTCTCCTTCATATGTTACTTGAATTTGCAGATTTATAAATGTGAACATCCATATCAATCACATCATAGATCAAGTGGAGATGGACATATGTGTTACTCTTTTGAGGGTGACTCCACTCGTAATTCCACTCATGTCAAGGTGGGGGAGGCTTATAGTGTAATTTACATATACATATAATAGCTCATAAGATGCTTCCACTTTACAATCTACCATACCTTTACCCTCTAGGTGCTTTTCAATTTTTATTTTATTTTGGTTTACATTCTCCCTCCCCTTCTCATCATATGTAAAACACAAATCTATTCACTCATATTCCATTTATCCATAAAATAATTTAACTTCAAACCTTAAACATATTCTATAGGTTTGAGGAGTAATACCGGTTAAAAAGGATTCTAAAAATAATGCTTTGCATTTATCTAAGATAAAAGTAGAGTAGGGACTAAATGCATTCCCTAAAGGTAAAGTCAACAAAGGTTATCCTTATTCACTACTTTTACATGATGTTTATCCTTAATTTTTTTCCCATTTTAAAATTTAATTATTATTTTTATTTGAATTTATTTTTCATAATAAAAATAATAAGAAGATAGTTTTAAATGTTGTTTTGATATTTTGTAATTTAAATTAAAATAATAAATAAGTAATATTGAGTAAAATAGAAAGGATGCTAATAACATAATAATAAGAAATTAGAAAAATTAGAAAAAATAAAATAAGTAGAAATTATTACAAAAGGAAAATTTAAATCAAGAAAATTTCAAAAATATATATGATAAGTTATTTGATGACAAGCATAATCTATGGAGCTTTTTATATGGATGGATATGAAGAATTCTATTTATTGAATATGGAAAAGCGAGTGGGGTTATCTTTTGTTTGGAAAATCTTGAGAAGCAAAGATTAGATACTAGCATAGGTAGTTGATTGAGAACTTGGTGGGTTCTCTGTTGTGTTGAGTAAAGGATTGGTTGGGAGGAGAGTCATCTCACATCTTCAGTTATGATCAATTAGATCAACAATAATGTGAATTGTTTTATGTTCAACATTCACCTGAATTGTAAGTGAGTTGTTCTCTACAACTTATAGATAACACTCTCACGACTCATTCTTCATGTTGCAACATATTAAAAAGAATCTTTATTTTTATTACTTGATGCTTTGGAAATTGTTGTGTTCAATTTATGCATGTTGAATTTATTAGTTTGGGCCATTACATATGGTATCAAAGCCAGGTTTTGATCCTAATAATTGTGGGTTATGGATCCATAATGATTCCACTATGCCACAAAAGCCTTAGGTGGAGTGCATTGAAATTAATGACAAATGAGGAAGGGATATTTGACACTTTTCGCTTGTACCTATGTAGGAAGCGTCTTCTATTCTTCTACTCTCGTCTTCACTATTTTCATTTTAGTGGTAGGAATTGAATTAGATTATGCATATGCACATACATGGTTGCTTATTAATATATGTAATATCAAGATATTTAATATCTTGACTATTAAATCCTAAAACTCATAATATAGGACTAACATTTATGAGCAAAAGTTTCAAAACTAGGATAAGGGGGGCATCTTAATTGTGCTTCAAGAATGTGAAAGATGGTAAATGGGTAATGACAAATTGAAAACTTAAAACAAAACCTTATGAAATAAGCAATAAGCTTATTGAAATGAGTTATGTTGGGTATTTTTTGAATACTTATAATAAGCCTCTAAAAGGAATGCTTAGTAAAATAAGCAAATAAATAAACCATCATGTAGTCTCATGTGCCAATTCTAGCACATCGCATTGGAAGAAGTCTAGACCCAATATTTAATATATTTTTGTTAATGTTGAAGCTTCACAATCTATATTCCAACCCCCACTGGGATCCTATTAGATTTCATCAACTTAGTTGTTTATAGTTTCATTTCAATGTTAGTCAACTAGAGTTTGTAGTCAAGAAATTTAGAAGATATGATGGCAGTATCAGACCATCCTATCCACTACTAGACCCTCCTTCATATGTAGCTCCAACCATGTTAAGATCTAATGCCTCATGTCTCTACAATATGAAGCTTAGGGTGCATGGAAGGAAGGTCTCTGCTACAATCACAACTACAAGGTTCTCTTTAATAGAAATTTCATAACAATCATCTTCCTCTAGTGGACTAGTCTCATGGGTTCTAGGAAATAAATTTAAATCCCCTCCTGCCTAGATTTTCACTTGCTACGCATAAAACCATCACCCACACTTCTAGATTATGTAGAGCTAACACAATCCAATTTCACAATTGTTCCCAATGGCCTCAAAGTTGCATCTAAAACCTCTTCAAACTCAAGGGAGGAGTTGTTCCTTTCTATGTTAGTGGTACTAGTAAAGGAGTGTACTCTCGATTATGTTAGTAATTGTATATCTCATTGCAAGTTCCATTGTAAAAATAGAATGAGACGTCATTCAAATTGCTTCAATGTACTTATGTCTTCAATTGTCACAATATACCAATCCTTAACCATTTTTTTTATTCACAAATCAAGGTACAGACAATTATCAACATCACACACCACAAGTATAACTAAATAAAAAGAGAGCCTAGATTATAGCTGGATTGTCATCAAACCAAGAATCCTTTATTTTGGTTCTAATATTCCATATCACAATTAGAAGAGACAAAAACACCAAACTACGAGTGTCAAAATATATGTTGTCCTATCCATGTTTAGTGTTATCTCTAATATGGACTTTATAAACTAGTTTCACAAAATTTAATATAGAATTCTTCATTGGAACATGAACACAAAAATTATTTATGTATCTAGATAAGTTATTTTATCTATAGGATAATCTAATTATTTTTGGAAAACCAAACATCCTATCCATAAAAAAGACAATATTTCCATGTTAAGAGTGTTACTAGCTAAAACAACTTCTCCCTGAGGTAGTCACTAGTTTGTCATTGGTTAGTTAGTAGGGTGTGCTAAGAATGACAAGTGCCTCCTCCATCCATTTTAGGGAATGTTGGAGCAAGGTCCCCTATGTCTGAATTTTGATACATTTTTTATATATTTTTGTAAATATTTTGTAAGTTTAGTCATGTGCAGCACAAGTCAAGGGGTTGTGGGGCAAGTCAAAGCCCCTCATGAGTTGTAACGGGTAAAAAGGGTAGATCTAGGGGCCGCAAACCACGGTTTGTGGACCTTAGATGAGCACAAGCTAAAAGTATAAATAGGAGTATAGATCGAGTCGATAGGAAGAAGTAGTAATGTGGATGATAGAGACGTTATTGTATTTTGATATTCTAGCAAATTGTCTAGGTTAGAAGGCTCCTGCTGGCTGTGTGTGTGGAGACCTTAGTCCTGTTGTGTGCGGACCCCACTGGCTGTGTGTGTGGGTGAACTGAAGGTGTTGTAAGGGAGATCTGAATTGTTAATGAATGAAGAACTATTTTGGATGATATCTAATTATGAAATGCATCTGTTGTTTGCTTTATGATCGTTTTTGCATGTTATTTCTGATTATTGTGTTATCTGTAGTCAGATCAATTGCGAAATTGTTTATGGCTTTAGATGAATAATAAATGAATGTAATTGTTATTGTTAAGCTTTAATAATTGCAAGGATTCTGAAGTCTATTTTAGTGCACGCATGAGGTATTCTGTGTATTTTCTGTCTGTTTAGGGCTTTTGTTGCAAAGGTATAATCAGGGTTGTTTTGGATCTAAAGACACCCACATCATTTTAAATCTCTCTTTGGGTGTAGAAACCTGGTTCCAGCACCCCCCCATACTACTTCGGGTGAGACTTTGACTTGTGCAAGCACGTCACTACCGAAAGGGCTAGTAGTAAGAGGGTTTTGTTGGTTAACCTTAACTCCGAACCTGGGTCAGGACCCCTCAAGCCAACAAATGGTTCTGTTGCTGGAACCGGGATCATATAGAGAGAGATTAAATGTTGTGGCAACCCTTAAAGCTTGAACTAGAGGACTAGTTTGAGAAACAGATTCAAGAATTTTCCCTAAAAGAAAACATAAGTAAGAAGTTGTCTACTGAAATTGGAAACAGAAGTATATTTTCACAGAGGTTCACGAGATCTTATTTGTGACCTTTGTGCATGAATTGCAGGAGTGGTTGTCAAGATTAGTAGAGTTCCAAACTTGTTGGAAGGATGACAAGGTCATGCAGTGGATGCCTAAATTGATCCAACAGTTGGAAAAGACTGATAATTCCATCACTCGAACTTCAGATCACTGGGTTGACAACATCTTGGGTAGATTTGTTACAGAATTTGCAGTAGATTAGTTTGTGTCATATTCTAAAGCCGAAAGGTGATATTTCAAAGGATTGAGAGGTATATTCTTACGAAATTTTCCTCTATTGATTAAGACGCTATTGTGTGAAAAGGGTGTTTTTTGTAGCCACAATGAGTGAATGACCCCTGAGAAGATCAAAAGCACTACGCGTAGCGGAAAGTATTATCGGGTCAATCAGAGAGGGGACAGATCTGTATACAGCCCTCTGAGAAATTCACCTGATATAGAGAGTAGTGAGGCTACGTGCGTTGAAGGTATCCCTCCTGCTACACCACAGTCGAACTCGCACAGGGGTAAGACATCTCCTACCCTGCCACCTGCGGAATATATGGTCGTACATATGAATCTGCCCACCTTTAAAGGTGTGGGGGATGAGGATATGGATCAGTTTTGGTTTGTGCCTAATGCAATGTGGACTGTGAAAAATGTAATACCGATGTTGTCAAGAGAGCGCAGTTGGCTATGGTGTTTGACGGTCGCGCTCTATATTGGTTCATGGGATATATCTCTCAGAACATTGATCCCACTATTGCTCAGATTAAGGATTCCCTAAAACAACAATTTAGGAAGCCGAAGTCCTACGCACAGTGCGTGATAAAACAAAAAGATATCAAGCAAGGGCCGAAGGAATCATTTTGGGAAGTTGATCAATGACTAAATCGCACCATTAGCGAAGGAGGTTTTGTTTACGATGATAAGAAGCATAAGGAATGGTTCATTTCCATGATGTTTCCACATCTGTGCGGGCCTATGGGTCAATAGAACATTGATTCTCAGGGTGAAGCCCTGGAAGTTGCTATGAAATTAGAAGTTTCGCCTAGAGAAGATGCTCAATTCGGGGTGCTGCAAATTCAAAGTCAATTAGAGGTTATGCATTTAGAAATTCAGAACTTACGCAGAGATCTAGGCAAATAAGTTGGCACAGATGTCTGGTGCATACGTTGTAAAGGGTTTGGCCACACCAAAGATCAATGCCCTCTGTTCTTGGATTACCTGCAAGCGGGGGGGACCAAACCCAATGCATCCCAGGGATGTTGCTGGGCCAAGTACCCCCACATTATGGTGCGTTGATTGTAGGGTAGTTGGACGACATGATACAAACCATTGCCCTCAGCTAGGAGTCTATGTGCTAGATCTAAAGCAACAGTGGTGCATATTTTTCTCTTTAGTCGGTCACGATGAGCACCACTGCCCGACATTTGATCTAATGATAGACAGTGCTAACCTTTATAGAGTGCAAGCCGATCCTTCGTTGCTAGTATCTTTGTTGTGAAACTAGCTCCAAAAATAGAATAAAAGAGATATCAACGCTTTAGAAATAAGCCACTTCGAGGGGGAAACCTCCAATACATTACATGAATGAACAATTCTTGGATGATACAAATGAAAAAAACTCCTTTCTATATATAGGAGTCCATGGGGCCACAATGTAATCCTAGCCGACCTAACAATAATAATGTAAGGGCACAATAATAAAAATATGGGGGTTACAGGGGTACAATAATAACAATAAGCGGGGCTACACTAACATAATAAGGGACTACACTATTAATATAGGGACTTAACATGCCCCTCTCCTTCAAACAAGTGTTTTCCTCAATGCTTGATTATTTCTTGATTCTTTTGTATAAAATTCTCATCCTCCCATGTGGAATATTCTACAGGAAAGTTCTTCCACTTTCTGAGATACTCTGAAATTGATTGTACTTGTCGAGTTCTTGTTTCTATGACTACTTCAGAACTTCTTTCGATGTGATGTTGATCTTCCTTTTGTTTCATTAGATTCTGCACCAAAGTTAGGTTATCCTTTGAGAGTTGGAGAACTTGTTGTTGATGCTCGATGTGATCTTCCACTAATTTATCATCCATATTAGCTATTATTTGATCCTTCAAACCATCCAAATTAGCCTCCATTTATGCTTTTAAACCATCTATGTCATCTTCGGTTGCTCTTCGTAAGATCGAAATTTGTTGCACTTGGTACCGTAATTTTGATATCTCATACTGCAATTCTTCCTCTTCATGCGTCATAGTATAGATTTTTGAGGGTTTAATGGGTATGGAATTATTTTTTAGGCATTATAAAAATATCTTGATAAAAATTCTAAAATATGCCCTTGGAATCACTTCAAATAACACTAATAAAACATTCTCCTCTTGATTTTAAACCAAATACACACCTTTTTCTTGATTTTGAGAGCTCGATATTATTTGAATTATCTTTGTGATTTGATCTAATGTCTGAAATTTAATAATGAAGTAGCCCTCTAAATCTTCTTCAAATTCACGAGCTGACCTAGTTAGATTCTTGAAGACAAAGATATGCCAAATCTTATGATGACTGAGCCATGGACTAATTCGGTAGAAGACTTGTACGACACTTACGTATCCTTGTTCCTCTTCGGCTCTTAGAATGAGAGAAGAAACTACGGTCCGTGTGATTACTTCAATTTTCTGAATCTCAATCAGACGCTCAGAGAGAGAGTTATGATGTTTTTCCCACAGTCACCTCTTTGAGATGAAATTCTGGAGCCTAAAAAAATCCTAAATTCCACAGATCATATCTCCAACGATATTGTGAACCAAGATCTGAAATTTTTACAAGAGATTCTTCAGGATATCGTATTCACTCTGTGAAAATCTTAGCTTCTTAAACCTCGTAGAAAAATATTTATAGCGAAAATTCCGCGATGACTTATTTATATTAAATTCAGGAGCCTACAAAAATCCCTAACTTCCACAGATCATATCTCCTAAAATATTGCGAACCAAGATATGAAATTTTGTGATGATGTTCCTTAGGATTCCAATTTAGCGCCTCTAAATTTCTTGGCAACCATTAGAAAAATGGTCTGGTGAAAATTCCACGATGACCTGTTTGGAGTAGAGAAACCCTAGAATCCAAAGCTCTGATACCAAATGTTGTGAAACCAGCTCCAAAAATAGAAGAAAAGAGATATCAACGCCTTAGAAAGAAGCCACTTTGAGGGGGAAACCTCCAATACATTACATGAATGAACAATTCTTGGATGATAGAAATGACAAAACCTCCTTTCTATATATAGGATTCCATGGGGCCACAATCAATCTAGTGGCCACAATGTAATCTAACCGACCTAACAAATAATAATATGAGAACGATAATAAAAATATGGGGGTTACAGGGGTACAACAATAATAATAAGGGGGGCTACACTAACATAATAAGGGACTATACTATTAATATAGGGACTTAACAATCTCCCTCTGGACGGGGAGGATCCCTAGCAAGAGGAATGGGAGGGGGGAGAGGTGGAGGCACAGGTCGGGGAAGAGGGAAATTAATCTGTTAAAACTATGGAGATGTTGGACACTATGCGCACAACTGCCCAAACCCAACATGACAGTCCTGCAGGTACTGTAGGCAATTTGATCATGTAATTGAATATTTTCCTGTGTTAATTGCTAAAATGCACGAAAAGAAACAGTAGAGGCCTACGCAAAAAATACAAATGGTTAAAGCTGAACCGTGCGATGATGGTTCAAGCGTAAATATAATTACACACAGTGGTGCTACCACCAGAGGAGATGAGGAAAAGAAGGTTGATGTAGAGCCATTGATCAGAAAGGCATATGACAAGAAATAAGGACTCAACCTGCAGAAGGAAAAGGAGATTTTAATTAAAGCCAAGAAGGATTTTTTCTGCTACAGGAGTGTCCACGTCAAAGTCTATCATGGAACCAAAGGCTGATGATGAATTCAAACCATTCCTACAAGCCTACATTAAGCTACTGCGCAATCATAAGGCAGTAGATAATCTTCAGGCCCTAATAGACAGCTGCGCGGAAAAAGAAGTACCTCAAATGAAGACTAAGATTGTGAATAAGATTTATAAGAACAAGAAGAGAATTGGTTGGGAGATGCGCATGACTGTCCAAATTGGAGAGTATGAGATGGATCAAGTCATCCTAGATCTGGGGTCTGATGCAAATTTTCTACCTAGGAAAACATGGCAGAAGATGGGAGAACCAAAGCTAGAATGGTCCACCATTCAATTACGCATGGCTAATCAAAAAAATATCATTCCACTTGGAAGACTTCCACAGGTCCTAGTAGACATTGCTGGAGTAAAGGTATGCGCGGATTTTGAAGTAATACAAATAGTGGATGATACAGACCCCTACCCTGCATTGTTATTATTTGATTAGGCCATTGATATGGGGGCATCATCAACCTGAAGCGTAGAAGCATGATATTTGAGAATGATGGTACACAGGTGATATTCCCACTGGATACAATAGAAGGAGAAACATATATAGAACCAGTACGCGAAGGAGATGATGTCGACCATATTTACAAGCTGATTGCATGAAAACGAATATTGGATCAACCCTACAACTGATGGGATTCTGAATTGGGAGAAGGATAGTTCATGTTTCTCATATTTAGATGGAGAGATGGATAAATGGCATAATCGGTTGCACGATGTGTTTGCGCTATGCAGCCTTAAGATCACTAAAAACTTCTGGTGCATCTCCTTAGAGGTAAGAGAACCACCCTATTTTGATGGTTCTGGTAGTGTCAAAGTATTTCTGGAAGAATTGGAAAAGGTTGTCCTAGAAGAATGAAGGTTCTGAGCGCTCGATCAAGCTATGCGCACAACCCCAGTGTGTTGGTGGGATACACACAAGGGTGTTTTTAAGGATTGGGAGGATTGTAGAAAAATGATGAAGTTGCACTATGAACCTCCTGCTACCCCGCCAACTGAGCTTTTCTATGGTCAAGGGGACCCGCGCAAGCACCTGACCGTGTGGGTGGAAGTTTGGAAGGAAAAGACTTGGAATGAGTGGGTTCATATGTTTATTCACTCGTTAGGGCCGATACCTACCACTTGGTATCTGGAGATGAAGTTTCACCTAGGAACTCGCCATTGGATTACAATGACTGATGATTTCCTATCAACCTTCGGCTTGGTTGGGGGATCGGAAAAATTGGATGAAGCCCTGCAGGACATAGATGCCCTTGTCTTTGATGAATCCCGACACTGAAAGGAATGTGCTGCGCTAGCATGGGATGTGCAAATGCAAGACATTTTCAACTACAATAAATTATCAATAGAGGATAATGAAGATGATCCAAGAAATGTCAAAATCATTGAGTTGGAAGGGGAGCGCACAGTTGAAGGGCCCTCATTGGGAATGGTAGATGTAACTAAACTTATGAAGTTAAAGGAATTCAACATTGGGACAAAAGAGCAGCCCAATTTGGCCAAAATCAGGGATTACTGGGAAGATGATACAGTAGGGAAGATTGCGGAGCTACTGACAGAGTATCATGATCCATTTTCTACAAAGTTATCTGAGCTCAAATGAATTGTAGGAGACATAGGTGTTATAAAGATCACGTTGAAACTAGATGTGTGCCCTGTCAAGCAGCGACCATACTGATTGAATACTAAATATAAGCATAAAGTCAAAGAGGAATTAGAAAATATGGTGGTTGCAGGCATCATCGATCCTGTAGAACAGTCTGATTGGGTAAGCCCAATGGTGGTTCAAAAGAAGAAGACCAAAGGTGATCTAGATCTTGGGGGGGAGGCAAGATCTAAAAAGTTTAAATGGATCTAACAAGATCTACAAAATTAGAATGCCAGAAAAAAAGAGAGAACACAAAGCAAATAAAACCACAAAGAAACTTGTTTTATTAAAACAAAGAATAACTATAGAAGCTACATTGTGGAGGAAAATATGCCCTTTTACAAACTGAGGCTTGTTATTTATAACTTTTTTTGAGTTACAATACCATGTGTAGATAGCATAGGTGGATACCATGGGTAAAAACCATGGTTTAATACCATGGGTAAAAACCATGGTTTAATACCATGGGTAGATACCACTTATAATACCATGGGTAAATTCCATGTGTGGATACATACCATTGGTGGATGAATATCATGGATAGATGTCACTTACAATTCCATGGGCAAATAAATACAATGGGTGAATGAATACCATGGGTCAATGACATTTACAATACCATGGGTGGATGGATAACATGGGTAGATGAATACCATGGGTGGATGGATAACATGGGTAGATGAATACCATGGGTGGATGCCATTTTCCATTCATATCATTCCTCCCTCCTTAAGAAGCAATGGTCCCCATTGCGTGAAGTTCCCTCCTGAGAAGCCTTTTTTGAATATGAAGAGCCACTGAAGAGAAGGGTTTTGTGTAGTTAACCCATAACCGTGATGAACGAGGATCGAAGGATAGAGATACCCTGTAATGCTTGTGACCAACTGTGATATTGACAATGTGCGGCCTAAAAAATGGACTTCGATAAAGTGTAGGTTTTTGGATGAACCAAAACTATGACAAACGAAGATCCGAGGATAGAGATACCCTGTAATGCTTGTGACCAACTGTGTTACTAACAGTGTGCGACCTAGCAAATGGACTTCGATGAGAAGGATTTTGTGCGGTTGACCCGTAACCGTGATGTTGATTATTGATGAAGTAGCAGGTGCTAGATTGGGGTGGGAGGGCATGTCTCCAAATAACCCAAGCCGAATGCTGTTATGCTGAAACTGATGAATGTGAAGCAGGTGCCTACTAAAGTGGGGTGGGAGGGCACGTCTCCAAAGGGAACCTGCTCCGAATGCTGCTCCAAATTTAAAATGAGCATAACTCGGTCAATATAACTAAGAATATTCATTATATCCTTTTTTTGGAAATGGAATGATCATTCTGCATCTTCCCATGTACTTGAAATCACTATCTGGAGACTTTAGACTCTCAGATTTGCGCTAGAACTGTCTCACCATCACAAAAATTTTGAAAAAAAATAGCTGATTTTAAATCAACGATAACTCCCTCGTTCGAACTCCGATTCGACCAATTTTTTTTTTGAAATCGGGTGATTTTTCAAGAAGAGCTCATATATGTAACCATTTATGTGAAATTTCCCACTTAAAACTAAAATAAATGATAGGAGAGCCACCGTCCATGAATTGTCGTCAGAAAAATTGCTTCAACATTGTTGATTTTGAATCAGCGATATCTCCCACATCTGAACTCCAATTTAGCCATTTTTTTTTATTTTTATTTTTATTTATTTTTTTATAATCTGGGTGTTTTTTCGCAAGGAATCCAGATCTGGTCTTTGTTTTTGTAAAATTTTCACCAAAATTTTCAGATCTGATCTGAAAAATTGCCGCCCAAAAACATTCATGGAGTTTGCTGAATATTGCTGCAAAACATTGAAACTGAAACATGTTTCAAACCCTCATTCCCATGGAGGCGTAACCTAAATCTGATACCACTGATCAAGATCTTGGGGGAAGGCCCCCAATATCTAAAAATTTTAAATGGATCTGACAAGATCTACAAAATTAGAATTCCAGAAAAACAGAGAGAACACAACGCAAATAAAACCACAAAGAAACTTGTTTTATTAAAACAAAGAATAACTATAGAAGCTACATTGTGGTGGACAATCTGTCCTTTTAAAAACTGAGGCTTGTTATTTATAGCCTTTTTTGAGTTACAATACCATGTGTAGATAGCATAGGTGGATACCATGGGTCAAAACCATGGGTAGATACCACTTACAATACCATGGGTCAATGCCATGGGTAGATACCACTTACAATACCATGGGTAAATCCCATGTGTGGATGAATACCATGTGTGGATACATACCATGGGTGGATGAATATCATGGATAGATGTCACTTACAATACCGTGGGCAAATAAATACAATGGGTGGATGAATACCATGGGTCGATGACATTTACAATACCATGGGTGGATGGATAACATGAGTAGATGAATACCATGGGTGGATGCCATTTTCCATTCGGATCAAAAGGAGAGATAAGGAGTTGTGTAGATCTGCGCAAGCTGAATGATGCATGTGTGCATGAACCCTTCCCTACTCTATTTTCTGATGAGATCCTAGATAATGTGGGAGGACAAGATTCTTATTCATTTACTGATGGATTTTTGGGGTATCATCAGATCAGAATTGTGCCTGAAGACCACATCAAGACCATTTTTGCAACAAAGTGGGGGTCTTTCCAGTACACTGTCATGCCTTTCGGATTGAAAAATGCACCTGCAATCTTCTCACGCGTGGTCATGGCTGTGTTCAAAGAATTCATGCATAAATTCTTGGAGGTATATTCTGATGACTGGACAGTGTTTGGATTAGTAAAGAAACATGTGAAAAACCTGCACATGATGCTTGAAACTTGTAGGAAGCACCAAATTTCTCTTAACCTGAAAAAATGTATATTTTGCGTGCCTTTTGGAATTTTGTTAGGGCATATAGCATTTCAACAAGGATTGATGGTAGACCCAACCAAGATATCAGTTATCATAAACCTAGAAGTTACCACTAATGAGAAATAGATGCGCTCTATCCTAGGACACACTGGTTATTACATGAACTTCATTAAGGGCTATGCTCTTATCACTGCGCCAATGGAGAAGTTACTGAAGAAGGATGTGTCATTTTTCTGGGATGAGGAATGTCAGAAGAGCTTTGAGTTGCTGAAGGAGAAAATGGTCACTACACCTATTTTTATATTCCCAAACTGGTCTAAGGTTTTTCATGTGTCTGTGGATGCATTTGGTATAGCACTTGGGGTTTTTCTATCACAGCCAAGAGAAGGATACATTGATCACCCAATTTCTTTTACCAATAGGAATCTCTCTAGTGTAGAGCGAAAATACTCAACCACAGAAATGGAAGGATTGGCCATGGTATATTCTCTACAAAAATATAGGCACTATCTGCTAAGGGGGCACTTCAAAATGTTCACTAACCATTCTACTTTGAAATACCTGGTCAATAAGCCAGTGTTGGGGGGGAATATTTCAAGATGGTTGTTTTTATTCCAAGAATATGACTTTGAAATCATTGTGAAGCCAGGAATACTAAACGCTTGACCTGATCATTTGTCACGGATCGAAAATGGGGAAGAACCAACCAGTCTGGAGGAGGGGTTACCTAATGCGCAACTCTTTGCTATCAAGGTGGTTGATGAAAAATTTTCTGATATTATTCACTTCCTGACTACTGGAAGCGCGACTGCTGAATATTTGGTACAGAAGAAGAAGGAATTGGCTGCACACGCAGCTAATTTTACCCTGATTGCTGGCCAGTTGTATAAGTTCGAATTAGATGAAGTATTGAGAAGATATGTGTTGGAACATGAGAGGCAGGATATCTTGGTTGAGGCTCATGGAGGGGTGGCAGGAGGCCACTATGATGGGAAAGCTACTGCGCATAAGGTATTGGGTGCTAGGTTATGGTGGCCCACACTGCACAGTGATGCACATGCGTACTACTGGGCTTATGATGCATGTCAATGAACAGGGAAGCTCTCGCGCAGAGATGAAATTCCCCTATAGCCACAGATAGCCCTGCAGGCCTTTGATAAATGGGCTATAGACTTTGTTGGACCGATCAATCCTCCAGGAAAGAAGATTGGAGTGCACTATATCATCACGGCCACATATTATGTAAGCATATGGGCGGAAGCTAATGTAGTAAAGGATTGTATGGCAGATACTACCGTGCACTTCATTTTTGAACATATTTTGACTAGATTTGGATGTTCGAAGATCTTGATGAGTGATAGAGGTACGCACTTTGTTAATGAAACCATTGAAGCTCTGACAAAGGAATTTTAGATCCATCACCAGAAGAGTACCCCTTATCACCCACAAGAAAATGGTGTAGTAGAGGCCTTCAACAAAATTTTGGAGAATGTGCTCACAAATATTTGTAATGCCAATCAGAATGACTGAGACGTGTGCATCCCTTCTGTGTTATGGGCTTATAGGACCACATGCAAGAAGTTGAATGGAAAAAAACCTTTTAGGATGGTCTATGGTCAAGAAGCGATCATGGAAATGGAGTATATTGTCCCCAGACTACGCATCACAGCTTTCACCAATATGGTTGAGCTTGACATTATGGAGGAACGTTTGGCGCAGTTTGTTGCCTTAGAAGAAGATCGGTTCATTACTAACTCCCATTAGCAAGTACGTAAGACACGATAAAAAGGAATGGCATGATAGGCACATTAGTCAAAAGGTGTTCAAAGAGGAAGACTTGGTCTTGTAATACGGCAATCAATTTACGCGCCACCCAAGGAAGTTCAGGAATCATTGATTAGGGCCATACATTGTGAAGGAAATCACTGATGGAGGTGCGATACGCTTGGCCACGCTACATGACGAGAGTCTTCTCGGATATTTCAATGGAAGCCGCGTGAAGCCATATAGGGACAATCCGCTATCGAATAAATGACTATATGGCTGGAGCATAAGAGTCAAAGGTTTTGCGTGTGACACAGAGGAAAGGCACATACATGTGTAGTGAGAGCGCATGGGTGATGCATAGGGAGAGAAACTAGCCGTTGGAACAATGAAACAGGGTAAAAAAGTGATTTTACCGTTGGATGGGGTGGGTTTCATGCATTCAATGAGGCGATATTCTGGGATTTTTGACTGTTTTTACCAAGGTAAGTTGAATTTAATGAAGATCCGACCATTTTCACCTTGGATTTCTTATAAAAGGAAGGGTGCGAGTCACAATTGGTTCCTTTGCTTTATGAGTACATTGCGCCTTGAGCTTATTTGTGATTTGTGCTGTAAATTTGTTTGTAAGTACTATATGTCTAGCTGAGAGACCCCATCTAATGTGAGCAATCCTGAATTTATCTTCCGTCCAAGAATGACAGGCACCAATCCGAAGAGCGCTCCCGCTGGGGAGCACTTTGTTCCCCTCACAACATTGACTGAGCTAGGATTGGACAATGTCCATGAAGTGATCCCTGAGGTTGAAGAAGTCGTGTCCACATCAGCTAAAGGAAAAGAAAAAATATCAAAGTATTCCACCTCAAAGCTATGAAAGTCCCTAAGGAATGTGACATCCCTGCATCCAGCTACTAAATATAGGTCACCTATCAGTGACTGTCAAAGAGAGCGATGAACACCATTGAGGAGGCTGCATTGATCAAACCCATCTCATGGAGGCCTCCGTATGCCAAGCCACGTAGACCCTCTGTGTGTGCCCCTAAAAATGTAGACACATTGTGGGACTACCTTCAGACGCCTCTGGTCTTGCATGTTGTTCCCCTTGTGGATGATGTGTTTGGAAAGATACCAAGCATCAAGTTCGATGATCATGACTTGGAAAATGAGGAAACATTCCCTGAGCTATCGCCAGAATACTATTTGGAGATGGTGCTCTGCGATGATGTAGTAAAGGTTGAGCCGATGCCGTGGGTGCGTGGGCTAGGCAATGCCGGGATCTTAAATTTGCTAAGGATCCCATATTTTGGGAGATATTCGATCACTACTATCTGTGTGCACCAGCTGCTGGCATTAGTTCATGAATGATGTTTGTGGATACAGGGACTCATTTCGATTGATGTCGTACTGATCCACCAGATCACTGGCCTACCCAAGAAGGGGCCTCATCCAATGACGGGCTTTGGAAAAAATAGCCAGCTCAAGGTCGTGGAAAAAGTAAAGAAGGATTACCCGGTTGAGTGGGACAAAAGGGGATTCTTGGAACAAACAATTGCTGACCCAGGAGTGCGCCTAGGAACTTTAGTCCTAGGTTGCAAGTTGATGTGCAATTTTTGACCAAAGGCAGTCCCTGATATTTGATTGCGATGACAGGACAATGTGAGAAGGGGGTCCACTACAACTGGTCCCCGTACCTCTATGAATAATTCCTAGAAAATGTGCGTGAAGCATTGGAGCAGGGGAAGTTATTTTGCTACTCTTGGATGCTATTACTCATTGTGTTGATAGCATGGGAGACTCTAGCAGATGCAGTCCTCTTGGAGCTAGAACCGGGCGTATGTGAGGGCGCTCGCTACTCCAATATGTGGGATTCCACTTATCCCAAGCACGTGAAAGAAAAAAATATTTTTTGGGTACTATTTGAGGGTGCGTTGGTCGCTGAAATCCACTCACGAATAATATTATCGCTGACAATCTATGGGAAGTATAAGAGAATCGTTGATTTCCATATTCCAATGCACCATGTGTAGATCAAGGCGCATAGTGACCCTACATGGTATAACTTACCTTTCATGGTGACTGAGGCAGAGGTTGACCAGGTCATTGCGACCTAGCCAGCAACATGGAAAGTGGGGCTCAACTCCACTCAACCCATTACAACCTCTACCTCAGGGAAGGAAACAACTCCAAAAGAGAAAGAGGTTGAGATGTGCACTAATAAAGACGCAGAAATAGGTGCACAGAAGGATGGCAGGAAAGAGCTCAAGTAGGAAGTAGAGAAGGATACAGAGCAAATCCTTGGAGGCGAAGATGATGTGGACCCTAGTGGCCTAGATGGGTTATATGGTGAGGGTGTCGAATATCTGCGCGGTACCAAGCGAGGTGCATAAAATTCAAGGGGTCCACGAAATAAGTAGAGGGGATCTAAGGTCAAAGGAGCCAAAGAGGTCACTCTGACAGAAGAGGACCTGGATAAAATTGCAGATGCAGTCACTTCTATTTCGGAAGACAGATGGACATCCATGGAGGAGCAATACAAGGTTGTGGTGGAGGCCTTACAATCTGGACTTCGGGTCTTGTAGCTGAAGGCGGATAAATTGCAAGTGATCATGGATCAAGCAAGGCTGATTCAAGAAAGCCAGCCAACAGCCATGATCGCCACAACATCAGATAGAAGAATATTCCCCTTCCCGGGCACATCCATTATAGTGGAGTAGCCGAAGCTGCGTGTGCAGGTGAAGACCTACCCAAATGTCAGAATTGATCTGTCAAAACTTCCAAGTGGAAAGATACACGCTCTCCAAACAAGTATCTCCAACAAGTTGCAGTGCAGGGAGGTGAGTGTGTAGTAGTAGTTGAGCGAAGCAGAACATACTGCTATAGAAAAAACGGAAGAGTCATTCCATGCACAAACAACACAGCAGGCGGTTGTGGCTCAGCGTTCAGAATTGGAAAACTTAATTGACAGACTGTGTGGTGATCTTCTCGAAGTGGCCATCCCAGCATCCGCCACACCACAAGTCAATATTGAAGCTTGGTTGCTGCATTAAAATATTCTCGGAAAGAAGTGTAGACAGTGAAAATGGAGTTTGAACAAAAAATTGCAGCCTTGCAGGCTAAGCTGCAACTCGAAACTCCCCCAGAGGTGCGCGCGCAGTGGGAAACCTTGGTAAAATAAGCGTCCGAAAGAATTTCATCTAACATCAACAAGGGCTCAACACTGCTTGAGATAGCCATGGGGCTGTGTACCTCTGTGAAAAAATACCCACTCATCAAGAAGATTAATCAGGAGTTGCGCACCAAGGAGCAAGTGTTCCACGATCTGCAGGAGGCCTTGCCCACTTTCATTCTTGCCCAGTGCATGGCCCGCCTACAGACCAACCAATTTCTACGAGATGAAGTCAAAGAGCTCTGCAGGAAGAATCAGATTGTAACTGAGCATATGAAGCTGTGGGTGGACGAGGCAATGAAGCCATCTCAAGACCTAGATGCGGCAGTTAAGAATCTCAATCAGACCTTGCAAAGTATCAACCTAGCCACATAAGGGATGCATGGCAGAAGCTAGTAGATATGGCATAGAGAGCAGTAGATCAGAGTGTGGGCGTCCTGACACCCTTTGATGCTGCCATTGAAGGGTTGCAGAATAAGATAAAGAACCCAGTTCCGCTGTGACTCGGGAAAAGTCACAAGATTATGTTGGGGGCCTGTTGGAGCGAGGTCCCCTAGGTCCGAATTTTGATACATTTTTGATATATTTTTGTAAATATTTTGTAATTTTAGTCATGTGCATCACAATTCAAGGGGCTATGGGGCAGGTCAAAGCCCCTTATGAGTTGTAATCGTTAAAAAGGGTAGAACTAGGGGCCACAAAGCACAATTTTCAAAACTTAAAGAGCATAGGCTAAAATTATAAATAAGAGTCTAGATCGAGTCGATAGGAAGTAGTAATGTGGATGATAGATATCTAACTATATTTTGATATTCTAGTAAATTTGTCTAGCTTAAAAGGCTCCTGCTGGATGTGTGCACGGAGACCTTAGTCCTGCTGTGTGCGGACCCTGTTGGCTATGTGCGCAGGTGAACTGAAGGTGTTGTAAGGGAGATTTGAACCGTTAATGAATAAAGAAATGTTTTGGATGATATCTAAGAACGAAATGCATATGTTATTTACTTTATGATCATTTCTGCATGTTATTTCTGATTACTGTGTTATCTGTATTCAGATCAATTGCACAACGGTTTCTGGTTTTAGATGAACGATAAATGAATGGATCTCTAATTGTTAAGCTTTAATATTATGTATTAAGGATAATTGCAAGGATTCCAAAGTTTGTTTTAGCACACGCATGAGGTATTATGTGTATTTTTTGTCTGGTTAGGTATTTTGTTGTGAAGGTCTGATCAGGGTCGTTTTGGATCTAAAGACATCCACATCATTTTAAATCTCTCTCTGGGTGTGGAAACTTGGTTCCAGCACCCCCCCATACTGCTTCGGATGAGACTTTGACTTGTGCAACTAGGTCACTGTCGAAAGGGCCAATAGTAAGAGTTTTTTGTTGGTTAACCTTAACTCCAAACCCGGGTCAGGACCCCTCAAGCCAACAGGGAATATATGGTAATCCTATTTATGAATTGGGCATATCCTTCCTCTAGTCGACTCTATATACCAATATTGATATATGCTTGTCTTTTCCTCGATGAATCTTCCTTTGAAATCTATAAAATTCAATGCCATGTTGCATGAGCAAGGAACTCTTCCTAATTTATCACCAAGGTCCCCTAACTAGGAATATTTTTTATAAGCAAGCCTCTCTGATTTAGTTCTACACATCTAAATAAACCTATCGAACTCAAAATTATGTATAAAGCACAAATTGGTTCATTTATAAGTATCACACAAAAAGGAATGGGATTAGATTATAGCTAATAAGCACAAGTTGAAATACTATTATTATTATTATGAAAATAGTATGAAAGTTTACTCTGATTACATCTAACTCAATTAATTATTTAAAAGTCGATAAAAAAAAAATTAAGGTAAAATCAATTGCATGATAGACATGGATGAGAATTTGGAGTGTCACAAAGGTTATTATCTTCCATGGGATTATGTCAAATTTAATTAATATGGCAGCCTTATGTATTGAAATATATGATGGATTCATATTAATTGTTGAGGTATAAGTAGCTTAATTCATATGAATCGTTATTCAATCACCCTTGTTCCAAAGGCATTGCCTCTTGAAGAGGGGAAGAATAGTTATTTTCTATATTCACTAGATGTTATCCAAGTATCAATAAGTTGCTTGACTAAAGATAATTAATGTAGCAAAATAATGTAGTGTTTATTGATAATTAATAACATGCATGCAACAAGTTAGATATTGCATTTTTATATTTTTAAGTTGCATCTACTTTTTTTTTGTTTTATCATTCACATGCACTATTAGAGTTAGAAGAAACAACATATATGAATTATCCCATCATATAATCTAGAGTGCAAGATCATGTAGTGATGGCATCTTAGTACATTGAGGAGCCATCCAAAGGAAGCAATACATTTTGAGATCTGGTTATTGGTATTATGTTTATAAGGAGATAAAAGTTTGGCTTGGAGTTATAATATATTAAGGGACACTTTTTGATACTCATACCACCATTCAGTCGGATAAAACTATGTGAGTTGCTAGATGCATTGAGGGTATCATTATGAATACTCTTGAAGTAGTGCATGTGATCTAGTACAAACATGAGTCAATGCGTGAAAGTATGAAAAACCTAGGTGGAGTGTATTAGAATTAGTGATATGCAAGGAAGGGAGACTTGGAACCTATTACATGGACCTTTGTAGGATTCATGTTCTATTCTTCTTCTCCCCTCTTCTATATTTACATATTAGTGGTAAGAAATGAATTGAATTATGATATGCACATGCATGGCTACATATTAATATGTTTAATAGAATGAGTCTTAGCATCTTGGCTATTAAATCCCAAAAATCATAGCACATGCCTATAAATTCTAAGACATATGGAATAGTAAGCACATACAAAATATAAATGGCACAAAATAGACACAATATGAGGATTGGTTTGATTTTCACTTAGCCTTGAAAATAATAGGAAATTTTATCCATGAAACTTAAAAACATAGTTATGAGAATTTATTCTACAAATTTCAAGATTACTCATGGCCTCTAAGCATAAACACAACCACAATTCACCACTAAGTTTAGAACACCAACCAAGAATGTCATACTATAATCCCTAGGAGAAATGACCAACATACTTATTGGGTTGTTAACCAAGGCCATAATCTAAACATAGATCAGGGTTAGGAGAGGAAGTTAGAGTAGAAACAAATATAGGATCAAGACCTTTTTTCCAATGTGAATGAGCGAATAACACCCACAATTATCATGAAAAAGGTTAAAAAACCAAATATCTTGAACTCATATGTTAACATAGGATTCAAGTAGCTAAATTATAAGTGATATGTGTTTTTGGCACACAAAGGAAAAACTCAAGTTTAAAGTGAAAGAGCCAATAAAACCTCTCAAAAACTAGCCCTTTTTGCATACCCCATGAGTAAGTGAAGTCTCACGTAATGCATTTTATGAGGGACTGTAGGAACTAGGATAGTTCTATAGTTGCAAAGGGGACATGGAGCCTATGTTATCATTCTCAACATAATAGAAATTTTTTTAGTATTCCCCTAATCTGCAGAGTAAATCAATCCTTATCATAACACATCATAACACCACATAATAGATAAACTAGATCAAGAAAACTCTATTGTGCACAAAAAACAATTGTCTGAATATCCAATCATGTTAATTTAGAAAATTTTTCATTACATTAGAGTGTCGTGGCCCACCATCCTAAACCATCAAGTTATAGTAAAAATATTCAAAAAAAACTTATCTTCAAAATTAAAATAACAATGCACACCTATAACATAACATTGTGACCTTATTTATAAGTTTGAATTGGCCACAAGGCCAACCAAAAACCTACTTTTATCATGGGAAATTCCTAATACTAAGGGTAAAACCCAAAAAAACTAGCCTAAATTATTTCACGTTCTACGTGTTGCTCCTTAGCCAACATTATTATGCACTATCCATCTGTGTGGTGCTCCTTTCCACATAATCCCAAAAATTGTACCTCAAAATTGCTGCTCCAACATGCCCAAACACTCACATGTGGGTTTTCTCGATCCATCTTTTCCATTTGTCAAGTGATTGAGGGCATTGATTCTTTTACATTTGTAATGAGTTCATTTGGTATCATAGGAGTCCCTAATATTGTTGTGTAGACCTAGATTGCTTGATTGATGCTATGATGCCCAACCCCAATTTCCTTAGTGATAGTGAATGCTTATTCCTATAAGATATGAAATTTTGTCATAGTTGTTGCTATTTAGTTCTCAGTGTATTAACTATTTGGTCAAATGTGTCATTCCTTTCATAACTTTCGTATGCTTATCAAGTGCAAAAGTGTTGAAGTTGTATTGGATATTTTGAGTTGTCTCGTAGTGTATGCTTTTTTTAATAATATATCAATAAGTTCCACACTTTCCACAATTGTGTCTCATATATGTAGAAATTATATAACTAATATGTTATATGTCAAAGATTCTCCTGATCACACACTATTTTAACTTCATGCACAATACAAAATCTATTCCACCATTGATAATCACATGCGGAAATTAAATCAATTGCAATGCACACATGAAACCATAAAAATTCACACACATTAACATAAATTTTTTAACAGGAAAGCCTGAAGCTAAAAACCCCAACTATCTGTATATAATACATGTCATATAGATCATGTAACAATCCTCATACAAAGCTGAACATGTCAAGCTCTCAATACAATACAATCGCTACACACTAATCAGGTCCGATCTAGCAAATCCATGCACTGATCTCTACCACCTGCTAGCTTGCCTCTATTGCACAATCCCTGCTGAAGAATGGCTCTGAATGAACTCGAATCCACCTCAATTTCACTGCATAATCCTCATTGGCATCTCCACTGAGTGTTGGATGCAATCAATGCATCACTATAGTCACAACTGATAGTCACACTTGCTCTTTCACCTATCTCTCCATTGGTCTCCACTGAAATTGCCATGCACTATAGTTAACTGATGTATTGTTCAGTTGATTAATGAGTTATTATTTGTGAATTAATTAAATAATTAATTCACTCCACTCTCACTAGTGTATCAATCAGTTAGACTAAGATACAACTAGCTCAACTCAGTCTAACTGAGTTAAACTAAATACAACTCCACCAACTACTTCTCCAACTCCACCAAAATTTGTCACATGAGTTCTAACTGAAGTCCTCCATGCAATAGCTCCAGTAAACCCTCATGAATAGCATAATTCCTTCTGTCAGCTGCTGTGCCACATCTATGCACTTAACTGAAGTGCTCCAAGAGAATAAGATAATGTTTAGAGTCCAAATATTATTAAGAGGCCATTGTACACTTGATATCTATTTTTTAGACTGGCATTTAAAATAGATTTCCTTGGTTTCATTATGTATAAAAATAGAAGTCCATCTATTTTTCCAACTTGACCAACCATCCACAAATAGCAACCCCACTCATATAATATGATCGACATGTTCAAAACAGACATAGTCTGTGAACAGATTCTGCGCCAAAAATAGCCCGCGCACCCACTTATTGAAGGCTACCATTTTCACTAAGCTCATCATCTTGTTGAATCTCAACACTCCCTCTCAACAAGATAGGGATTATCTGCCACCCCGATCCTGTCTCTATGGTATTCGAATTTGCTCCTAGTGAGCGCCTTCGTCAGAATATCTGCATCCTGATCCTCCATAGGAATGTAAGAAAGCAACGTGATCTTCCGCTACACACAATCTCTGATATGATGGTATCGGATGTCAATATGTTTAGATCTATCATGAAATACTGGATTAACCGAGAGTTTAATGCAACTCTTATTATCACAATATATCATCGTGGGATCTAAATGTGAACCGAACAACCTGACCAGGATCTTCCTCATCCATATAGCCTCGCATGCAGCCAAAATTACTACCATGTACTCGGCCTCCATTGAACTGAGTGCCACGGATCTTTGTTTCCTGTTGTACCAAGAAACTGTTATAGATCCAATATTGAAAATCCCTCCAGATGTGCTCTTTCTATCCGTTGGGCTTCCTGCCCAATCTGCATCCGTGAAGCCATGCAACTTCACCTCATCTGACTGTCTGTACTACAATCCATACCCATATGTGCCCCTGAGATACCTCAGGACATGCTTGCCTGCCTTCCAAAAGAGCTTGGTAGGCTTAACCATCACTTGTGAAAGCTGGTTCATAGCATAGCATATGTCTGGTCATGCATTAACTAAATACATGAGCGAACCAACCAACTGTCGATAAACAGTGGCATTCACTACCTTTGCCGATGTAGCATCCTCCTTCCTCCAACCACCAAGAAGAGGAGTGTCGATAGGCTTGCAGCCTTGCATGTGAAACTTCTCTAGTATCTCCTGTGCATACTTTCCTTAAGACACAACCATTTCACCTTTCCGTTGCCAAATTTCCAATCCCACGAAATAATGAAGGAGGCCCAAGTCCTTCATCTCAAACTCCTTTGCAAGATCTGCCTTGCATGAGTGTATCAATAGTTCATCACCTATTAGTATTAAATCATCTACATAAAGTACAATGATCAGCAACTTACCCTCCACCACAATCTGGTATAGGTTCGGATCCGCCTCACTCTTGGTGAATCCAAGTCCGGTGAAATAACTGTCCATACATGTGTACCAAGCATGAGGTGCTTGTTTCAGCCCATACAGTGCTATTTTGAGCCTACACACATGCAACTCACTGCTGAAGATTTCAATCCTTCAGGCTGCTCAATGTACAAATCCTCCTCAATGATTCTATTGAGGAACGTAGTCTTCACATCCATTTGATGAATGTGCCAACCCATCTGCGCTGAGAGAGCAAGGATGGTCCGTATGGAAGAATACCTTGCGACAGGTGTAAAGGTTTCTTCATAGTCGATCCCATTGATCTGTGAGAAGCCCCAGGCAACAAATCTTGCCTTATACTTCTCAACGCTCCCATCAGCAGCTTGCTTCACTTTGTAGATCCATCTCAAAACTACCACTGATTTCCCTTCCGGCCTTCGGACAATCTCCCATGCACTGTTTCTGAAAATCGAATCATACTCTTCCACCATGGCATCTACCCATGCCGGATCCTCCACAGCTTCCTCGAAAGAGGATGGCTCCGTCACGATACATGTTGAGCTTCAAAGATGTTCTTCTCTGCCACCACATTCCACTTCATTTCCTTTGTCCATTATTAATTTTAGGCTTAAATGATCAATAAGATTAGTTAAAATTGCTTTGAGATTGTATATAATGTATAACTTGCTATGTTTTCATGATTTTGTTGTTGTAGTACTTTTTGACTACACCTAGCTACAGAATGCAGACATTTTGTAGCTAGTTGCCGATTCTGCAGCTGTCTTCATGTCTACGCAGGTTCCAGGTGTCATCTCAGGGAAAAACACATATGTTCGTATTCCACATCATTCCCTCATCATTTGTTGCTCCCCATGAAGTTTGAGTTAAAGTATCAAAGCAGTTATGCATGAATAAGAGAGGCAGTTTCCTATCAAAACACGGACTCTACAGATGTCCGCAGTAAAGCACAAGACTGTTAATAAGAGTTTTAATTTGATTAGGAATGGGAAAGACACTTATCCCTGTTTTTCTCAAGAAGTAGTTATGTAATTTCATTATAAGTATGACTCGGGAGACCGAGAAACTGTTGGTTAGATTTTGTTTCTGTTGCTAGATTTTGGAAGGCTGTAAATACTCTGTTTTGAAGAATTTCTCCTTTAATGAAAGAGACATCATTTTATTGCACGAGCTGAGTCAATCTTGAGTAGATCCACGTGCTGATCCGGTGGTAGAGGGCCCCTACTGCCCGTGAAGCGTTATGCATTTGGTTTAGATAAGTAGCCGTAGCTTTGTTTCATTCTCAATTTAAATAGTTTTCTGAACTTTGCTTACATTGGATACTACAGTTTAGCTTTGTTCTCATGAAGTATTCCAAAAGATCACTAATCCAGAATGAGGCATAATTGTAGCAATTTAGAACTTTACATTTTTGTGTTCAATTGTAATTAGTTATTACAGCTAGTCCTATTCTCATTAATCTCTTCCAAAATATCACTAACTCTGGATAAGACTTAGTTGTAGTGTTTTGGTTTACCTGCGTATTGTTATGTTTTTATGCCCATTTGCACTGAATGATATAGCCAGACTTGTTTGTACAAACTATTCCAAAATATCACTCATCTTGAACAAGACAGGGCTGTAGTATTTCATAGAATTAGTTTCATTTTAGCTCAATCAATACTCCAGAGGTAGATGTCATTCTAGTTTAATTCTGTCACTATATTTCAAGCTTGATAATGGTACTCTAGTTTAAATTTGTTCACTGTATTAGTATCATTCTAGTTCAGCTCCAATTCATTTCAAGTTAGATAATAGCACTCTAGTTTAGTCTTAGTTCACTGTATTAGCATTCTAGTTTAGTTGTTATCCATTACATTTTAAATTGTATTAGTTGTTAAATTTAGATACCACGGTCTTCATTATCTACAAAACTTCTTTTGTTCTAACTTCATATTAATACATCATCATCTGGACAGAAGCTAGTAATATCAGTTTAAGGCCTTGAGTATTTTGCAACCTTTTTACAATTTCACAAACAAGCCTTGTCTCAAAGACTATTCTAAAAAGAAATCTATAACTTTTGAATGAGGCCTAATAGTGCTAAATTGAGTTGCAAAATAGAATTAGAAGTTAGTTTAGAGTAGAAATATTATTGTGCTACAAATGTTCTTTTCCAATTATGTTCCAATAAATATTTAACCATGGATGAGATGTTGTAACATTGTAAGTTGATTGTTGACTTAGGAAAACCTCAATTGCACTAAAAAATTATCCTTTTCTCAAGCTATTCCAACATATCTCTAAATGAATGAATTGGATGAGTTCATGATATGGGTTACTGAGTTCATGTTGTGATTTGTTTCTTTGCTGTGAGTCCTTATCAAGCTTTGCATTTTCTGTCCTCTAGTGCACACCTAGTTTAGAATATTTTCACTCTATTTTAGTGTAAACTTCTTAGCTCTTTTTCAACATAAAAACCATAAAACCAAAAACATCATAAAAACACTAAACACAACGTAGTGAGAAACAGATACCTAGGCACATACAGTGCACCACACTTCAGCAATTTACTAGCCCTGGTTGACAATTAATGACCTCAATTTAGGAACACTAAGTTGAGCACAACAATACACTTGCTCATCAGAGCCATGTATCCAGTAAATCAGTCAGGTGACTGACTTTTTCTGCACTGTGATGTAGGAACTCCTACATTCTGCACTGCATCAAGATTCAGTCGCTCAGCTTCTGTAGTGCGCTTCCGCCCTCTGATGTTTGGCGCTGCATGAGTGGTTTCTTCCACTCCATGAACCTCCTCTTGTGGATGATCCACATCTTGAGGCTCATCTTTAGGAACAAGTAGCTCCTCCTCTGCATGCAAGTGTAGCTCCCTCTCAAGCGACAACTTCATGGTTTTCTCCTCATGAAATTTGATTTCTTGTCGCATTGTCGCTCATCCCTTTAAATATGAAAATACACACGATAATTGTGGGGTGTTTCTGTGTACCCCAAAAATATCCCAACCTATGTAGTCGGCTCCAGATTCTTCTTGGCATCCTTCGTCACATGAATGTAAATAGGTGAGCCAAAAATATTCAAATGAGAAATATCAGGCTTCTTATCAGAAAATGCCTCTTCGGGTGTACTCATGCCAAGTACTCTATGAGTACAATGGTTTTGCACATAAACCGCAATGTTGCATGCTTTAGCCCACAAGTGTATGGGAAGGCCCTGATCATGCAGCATCGCCCGTGCAGCACCCACGATTGTTCTTTTCTTTCTCTTCGCGACCCCATTCTACTATGGGTTATGAGGCGCATTGAGTTCTCTTCGAATTCCTTCTGCGCTGCAAAATTATTTGAATTCTCCAGAGATGAATTCACCACCATTATCGCTCCCTAGAGATTTCACCTGCTTCCCCGACTCTTTCTCAACCAACGCCTTGAAATCACAGAACTTTGAGTATGTCTCTCTCTTCTTCTGCATGAAGAAGATCCAACACTTACGAGAAAAGTCATAAAAAAATATCACATAATACCTATGATTTGTTGTTTAAGCAACCGAGAAAGGTCCACACACGTCTGTGTGAATTCTCTCAAGGATTGTTGTGGTGAAAATATCCTTCTCATGAAAAGTGGTCTTCCACAAATTTTCCCAAAGTACATCCCTTGCACTGATCTGACTGTGCAGGTGTACCCTTGGGAAGCCCGATAGAAATTTGCTGCAAAATTTTCAAAGCGCCATGGTGAAGATGGCCCAATCTCCTATGCCACAATTCGCCCTCATCCCAGCTCACCACTCCTTTTGCTTTTCCTGCCATTTCTACGCAGCCATCTACCTGCAATTGATAAAGGTTCTTAACTCGAACCCCTATCCTCCAGGTTTCACCAGTTGCTTTACTGCGCAGGAAAGCCTTTCCCTCGCTAAAAACAACATCATATCCCTTGTCTTCCAACATCGCCACCGAGATCAGATTCTTCTTCAATCCTGGAACATGCATGACATCCTTCAATATGAAAGGTTTACCAGAATCCCTCTTAAAGGAAATGGTCCCGATACCAGTTGCACTGTATCTACCATCATCGCCCATCTTGATGTGCACTCCAAGATCCTTCTCATCCAGATCAATAAACAAATCTTTGTCTCTGGTCATATGGAAAGATGCACCACTATCAAGAAACCACACTGATCCCATCACACTTGAAACCAAGCATGCGATCAGCGAAAAATCCAGCTCAAACTATGAGGCGAAGGCCTCTCTAGCTGCAAATCCAGCAGCCTGCTTATTTTTCTTCTTCTGTGGAAAATTAGTGGCGTAATGTCCGTGTTGGTGACAGTGAAAGCACTTCACCTTGGACAAGTCCTGCTTCTTGCCTTTCGCACCGGATTGAGAAGGATTTTTATTTCCCTTCCCTTTCCTTGCTTTGGCAGCCAAAGCGCAATTTTCTTCATCTTCATTCTTAGATGAAGATCCATCCCTGGTACCCCGCCTTATCTCCTCCTGCACAAGATCCGACGAAAGTCGCTCCCATCTTGGCAGTTTCTCCCGACCATTGACAGAGTCCTCATAGCTATGAAAAATATTTGGAAGCCAAAGGAGAGCCAAGATCACCAAGTCCTCTTCATATATAGTAACCCCCACACTTCCCAGCTCATCCCTGCACTGGAAAAACTTCATGAGGTACTTGGGTATACTGTCGCCTTTCTCCATTTTTATTTTTCTGAGCTTGTCTTTAAGCGCCAACTTCCTTTGGTCGCTTCTGATTTGGAACAAGTCTGTAAAAGCTTTCCACATCAAGAATGGACTAGATTTACCATGAAGGCTAGAAATTATGTGATCCTTCACACCTTCCAACAGAATCCTTTGACATTTTACTGTCTTCTTTTGCCATGCGTCAAGTGTGGTTGCATCGCTAGAAGCAGGTTTTGGAATTTCTGCATCTATGAACTCCTTCAACCCATTATCATCTAGCACTGCCTCCATCCTGTCCTTCCATGCAATATAATTAGAGTTTCCCTCAAGGGCATACTCCAATCGCAATCCGTTGAAAGACATTTCAATGAATGCTCAACTTCGACACCAAGAAAACACTGCAGCAAATTCGAATTCCACCAGCACAAAACTCAACCGCTTCAATAATTGCAATCTCCTCCAATGATCAACTCCTCTGATACCATGTAGAAATTATATAACTATTATTTTATATGTCCAAGATTCTCCTGATCACGCACTATTTTAATGTCATGCACAATACAAAATCTATTCCACCATTGATAATCACATGTGGAAATTAAATCAACTGCAATGCACACATGAAACCATAAAAATTCACACACATTAACACAGTTGTTTTAACAGGAAAGCCTGAAGCTAAAAACCCCAACTATATGTATATAATATATGTCATAGAGATCATGTAACAATCCTCATACAAATCTGAACATGTCAAGTTTCAAGAGCAATACAATCGCTACACACTAATCAGGCCTGATCTTGAAAATCCATACACCGATTTTTGCCACCTGCTAGCCTGCCTCTACTGCGCAATACCTGCTGAAGAATGGCTTTGAATGAACTTGAATTCACCAAGATTTCACTGCACAATCCTCAATGGCATCTCCACTAAGTGTTGGATGCAATCAATGCATCACTATAGTCACAACTGATAGTCACACTTGCTCTTTCACCTATCTCTCCACCTATTCCAACAAACCGCTATGCAATCGTAGTTAACTGGCTGTAAGCTACTTGATTAATGAGTTATTATTTTTGAATTAATTAACTAATTAATTCGCTCCACTCTCACTAGTGTATCAATTAGTTAGACTAGATACAACTAGCTCAACTGAGTCTAACTGAGTTAAACTAAACACAACTCCACCAACTACTTCTCCAACTCCACCAAAATCTGTCACATGAGTTCTAACTGAAGTCCTCCATGCAATAGCTCTAGGAAACCCTCAGAAATAGCGTAATTCCTTCTGTCAACTGTTGTGCCACATCTATGCACTTAACTGAAGTGCTCCAAAAGAATAAGATAATGTTCAAATTCCAAATATTATTAAGAGCTAATAATATTCAACATATCTATTTTTAGACTGGCAGTCTAAAAATAGACTCTGCCCAATATGTTTAAAAATATAAGTTCATCTATTTTTCCAACTTTACCAACCATCCACAAATAGCATCCTGCAACTCATAGAATATGATCGACATGTCTAAAAATAGACATAGTCTAAAAATAGACTTTGCGCCAAAAATAGCCTGCAGGCCCACTTAGTGAAGGAGACTCTTTTCACTAAGCTCATCATCTTGTTGAATCTCAAAAATATCTACTATCCCTTTTCATTAAGTGCGTAAAATTCTATAGCCAAGTCCTCGAGTTGAAAAAAGGTCACTGCCACTGTTTGGACTTCGGTGTGATGCTCCTTTTCTTCTAATATGATGACAAGTTTTGTCTGTGAATCCATTATGAAAAACTTGGCCTTTAATTCCTATATAGCCTCTCTTATATTTGCCAATTTTTTCCTTGTTGATGTGTCCACATCCATAGTTTCTTGCGGAGATGATTATATATATGCTTAATAGCCTTCCTGAGTTTTTTTTCTCTATTTTTCTTTCTCATGCTCGACCATCATATACGATTTTTATATCTTTAGGGCATTATGCATAGTAGCCAGTTGCATAAGTTCCATTGTTGTTGTCGTGACATGGAGCCGTATTTCTTTGGAAATAATAGATTGTATCTATTGTAGGATATCCTACATCATCTGCAGCATAATATATTCTATATGTTTTTTTTTTTTTTTTAAGATTTCAGACTTCTGCGATCTATATTTTGTGGTGATGTAGTTTCTAGATTCATCGCATTAAGTAGATTATTCTATTGAAGTTTTGAACCATCTACCGAGGTTCATTATCAAGATATCTATATGTTTGAGCTCTTATACTTGCTTTTGCATCACCTCTATTGGAAATTTCATCACCCTTAGCGATATTTGAAAGATGTGGTGTTGTTTTGATGTTGCATATGTTTCTAAATATGGCTCAATTATGCTCGAGGAATGCCTCAATGCTTCTTTCTCTGGCCCCCTGGATTGGACTGGAGCTAGTTTGTTGGTCTTCAAAAGTTGGTGTATTTGATCTAGTTGTGCTTGTGTGAACTCTCTTAGATTCTTGTCCTTTATATATTCCTTGATTATTTCTACGTCCTTATCCATTAGGGACTAATATTATATGTATAACTATTTAGTAGCCTTTTCTTAGGACATGGGTGAGAGGTGCCTTCTTCTGATGTTTGTTTCTACATCAAATTTTCTCCAACCTGTGTGATATCCCCCCTTGTGAATCTATCACACCATTACCTTATTCATTTTTCAACATGACATTTTTGGGGTACTAGTTCCTCGGGGACCCTCCATTCCACATCCCATTCATTATTAATGTTGCTAACATCATCCTCCATTATCCTGTAGCGATTGGCCAACCATTGCTATATTAATCCCTCTTTGGTTGTATCCACATATAACTGTGCAGTTGCTTTAAAACATGCTATCAGGCTATATATTTCAAAAATTTGGGGTGGTATGTGTAGGATGCACTCTATCATTTCCATATACACATAAAAGGTGAAATTATTATCTATATGCCATTTCTTATGCATGATATTCCACAAGGAGGCATATTTTGATACCATGATTTATTGCTTCTTTGGGTTTGGGAATTGCGTCTCCTCTGGTTCCATCCATGCGATAAGCACTATTAGTATCAATAGTCATGCATAGAGAAGCTCTACATTGTTTTCCTGTGCCTCTTAATAGTAAGTCAAAAATATATTTAGCAAGAACATGGCCCAATTCATCTGGATCCATTCCACGCACATGGTTGTTGTTACGATTACTCCCATTGGGACTTCAACCTTATGACATTTATGTAATAACTTTCATTCCATCTCTTTCCTAGTGAATCTGATGGCTAGCTTGATTGTTTATGTTTGGAATGTTAAATCCTTGCTTACTCCTGTAGGTGTCATACTTCTTCTTGACTATCTCAACAAGTTCTTTCTCTTTGTGTTTATCTGTGAAATACAATTCTAGATCTTTTCCTACTTTAGGCAGCACTGTAATTTTTATAATAATGTCTAGGTAGAGGGATACTTTTTGATACAACTAGAGGAATCCTCCATGCACACGACTCAGCATGTGTTTAACACATGTTCATTTCTGCACTTCTTCCAAAATGTGGGATAACAAACAAGTTTAGAATACATGATTTCTGTAGTCCACGTACCTATTCCTATGGTTCCATTTTGATAATCAGATCATCTCGACTCTCGATAGTCCTGAGGTAGATTTCTTGCAAAATATTTGGGAATTCCTTTATGTTTGTGGTTTAATGATCTGAAAATTTGAAGTGCTCAATTGTGATGAGCATATATCCTTCAACGATCACTAAATCTGCCGTCTAGGGAACTTCCAATGGGTACATAGGATCCTTATTGAGATGCACTAGATTTGAAATATATTTTTTTTTCTAGTATATACTCTCTTCAAAACTACACTATTACCAGCTCATATAATTCTACTATTTTTGTTGGTTGCACAGGGATCAGAGGCACCCCTGGTGTCTTTGTCCTTTCCTTCTGTCTAGGGGTGAAAGTTCCTCCGATAGCAAACATCATGGCTCTAGAATATATAATTGATATGTAAATCACATCTTTGACCCACTTTTCATGCTTCAAATGTCATAGGTAGAATGAGATTCATCCATCAAGCCTCCCCATTTTATGCTTGGCTATCTTAGCGTGTTCTTTCCTACCAACAATAACTGCAAATATGTTAGGTGTGATTCAATATCTTTTCATATTTACTCATCCAATTTCCTCTTGCCTTGGAGCATAGATTCATGAATTTTGATGTCCTATCAATGACTTCTTCCACTATATTCACCAATCTGTAAGGAATATGTCCTTACAATGCACCCAAACTATCATTAATGTACCAATTTTATTGATCCTATTATTTTCTAGTGTCTCCTACATTTTTCTGGTTGTCATGATTTCCCCCCTACTAGTGATTTCCAGCTATTTGATCCTTTGAAGAGTGTGTTCCATTATGTGAATTCCTCCTTTCCACATTGTTTGCATGGTAATGCAATAATTTATTCTAGTCCCTTATTCCAATATGAAGCGAAATGCACCATTGTTTCAAGATTGCTTCCAACACTACTTCCAAGCTCACCATCCTTGTCATGTCATCTTCTTTTGAGCGATCATGCACTTATGTCCCAATACAGGCAAATCTCCTAGTTGACACCTCATGTAATATGTGTTACCAGTTCTCGAAGGGGGAATTTGAGCTTGATGCGTAGGAGCTAGCACTTCACCAGCTAATCACTCCATTGATAGATGGATTCACATAGTCTTCCCTCCACAATGTTAAATTATAAATATAATCAAGTTTTTTTGCACTAAATACACCCTTATCTAGTTCCACATATCGCTCTCCCTCCATCAGATCTAATGGTACAGTCACCCTTAGGTCCCAATACTCAAATATCATCTACCTTCTTTTAAGGCTGATTATAAATTGATTGTCAAAGTCCAAATCAATCTCAAGTAATGCTGGATAATGATTAGTGTTTTCCACAATATCAATGACTGTAATTCCCTCCTCCCACATTTACCCAAGTTAACTGGTCCACTGGGGTAAACATGTGACGAGAGGCTGCTACAATGTGATTCAAAACCCTATATACAGTTAAGGAAGTGAAATCGACAAAACACAACCAATCTGACCTTCCTCAGGAGCGACAGACCCTTCAGGAGGCAACCAACCCTTTAAAGTGCTTAGCCCATGAGACAAATTGTCATTTTGCTGATGTGGACCCTCAGTTTCTCCCATGACAAGCCATGCATGCGACTGAGGCCTTCTAGTCACTCCCACAACAAGGCATGTCAGTGACTATGTACCTTTCCAAGCGGTTCCAAGCCACATTTTTAGGGCTAGGTCTCAAGCCTCTACCCAGAACTTCATGAGACTTCCATAAATGAATAATAACAATGGAATATGGCTACTTATGCAATCATTGGTATAAGTACTTGATGTGACCCCTACTAGCCATGACAACCATTTCGTTAAAGATGTCACCAATATGTAATCTACAAGTCATAACATAATATATGAGTATAGGAGTCTCATACTTATCTGAGAATCATCCAGAAGCATTGATGTCCTATCACAATAGATGCATTATCATCTATTAGGTCATACATTCATTTTTCATGAATTTTCTAATCAAAACATGATAAGATCCATACATCAAGTCTGACATAAAACATACTCATAACCAACATATAACCAACAAAAATAACAAGGATATAACAACCATAAAAACCACATTTATACATGAAATACCAAAGAAGAAGGAGCTCTTATTATTGAATGCATAAGCTAACCAAGTCAAGGAATTCCACAAACCACCCTACCATATATTGAGTTGAACCAAATCTCTCTTTCAACTAATCATCCCCGTGCCATATTCCAAGCATGAATATGGGATTCACTAGAAAACCAACTAGGTTTCCTCAGGATTTACAACAATCCACCAAGGGATTCCTAGTCCCAAACAATAACATACAATACAAGGCTTTACCACAATCCCACCATATACCAATCTTGGGATCACTAGGCCTATACAAGCATGGATGTATTCATATCTATCCACCTACACTGTTATCTTGAGGGGTCCTGACCGAGGTTCGAAGTTGAGGTTAACCAACAAAACCCTCTTACTACTGGCCCTTTCGTTAGTGACCTGCTTGCGCAAGTCAAAGTCTCACCCAAAGCAGTATGGGGGGGTGCTGGAACCAAGTTTCCACACCCTGAGAAATAATTAAATGATGCGGGTGCCTTTAGATCTAAAACAATCATGAACATACCTTCGCAACAGAAGCCCTAACCAGGAAACCCTTAACAAACAGATTTAGGTCAATTATGCATAATAACTTGCACGCAGGTTAAAACAGAGTCCATAATCCATGTAATAACTCTTAATAGAGAGTATTAGAACCAAATAGCACTAGATCCATTCAATAACCATTCATCTAAATCCAGAGGCAGTTGCGTAATTTGATCTAGACACAAATAACACAGGAATTAGAAATAACATGCGGAGATGATCATAAAGTAAATAACATATGGATTTCAGACATATATATCAGCAACAATAGTTCTTCATTCATTCATAGTTTAGATCTCGCTTACAAAAACCTTCAGTTCACTCGTGCACACAGCCAGTGCGGTTCGCACACAGCAGGACTAACGTCTCTGCGCACACAGACAACAGCAGCCTTTTACCCAGAAAAATTAACTAGAGTCTCAAAATACATTCAGATCTATCAACAATCATTCACTTCTATCTCTTATCGACTCATTCTAGACTCCTATTTATACTTTTAGCCTGCGCTCATCTAAGGTCCACAAACCGTAGTTTGCGGCCCCTAGTTCTACCCTTTTTACCCTTTAAAACTCATTAGCAGCTGTGACCCACCCCAAAACCCCATGAATTGTTTTGTGCACGACTAAAAGTACAAAATATTTACACAAATATATCAAAAATTTCGCCAAGTTCGGTTTGAGGGGACCCCGCTCCAATAGGCCCCCAACACAATCTTGTGATTTTTCCTGAGTCACAGGGACACTAGGTTCTTCATCTTGTTCTGGAGCTCTTCGATGGAAACAAAAAAGGGTGCCAAGACACCCTCACTTTGATCCATTGTTCTTTGTGCAATCTCTACCAACTTTTGTGAATTCAACCCTTCTAAGGCCAAGTTGACACTCTGCAGGGTCTGATTCAAGGTCTTAACTACAACATCTCGATCATGAAACAACTTCGTTGCCTCATCCACCCATGACTTCATATGGTCAGTGACAATATGCTTCTTTCGATGAAGCTCCTCGACCTCATCTCGTAGCACCTCACTGGTCTGAAAGCAGGCCATGCGTTGGGTAGGAATGAACGTAGGTAAGGCCTCCTATAGATCATCGAACGACTGGTCCTTGGCATGCAATTCCTGATTAATTTTTTGGGTGTGGAGCCTGATTATCTTGTTTACTTTGTATCATAGCATTGGACCCCTGTACCTTAAATGGGGTGACAACGCCGCCCGTAATTAATCGGTGCCGTGGGGGGTCTAAGGGGGGGTGGCAGCGACTTTATGGAGCCCCCCCTTAGCGGGGGGTTTCGGGGGCAGCGCTCCCGAAGCTAAAAACAGATGTAAAATTTCCTTGTAAAAGTATAGTAATTTCTAGTCAATCTGGGCCATTCATTAGGCAAATGATCTAACGGTAGAAGTTATGTTTAGTTTAGGGTTTTTTCCCTAGAAGGAAACCCCTCGCTTTTATGAGGGTATTGTATTGCAACTGTGTATTGTGTGTGTATTCTCGGAGCGAGAAACAGAGAGGGAGACTGTGAGAGAGAACAGAGGATATTACACTGGATTCGCTATAGGTTTTTTCTCTTCATTTTGATGGATAATAGAAAGGAAGGACTAGTTGTTCGGGGTGGATGTAGCCCAAATTGGGTGAACCACGTATATCTGTGTCTCTCTGGTTTTATGTGTTTTGTGTTTTCCGCATATTTTATGTGTTGCATTGCTCTGATACCATTTTTTAGAATTTACCACAGGAAAAATAAAGAATTTACGGAGAGAAATAAATACAAAGAGGCCAGCAACAAATCATAAACATAAACACATATGTTTATCTAAGGAAAACCCAACCAATGAAATTTCATTAACCATTGGCCAAAACCCTGGCCAATCCGACCAAGTGAGCCTTCACCACTCATCTCCAGGCCTACATTACAATGAAGTATTCCCAGCCTCTTATAGGCTCCATTACATGCAATACCATGGGCCAAAACCATGGGTACACAATACCATGTGCCCCAAAACCACTACTATGTACCCTATTCAACATTGACTCTACCCCGAGTCATGTTTACTTAACATAATTTTCTTGACTAGTGGATCTGTTTGCATAAAGGTCCACAGTCCCAGGGTTGTTTCTAGTAGCTCTGAGCCTTTGTCGACATTGGCTGAAATGCTCGCAGATGCGTCTTTGACTAGAGCGGCCCATTGTGTGTGCACCTACTGGGGAGTCTTAGGCTATAGCTTAGCCTACAATGTAACAATTTTTTGTTCAAATTCTACTTGTATTGTCTGCATTTTGGTCCTAGAGGCCTTGAGCGCGGAAACTAGGCTTTCAATATTAACTTGTGGTGTGATGGATGCTGGGATGACCACTTCAGGAAGCTCACTGCACAATCTGTCTATCAGGTCCTCCAATTCCACACGCTGAGCCACGGTCACCTACTATACTGTTTGTGCCTGGAGTGATTATGTTGTTTTTGTGGTTGTTGTCTACTTGACTTCAGTTAATTTCTGCCGCACGCGTGCCTCCCTGCATTGCAGCTTAACGAAAATAAATATGTGGAGAGCATGTAGCTTTCCACTTGGAAGCTTTGCTAGAACAATGCCGACCTCAGGGCAGGTTTGCACATGCACCCATGATGCAGGAGAATCATGGTTCCAAATTTTGTACATTTAGTAGAATCTAAGGGGTCTTATGTTTTCAAGGGAGTTGGTTCCCTAAGTATTTAATTAATGTTATTTTCAATGTTTTGAGTGATTTTATGTGAGACATTTAGAATAGGATTTAATTAAATATTGTGAGGCATATTTGTAAATGTTCTTGAATGTAGGAGAACATGAGAAATTTAGGCTAGTTGATATTTCAAAGGGATTGTGAATCCTAGACTTAGGAATTAGTTGATGATTTTGTGGATTTAGAGGATTCTTAGGATTTAGTTGAGAAGATTGAGGATGTGAACCATAATTTATTGTAGACCATTTTGTATATATTTGTAAGCCTTGAAGGCATTAAGGGACTATATTATTATATAGGTAATAGAGGAGATTTGATTGTAATCCTATGGGTATAGAGATAGAGGAATGAGAGAAGGCCATTTGTAAAGAAAATCAGGCCGAGAGAAGGTTTTATTATGTAAATATTTGTTTGTGAATAGAAAGCTCAATTCCAATTTTATGTGGAGTGTAGAGTGTTAATGAATTATAAAATTGTGTGTGTTTCGTATAACTTAAGTATTGCAAGTGAGTCTGAGGCAGATCGGAGTGAAAATAGCGTGCAAAGGCGGTTGCAGTTTTCAAGACCATTCTGCATAGCTAAAAGAAATCTCAGGAGGGATTAACACTGCGGAAGAACAACAGAGACGAAACCCAAATTGTATATCAAGATACAGTAGGGATCAAGTGGAAGAAACCAAAGGAACGTGAACAAGAAAGTCAAGTGAAATTACATGGAAGAAAGCACAGGGACCGTCAAATCACATATTGATCAATGAAGGATGTGAATTGGGAATTCGTGGGATGCGTCGGACAAAGATCGAGATGGATGGTTGAGATCAACTCGCAACATTGAAGCGAGAGTGATGGATGGTCAAGATCACATCATAGAAATGAGGTGGAATTTGAACAGTTGTGATCAAGTTGTAGAGACAGGAAAAATATGGACGACTAAGATCACATCACAAAGTTAAATTATGAAAATGCTGAAGTGGACATGTGGCGGGCAGAGGATCCAAGCGCATATCGCACATCACATGTGATATGGTATGACAGTTAATGGCGGAGACTTAAATTTGTGAAATGCCGATTTGCGATGATCTAAAATGTGTGATGCATGATGAGGCTAAAAGGTAAATACGCGAAGTGCTGACGAGTTAAAATTGCAAAGAGCCGAAGTGAGATAAGTTAAGATTCGCGATATGCGAAATCTTATGTTTTCCGACTTGCAAAATCGGTAAAGTTGTAATACTACGCTATGTTTCGGGAATTCTGCTACAGTTTATGTGCTATAAAAGTAGAATTATGAAGGATATATGTGCGATATGGGATCCGCGATGCCACGGAGGAATAGTTGAAGCCAGAGATTGAGAGGTTCATTGGGTGACGTGTTGTGGTCACGGATGAAGAGAAAATAGAAAGGTAAGGGGAATATTATAAAGCTAAAAATTTTATTATATGGTTATATGAGTTATAAACCCAAGAATTTTTTTTTAAAGGAGCTTCCGCGAAATCCTATGAATATTAAAGTTGGGTTTTTAAAGATTCTTAGAGATATATGAACCTATCCTTGGGTTTTGGGAAAATTAAGTCTTAGGTCTACACATTTGGGTATTTGCAGCCATATGGTTGCACCATTTTTGGTATCAGAGCAGTAAAATCTATTTTTGGAGAAAGTTAGAGTAGAGTTATGTTCTTGAAGTTGTATGTGCAGAATACAATTTTGATTGAACGAAGAAGGATCAAATTTTAAATCTGACAGGAAGCAGACACACAGAGTTAAAGTGTGGCAGAATATGGAGAGTAATTGATACTCTTGAAGAGAATTTGCAGAGGCAAAGGAACAGGGAATAGTCCATTCAAAGTGCAGATGAACGGTGGAACAAGATCATGCAGATATCTTGAAGGTGCAATGGTATGTTTTTCTATTAACTCTGTTTTGAGAATATGTTTGCATATTTCAGGTTGCAGACAAAGAGGTAATATCTCAACAAAAGAACAACAAAATGATTTGTAAGAAGAAGAATAAGTTGTGTTCTTGAAGACAGACTAAATGAAAGACTCTAGAAAAAGTGGAAGTGAAACTGAAGAATCCAATTGAAGGTTGGACATAGAGGAAAAGAGTTTTCTCATAAGAAAGTAGAATTTCAGAAGTCAAGGAGAAAAGGAGTTTCTCAATAGAGGTTCCAAAGAAAGAGAACCAGTGTTACTGAAAGACCGAGCTCAAAGGAGAGAGGGCTTGGTGAGGTACTTGCAGAAGGTATAGAGAGTTGGTGAAAAAGAGAGGCTTAGTGAACTTCACAAGTGAACAAGATGAAGTTCACAAAGGAGGGGAAGTCAATGATCACTGGAAGTCATTGCAGAGGTTCAAAGGAAAGCCACGGCAAGAAGAAATATGCCAAGGAAATGGGCACAGAGATGATGAGTCAAGAGGAGATTAAAAAAGAGAAATATGAGATAAAATTCCATCTTTTGTTATTGATGGAAATGTTACAACGAAGTAAATAAGACCATAGGTATAGTTATATAATGAGAAAGAAGGTGAAATGGCACAGACTACAAGAGAAGAGAAAGCATCAGGTGAATACTCAGTTAATAGAGGAGCTTAGAAATCTTGAGTAGACAATGGATGTTAAATTTAGGTCATAGAAGCTTAAAGGAGTTGAACTACAATAATATGTTGATATGACAACAGAAAAGGAACAATTACTGAAGATTGTTCAAAAGAAAGAAGAAGTCTACACTGAATATGCAATTAAAAAGCATGATGAAGAAAAGGTATTTACTGTGCCTAATGAGATTGGAATTTTTAAGCATGATGATTTAGACATGTGTGTAGATTTAGCAGAGGGAGAAGGCCATTTGATGACTGGTCAACAACAAGTGAAGGTATGGAAAACTGTGTAAAGTTTCCAAATTCTACTCCAATTTAAATTGTTCAGTTATATAGAAAGTTAGACCTTCAAAGAAGAAAGTTGGAAAAGAAGAGGATATATACTCAGGATGAATTGTTGAAGAAGGAAGACAAATAAATTGTCATGAATGAAAATCATGGAGAAGAAGTTATCAGTTGTAATGAACAGGGTTAGAAGATTATCTTGGAAGACAATGTAGCAGCAACTAAAAAGGTGAAAAATATTATAGAAGACAGAGTGAAAAATTCTATAGAAGACAACAATGAAATTTTTGTAAGGGAAAATTATGAGGTTGCTAAGTTTGGAGAAGGTAAGTATAACAATGAACAAGAGGGTAAGGATGTAAGGGTGGTAGTAAGAGTCCAACAACTCCAAAGTGAAGGTAACAAACAACATTTCGAAGATGAATGGACATAATGCAGCAACAATTGGCAGAGTGAGTACCAGTCAGAAGATAAACTGGACATGGATATTGAAAGAATAAGAAGGTTGATGATGAAGGTGTCTCGGAAGAAGAAATCAACAAGAAAACAAAGTAGCAGCAACAAGGAAAAGACAACAACAGACTGTGAAAGCATAGCTAGTGGGGAAATGCAGCATAAAGTATGGAGACCTGGAGAACAAAAACAAACAACAACAACAACAACAACTAAAGATAGACTATAGAATGAAGTTTTGGATCCAAGAAGAATTCCATCAACATTGAAGACACATGATCTGGATTTGATGATTATTTTCTACCTTGAGAGTCTGATGCAGGAGCATCATGGTTCCAAATTTTGTACATTTAGTAGAATCTAGGGGGTCTTATGTTTTCAAGGGAGTTGGTTCCCTAAGTATTTAATTAATGTAATTTTTAATGTTTTGAGTGATTTTATGTGAGACATTTAGATTAGGATTTAATTAGATATTGTGAGGCATATTTGTAAATGTTCTCGAATGTAGGAGAACATGAGAGATTTAGGCTAGTTGATATTTCAAAGGGATTGTGAATCCTAGACTTTGAAATTAGTTGATGATTTTGTGGATTTAGAGGATTCTTAGGATTTAGTTGAGAATATTGAGGGTGTGAACCAGAATTTGTTGCAAACGCTTTTGTATATATTTGTAAGCCTCGAAGGCATTAAGGGACTATATTCTTATATAGGTAATAGAGGATGTTTGATTGTAAGCCTATAGGTATAGAGATAGAGGAATGAGAGAAGGCCATTTGTAAATAAAATCAAGCCGAGAGAAGGTTTTATTATGTAAATATTTGTTTTTGAATAGAAAGCTCAATTCCGATTTTATGTGGAGTGTAGAGTGTTAATGAATTATAAAATTTTGTGTGTTTCGTATAATGTAAGTGTTGCAGGTGAGTCTGAGGCAGATTGGAGTGAAAACAACATGCAAAGTCAGTTGCAGTAGTCAAGACCATTCTGCATAACTAAAAGAAATCTCAGGAGGGATTAACACCGTAGAAGAAAAACAAAGACCAAACCCCAATTTTATATCAAGATACAATAGGGATCGAGCGGAAGAAATCAAAGGAACATGAACAAGAAAGTCAAGTGAAATTACATGGAAGAAATCACAGGGAAAGTCGGATCACATATTGAACAACGACGAACGTGAATTGGGAATTCATGGGATGCGTCAAACAAAGATCGAGATGGATGGTTGAGATCAAATCGCAACATTGAAGCGAGAGCGATGGATGGTCAAGGTCACATCGTAGAAATGAGGTGGAATTTGAAAGATCATGATAACTTTGCAGAGACATGAAAAATTCGGATGACTAAGATCACATCACAAAGTTAAATTGTGCAAATGCCGAAGTGGACATGTGGCAGGCAGAGGATCCAAGCGCATATCGCACATCACATGCGATATGGTATAACAATTAACGACAAAGACTTAAATTTGTGAAATTTCGATTTGCGATGAGCTAAAATGTGCGATGTGCGATGAGGCTAAAAGGTAAATATGCGAAGTTCCGACGAGTTAAAGTTGCAAAGAGCCGAAGTGAGATAAGTTAATATTCGCGATATGTGAAATCTTATGTTTTCCGATTTGCGAAATCGGTAAAGTTGCGATATTACGCTATGTTTCTGGAATTCCGCTATAGTGTATGCACTATAGAAGTAGAATTACGAAGGATATATGCGCGATATGGGATCCGCGATGCCATGGAGGAATAGTTGAAGCCACAGATTGAGAGGTTCATTGGGTGACGTGTTGTGGTCATGGATGAAGAGAAAATAGAAAGGTAAGGGGAATATTATAAAGCTAGAAATTTTATTATATGGTTATATGAGTTATAAACTCGAGAACCACTTTTTGAAGGAGCTTCCATGAAATCCTATGAATATTAAAGTTGGGTTTTTAAAGGTTCTTAGAGATATATGAACCTATCCTTGGGTTTTGGGCAGACTAAATCTTAGGTCTGCACATTTGGGTATTTGCGGCCATATGGCCGCGCCATTTTTTGTATCAGAGTACTAAAAGCTCTTTTGGGAGAAAGTTAGAGTAGAGTTATTTTCTTGAAGTTGTATGTGCAGAATAGATTTGTGATTGAAGGAAGAAGGATTAGATTTTAAATCTAACATGAAGCAGACACACAGAGATAAAGTGTGGCAGAATATGGAGAGTAATTGATACTCTTGAAGAGAATTTGTAGAGGAAAAGGAACAGGGAATAGTCCATTCAAAGTGTAGATGAATGGTGGAACAAGATCATGTAGATATCTTGAAGGTGCAATGGTATGTTTTTATTTTAACTGTACTTTGAGAACATGTTTACATATTTCAGGTTGCAGACAAAGAGGAAATATATCAGCAAAAGAACAACAAAAGGACTTGTAAGAAGAAGAATAAGTTTTGTTCTTGAAGACAGACTGAATGAAAGACTCTAGGAAAAGTGGAAGTGAACCTGAAGAATCCAATTGAAGGTTGGAAATAGAGGACAAGATTTTTCTCATAATAAAGTAGAATTGCAGATGCCAATGAGCAAAGGATTTTCTCAATAGAGGTTCCAAAGAAAGAGAACTAGTGTTACCGAAAGACCGAGCTCAAAGGAGAGAGGGCTTGGTGAGGCACTTGAAGTAGGTATAGATACTTGGTGAGAAAGAGAGGCTTAGTGAAATTCACAAGTGAACAAAATGAAGTTCACAAAGGAGGGGAAGTCAATGATCGCCGAAAGTCATTGCAGAGGTTCAGAGGAAAGCCACAACAAGAAGAAATATGCCAGGGAAATGGGCACAGAGATGATGAGTCAAGAGGAGATTAATAGAGAGAAAGATGAGATAAAATTCCATCTTGTGTTATTGACGGAAATGTTACATAGAAGTAAATAAGACCATAGGTATAGTTATATAATGAGAAAGAAGGTGAATTGGCACAAACTACAAGAGAAGAGAAAGCATCAAGTGAATACTCGATTAATAGAGGAGATTAGAAATCTTGAGCAGACAATGGCTGTTAAATTGAGGTTAGAGAAGCTCAAAGGAGTTGAGCTACAGGAATATGTTGAGATGACAATAGAAAAGGAAAAATTACTGAAGATTGTTCAAAATAAAGAAGAAGTCTACACTGAAGATGCAATTAAAAAGCATGATGAAGAAAAGGTATTTATTGTGTCTAATGAGATTGGAATTTTTAAGCATGATGATTTAGACATGTGTGTAGATTTAGCAGATGGAGAAAGGCCATTTGATGACTGGTCAACAACAAGTGAAGGTATGGAAAACTGTGTAAAGTTTCCAAATTCTACTCCAATTGAACTTGTTGAGTTATATAGAAAGTTAGACCTTCAAAGAATAAAGTTGGAAAAGCAGAGGATATATACTCAGGATGAATTGTTGAAGAAGGAAGAAAAATAAATCGTCATGAATGAAAATCATGGAGAAGAAGTTATCAATTGCAATGAACAGAGTCAGAAGATTGTCTTGGAAGACAATGTAGCAGCAATTGAAAAGGTGAAAAATATTATAGAAGACAGAGTGAAAAATTCTATAGAAGACAATAATGAAATTTTTGTAAGGGAAAATTATGAGGTTGCTAAGTATAACAGTGAACAAGAGGGTAAGGATGTAAGGGTGGTAGTAAGAGTCGAAAAACTCAAAAGTGAAGGTAACAAATTTTTTTTTGAAGATGAATGGACATAATGCAGCAAAAATTGGCAGAGTGAGTACCAGTCAGAAGATAAACTGGACATGGAGATTGAAAGAATAAGAAGGTTGACGATGAAGGTGTCTCATAAGAAGACATCAATAAGAAAACAAAGCAGCAGCAACAAGGAAAAGACAACAACAGACTGTGAAAGCATAGCTAGTGGGGAAATGCAGCATAAAGTATGGAGACCTGGAAAAAAACAATAAACAACAACAACCAAAGATAGACTACAGAACAAAGTTTGGGATCCAGGAGGAATTCCATCAACATTGAAGACACATGATCTGGAGTTGATGATTGTTTTCTACCTTGGGAGTCTAATGCAGGAGCATCATGGTTAAAATTTTTGTACATTTAGTAGAATCTAGGGTGTCTTATGTTTTCAAGGGATTTGGCTCCCTAAGTATTTAATTAATGTAATTTTCAATGTTTTGAGTGATTTTATGTGAGACATTTAGAATAGGATTTAAGTAAATATTGTGAGGCATATTTGTAAATGTTCTCGAAAGTAGGAGAACATGAGAGATTTAGGCTAGTTGAGATTTTAAAGGGATTGTGAATCCTAGACTTAGGAATTAGTTGATGATTTTGTGGATTTAGAGGATTCTTAGGATTTAGTTGAGAAGATTGAGGATCTGAACCAGAATTGGTTGCATACCCTTTTGTATATTTTTGTAAGCCTCGAAGGCATTAAGGGACCATATTCTTAAATAGGTAATAGAGGAGGTTTGATTGTAAGCCTATGAGTATAGAGATAGAGAAATGAGAGAAGGCCATTTTTAAAGAAAATCAGGCTGAGAGAAGGTTTTATTATGTAAATATTTGTATGTGCTATAGAAGTAGAATTAAGAAGGATATATGCGCGATATGGGATCGACGATGCCACGGAGGAATAGTTGAAGCCAGAGATTGAGAGGTTCATTGGGTGACGTGTTATGGTCACGGATGAAGAGCAAATAGAAAGGTAAGGGGAATATTATAAAGGTAAAAAATTTATTATATGGTTATATGAGTTATAAATCCAAGAACCACTTTTTAAAGGAGCTTCTGTGAAAACCTATGAATATTAACATTAGGTTTTTAAAGGTTCTTATAGATATATGAACCTATCCTTTGGTTTTGGGTAGACTAAGTCTTAGTTCTGCCATTTTTGGTATCAGAGCAGTAAAATCTCTTTTGGGAGAAAGTTAGAGTAGAGTTATGTTCTTGAAGTTGTATGTGCAAAATAAAATTGTGATTAAAGGAAGAAGGATCAGATTTTAAATATGACAGGAAGAAGACACACAGAGATAAAGTGTGGCTTAATATGGAGAGTAATTGATACTCTTGAAGAGAATTTGTAGAGGCAAAAGAACAAGGAATAGTCCATTAAAAGTGTAGATGAATGGTGGAACAAGATCATGTAGATATATTGAAGGTGCAATGGTATGTTTTTATTTTAAATCTTCTTTGATAATATGTTTGCATATTTCAGGTTGTAGACAAAGAGGGAATATCTCTGCAAAAGAACAACAAAAGGAGCTGTAAAAAAAAAATAAGTTGTGTTCTTGAAGACAGACTGAATGAAAGACTCTAGGAAAAGTGGAAGTGAACCTGAAAAATCCAACTGAAGGTTGGACATAGAGGACAATGGTTTTCTCAGAAGAAATTAGAATTGTAGAAGCCAAGGAGCAAAGGAGTTGCTCAATAGAAGTTCCAAAGAAAGAGAATGAGTGTTACCGAAAGACCGAGCTCAAAGGAGAGAGGGCTTGGTGAGGTACTTGCAACAGGTATAAAGAATCGGTGATAAGGAGAGGCTTAGTGAAATTCACAAGTGAACAGGATGAAGTTCACAAAGGAGGGGAAGTCAATGATCACCGAAAGTCATTGCAGAGGTTCAAAGGAAAGCCAAAACAAGAAGAAATATGCCAAGGAAATGGGCACAAATATGATGAGTCAAGAGGAGATTAACAGAGAGAAAGCTGAGATCAAATTCCATCTTGTGTTATTGATAGAAATGTTACATAGAAGTAAAGAAGACCATAGGTATAGTTATATAATGAGAAAGAAGGTGAAATGGCATAGACTACAAGAGAAGAGAAAGCATAAAGTGAATACTCGGTTAATAAAGGAGCTTAGAAATCTTGAGTAGACAATGGATTTTAAATTGAGGTCAGAGAAGCTTAAAGGAGTTGATCTACAGGAATATGTTGAGATGACAACAGAAAAGGAATGATTACTGAAGATTGTTCAAAATAAAGAAGAAGTCTACATTGAAGATGCAATTAAAAAGCATGAAGAAGAAAAGGTATTTACTGTGCCTAATGAGATTGGAATTTTTAAGCATGATGATTTAGACGTGTGTAGATTTAGGAGAGGGAGAAGGGCCATTTAATGACTGGTCAAAAACAAGTGAAGGTATTGAAAACTGTGTAAAGTTTCCATATTCTACTCCAATTGAAATTGTTGAGTTATATAGAAAGTTAGACCTTCAAAGAAGAAAGTTGGAAAAACAGAGGATATATACTCAGGATGAATTGTTGAAGAAGGAAGACAAAGAAATTTTCATGAATGAAAATCATGGAGAAGAAGTTATCAGTTGCAATGAACAGAGTTAGAATATTGTCTTGGAAGACAATGTAGCAGCAATTGAAAAGGTGAAAAATATTATAGAAGACAGAGTGAAAAATCTATAGAAGACAACAATGAAATTTTTGGAAGCGAAAATTATGAGGTTTCTAAGTTTGGAGAAGCTAAGTATAACAATGAACAAGAGGGTAAGGATGTAAGGGTGGTATTAAGAGTCCAAAAACTCCAAAGTGAAGGTAGAAAACAACAATTTGAAGATGAATGGACATAATGCAGCAACAATTGGCAGAGTGGTACCAGTTAGAAGATAAAATGGACATGGAGATTGAAAGAATAAGAAGGTTGATGATGAAGGTGTCTCAGAAGAAGACATCAATAAGAAAAAAAAGCAACAGCAACAAGGAAAAGACAACAACAGACTATGAAAGCATAGCTAGTGGGGAAATGCAGCATAAAGTATGGAGACCTAGAGAACAACAACAAACAACAACAACATCAACCAAAGATAGACTACAGAACAAAGTTTGGGATCCAAGAGGAATTCCATCAACATTGAAGACGCATGATCTAGAGTTGATGATTGTTTTCTACCTTGGGAGTCTGATGCAGGAGCATCATGGTTCCAAATTTTGCACATTTAGTAGAATCTAGGGGGTCTTATGTTTTCAAGGGAGTTGGTTCCCTAAGTATTTAATTAATGTAATTTTCAATGTTTTGAGTGATTTTATGTGAGACATTTAGAATAGGATTTAAGTAAATATTGTGAGGCATATTTGTAAGTGTTCTCGAAAGTAGGAGAACATGAGAGATTTAGGCTAGTTGAGATTTGAAAGGGATTGTGAATCCTAGACTTAGGAATTAGTTGATGATTTTGTGGATTTAGAGGATTCTTAGGATTTAGTTGAGAAGGTTGAGGATCTGAACCAGAATTGGTTGCATACCATTTTGTATATTTTTGTAAGCCTCAAAGGCATTAAGGGACCATATTCTTAAAAATGTAATAGAGGAGATTTGATTGTAAGCCTACGAGTATAGAGATAGAGGAATGAGAGAAGGCCATTTTTAAAGAAAATAAGGCTGAGAGAAGGTTTTATTATGTAAATATTTGTTTGTGAATAGAAAACTCAATTCCGAGTTTATGTGGAGTGTAGAGTATTAATGAATTATAAAATTGTTTGTGTTTTGTATACTCTAATTATTGCAGGTGAATCTGAGGCAAATCAGAGTGAAAACATCATGCAAAGGTGGTTGTAGTAGTTAGGACCATTCTGCATAACTAAAACAAAGCTTAGGAGGGATTAACACCGTGAAAGAACAACAAATACCGAACCCCGACTGTATATCAAGATACAGTGGCGATCGTGCTGAAGAAACCAAAGGAATATGCACAAGAAAGTCAAGTGAAATTACACAGAAGAAAGCAGAGGGACTGTTGGATCACATATTGATCAACAGTGGATGTGAATTGGGAATTAGTGGGATGCGTCAGACAAAGATCGAGATGGATGTTTGAGATCAAATCGCAACATTGAAGCAAGAGCGATGGATGGTCAAGATCACATTGCAGAAATGAGGTGGAAGTTGAACGATCATGTTCAAGTCGCAGAGACAGGAAAAATACCGATGACTAAGATCACATCACAAAGTTAAATTGTGAAAATGTCGAAGTGGACATGTGCCGGGCAGAGGATCCATGCACATATCGCACATCGCATGCGATATGGTATAACAGTTAATGATGGAGACTTAAATTTGAAAAATGCCGATTTGAGATGAGCTAAAATGTGAAATTCGTGATGAGGATAAAAGGTAAATCGGCAAAGTGTCGATGAGTTAAAGTTGCGAAGAGACAAAGTGAGATAAGTTAATATTCGCGATATGCAAAATCTTATGTTTGCCGATTTTCAAAATCGGTAAAGTTGTGATACTTTGCTATGCTTCAGGAATTGTGCTGCAGTGTATGTGCTATAGAAGTAGAATTGCGAAGGATATATGCGTTATATGGGATCAGCGATGCCACGGAGGAATAGTTGAAGCCAAGTGTTGAAAGGTTCATTGGGTGACGTGTTGTGGTCACGGATGAAGAGGAAATAGAAAGGTAAGGGGAATATTATAAAGGTAAAAAAATTATTATATGGTTATATGATTTATAAACCCGAGAACCACTTTTTAAGGAGCTTCCGCGAAATCATATGAAGATTAAATTTGGGATTTTAAAGGTTCTTAGAGATATATGAACCTATCCTTGGGTTTTGGGCAGACTAAGTCTTAGGTCTGCACATTTGGGTATTTGCGGCCTATTGTCAATATGATGCAATATGTTGTCCTTGATGGCAACCTACTTGATGAAGTTGTCCTTGATGGAAACCTTCTTGATGAGTTTCCTTTTGATAAGCAACCTATTTGTTAAAGACGTAAAAATGATGTTTCTATAGGTCAATTCAGATGTGACAGAGAAAGGAATTCCAGTAAGTGCCAGAGAAATGAAACAGGAAATATTTCTCAATGCATATGCAAGTTTGATGAAGTCAACCTGTGTATGGAGGCAATGCATATGCTACTTGGTATACAGGCAACCCGCGTATACATCCATAATTAGTATATACACAGTTTTTATGAAGAGAAGTCACATATACACGTGGGTATGAATAAGCAAAGTCGCGAATGCCTTTTGCGCTCTAAAATTATGATACCAAGGGGCATTACCATGGTATTAGCCCACTGTGAGCGTTGTGTCATCTATTTGATCCCATCCAAGAATACCATCTGCCCCTAGTTCTACCGTGGTTTGCAGCCCCTAGTTCTACCCTTTTTACCCATTACAACTCATGAGCGGTTGTGACCCACCCAAAAACCCCTTGACTTGTGCTGAGCACGACTAAAATTACAAAATATTTACAAAAATATATCAAAAATGTCTCCAAGTTCAGTCCGAGTGGACCCCACTCCAATAGGTCCCCAACACAATCTTGTGACTTGTCTCGAGTCACACCGACACTGGGCTCTTCATATTTTTTTGGAGCTCTTCAATGGCAACAGTAAAGGGTGCCAAGACGCTCGCACTCTGATCCATTGTGTTCTGCGCAATATCTACTAGCTTCTGTGAAGTCAGCACTTCTCCGGCCAAGTTGACACTCTGCAGGGTCAAATTCAAGGTCTTAAATGTGACATCTAGATCATGAAACAACTTCATTGCCTCAACCACCCATGAATTGATATGGTCAGTGACAATCTAATTCTTTCGGTGAAGCTCCTCGACCTCATCTCGTAGCACTTGACTGGTCTGAAAGCAGGCCATGCGTTGGGTAGGAATGAATGTAGGTAAGGCCTCATGTAGATCATCGAAGGACTGCTCCTTGGCGCACAACTCCTGATTAATTTTCTTTACGAGTGGATTTGTTTGCACAAAGGTCCACAGTCCTAGGATTGTTTCTAGTAGCTCTGAGCCTTTTTCGACATTGGCTGAAATGTCCGCAGATACATCTTTGACTAGGGCGGCCTTTTGCGTGCGCACCTCCGGGGGAGTCTCAAGCTGCAGCTTAGCCCACAATGTAGAAATTTGTTGTTCAAATTCTGCCTGTATTTTCTGCATTTTGGTCCTAGAGGCCTTCAGCATGGAAACCAAGCTTTCAATCTTAACTTGTGGTGCAGCGGATGCTGGGATGAGCACTTCAGGAAGTTCGCCGCACAATCTGTCTATCAGGTTCTCCAATTCTGCACACTGAGCCACGGTCGCCTGCCACAATGTTTGTGCCTGTAGCGATTCTTCTCTTTTTGTGGCTGCTTGACTTCACTTAATTTCTGTCGCACGTGTGCCTCCCTGCACTGTAGCTCGAAGAAAATAAATATGTGGAGGGCATGTAGCTTTTCACTTGGAAGCATTCATAGATCAATGTCGACCTCAGGGTAGGTTTGCATATGCGAACATGATGCAGGAGAATCATGGTTCCAAATTTTGTACATTTAGTAGAATCTATGGGTCTTATGTTTTCAAGGGAATTGGTTCCCTATGTATTTAATTAATGTAATTTTCAATGTTTGGAGTGATTTTATGTGAGACATTTAGAATAACATTTAATTAAATATTGTGAGGCATATTTGTAAATGTTCTCAAATGTAGGAGAACATGAGAGATTTAGGCTAGTTGAGATTTCAAAGGGATTGTGAATCCTAGACTTAGGAATTAGTGAAAATTGTGAAAATGCCGAAGTGGACATGTGTGGGGCGGAGGATCCATGCACATATCGCACATCGCATGCGATATGGTATAATAGTTAATGACAGAGAATTAACTTTGTGAAATGCCAATTTGCGATGAGCTAAAATGTGTGATGCATGATGAGGCTAAAAGGTAAATCCGCAAAGTGCCGATGAGTTAAAGTTGCGAAGAGAAAAAGTGAGATAAGTTAAGATTAGCGATATGCGAAATCTTATGTTTTATGATTTTTGAAATCAGTAAATTTGCGATACTGCACTATGTTTCGGGAATTGCACTACAATGTATGCACTATAGAAGTATAATTACGAAGGATATATGCGCGATATGGGATCGGCGATGCCACGGAGGAAGAGTTGAAGCCACGGATTGAGAGGTTCATTGGGTGACGTGTTGTGGTCACGGATGAAGAGCAAATAGAAAGGTAAGGGGAATATTATAAAGGTAAAATATTTATTATATGGTTATATGAGTTATAAACCCGAGAACCACTTTTAAAAGGAGCTTCCGCGAAATCATATGAATATTAAAGTTTGGTTTTTAAAGGTTCTTAGAGATATATGAACCTATCCTTGGGTTTTAGGCAGAATAAGTCTTAGGTCTGCACATTTGGGTATTTGAAACCATATGGTTGTGGCATTTTTCAGAACAGTAAAATTTCTTTTGGGAGAAAGTTAGAGTAGAGTTATGTTCTTGAAGTTGTATGTGCAGAATACAATTGTGATTTCAGGATGAAGGATCAGATTTTAAATCTGATAAGCAGCAGACACATAGAGGTAAAGTGTGGTAGAATATGGAGAGTAATTGATACCCTTGAAGAGAATTGCAGAGGAAAAGGAACAGGGATTAGTTCATTCAAAGTGGAGATGAATGGTGGAACAAGATCATGCAGAGATCTTGAAGGTGATATGGTATGTTTGTAGTTTAACTCTAGTTTGAGAATATGTTTTCATATTTCAGGTTGTAGACAAAGAGGGAATATCTCAGCAAAAGAACAAAAAAAGGAGCTGTAAGAAGAAGAATAAATTGTGTTATTGAAGACAGAGTGAATGAAAGACTCTGGGAAAAGTGGTAGTGAACCTGAAGAATCCAAATGAAGTTTGGACATAGAGGACAAGAGTTTTCTCAGAAGAAAGTAGAATTGCAGAATCCAAGGAGCAAAGGAGTTGCTCAATAGAGGTTACAAAGAAAGAGAACCAGTGTTACCGAAAGACCGAGCTCAAAGGAGAGAAGGCTTGGCGAGGTACTTGCAGCAGGTATAGAAACATGCTGAGAAATATAGGCTTAGTGCAATTCATAAGTGAAAAAGATGAAGTTCACAAAGGAGGGGAAGTCAATGATCACTGAAATTAATTGTAGAGGTTCAGAGGAAAGCCACAAAAACAAGAAATATTCCAAGGAAATGGGCACAGAGATGATGAGTCAAGAGGATATTGACAAAGAGAAAGCTGAGATAAAATTCCATCTTGTGTTATTGAAGGAAATGTTACAGAGAAGTAAAGAACACCATAGGTATGGTTATATAATGAGAAATAAGGTGAAATGGCATAGACTAAAAGAGAAGAGAAAGCATCAGGTGAATACTTAGTTAATAGAGGAGCTTAGAAATCTTGAGCAGACAATGGATGTTAAATTGAGGTCAGAGAAGCTCAAAGGATTTGAGCTACAGGAATATGTTGAGATGACAATAGAAAAGGAACAATTACTAAAGATTGTTCAAAAGAAAGAAGAAGTCTACACTAAATATGCAATTAAAAAACATGACGAAGAAAAGGTATTTACTGTGCCTAATGAGATTGGAATTTTTAAGCATGATGATTTAGACATGTGTGTAGATTTAGCAGAGGGAGAAGGGCCATTTCATGGATGGTCAACAACAAGTGAAGGTATGGAAAACTATGTAAATTTTCCAAATTCTACTGCAATTGAAATTTTTGAGTTATATAGAAAGTTAGACCTTATAAGAATAAAGATGGAAAAGCAGAGGATATATACTCAGGATGGATTGTTTAAGAAGGAAGACAAATAATTTTTCATGAATGAAAATCATGGAGAAGAAGTTATCAGTTGCAATGAATAGAGTCAGAAGATTGTCTTGGAAGACAATGTAGCAGCAACTGAAAAGGTGAAAAATATTATAGAAGACAGAGTGAAAAATTCTATAGAAGAAAACAATGAAATTTTTGTAAGGGAAAATTATGAGGTTGCTAAGTTTGGAGAAGCTAAGTATAATAGTGAACAAGAGGGTAAGGATGTAAGGATGGTAGTAAGAGTCCAACAACTCCAAAGTGAAGGTAACATACAACAGCTTGAAGATGAATGGATATAATGCAACAACAATTGGCAGAGTGAGTACCAGTCAGAAGATAAACTGGACATGGAGATTGAAAGAATAAGAAGGTTGATGATGAAGGTGTCTCAGAAGAAGACATCAACAAGAAAACAAAGCAGCAACAACAAGGAAAAGACAACAACAGACTGTGAAAACATAGCTAGTGGGGAAATGCAGCATAAAGTATGGAGGTCTAGAGAAAAACAACAAACAACAACAACAACAACCAAAGATAGACTACAGAACAAAGTTTGGGACCCAAGAGGAATTCCATCAACATTGAAGACACATGATCTAGAGTTCATGATTATTTTCTAACTTAGGAGTCTGATGCAGGAGCATCATGGTTCCAAATTTTGTACATTTAGTAGAATCTAGGGGGTCTTATGTTTTCAAGGGAGTTGGTTCCCTAAGTATTTAATTAATGTAATTTTCAATGTTTTGAGTGATTTTATGTAAGACATTTAGAATAGGATTTAATTAAATATTGTGAGGCATATTTGTAAATGTTCTCAAATGTAGGAGAACATGAGAGATTTAGGCTAGTTGAGATTTCAAAGGGATTGTGAATCCTAGACTTGGGAATTAGTTGATGATTTTGTGGATTTAGAGGATTCTTAGGATTTAGTTGAAAAGATTAAGGATCTGAAACAGAATTGGTTGTAGACCCTTTTGTATATATTTTTAACCCTCGAAGGCATTAAGGAACCATATTCTTAAATAGGTAATAGAGGAGATTTGATTGTAAGCCTAGGAGTATAGAGATTGAGGAATGAGAGAATGTCATTTTTAAAGAAAAACAGGCCGAGAGAAGGTTTTATTATGTAAATATTTGTTTGTGAATAGAAAACTCAATTCCTAGTTTATGTGGAGTGTAGAGTATTAATGAATTATAAAATTTTGTGTGTTTCGCATACTGTGAGTATTGCAGGTGAGTCCAAGGCAAATCAGAGTGAAAACATCGTGCAAAGGCAGTTGCAGTAGTTAGGACCAGTCTGCATAACTAAAACAAATCTTAGGAGGGATTAACACCGCGAAAGAACAAAAAAAACTGAATCCCTACTATATATCAAGATACAAGGGATCGAGTGGAAGAAACCAAAGGAATATGCACAATAAATTGAAGTGAAATTACACGGAAGAAAGGACAGGACCGTTGGATCACATATTGATCAACGGTGGATGTGAATTTGGAATTAGTGGGATGCGTCAGACAAAGATCAAGATGGATGTTTGATATCAAATCGCAACAGTGAAGCAAGAGCGATGGATGGTTAAGATCACATCGCATAAATGAGGTGGAAGTTGAACGATCATGATTAAGTCGCAGATACAGGAAAAATATCGATGAATAAGATCACATCGCAAATTTAAATTGTGAAAATGCCGAAGTGGACATGTCTGGGGCGGAGGATCCATGCACATATCGCACATCGCATGCGATATGGTATAACAGTTAATGATGGAGACTTAAATTTGTGAAATGCCGATTTGTGATGAGCTAAAATGTGTGATGCATGATGAGGCTAAGAGGTAAATCTGCAAAGTGCCGACGAGTTAAAGTTGTGAAGAGAAAAAGTGAGATAAGTTAAGATTAGCGATATGCGAAATCTTATGTTTTATGATTTTCGAAATCGGTAAAGTTGCGATACTGCGCTATGTTTTGGAAATTGCACTATAGTGTATGCGCTATAGAAGTAGAATTGTGAAGGATATATGCATGATATGGGTTGAGCGTTGCCACTGAGGAATAGTTGAAGCCACGTGTTAAAAGGTTCATTGGGTGACGTGTTGTGGTCACAGATGAAAAGAAAATAGAAAGGTAAGGGGAATATTATAAAGGTAAAAACTTTATTATATGGTTATATGAGTTAGAAACCCCAGAACAAATTTTTAAAGGAGCTTCCGTGAAATCATATGAAGATTAAAGTTGGGTTTTTAAAGGTTCTTAGAGATATATAAACCTATCCTTGGGTTTTGGGCAGACTAAGTCTTAGGTCTGCACATTTGGGTATTTGCGGCCTATTGGAAATATGATGCAATATGTTGTCCTTAATGGCAACCTACTTGATGAAGTTGTCCTTGATGGAAACCTACTTGATGAGTTGCCTTTTGATAAGCAACCTATTTGTTAAAGATGTAAAAATGATGTTTCTACAGGTCAGTTCAAATGTAACAGAGAAAGGAATTCCAGTAAGTGCTAGAGAAATGAAACAAGAAATATTTATCAATGTATATGCAGGTTTGATGAAGGCAACCCGCGTATGGAGGCAATGTATATGCTACTTGGTATACATACAACCTGCATATACATCCAGAATTAGTATATATGCAGTTTTTATGAAGAGAAGTTGCGTATACACGCAGGTATGAAGAAGAAAAGTCACGTATGCATTTTGCGCTCTAAAATTATGATACCAAGGGGCATTACCATGGTATTATTCCACTGTATTGAGCACCGTGTCATATATTTGACCCCGTTATGGAATACCATCTGCCCCTAGTTATACCGTGATTTACGACCCCTATTTCTACCCTTTTTACCCATTACAACTCATGAGAGGCTATGACCCGCCCCCAAAACCCTTGAATTGTGCTGAGCAAGACTAAAATTACAAAATATTTACAAAAATATATCAAAAATGTCTCCAAGTTCGGTCCGAGGGGACCCTGCTCCAATAGGCCCCCAACACAATCTTGTGACTCGTCTCGAGTCACAGTGACACTGGCTTCTTCATCTTGTTCTGGAGCTCTTCGATGGCAATAGGAAAGGGTGCCAAGATGCCCATACTCTAACCCACTGTGCTCTGTGCAATCTCTACTAGCTTCTGTGAAGTCAAACCTTCTCCGACCAAGTTGACACTCTGCAGGGTCTAATTCATGGTATTAACTACAACATCTAGATCATTAAACAACTTCATTGCCTCATCCACCCACGACTTCATATGGTTAGTGACAATCTGCTTCTTTCGGCAAAGCTCCTTGACCTCATGTCGTAGCACCTGATTGGTCTGAAAGTGGGCCATGCGCTGGGTAGGAATGAACGTAGGTAAGGCCTCCTGTAGATCATCGAACGATTGCTCCTTGGCATGCAACTCCTGATTAATTTTCTTGACGAGTAGATTTTTTTTCACAAAGGTCCATAGTCCTAGGGTTGTTTCCAGTAGCTCTGAGCCTTTGTCGACATTGGCTGAAATGCTCGCAGATGCATCTTTGACTAGGGTGGCTTGTTGTGCACGCACCTCTGGGGATTCTCAGGCTGCAAATTAGCCCACAATGCAGTAATTTGTTGTTCAAATTCTGCCTGTATTGTCTGCATTTTGGTCCTAGAGGCCTTTAGAACGGAAACCAAGCTTTCAATCTTAACTTGTGGTGCAGTGGATGCTGGGATGACCACTTCAGGAAGCTCGCCGCACAATCTATTTATCAGGTTCTCCAATTCCACACGCTGAGACACGGTCTCCTACTGCACTATTTGTGCCTGGAGCGATTCTGCTATTTTTTTGGCTTCTTTCTGTTTTAATTCACTTAATTGCTTTCGCACGCGCGCCTCCTTGCACTACAGCTCGATGAAAACAAATATGTGGAGAGCATGTAGCTTTCCATTTGGAAGCTTTGCTAGATTAATGTCGACCTCAGGGCAGGTTTTCACATGTGCGCATGATGCAGGAGAATCATGGTTCCAAATTTTGTACATTTATTAGAATCTAGGGGGTCTTATGTTTTCAAGGGAGTTGGTTCCCTATGTATTTAATTAATGTAATTTTCAATGTTTTGAGTGATTTTATGTGAGACATTTAGAATAGGATTTAATTAAATATTGTGAGGCATATTTGTAAATGTTCTCGAATGTAGTAGAACATGAGAGATTTAGTCTAGTTGAGATTACAAAGGGATTATGAATCCTAGACTTAGGAATTAGTTGACGATTTTGTGGATTTAGAGGATTCTTAGGATTTAGTTGAGAAGATTGAGGATGTGAACCAGAATTTGTTGTAGACCCTTTTGTATATATTTGTATGCCTCAAAGGCATTAAGGGACTATATTCTTATATAGGTAATAGAGGAGATTTGATTATAATCCTACGGGTATAGAGATAGAGGAATGAGAGAAGGCCATTTGTAAAGAAAATCAAGTCGAGAGAAGGTTTTATTATGTAAATATTTGTTTGTGAATAGAAAACTCAATTCTGATTTTATGTGGAGTGTAGAGTGTTAATGAATTATAAAATTGTGTGTGTTTCATATAACGTAAGTATTGCAGGTGAGTCCGAGGTAGTTCAGAGTGAAAACAACGTGCAAAGGCGGTTGCAGTAGTCAAGACCATTCTGCATAACTAAAAGAAATCTCAGGAGGGATTAACACCGTGGAAGAACAACAAATATTGAACCCCAACTGTATATCAAGATACAGTAGGGATCCAGTGGATGAAACCAAAGGAACATGCACAAGAAATTCAAGTGAAATTACACGGAAGAAAGCACAGGGATCTTTGGATCATATATTGATCAACGATGGATGTGAATTGGGAATTCGTGGGATGCGTCGGACGAAGATCGAGATGGATGGTTGAGATCAAATTGCAACATTGAAGCGAGAGCGATGGATGGTCAAGATCACATCATAGAAATGAGGTGGAATTTTAATGGTCCTGATCAAGTCGCAGAGACAGGAAAAATACCGACAACTAATATCACATCGAAAAGTTAAATTGTGAAAATGCCAAAGTGGACATGTGTCGGGTGGAAGATCCAAGCAGATATCACACATCACATGAGATATGGTATAACAGTTAACGACGGAGACTTAATTTTTTGAAATGCTGATTTGCGACGAGTTAAAATGTGCAATGCGTGATGAGGCTAAAAGGTAAATCCATGAAGTGCCAACAAGTTAAAGTTGCAAAGAGCCGAAGTGAGATAAGTTAAGATTCGCGATATGCGAAATCTTATGTTTTCCGATTTGCGAAATCGGTAAGTTGCAATATTGTGCTATGTTTCAGGAATTGTGCTACATTGTATGCACTATAGTAGTAGAATTACGAAGGATATATGCGCGATATGGGATAGGCGATGCCACGAAGGAATAATTGAAGCCATGGATTGAGAGGTTCATTGGGTGACGTGTTGTGGTCAAGGATGAAGAGAAAATAGAAAGGTAAGCGCAATATATTAAAGGTAAAAAATTTATTATATGTTTATATGAGTTATAAACCTGAGAACCACTTTTAAAAGCAGCTTCTGCGAAATCATATGAATATTAAAGCTGGGTTTTTAAAGGTTATTAGAGGTATATGAACCTATCCTTGGGTTTTGGGCAGACTAAGTCTTAGGTCTGCACATTTGGGTATTTGTGGCTATATGGCTACGCCATTTTTGGTATCAGAGCAGTAAAATCTCTTTTGGGAGAAAGTTAGAGTATAGTTATGTTCTTGAAGTTGTATGTGCAGAATACAATTGTGATTGCAGGAAGAACGATCATATTTTAAATATGATAGGCGGCAAACACATAGAGATAAAGTGTGGCTTAATATGGAGAGTAATTGATATGCTTGAAGAGAATTGTAGAGGCAAAGGAATAGGGAATAGTGCATTCAAAGTGGAGATGAATGGTGGAACAAGATCATGGAGAGATCTTAAAGGTGATATGGTATGTTTTTATTTTAAATCTGGTTTGAGAGTATGTTTGCATATTTTAGGTTGCAGACAAAGAGGGAATATCTCAGCAAAAGAACAACAAAAGGAGCTGTAAGAAGAAGGATAATTTGTGTTCTTGAATATAGAGTGAATGAAAGACTTTGGGAAAAGTGGCAGTGAACCTGAAGAATCCAACTAAAGTTTGGACATAGAGGACAAGATTTTTCTCAGAAGAAAGTAGAATTGCAGAAGGCAAGGAGCAAAGGAGTTGCTCAATAGAGGTTCCAAATAAAGAGAACCAGTGTTACTGAAAGACCAAGCTCAAAGGAGAGAGGGCTTGGTGAGGTACTTGCAGCAGGTATAGAGACTTGTTGAGAAAGAGAGGCTTAGTGCAATTCATAAGTGAACCAGATGAAGTTCACAAAGGAGGGGAAGTCAATGATCACTGAAAGTAATTGCAGAGGTTCAGAGGAAATCCACAAGAAGAAGAAATATGCCAAGGAAATGGGCACAAAGATGATGATTCAAGAAGAGATTGAAAAAGAGAAAGCTGAGATAAAATTCCATCTTGTGTTAATGAAGGAAATGTTATAGAGAAGTAAAGAAGACCATAGGTATAGTTATATAATTAGAAAGAAGGTGAAATGACACAGACTACAAGAGAAGAGAAAGCATAAGGTGAATACTCAGTTAATAGAGGAGCTTAGAAATCTTGAGTAGACAATGGATGTTAAATTGAGGTCAGAGAAGATCAAAGGAGTTGAGCTACAAGAATATGATGAGATGACAACAGAAAAGGAACAATTACTAAAGATTGTTCAAAAGAAAGAAGAAGTCTACACTAAAGATGTAATTAAAAATAATGACGAAGAAAAGGTATTTACTGTGCCTAATGAGGCTGGAATTTTTAAGCATTATGATTTTGACATGTGTGTAGATTTAGCAGAGGGAAAAGGGCCATATGATGACTGGTCAACAACATGTGAAGCTATGGAAAACTGTGTAAAGTTTCCAAATTCTACTCCAATTGAAATTGTTGAGTTATATAGAAAGTTAGACCTTCAAAGAAGAAAGTTGGAAAAGCAGAGGATATATGATCAGGATGAATTGTTGAAGAAGGAAGACAAAGAAATTGTCATGATTGAAAATCATGGAGAAGAAGTTATCTGTTGCAATGAACAGAGTCAGAAGATTGTCTTGGAAGATATTGTAGCAGCAACTGAAACGGTGAAAAATATTATAGAAGATAGAGTGAAAAATTATATAGAAGACAATAATGAAATTTTTGTAAGGGAAAATTATGAGGTTGCTAAGTTTGGAGAAGCTAAGTATAACAATGAACAAGAGGGTAAGGATGTAAGGGTGGTAGTAAGAGTCCAACAAATCCAAAGTGAAGGTAACAAACAACAGTTTGATGATAAATGGACATAGTGCAACAACGATTGGCAGAGTGAGTACCAGTTAGAAGATAAACTGGACATGGAGATTGAAATAATAATAAGGTTGATGATGAAGGTGTCTCAGAAGAAGATGTCAACAAGAAAACAAAGCAACAACAGCAAGGAAAAGACAACAATAGATTGTGAAATCATAGCTAGTGGGGAAATGTAGCATAAAGTATGGAGACCCGGAGAACAACAAACAACAACAACCAAAGGCGGACTACAGAACAAATTTAGGGATCCAGGAGGAATTCCATCAGCATTGAAGACACATGATATGGAGTTCATGATTGTTTTCTTCCTTGGGATTCTGATGCAGGAGCATCATGGTTCCAAATTTTGTACATTTATTGGAATCTAGGGGGTCTTATATTTTCAAGGGAGTTGGTTCCATAAGTATTTAATTAATGTAATTTTCAATTTTTTGAGTGATTTTATGTGAGACATTTAGAAGAGGATTTAATTAAATATTGTGAGGCATATTTGTAAATGTTATCGAATGTAGGAGAACATGAGAGATTTAGGCTAGTTGAGATTTCAAAGGGATTGTGAATCCTAGATGTTAGCTCCCCGTAATTTGATATATTGCTTGAGATACAAATGGGTAGGGGTAACATCAAACCAAACTTTGGAATCCAAGGATCTCGCCTTCCTAGATTCGGAGAGGGATCTCTCTAGTCTGTGCAAAGATATGAACTTGTTTTCTGATTAGGGTTGATTTTAGGCTAGATGTTAAGTGCAGGGTATTTTGATTGTTTTTGGTTGGGTATGATGCTTAGATGGATTTAGATAGAAAACATGGAATATTGTTAATTCATTGGGCAATGGATTTTAACAAGGTCATGATAAGTTCATCAATGGTGTTAAGAGCATTTGCAGGGAAATTTTAACTTGGTTGGTGGATCTTTAAGGTTTTGAAGGATCATGAGATGGAAATTAAGCTTGAGAACAACATGCTAATAAAGGGTAGAAAAAAAATCCTTTATATACTTGTAAACTGATGGAGTTAGAAGATTTATAAGCATAGTAAGAGAATCAAAGGCATAAGAAAAACCTAATCAATTTGATTTCAAACTGAAAACAGATAATCAACCAAGACAAACATTCAAATGAAATATAGAAAGGCAAGAAACTTATTTAATTTTCATAGATTTCATCATCAAGAGAAGAAAATATTTAATATGCACAAATAACTATAACAATAGAATGAGAGAAAACCCTGAACATCTAAAGTTACAACTATGAAGGTTTCTAGAAACAATTTTAGCTAAGTAAAGGTAAAGAGCATGATTGAAATAGAATTCTTTGATAAACCTAGGCAAAGATGCTTTAAAGAGATGATTCCAAGAACAAAGTATTTAGTGGCAACAAATATGTAGGGCTAGCCATGAATCATGTTGAAACCAACTGATCTAAATCATTCAAGAAATATAAAAGCATAAGAAATCCTTAGAGAGCAAAAAGATGAATTCTCTAATATATCCTAGCAGAAAAAAACATTAAGGCAGTGAAGGAAACAAATAGACCTAAGGTGCCATTAGGAAACATGTCTTAGTCTAAATTATTTTTCCTAATACAACATAGAAAGATGAAAAAATATGATAAACTAGAAAAAATAAAAATAAAAAAAAAACTTCACCATCAACCAGGCTTATGGATCTTGCAAACAATCCTCCTCCATCAACAAACAAATCAGGTCATGCATGAGCTCCAAGACATCAAATTCTCATCAAAAAATCCAAGAGACTATGTATTGCTCTAGAATAAGTCATCGAAATCCAACCAAATACATAAGATCCTCATGCTCTATTTATGGAGCAAATGAGGAGGTGGAAACCATAAGAGGCTTCCAGAAACCCTAATTTAGTCATAAATGTCATAAATATGCTTAATGACCATGCAAGGCCCAAGACACATAATATCTAAGATAATAAATGAAAAATATCATAACATAACTCCTCAATCAAATCTGGAGTGATTTCCCAAGAAAATATAAAAAAATCATTTTTCCATCAATTTGTGTGTTTTGTTGACTTTTGGCGCTTTTGGTCCTTTGTGCGTAGCACCAAAACATTAGAAATTATGTGTACTTGCAGTCCAGTTTTGACCTCCTTCCCGGTGTCATAGTTTGCTCCGTAATGGCTCATTGGAAAGCTTTTCAAGTTGGTTTTCTAGATCTACCTTTTTTTTTTTTTTTTTGAATGAATGGCATTTACTTGTCCAAAAATCCATTCTCCCAACACTGCTCAGTGCGTAGCGCCACCTTCAGCAGAAAATAGGCTCTGTTGTAGTCAAGTTTTGGACCAATTCCCGATGTTAGATTTTTCTACGTGATGGCTCGTTGGAAACCTTGATGAGTCCTCTTTCTAGATATGCATTTTTTTTTTTGACTGGGTTCCATTTTCCTATCCAAAAATCCATTCTCCCAACACTGCTCTGTGCGTAGCGCCACCTTCAGTAGAAAATAGGCTCTGTTGTAGCTGAGTTTTGGACCCCTTCCCGACATCGGTTTTGGCCCCGTGATGGCTTGTTGGAAATATTGATGAGTCTAATTTCCAAAAATACTTGATTTGTGCTGAATGGATGCCATTTACCTACTCAAAATTCAAATCTCCCAACACTTCTCTGTGCGCAGCACCTGGACTGAAACGGAGGCAGAAAGGTCAAATTTGAGGTGTTTTTTGACCTTTTAAGGGGGAAAAATGATCCAATTGATTTGAAATTTTGTGGGTAGATTTTTGGAGATGTAAAAAATCCAAAAATGTAAACTTTAAGAGTTGAGGAAGCACCAATTTTGTGCGTAGCGCCTAGGGTGCTGCGCTCCTAGGGGTCAAAATTTGGATTTTTTTTTTTGGGTCCAAATTGCCTCAAATTTGGTGGAGAAGGTCTTAAAGGGTTTTTAGAAGCCTATGAAAAATATTGAGCCATGTATCTGAGTTTTTATTGGTATTTACCTTCTTTGAGTGCTCCAAATTCAATGCCTTCTTACTAATTTTTCATTGTCACTTTGTTCCTCTTTTTCTTCACTACCCTCTTGCTCAGCATGAAAACCACTTTCTTCTTTCTCTTTACCATCTTCTTGTCTCTGATATTGCTACCTTTAGTGTCGTTGCCTTGGTTTTGGAGTTTATCATCAACCTTTGCATTTGCTTCACTTTGGCCTTGTACTCCTTTGATGTCCTCTCAATGGCATTCTTTTATCACTGTCTCCTTCATCAAACCCTATTTGTGCCTTGCTGGTTTCCTCTTCTTGATCTAATATTTCTTTATTTTCACCTTATTTTTTCTTCATGTTCAATAATTTCATCCATATTGTCACTGCTTTCACTTTGACTAGCCTTATTTTCATGTTTATGCACATTTTCCTCTTGACTTTCATGTTTATTTTCTTTGCTGTCTGTCACCCCCATCATTGTCTTCACTATCTTCTCAGCTTTTACCTTTTCTCATCAGCAATACCTCTTTTTGTACTTGGGAGTGATTCATGTGTATCATCACCCTTCTTGTCTTCACCCAAGTGCTTACTGCTTTGTATATCTTAGAACAGAATGATTTTTTGGCTCGGTGAGAGCTTTAGGTTTAGGGAGGACAAATGTGTGATGTGAGGGCAGATTTTTAGCAAATGAGGGCAAGATGAAGTAGGCTTAGGACAGTTTCAGAGTTTTTAGAAGGAGGGCTGTTGGTACTGAGTGTCTTTAAGCTAATGACAAATTCAAAATGGTATTTCTTGCCCTAGAAGGTCAAATGCTTGATTGGCATGAAGATTAGGGTTTGACCAAGCCTTTAGGTTTTCAAACTTATATTTTGATTATTCATGTAAGAGAAAAACTTGGAAAGGTGAGAAGAGGGGCCACTAACCTTGTTTAACCTTTTACAGGATCTTGGAGGCAAAAAATTGGATTTTTGCCACTTTCTGAGAAAATTTGACCAATTCTGCTCTGTGCGCGGTGCTTGCCCAGGTGCGTAGTGTTTGGCTCCAGGTGCATAGCGTAGTTTTATTTAACACTGCACCTTCCTCTTTTGTTCGCATCGCCGGGCTCCAGGTGCGTAGCGCCTTTGCCGGTGTGCATCATCATTTTGCAGAAGGCATTTGGAGGCGTTCTCGATGTCGTAATGAGCTCTGTGATAGCTCGTTGGAAAGCTTGTGGAGTATAATTTCCAAAAAATCTTTTTTTTTTTCATTTGGTGTCCATTTACCTTTTCAAAAACTGATTCTCCCAACACTGGTCAAAAAGTGTTGAATGATGGTGCAGAAATGTAGAGTGTTGGTGTAGAAATGCAGAGTGCTGGTGCAGACCACTTTTGGATGCCTTCCTCAATTCCAAATTGAGCTCATGATAGCTCATTGGAAATATATTTAAGTCTATTTGTCCTGTGATTCATCAAGAAAGTCATTTGGACAATCCAGATGTGAGAAAACTTTATTTTCGCAAGGTCACTTCAGCAGTGCAGAATTTCTCCCGTGACACCTGTATTTTTTATATTTCTCCCAAACCATGATACTTGTGTAAAACCTGAAGGAGGTTTTTATTCTTAGCCCTATTATTGACAAAAACCTCTCTCAGTTTTTCTAAATCCATCTTTTTTTGTTTAGAAACATAGTTTGAAGCAAAACCGGCCCTAGGTGTGGCAAATGACTTGGTCCTTGGAATGAATTCTTGGAAAATGATGGAGGCATGATGTTTATGAGATGGTATGGAATTATTATTGCTGACATGATCTATTAAATGAATCCTTTTCTATTGTGCCTCCTTTTCATATCAAACCCTAGCTTAGTTGGAAGAGGAACTTAGGGTTTGGTGTGAGGATTTAAGACTGCCTTGCAGAGGGAGGGGAATGAAGGGGTTAAGGGTTGTCTAAATTCTTGGGGAAATATTGGGGGATAGGGATAGATGTTAGGGAGTAGGGGAGAGTGGAATTTCAAGAGTTGAGTGAGGGGAAGGGGTCCAAAAGGTCAAAACACGGCCCTAGTCTCAAAAAGTGTCAAATTGTGGAAATAGATTAAGTTTTGTAGAAAAATGATGATTTTGACGGATAAGAGTGATGGGAAGTGTTTATGGAGGTATTTTAAGGATAGTATGAGGTGTAAGAGCATCAATATATAAGCCTCGTTGATGATTTAATCATGGAGGTCATGAAACCAAGAAAAATTTCCTTAAAAACCCTAGATAGACAATGGAGGAGTTTAGGCAAAACAAAAATAGAGGGCTGAGGCCAAAGGTGGTGAAACATAGTAATAATGAGTGGCATGAGCCCATGATGGGTCTTATGGGATGGGTGAGCTAAGCTTGACATGAAGGAATGATGAAATAGTGAAAATTTATCCCAAGGATAATGAAGGCCGTGAGATTTCTAGAAGTCACAATGTTCATGAACTTTATTTCTAGAAATCTAGAACCGATACTTAGTCATCTTCAGATAGTGAAAATTATGGATCACTAAAACTAGGCTTAGGAATTAGTTGATTATTTTTTGGATTTAGAGGATTCTTAGGATTTAGTTGAGAATATTGAGGATCTGAACTAGAATTGGTTGTAGAACCTTTTGTATATATTTGTAAGCCTCGAAGGCATTTAGGAACCATATTATTAAATAGGTAATAGAGGAGATTTGATTATAAGCTTACAGGTATGGAGATAGAAGAATGAGAGAAGGGTATTTTTAAAGAAAATCAGGCCGAGAGAAGGTTTTATTATGTAAATATTTGTTTGTGAATAGAAAAATAAATTCTGAGTTTATGTGGAGTGTAGAGTGTTAATGAATTATAAAATTGTGTGTGTTTCGTATACCGTAAATATTATAGGTGAGTCCGAGGAAAATAAGAGTGAAAACAACATGCAAAGGCAGTTTCAGTAGTCAAGACCATTATTCATAACTAAAACAAAGCTTAGGAGGGATTAACACCATGAAAGAACAACAAAGACCGAACCCTGACTGTATATCAAGATAAAATAGGGATCGAGTGGAAGAAACCAAAGGAATATGCACAATAAAGTCAAGTGAAATTACACGGAAGAAAGCACAGGGACCGTCGGATCACATATTGATCAACGGTGGATGTGAATTGGGAATTCATGGGATGCGTTAGACAAATATTGAGATGGATGGTTGAGATCAAATCAAAACATTGAAACAAGAGTGATGGATAGTAAGATCACATCGCAGAAATGAGGTGGAAGTTGAACGGTCGTGATCAAGTCATAGAGACAGGAAAAAGACCGACGGCTAAGATCACATCACAAAGTTAAATTGTGAAAATGCCAAAGTGGACATGTGTCGGGTGGAGGATCCATGCATATATCACACATCCCTACGATATGGTATCACAGTTAATGACGGGGACTTAAATTTGCAAAATTCCGATTTGTGATGAGCTAAAATGTGCGATGCTCTAAGGCTAAAAGGTAAATCTGAAAAGTTTCGATGAGTTAAAGTTGCGAAGAGACAAAGTGAGATAAGTTTAGATTCATGATATGTGAAATCTTATGTTTTCCGATTTCCGAAATCGGTAAAGTTGTGATACTGCACTATGTTTTGGGAATTCTGCTATAGTGTATGCACTATAGAAGTAGAATTGCAAAGGATATATGCGCGATATGGGATCAACGATGCCACAGAGGAATAGTTTAAGCCACGTTTTGAGAGGTTCATTGGGTGACGTGTTGTGGTCATAGATGAAGAGAAAATAGAAAGGTAAGGGGAATATTATAAAGGTAAAAAGTTTATTATATGGTTATATTAGTTATAAACCCGAGAACTACTTTTTAAAGGAGCTTCTACGAAATCATATGAAGATTAAATTTCGGTTTTTAAAGGTTCTTAGAGATATATTAACCTATCCTTGGGTTTTGGGCAAACTAAGTCTTAGGTTTTCACATTTGGTTATTTGCGGCCTGTTGGAAATATGATGCAATATGTTTTCCTTGATGGCAACCTACTTGATGAAGTTGTCCTTGATGGAAACCTACTTGATGAGTTTCCTTTTGATAAGCAACCTATTTGTTATATATTTAAAAATGATGTTTCTACAGGTCAGTTCAGATGTGACAGAGAAATGAATACCAGTAAGTGCCATAGAAATGAAACGGGAAATATTTCTCAATGTATACGCAGGTTTGATGAAGGCAACCCACATATGGAGGCAATCTATATGCTACTTGGTATACAAGCAACCCGCGTATACATCCAGAATTAGTATATACACAATTTTTATGAAGAGAAGTCACGTATACACGCAGGTATGAAGAAGCAAAGTCACGTATGCCTTTTGCGCTCTAAAATTATGATACGAAGGGGAATTACCATGGTATTTTCCCACTATATTGAGCGTTGTGTCATCTATTTGATCTTGTCCAAGAATACCATTGGAAATTGTGTGGTTTCGACTCATGGTATTGATAAAGGCTAAATATATATAAGGAGAAGAAGATCATAGTGCAAGGGAATGCATGTTTACGAGCTGTTACTAAATACTTCTCTCTGAAGTATATCTACATGGGATGAACTCTGTTTTATTGGTAGATCTGAATCTATGATGCGCCCTTGGATAAAATTATGGATCAAGATCTCTAGACCTGAAATAACTATGTACTTGATCTATTGAAGATATGATTATATCTGTGACCTGACGCATGTTTGCTGAAGTGAAGTGAAGAAATCTGGGTAAGTCAATAGATCTGAAACATTATGCAAAATTAATATTTACAGATCTATAATCTAGTTCGTCTCCGTAAAAGTGCGTATATACGTAACTTTGTCTTAGAAAAGGTGCGTATGGAAGTCAAGGTTTTCTGAAGCTTACCTCAGAGGTTATCTGTTTATTGCTGCTATATTTCTGTTGTCTGTCAATGAAGTCTTCATGTAGATCTAGGTTGCTTGAATACTGTATCTGCTGCTAAGTTGAATATGTACAAATATGATCAATGAGTGAGTAAATATGTCTAATGATGACAGACTGATTAAGGGTTCTATAATACTGAAAAGATATCTGACTGAAAGCCTCAGATCTAGTTCTAAGACTAACCATATTCTGGAAGATCAATATTCTTAGATATATACATAGGTTGGTGTGAAGGAAATCGTGTATACATGTGGGTCCTGTTAGCTCCCGATCTAGACCTCAGGCTTAAAAGGGAAATCAGGGCAACATCTAAACCACACTCAACCTTGTAGCTAGCCCTACAAGGCCAGGAGAGGGCTCTCTCCATGAAAAGGATATTCAATGAAATACAATAATGATCTAATATTAGGCTAGGTATAATGATGGGAAAATGTTTTAAATGAAATGAATGAATTTTCAGGGATGTATGGGACAAGTGGGACAATTTGAAACTGGGGAATTAAATCAAGATACAAGGTATTTCATGGGGAAAGGTAGGCAGGAAATTTTAGCAATAAAGTTAAATAATTATGGAATGGAAAGACTGGTGAGGAGCTGAAAAGGGCATAAAAATGGATCCTTTTCAAATAGAAGAAAAAATACAGAGTATTGAATAATTTCCCAAGGCAGAGCATAAAATGGATTCTACCTTTCTATCTTGAAAGCATTCAAAAAGAGATGTTTATGAATGAATGGAACACATAAAATTTTACATATGAACACAAAAGAGAGAACAAATGCTAAATTTCATACCACATGGATCCCACAAATCAGAGCTGCATCTCTTTATTAATTCCCTGTCCAAAACTATTTACAATGGAGTGCAGAGTGTTCTTCTTGATTTCCACACTATTCCCATACTTATTGATTTACAGACTACTTTACAAATGATTTAGAATTACATTATATAGACCAGATTTGTGGGAAACAAATCCAAAGAAAAAGGAAGTTGTTTTACTAACTCAGAACTGAAATCCGAAGATAGAAAAGAGAACCAACAATCTGCCTAAAAGAAGGAACTGCATTACATTTGATCACTTTGACAGATTCACAGTTACACTGCTGAATGAAAAATAGGCAATTTGAAGAGCAGATCCCTATTTTTCTGCTGCTGTAAACATCTCTGTCTCATATCAGCTCTCAACCTTTGACTGCCACTTTTCTTTATTTGTTTGAAGAAAACTGACTTTTACTAAAATGCTTTTTGAAATAAAATAAAATGAATTTATGCCTTTAGTGAAGGGAGAAAACCCATTTTTGAATGGAAGAATAAAAGGGAGAGGAGGCAGGGCCGAATCACTATCGTAATCAAAACTGATGGGCAGAGGGAATACAATATAGAGTGGAACATTTGAACATGTATACGTTGCGACGATGTCATTGCAATCGGGATCAGAGCGGGAAAGGGAGAAGATGTATTGGGATGAGACAAAACCTCCGATGCGATTGGCATAGGTCCGATGGGTAATGCAATAAGAGAGCGGGGAAATCCCTCTGAAAGCAAATAAAAATGGTTTTTTTCTTTTTTACAAAGGGAGGAAGGATTTTTACAGTGAAAGAGTGGAGAGCCCTTTAAGGTGGGGCCAGGGTAACAATCAAAATCAGAATCGGAAGGGGAGCGGGGTCAAATGTATTACATAACAAGATTTTCCCAATGCGATGATGAATAAAAGGTGAGGGGGAAATTCCTTTATAAAACAAATTAAAATGAAATTTTAAGTTCTACAAAGGGAGGGGCCATTTTATTATGAATGGGGTGGAAGTTTATGTGGTGGGACCCGAAGGTCCATCGGCATCGGGAAATCGGAGGAGGGCGGAGGGAATTTTTTATTAAAAACTCTGATTGCAATAGAGCGATGGAATATGGGACGTCAGATTGGAGGGGATGATCGACAACGGAGGAGTAATCGGGGGTCTGCAATCGGAGGGGCTCAATCGGATAATTTTTTTTATGAAATCGCCGATCGCATATGGGCCGTCTGATTGAAGGGAGCGATCGACGGTCAATATGTACATCGGGTGGGTTTCCATCAAAGATATACAATCGGGAGCTCTCCATGCAATTGCATTTAAGGTTTTGCAAAGGGCCAATCGGGGCGCACCTATTAAATGTTGCGATGCGATCATGGAAGTATAAGGATCGGCGGGGGATTTTTACAATATAAAACTTTAAAATTTGTTATAAAGTTTAAAAGGGGTCATGAGGGGGAAGTTGTTTGGATATTTCGATTACGACCAGAGGGAATTTATCATATAAAACTTTAACTTTATTATAAAGTTAAAAGGCATGGAGGGGAAGTGGTTTTGTTTTATCGGGATTTTATAATAACAAACTTTAGAACGTTATTATAAAGTTTTAAAGGGACATGAGGGGAAGTGGTTTGTTTAAATCGCATCAGATTTATATAAGACTTTTTGCAATGCAATTATATAATTGGAAGGAGAAAAAGGGATTTATAAAAGAAAATATTAAACTTTAATAACATCAATTTTAAGGGAAAGATGGGAAAAAGGGGAAGGGTTAGGGAACTTTCGTTCACTTAGGCATAAATTTCAATCCAGAAGTCAGTTTTGAGAGTGTAATATACTGTTGGAAAGCTCTTTCTGGGCTCTTTCTGCTGAACATACTTAGAACATGATTCTTAACTGAAAATGTTGTGGAAAACTTCTCTGAAAGGCAGGGTGATGACTTGGTGGAGATAACAGTTTCTGAAATGTGACTTATTACATATGTTGACATAAAATTACATAATGAATGATAATAAAGGCAAAGTATCATGTTTTCACCTCAAAACATGGTTTTGAGGTGAAAATTACATCAAACTGGATAAAACATTTCTCTGATCTTCCCAGGTGCTGTGACTTTGAGTTTATTGACTTCCTCATGACCTTGCTGATATTTATTGACACTTGACTCATTAATTTGATCATGGTGAGATCCTAAAACCTAATGAGACCCATCCTATGACCTACTGACATGACTCACAAAGTGAAAGTAACTCATGACCCAAGACCATAGAGAGGAGAATCAACAAGTTTCACATGAGGGAAAATTGATGAAAAATCACTACCATCAATGGATCCATGACCTAGCGGAATGGTGAAAATGATTGGTATGGGACTCCTAATATGCAAATGCAAAAGAGAAATTTTGATCACTGATGGTAGTATGGCTAGACTGACACTAACATTGGCTCCAATGGGGATGGTAGCTCCTTGGAGGTGCGAAGAACACCGTAGACCAAGTAGCCTTATCTATTGGGCATGGAGTCAAAAATGCTAAAAACTGACACAATGCAGACTGAATCTGACTTAAGACTGAAAAATGAAATAAAACCAAACCATACACATATCATCCAAGTTTTATAGCCTTCACCTTGGGCCCCAAACTTCAATGACTGTGTACTTGAACTCTGACCAAAAATAACATGGTATTTATAATGACGGTGACATAGTTTCTGATCCATTATCTTCAACAATGGTAGTGCTTCAAAAGACTACCATTTACTGCTCCTCCAGGGCAATCTTGGTCATCCATTTCTGAAAGCAAGAAAGCATTATGTCCGCTGTCTGTTGAAATCCTGTATGGTCCTTTCCACAAGTTGTCAAACTTACCATGCTTCCCTTTGTCCTCATTTCTTGCATCCCATCTCAACACCACATCATCTAACTGAAACTTTTCTGCTTTGGTCTTTCGGTCATAGATTTTCTTTACCTTCTCCTGCAACTGAATAACATTCCGTGACACTTCCTCTCTTGTTTGTTGAAGGTGGATCATCTGATTGATCCTTCGCTGATTATCATCATCTTCACTACCAATTTCTTGCAATAATCTCATGACTGGAACTGTAAGTGATGTAGGAAAGACAACATCAGTACCATAAACCAATTCAAAAGGTGACATACCTATGGATTTATTATTGCTAACTCTGTTTTCCCACAGTGCATTGATGAGCTTTCGATGCCAGTTTCTTTTATTTGCCTCCAGCATTTTCTTGATTATGTTTATCAAAGATTTGTTTGATGATTCTGCCAGGCCGTTGCCTTGTGGATAGTACGCTGTTGAATGGCCGAGGAAAATATTGTATTTGTCGCATAACTCCACCATTTTCTTAGACTTGAAAGCTGCTGCGTTGTCTATTATAATTTTTTAAGGGCAGCCAAAGCGAGATAAAATATTCGATTTTAGGAATTGAATAATTACCATATCGGTTGCTTGCCTTGCTGGGATGGCCTCGATCCATTTAGTAAAGTAATTTGTACCTGTCAGGATCCATCGATGCTGTGCTGATGATGCAGGATGGATTTCTCCTATGAAATCGAGTCCCCACTGCTGAAATGGAGTGTTGACTACAACTGGTTTCAAAGGAAGAGGAAGAAATTTCTTCTTCCCTTGGAAAATTTGACATTCATGACAACTCATTACTGTTTTATATAAATCTGAAAATAAAGTGGGCCAATAATATCCTGCTCTCAACACTTTGTTAGCTGTAGTCTTCCAAAACAAATGACCACCACAGTCACCTTTATGAAAATCATGCATTACCTTCTGAGCCTCTTCTTCAACCAAACAATTGAGCAGAACACCTCCTAGATCTTTCCAATAAAGAGCATTGTTTAAAATACAATATTTAGCAGATTTAAGTTTTAGTGATCTACCTTTGAATTTAGACATTCCTGGAGGTGGTGAAAGGTGCTAAAGGACATAAAAAATATCTGAATACCATGGGGATTGTAGAAAAATGTCTGAAATTGGAACAAGAAAACCTTCATCTTCATCCTCTTTCATTGCTGTTATGAGGTTTATATCTAGGGCACGCGGATTTGATTGGGCCATCAATTTTTCCAAGCCTTGTCCTTTGATCAACTTCGTGCGTTTGATCTCCAAATCGTACTCCAACATAGCTGCTATCCACTTACCTCTTCGCCCCTCTGGATAAGTTTGCATCAGGACATCCTTTAGTGCTGCATTAGGAACATATGCTATAGTATGCGAATGCAGAATATAGATCCTAAAATCATTCAATGCATTTATAAGAGCCAATGCCTATTTTTCAATAATATTATACCTTAAAGAAACATCTCTAATAGTCCTACTGAAAAAGTCAATTGGCTTCTCAATTTGATCTTTCTTTTGCATCAAAACAACAGCCATAGTATGCTCCGATGCAAATGAAAAAATAATAAAATCTTGAGTATAGTTGGGACTAATCAAGACTGGGGCATTGGACAAAGCAAACTTTACTAGATTAAATGACTTGATAGCTTCCTCACTCCATTTGATAGTGTTTTCATTCTTCAACATATTAGTCATTTCTCTTAGATGTTCAGCCAAATTGGGTATAAATCTGCGCAAGAAGTTCACTTACCATTAAATGCTTGAATCTCCTTTTTGTTCCGTGGAAGGTCTATATGCTGAATTGCCTCTACTATAGATGGGTCAATGTGGATACCATCTTTAGATATGATATTCCCTAGCAACTTTCCTTCATCCATGGCAAAGAGACTCTTCTTTGGATTGAGAGAAATCCCAAACTTTTTGCATTGCTGAAACACAACCCTCAAATGGTGCAAATGCTCATCATCAAAACCAGAAAATACTGTCAAATCATGCAAATAAACAACAAGAAAAACATCTTTCTCATTGGAAAAAGCAATGTCCATTGCTCGCTGGAAAGTGGCCCCAAAGTTCTTCAGTCCAAATGGAATTTTGGCATATTGGAAGGTTCCCTAGGGTGTGGTGAAGGTAGTTTTGTCTTGGTATTTCTCATGCACCAAGATCTGATTGTAGCCTGAGTAGCCATCAAGTAGTGACATCCTAGATGCTCCAACTACTCTCTGCAGAATATGGTCCATCTTCGGAAGTGGATAATTATCCTTTAAGGATGCCTTATTCAAATTCTGAAAATCTATTCACAATCTTATCTCTCCTGTCTTCTTACGTACAGGGACCAAATTTGAAATCCAGTTAGAAAATCTAATTGGGACTATGATACCTACTTTGTGCAATTTGTTTACCTCTTTTTCAATGGATGGCAGCAGCTTCAGATTGATTCTTCTCAGCTTCTGTCTAAATGGCTTCTGATCTGGCTTGATGGGAATAGTATGCTGGATTATGTTCTTGTCATACACCTTCAAATCTAAATAATCCCATGCAAACACATCAGAAAATTTAGAAATAAAATTAACATACTTTTCCTTTACCTCAGGGGATAATGCCTTTGACAACTTCACAAACTTGGGCTTGTCAGGTGTTCCAAGATTCACATCTTCAACTCCTTTCTCAATAGGCACCAAGTTTGGTTTCTTTGCAACATCATCCTAATCAAAAAGCTCCTCTAAAGGTATGATACCTCTAGGAATTACATTATCTTTCAGCTGCAATATGTCCATTTTATTTGCTTCCATTTCTTGATCATCAACCTCATAATCACCTTCTATTGGGGTATCTTTGAATTTTCCATCACTCTGCAAAAAATCATGGATCTCATTTTCATCCCAAAACGCTTGCCAATACCTTAAATTCTCAGGAACAACAGGCCTATGTTTGACATAAATCTCAAACTTGTTGCTGGAGTTCATCGAAATCTTCAAGTTGCTTGCAGTAGTGGCAAGAGAATTAGAAATAATGTTCTGCATTTTGGGTACTGCTATCAAAGTGTACTCAGGGAATGTCTTTAAGATATCCAGGACTGCATTTCGATAGGCCCTCAATTGTGGATGTTTTTCTTGGTACTCTCCTTTGACTTGTTTGATTATCAGCTCTGAATCTCCATAGACAAAAATCCTTTTTGCATTCAGCTTGTTCAAAACTTTTAGACCTCCAATCAAAGCCTCATACTCTACTCCATTGTTAGAGCAGTCAAAAGCCAACTTGTAAGCACATACTCTAACATTACTAGGAACCTTTTCAGGCTGGAAAATAGGGCTCCAAATCCATATTCCTATACCAGCTCCATCCTACCAACAACTCCATCAAAGTCCATGCTCCAAAGGCCTTCTTCTTCTTCTTGTAGATGCTGAAAATTTGTTTCTTTCTCTTCTTTACCTTGGCTGATTTCTAGCTGTTCACTGTCCTTTTGCTGCTGGCAGGCAGGAGGCTTAGAAGTGCTTGCTGCTTTAACTTTTTCTTGTTTAAGGACTTCCCTAAAATTTTTTGAAATCTCAGGCATGTCATCTACTTGTACCAATTGAACATTCTCATCATTCAAACTACCATCTGAATATAGGACAAAGGACTCTAAATCTATGTGGACTGCATTAATGGGACGACTAACTAACTTATGTTTTCTAGTGATCATATATTTCATTTTCTTCTCCCTATATAGCTTTCTCAACTGACCAAACACTCGAATAGTGGCATAAGAGAAGTCAAGCTGCATGGTTCCTTTAAGTTTTGCACCCTAAGACCTAGATAGAAGCATTCCAAACCGTGGTGGGACATCGAAAACAACAACATCCATCAAAACATTCTTGGCTGGGATTTGATCTAAAGACACTACCAAGTCTTTGATAAGACCAATACAATGGACCCTACCTGTGTCAAAGGAATACAAATCATGGTATTTTCGAGTAATATCAAGTCCTAACTTCTCCATGATGGCTTTGGGCATCAAATTATGTGAGGCTATGGAGTCCAACATAACATTATGTAAGATGAACTCATGTAATCTAAGACTCAGGTAAAAGGAGGGACTTCACTTTCTTCAGATTGATCCTCTGTGGCTGGACCAAAGATGAGTTTAGGGTAGTCATCTTCTACATTCACCATATCTAAAACAGAGTCTATTTGCAAAATTATAGACACCTGACTTTTATAAGTGCTATTCTTCACCAACTCAGTCAAGGGCATAGACACTTTCAACTTAGAAATTTCATTTTCTAAATTAAAAGAAGGAGCTTTTTCTACCTCTTTAATGGGAGGATCTTTCTTCTCTATTTTCTCCTTTGCTGCACTCTGCTGATTCTTTTCATTTGTTGTGTTAGTCGCTAAAGGTGCTTTGCTAGAGGAAGGGTCAACTGGTTCTTTCCATTTCTTCTGAGAATCGTTCTTCATTTGGAGCTCTTTTCTCCTTTGAATGGGACTGATTGGAACATCTTTGTTCCTCAAAGAGTACTGCCTTTATTGAGCTGATAAAGCGTTCATGTACCCTCTCTAGTAATCACTGGATTCTTCTTCTAACACTCCATCATTAGCTAATATAAAATCTTCGTCCTTTTGAATGTCTGCAGTCATTTTGTATTCTTCGTCTTCAGTGAGAAAAATGGGCGCACCATCAGCTATGAAAAAGTGATTGGCTTCAATCAGAGGATCATCATCCTCATCTGTGTCTATTCCATAAACATAATTCTGCTGTAATGGATTTATGATTTGCTGCTGTGGTGGCGCTTGGTCCTGCGCTCTCTATTCTCTCTGTTTACTTCTGAATTGTGGCTGCTGTCCTCTGAAATTCGGATTCCTAATTTGAGGTTCAGGTCTATCCAAAATGGTTAATTGATCAACCATATTTTCCACCATCCAAATCAAGGTGTCCATAGTACTGTCTGAAGGGGACGCTTCTTCTTTCACCGTGACTCTCTTTTCATCTCTAGTTCATGCTCTTTTAGCTAGCAGATTTGCTTCTACACTTACTGCTATCTTCTGCATGTCTTCGAGAGTAGTGGGATCTCTCTCTCGCAGCTGATATCCCATATGAACATCGAAACCGTCTGGAAATTTGAGCAAGGCTAATCCCACAGGAGGTTTCAGGTTAGCTGGAATAGCATTATATACAACATTTAATCTCAAACAATAATACTGTACAGTTTCACCCACATTTATTTTAATATTCTCATACTCAGACAAAATTGGAATGGGTTTTTCTTTACCTCCCACCGGTCTAAGAACTATGTGTGTAACTCCTGTAAAGTGCGAATAGAGCCTGTTGGTAAGGCTCTGAACTACTTTCTAACTTCACCTCCAAAGCTTTGGACAAACAATATTGTGGTTACATTCTCTGCTTCTACCTCATGTAGATAAAAAAAGTCATTCATCTTTTCAACATGCTGCTAGGCTGTGATGCTTTGAGTGGCATCAAAGATAGGAATTTTACTTTGATAGTCAGCAGGCATATCATTTAGAACCCGAGGCAAAACCATGGGTCCATATCGAGCAGCCATGACTCGAGGCGGATTTACAACAGTGTTTGTAGTACAAGGATTCAAGGGAGGTGTTGATGGGGGAGATGAAAGGTGGGAATTGACTGATGGGAATGTTGATGAATTAGGAGGAGGAAATGTTGTTCCTGATGACTATGAAGGCTCAGGGATATTAGTTACAGTGATAGATGACTAAGGGGAATTCAAAATGTAGTCATCAATTGAGGAATTTTCCCTTTGAACTTCAATATCTACAAGGAATTCTGGATCTAAAACCGTGTCATCAAGTGCAGTTTTAGACTTATTTCTAAACAAAGAAAGCTCAAAAATCTCATCAAAATAAATATCTTCTACAAAGAACCTCTCACTGGGCCAAGTATCGGATCTGAAGATAGGTTTGGGACTTAGTGATCCCTCTTTTCTTCTGACTATTCTTGGGATAAGATTAGGATTCTCAAGCACAGGGGGAGGATTTGGATCTGGATTAGCCCTTATGTATATTCTTGAAGCCAGTGTGGTTAAATTTCTACTGTACAAAATTTATTTCAGCCTGGAAGACTCTGAACATGATCTTTCAGAATCCAGGAATGTACACAGAAAATATTGCTGGGGTGATTTGTCTTTATGCTCTGATACCATAAATATATTATGACTGTTGGATAAGTGCTTGTAATTATATTCCCTTCGAAAGTGCTTTAACAATTTTTGCCTTGCAATAAGACTCAAATACCTTAAGAAAATATTTAAGGTTTAATATGATATAAGGGAACACATTTAAAATACTTGAGAAAACCTTACGCCGGTCATAATATCAAATTATAACAATGGCGTGATTCTTTTAAAAAAAATGCCAACCTTTGAACTTTATACCATAAAACACATTTATGCTACCAGCGCGACATACATTTGATTCAACAAGGGCCCACGCATCCATATTTCGCCTTTTTATGAATAAAATAAACATATAATAATGTGAAACCGCCGGATCATACCTTGATCTATTGCTCGTGCACTTCACCGAGCGATTGCTGTCGGATCCAACGCTCTCCAGATTAGACGATCCTTGTCACTTTCGCATATTTTCAAAGGAAGAGGGTTAACACATGAAAGTTGCACGTTATGGGTGGTATTGGGGAGATGACGTGCCCTTATATTACTAGATCACATTTTTTTGGCGTGGTTTTGCTCTGGGCCAAAAGTAGCACGACATAGGCAGTATGGTTTCCCGAAACCTGCTGGTGGTAAATGAACTGCGCTTTAACTGTGGTTTGGCACTTTAACTCCTTGCGTTAACTCAATGGCTGGGTCCCACTTAATATTGCTCTGCCGGCAAAATAATAAAGCTTTTTTCTTCAACGACAAAGATTTATCAAGTTTTATCTTGTTCAATATAACCTGGTTTTAACATTAGGGAAAGGTTTCAATATTTTCTCATTTACGGGGCCTGATTATGACTTTCTTCAAAAACAGAATAAATACATTTAGAGTGCCGAGAATAGGAGCTCAAAGACAGTTAGATCACTCTGTTTCCCCAGTGGAGTCGCCAGAAATGTTAGCTCCCAATCTGGACCTCAGGCCGAAAAGGGAAATCAGGGCAACATCTAAACCATGCTCAGCCTTGTAGCTAGCCCTACAAGGTCAGGAGAGGGCTCTCTCCATGAAAAGGATATTCAACTAAATACAATAATGATCTGATATTATGCTAGGTATAATGATGGGAAAATGTTTTAAATGAAATGAATGAATTTTCAGGGATGTATGGGACAAGTGGGACAGTTTGAAACTGGGGAATTAAATCAAGATACAGGGTATTTCATGGGGCAAGGTAGGCAGGAAATTTTAGCAATAAAGTTAAATAATGATGGAATGGAAAGACTGGTGAGGAGCTGAAAAGGGCATAAAAATGGATCCTTTTCAAATAGAAGAAAAAATACTGAGTATTGAATAATTTCCCAAGGCAGAGCATAAAATGGATTCTACCTTTCTATCTTGAAAGCATTCAAAAATAGATGTTTATGAATGAATGGCACACATAAAAGTTTACATATGAACACAAAACAGAGAAAAAATGCTAAATTTCATACCACATGGATCCCACAAATCAGAGTTGCATCTCTTTATTAATTCCCTGTCAAAAACTGTTTACAATGGAGTGCATAATGTTCTTCTTGATTTCCACACTATTCCCTTACTTACTGATTTACAGACTGCTTTACAAATGATTTAGAATTATATTAAATAGACCATATTTGTGGGAAATAGATCCAAATAAAAAGGAAGTTGTTTTACTAACTCATAATTGAAATCCAAAGATAGAAAAGAGAACCAACAATTTGCCTAAAAGAAGGAACTGCATTACATTTTACCACTTTGGCAGATTCACAGTTACACTGCTGAATGAAAAATAGGCAATTTGAAGAGAAGATCCCTATTTTTCTACTGCTGTAAACATCTCTGTCTCATATCGGCTCTTGGCCTTTGAATGTCGCTTTTCTTTATTTGTTTGAAGAAAACTGACTTTTACTAAAATTCTTTTTGAAATAAAATAAAATGAATTTATGCCTTTAGTGAAGGGAGAAAACCCATTTTTGAATGGAAGAATCAAATGGAGAGGAGGCGGGGCCGAATCACTATCGCAATCGGAACCGATGGGTAGAGGGAATACATTGGTGGGACTCCTAATATGCAAATGCAAAAGAGAAATTTTGATCACTGATGGCAGTATGACTAGACTGACACTAACAAGTCCAACAAAGCAAAGTAGCGTATGCATTTTAAGATAATGAATAATCAGGGTTGAGATTTTTTCTACACGCTGATTCTAAAATCTGGGTTTGTTACTGTGTTCTAGTTACAATAATCTCACTGTTCTGATTGAAGTTTGGGTTAAGTATATTATTGATGATCCTTGTGTAATATCCCAAGAGGGAGAATGCAGTAATACTTAAACAAAATATAAGAACTGCATCAAGATAAACAATAAATCTTAAGACAACATATGAATTTACAGAGAAGCTGAGCCATTTTATTAGATTGGAGAAGAATCAGTTACACAATGTATAAAATATGAGTAGATCTGGCCAAAAAGTTGATCTAGAATCACCCAGGAAACATGCTGCAATAGGTACAACGTAACTGGAGAGGCACTAAAGCAAACACTACTCTGTCCCTTCAGCAGAATATGAACATATAGTTGCAGGCTATATAGGAAAATGGATATATACTCAAAAATGAAGCTCAAATGATGCCAAGATTCAAGATTTGGCCAATGTGATGGATTCCCAAGATGACCCAGAAAGGATGTAATATCCCAAAATTGGGACTGCTAGCAAGGCATGCCTGAAAAACACATTTTTCAGGAGTGGCTACTACAGCTCTTGAAATCAGCCCTTGGATCCCTTAGATATGAGTATCTAAGACCTAAATCCAAGAGGATATCAGAAACAAATCTCTTTAGGTGGGTTAAATCGATCTCCCACGGCTAGGAAGGCTTGAAAACTATCCAAAGAAGGGACTGCAGCAATATAAAAGAACACTGCCTAGAAAATAACGCAGTTCTAGATAGTAGTAGCAGTAGGCCAATATGATAGCTTGAAAATAAATTATACAATGATGAATCATATTTACCGTAAAGTCCAATCAATGTACATGATAAAGAAAGAGACTTTATGGAGAAAAACCCTCTAAAAGAGGTGCTGCAACAAATGTATTTCACTGCAAAGCCATGACAGCGTTATTTTTATGAATAAACAATAGCTGCAGGTTACAAGTCAGATCTAGGACAGATATGTATACAAAGGATTAGATATATATCATATATGTACACTAGACTGTCTCTATTTTACATCCCCCTTGGGGTTTTTAGCAAAACATGAAGCACAAAGAGTAGATCTGAGTTCTACTGCAGCAGATCAGCAGAATGATTTAGAAAATATGAAGCAGATATGTCAAGGAATAAATCAGATATGAAACATACATGGATTGGTTGGCCAATCCATGGATCACCACAGTGCAAGGAATACTCCTTTACACCAGATATCTCTCCTCCAAATAGTTGCCAAACACCCTGCAACTCTTCACTTGCAAAATAACGCAAATCTGGGGTAGAAACTGCGCTGTAGGCTTGATGAAGACTTTGGCCTGATGCCAAGTTATAGATATGAAGCTCAAGATAGCTAATACACTCTTGCAAATGGGATAGAAGGCTTTCCCACTAAAAAGAGGCACTAGTATGATCTAGATCCGAATAGATCTAGCCTCCACTTGCTGCTGCTCACAAGGACAACCAAACCCTCAACAAGATGTAAGTTGTAGTTGGAAGAAGAAGCTTGGCCAAATTCCTGATAGTGGTGTTACACTGAAAATTGTCATCCTAACATTCTGCTATGTGTATGGGCTCATTATTACTCATACTTCCCCCCTTTGTAATTCTAACATATCAATTCCTCATGTCAAGCCTTAAAAATCAGAGAAAAGTTCCTAGAAATCTCCTAAACTTTGGTGTCGCACTTTCTCTATATCTTGCTTGCGGTCTCGCACCTAATGTTCATGTCTTCTGCGTACCTGAATGCAATTTCTTTGTGTTATTTGTGTGGACCCCTGTAAAGATTAAAAAGGCACAAGTAAACTCAGAAAAGCTCACTTTCAGTAAATTCTGGAAGCTTCTAGAAAAGATTTTGCGGTGGCAGAACCGCTCTTATGAGGTTCATGTATCCCTTACCTTATGGAACTAACCCATTGATGTGAGGAGCTTATCCCTTTGAAGGAGGATTCTATCCCTTCATAGTTGGAACTGAAACCTCCTCCTTTTCACTATAAAAAGAGGTATTGGGTAGCCTCAAGGGGAGTGGAAGCTTTATAATATTTGAGGTTAAGTGCTGTTAAGATTCAAAATTAGTTAACTAAGAATTTTGTGAGGAGAGATTACATACCTCTATTCGTCTTGGTTGGAGGAGTGCAGAGCTTATCAAAGTAGAGGAGACTCCTGCTTCGGACCCCGGGAAGGCCTGTGCAACATCAAGGCTCAGGTTGTAAGGTTTTATTTCTTTTGAAATTAATACAAATATACTCATTTTTCTCAATAAGCTGTCAGTTAATGGTTTATTTCATAGATTCCTTGATCACTATGATAAGCATGGTTTATGAAAATATCTATACAGGTGATATTTAATATTTTTCTTGTTTGTGACTGCAGGTTTACGAAGATAACTCCTTCAAGTGCACGAGGGACAAAAACGACTTCAAACAAGCGCTAGACATACGGTAAGTCTTTTACACCTCTATAGAGCTTTTTGTAAATCATATATGATTAGAGAAAGATTAGTTTATATGGCTATTTGTTGCTAGATACTTTGAGTACTAGGGATATCGGTCTTGTCTGCAAGACGTATTAATCCACACAACAAATTGGCGACTCAACTGGGGAAAGAACTTGTTGTTTTTGGTTCTCTTTCTATTTTGATTTGAGGAAACGTTTTTCCTGGTTTTTGATTGATAGATGTCTGCTTGGGTAGCTTAGGTTTTCTTTGTTTTTGAAAATTTTGAAATCTTTTATGTTTTTCTCTAGTTTTTCCTGGGACCGCACTTTGCCTTATTTTCACAGTGCGGTCAGTTTCGCACTTTCCTTAAGTAAACAGTGCGGGACCACACCTGTTACTTCTGGAAGCCTACGAATCCTGTTAAAATTTTGAAAAACTCTAGATTTCTTTCTTCAGTTTATCTTTATTTTGATTTAGAGTTTTTGGTTTTTGCCCAGATTGATGATTGTTTCTGTCAAAAGCCTTTTGTGAATGAATCTCAGTAGTATTGGTGTTTTGATGATTTTCTAGAAGTTTTGCGTTTTGGATTGCTTTTCACTTGGTATTTGTAGTGATTCGAAGCATTGACAGTTTGAAGTACCTCAAATTACATTAGTCTTTTTGTCTTTTTGCTGAATCTGAATTGATTGTGAAATCATCCTTTATTGAGAAATAGAGCTACTTATTTCTTTGCAAATCTTCGAAAAAAACTTTGTTATAGGTTTTTGAATTTCATTTTTTATAAAAAACATATTTGAGTGTATTTGATATGTTTTTTATTCTAGACGAATAGATCCTTAGTTTGCTAAACAACTAAGTAAAACATTCTTCAAAAATCTTAAAGCTTTTATTCAGGTAGATTGTTAAAGTTTGTAGATCTCGAAATTAGTTTTGTAGTTTTGAGTGCTTTTAAAATTTGTAGATTTCTTTTGAAGGAAACTTGTTTTTGTAGCTTCAAATTTTTTAAAGTGAAAGGATTTTGTTGTGAGATTTGATAATTTGTCTCATTTTGAGTTATTGTTGAAAATACAAAAATATTTTATTTCAATTATTATTTATGTTCAAAGAAGGAATTGTTTATTAAAAGAATTGCATTCTGCAACTCTTTCTTTATCTAGAATTTCATTGAAAGAAAAAAATTTGGTTATCATTTTTTAGATGCATTTTTAGTGTTTTTGGAAGTCGAGTCTTCACACCATCAAAGTTTCATTTCCGCACCCATTGACTTAAGAAAAAGCTCCTAAAAATAACGCTTAATTAAAATTCATCTAGTAATCTTTTTATTTTCTAGGGCTCTTATCACCAACATAGATTAGGTTAGTATCTTGGAGTAGGGAGTAGTTAACTCTCCAAGATAGTAAAAACAAACAAGTAGACACATCTTGTGGTAGGAAATAAATCCAATTGTAATTTGTATAATCTGGGAAGCTTCTCTTAAAGAAGTCAATCACGAGGTCATGTCCGAACCTTTGAGACAATCAATTCTATTTCATTGGGGAAGATAGAAGATTTCGCGCGCATTACAAATGGTAAACCTCGGATTAACCATTGTCGAGGAGCCTGGGGTCACTTGTCGGTAAACCTCAGATTAACCATGTCGAGGAACCTTCAAGGGGATTGAGCTTTGTTACTCTGCCCTTGTGCGTGGGATCGGATCTTAGACTGTTCCCCCAGTTATATTTGTTACTGTTGGTAACCTTAGTGTCCATAAACTTAAGATTATTTCGTAAGGTGACGGTGAAGGAAAGATCTCACTGTACCTGGAGCAGACGTCGACTAGACTCACTTGGACTCTCTGGGGGGTTCTCTTCACATGAGATGGTTTTGTGAGGAAAATTGTGCCAGTCTGTTTCATTAAGCAAGTTGTCGGGGTAACTGTTCCAACTGCCCTTTCTGTATTAAATTTCTACTACGTTGGATTTCGTCACCAACTAGTGGTTTTAGTACGGGAAGTTACTATTTGTGTGTGGTTTGAACTCTTAGATTTGTAAGCGTGTGATTCAACTGTTTGTTTCTTTAGAGACTTTAGGTGTTTCCATTGAAATTTTCTTTGTTTGCGTGTGAATAGTTAATATTTAATCATGGCGGAATTGCCGAGACAATCCCGGAGACTACAAGGGAAACCCCCTGAATATACACCAAGTCAGCTTGAAGGGCTTCGTGCTCTGGTATCATCTAGCAGCGGTAGGATTAGATCAACAGAAGTTGGAACTTCATCTATAGTTGTTCATCCTGATCATCAAACACCCATAACAGAACATATTTCTGAACCGATTTTGGTTTCTGAAGTTACTGGTAGTATTTCTCCTTCCAGTGAACTGGCTGATGAACCTGAAATCTCTGAACTTGAAACTGAACCTTCTGTCTTGGAAACATCCTCAGGATTTATTACACCAACTTCTAGCAATCCTGGTTCACCTAGGGTAAGAAATATTGTCACTGAAGATCTTCCATCTGGACTTATTTCTATTGAAGAACTTACTAATCCAGATGAAGAGTTATCTCTTCCCGAATCCCCTCAGTATTTAAATATTAAGGAGCATGAATCTATTTTCTACATCCCTATTCGAACTAGTTCTTGGTATCTATCTTTAACAAAATTTTTAGAGAATCTGGGTCTTGCTTTTTCTCCACCTCGAATTCCATTTCATCCTACACCCAGAGGTTACTATCCATCATCCATTATGGCAGGAGAGTCATCCATGTTTTCCCAGACACCGGAAGCATTTTTACACGGTGGTCCTTCTGTTCCTTTAGGATATCAAGCTCTGTCTGGTACTTTCTCGGGAGCAGCTCCTTAACCAATTGAACAAGTGTTATCATCTGGTTTAAGTGGAATTAAAACTGAAACATTGAACACAGAGCAAATATTTATGATGTTTGGTAATATTCCGAATCCTCAACCTCAAGGCAATCAGTTACCGCCTGGAGGGCAATCTCAGGGAAATCATTTACCACCTGGGGGGCAACCTCAAGGTAGTCAGTTACCGCCTGGGTGCTAACCTTCAGGAAGTCAGTTACCACCTGGGGGGAAACCTCAAGGTATCTTTTTCCTAGGAAAAACTATGGAATCATATTATTTTTGAGGGCAACCTCAAGGACAGTACATACCTCAAGGTTATCAACCTCAAGGACAGTACATACCCCCAGGTCAACCCCAAGCTCAATATGCTCCTCAGGGTCCTTATCAACCCTAGCTTAAATACACGCCTCAGGGTTATCAACCTCAAGGTCAGTACCCAATTCAAGGTTTCCAACAGCCTTCTGGTCAATCATTATTACAGGTCAAAATACCTCCTCATCAGCTTAGAGGGGAAGACAAACATGGAAGAAGTACAAAGACCTAAATTAAACCTATTTTTTCCAGGGTAACGCATATATAGAACAGAAAAAGAGCATTATAACGGAGGCAAACAATACATTGGCCGCGTTAGTGGCTAGGGAAACGCTCTATTTACACTGGAGGGACGCGTTACCCGTGTTTTAAGTTTGAATTGGGAAAAGAGCGCGGAGAAAGATTTGAATCTCCGACTTTCCCTCACAAAGGAGTCAGTGCACAAAGGAAACTGCAGAATCACCAGTTCATTATTGGTCATTGCCATAGAAGACTGAACTCCAAGAGAGGAAAAAGCATGGAGATCAAGGAAACATCTAAGCCTTTTCCATTCCAAACTAGTGGAAAGAGAAGGGCAACAATGGCCTTCTCCCTCTCTTATAAGAAGGAGCTGAAGGCTCTTAATTGAAGGTCGAAGGATTGCTCAAAAGTTCTTGTATACTTGTGGAACAGAGAATAGTGTGACATTGTGAAGGCCAAGAGTCAAAGAGGCTCCTATAGAGCTTGTTGGCTTGGACTTCTTCACTTGATAGAGAAGAGAGATTGGGAGACTGAGGAGGGCTTGGTACAACCGATGGTTGTAATCCTCCTTCTTTCAAAATCAATATAACTATGTTCGTTTTGTCCATTCGATGCTTAATGTTATATTGTTGTTTCAATATTTGATTAGTATGATATGAATGGCTCAGATGTGTATAATCTATATGTTTATTATTGATTTAATTGATAGAATACTTGTTATATTAGAAATTACGCGGGTGCTTTGACTGATTGCAGGACTCAGATTTGGAGCCGGTGAAGAAGGACTCTTGCTTTGCTGTGTAGTGCTCTCCAAAGGATTCTAAAGTTGTCAAAGAGGTAATTCTCTATTGTATTCCTTCAAATTAGTTCAAGCTAATATGAACATGCTCATGCCATCTTTGTGAACAGCATAGCTAATCTCACTGTCTGCCTCGGGCACCGGAAAGCCCTGAGAGGGATATACGAAAACCAACCACCCAAGCAGTTTACCCTATAGCAGAATTGGCGACTCCACTGGGGATTGTCCCCATAGTTTCTGGACTATTTTTCCTTTCATTTATTCTCTCCTCTGTTCAGTATCCTTCTGACCATTTTTTTGATGCCCAGTAGACATACCAAACGCTTGCAGAGTTCAACCCTGTTCCTGTCTGGCCAAATGAAGAGCTTTTCCCTGGTTAACACGACCTATGCAGTTCATCCAGTGCATTATAACGCGGTCTAGGCTTAAATACAGTGCGTTATAATGCTGTATTTTCTCACAGACAGAGCGTTACCCAGCCAAAACCCTGATGTTCACTACTGTGACTGTGTTTTAGCTATTGAGTTTTTTGGCCACCAGTACCTTTCACAGACTGAATCCCTGTGCTTGTCTGCTAAAGCTGGCATTGATTATTTGTTTCTCTTATTTAGTTAGTGTGCAAAGCATTTACTTTTTTAAAGAGAAAAAAATTTTTTTTCTGCATTTAGTTGAGTTTATTCTGAAAGTTTAGTTCACAGACTGTTAAAGAGGTAGATAGAAGTCTGAATCTTGAAAGTTGAGCTGTGTTATTTACATGTTGGTGCATGGATGATTGATAAAGAAACACTCTTCATTGAAGTTAATATTTAGAGCATGTTTTTCATGGTTTATTGAGTCAGAGTCTCACTATACTTCATACGTCCATTCCCCCTCCACAAGACTAATAACAAAGTACACTAAAAACAAAGCGATAATAAAATCAATCTAATAACTCTTTTTTGAGCTCACACAAACAGTAGTTCAGGCTAGGATCTTGGGTTAGGAAAGTGAGAAAACTACCCAAGATTTCAAAACTTGAAAACTAGAGTCATTAACGAGTGAAATCCTGCTGCACTCACATTATTGGGACCGTTCCTTTACCGAAGCTCAGCGCGAGACAACACTTGGGTGCACTAGAAGGTAGCTCGCCTTCGACTGCATCCTGTGGCTGTGTTATATATTGGGGTTCCCTTCGGGGATGTCGAAACTAGATCGGGGATCTAGGTATTCTGCCCATATAGCACACTGTCCTTGACCGTGGACCCCCCTGATGATGTCTGTGATTTGAGGTATCCTTAGTGGCCATACTTTTTAGGGACTTACACAAGGTGACTGGGACGGGCTGTCTTGGTACCTGAAACAGACGGACCCACTCTGTCTTCGGTCTTTAGGAGGGTACTCGTCTTCATGAGAGTGCTTACACCTATCGTCTGAGGTTCGGGCGAAGCTCTAGAGTGACCGTAACTGTACTTTCGACCAACCCTCTCTGTATGCTATTGTGATATTGGATTTCATCACCAGTGAACGGTAGTACTCAGACATGGCACCCTATTCTGGCTGCTTGCTGATTGATTTTAGAGAGTCTTTTCTTTTTAGTAGTTGTGTGGATACTGTCATTTGAGACTTCATAATACATCACATTTTAAAATTTGTTAAAATTAAACCGGTCACCGTGGCGTCCCCTGACCCATGCCGTCTGTCTCGATGACAGCAAGGTCTACCTCCTCTCACCCTAGAGGAAAGATTGAACCTTGGTGAACCCGGGCCTTCTACGGAAGAGCAGTCTCCTCTGACTAATCTGGATTATCACATAGACCCTTATCAGCCGGAACTCCTGGAGGACCCTTTCACTGAAGGCGTTGTACCTAACTACAATCCTCCGCTCACTGATCCGTTAGGACCTGTGATAGTCCAGATCCCACCACGCCAAGATATGTCTGCGGAAACACCAACATCTATTTCTCCACCGGCATCCACAGGAACGATGCCAATGGCAACCCTCCTTGGTTCGCCACCATCCTCCCCGCTAGTGGTCAGTTCCATGCCATTACTGGGTAACCCCAGTAGTCAACATATGCCTACCCCCAACCCTATGGTCAACACAACTGTCAGTAGTTTACCGAACACTTCGGCATCTACTCCTACCGTGACCACGTTGGGGACCACGGTAGCTCCTCCCACGAGCACGACTACTTCGGTGCCCTTTAGCAACCCTTTCGGTTGGAACCCTCTGTTGAGTTCAAACCCCCTGGCCACTATACCAGGGGGCAGTGTTATCAGTACACAGGTAGCAGGGAATATTTCTCTTCCTATGCAATGCTTAGGACAAATGGGACAACCCATTGTAAATACTATCCCCTTAAGTGGTTCAAACATAGGTGTAGGATCTATACCGTTGCCAAATTATGCAAATACTAGTATGCCTCCGGGAAACTCTATTGCATCCATTTGGACTAACCAACCCCAACCTCCGTCTGGAGTGGGAGGGCACTTTTACGCTGGGGGCAACCAACCATTTGCCCCTCAATACACTATGCCCTATGGAAAACAACCGTATGTTCCTACTCCTCCACCTATGGGAGGTTTTTATCAAAGTCCCACTTACCCTTCTGGCAACACATGGATGGGAGGACCCTATGGTCCCAATAGTCAGCCCATACTGCCTTGGTTAGACTCGGGGGCAAATCCACAATTGCCATTCTTGGCAGCTTTGGACATACCCGACATCCATAAGCTGACGAACGACCCCATCAACCACAACTCGCTTTGGCCTCCAATACCGCATAAGATTCCTTCCGATATCCCGAAGTTCGACGGGAAGCATGGGGACGACCCGGACGCACACATCACCACCTTCCATTTGTGGTCGATATCCAATTCCATGGTAGATGATAGTGTCCGACTTCGACTGTTTTCCCGCACCCTTACAGGCAATGCTGCCAAGTGGTACATTGAATTACCACGCGCCGCCATCAATACGTTTGGCACTTTAGCGATGGAGTTCTTAAAGAAATTTCAACTACCAATTAGAGTGGAAACCAGCACAAAATTGTTAACATCACTGCGCCAAGACACCGCCACCCACATCTCCGACCATATTCATGAATGGAGACGTAGGAGGAGGCTCGTCAAAGCGCCAATACCGGACCATCTCTTGGCCAATTGGTTTTGCAAGTCTCTTTTACCCCACATCTCTAAAGACATTGGCCTTTCTGGTGCAGTGACAGAAGATCAATGTATTCGTCGTGCCCAGCACCTGGATTTAATCTATTCCCAATCCGGCACGCTTTACGATCTGCTCCCCCATGCCCCTGGTAACCCGAACCCTCCGGCTACTCAGAAAACCAGAGCTCATGCCGATGGTCTCGTTGGCGCGATCTCTGGTGTAGCCACCAATCAGTCTCGGGGGAAAACCTCCCAGCCATCCTCGGCTGCCACCGCCCCCCATCAAACGACTCCTCTCCCTTCCGCTGAGGTAAATTCGGTGCAAACCTGACAAAAACCCAACGGGAAAAATAGGAAGAATAAGAAGAAAACATCTTCTTCGGAAGAGCAGTCGAATAATCAGAATAACTCTAATCAGAAAAATGCTGCTAATGAAAAAGGAAAGGATAAACCCATGAGATTTCCTTGTAAAATCTGTGTGGAGGACCACTTGACATACAAATGTCCTCGGTTGCAGGAATGCACCGATTTTATTGCTAACAAGGATTCTGGGAGAACACCTGCCGTTCTTCACAACCCTTTCCCCAATCATCAACAACAACATCAACATATGGTTGAAAACCCGCCACAACCCCATCAACGGGGCAATGGTGGTTCGTATCCTTCCGGCGAAGGACCATCTTCCATTTATGGCATCGAGAGTATTGACCTTCAAACTCGCGCCAAGCTTTATGGAACTCCTACCATAGATGCTCAGGAACCTGGAACTAGTTCCAATCCGCCGCCGCCCAACGATTTGTATATCGAAAGGCCTACTTTTGAACCTGTAATTCGTCCCCCTAAAGGGATACTTCGACGCACGACTCATAATACCTCTGCACGTGCAGCCCAAAACTACAACATTGTAGAAGATTTGGCACAGGCACCGTCCGCTATGTCTGCACTTGAAGTATTACAAACCTGTCCAGCACAAAGGAAAGCCTTGCTTTCGGCCATTGGCGGAATAGACCTCCAGGATTCCACGCTAGCAATATTTGATATGGAAAAGGCTAAACCTCGCCTCTCACATCAAATTGCATTCCAGGTGCAGGTTGTGTCGAAAGGGAGACCCATCCATCGCATTGTCATAGACGAAGGTGCTTCGACCTGCGTTATGTCACAAGCTTGCTGGCTGAATTTAGGTTCTCCTACTCTAACCCCGCCATCGAATTCCCTCAAAGCTTTCGATGGCCACACGTTCCTACCCAAAGGATACCTTGCTAGCTTTCCCATCACTCTGAGTGGGAAAATGGTAAACGTGGACGTTGAAGTCGTAGAGCGTCATCTCGACTATAATCTATTGCTCGGTCGCAGTTGGTCTTATGCTATGACCGCCATCATGTCTTCGGTCTTCCGACTCATCCTATTTCCATTGGATGGGAGAATAGTCACGGTCGATCAGCTATCCTTCTGCACCCCTGATTATTCCACTTTACCAAGTAGCTCGGTACCCCTAATAGGAGGTGTCCCTGACTCTTACGTCAGTATCGGTACTGGTCTTCTGAAGGCATCTTCCCTACTGGGTTGTTTTCCTCTCCCGCCGCCACAGATCCCAAACACGGTTGCAATGATATCCACCTCTTCGGATGGCTCTATCGACCCGTGGATCATCCCGGCACCTTCAGATATTGATTCCTATGGAGATTAGATGCCGCTTTCGCCGGTTGAGTTGGCCTACCAAGCCATCCAAACCACATCTGAACCCTCCACTAATATGGTTTCGACCACAGGTACGACCCTCTCTCCCATAACAGTTCTCTCTAAGGATCTCCTCAATGAAGTCTGGCCTACAGACGAAGCTATTCGAGAGATCATGTCATTAGAAGAACGACCTTGGGGAGAGTTCCACCATCGCACTTCGACGATTGATTCGGAGGCGATAAAAACTGAAATCCCGTCTTTTGACCAACCTGAGATCGTTCCCTCCTCTTATACGACTGTCCACACTATCGATTCGGAAGGGAACATGGGTAATCTTTCCAAGACGCTACTCATTGATATCTCGGTCAAGACAGGTATCATGGAAAATATTCCGTATTTCTTTTCAAATATCACACCTTTCCAACTTGCTTTCGGCCTGGAAGCAGTACTTCCAATCGAGTGCGAAATCCCATCACTCAAACTTGCCATTGAACTCCTGCCTGGCACCACCGCCACAGAAGAGCGCTTGCTCTCGCTCGATCATTTGGACGAAACTCGTCGAGATGCTACATTAGCACTCGAAGCTCACCAACGCCGAGTTAAAGCTCAATACGACAAATCTGTCAAGCCTCGTTCTTTCCAAGAGGGTGATCTTGTTCTACTTTATGATAAAAAACACGACCTCTTGGGGGCAGGAACACTCCAACCATTGTGGCTCGGTCCTTACATCGTTACTAAAGCCCTCTCAAAAGGAGCTTACGAACTACAGGACTGTAATGGAATTCCACTCGAGGAGCCCCGCAACGGGCTCTATCTGAAGAAGTATTTTGCCTAGTTTCGCACTAGGCATATGCTTTGTAATTTTATGTATAAAAGTTTTGCCTATTTTAATTTTGATGCTTCTGAATTATTTGTTTGGCTTAAGGTGTTTTTTCTCATGTAATCTTTTTCTTTCGCACAGATGTCATCACACTCGTTATCATACGTCGGGTATGTGGACGGTGCTAGTCGTCACACTAGGCACATTGCTTCAGCTTCTTGGGTTCTCTATACTCCTGAGTCGGACCTTCTTGGTTCCGGGGGGATCTTCCTGGGTAATTCCACCAACAATGTCGCCGAGTACATGTCAATGATCCAACTCCTCACGGAAGCGGCATCTCGTGACATCTCCGATTTAGTGGTCAGGTTAGATTCCCAACTCATCATTATGTAGTTAAACAATCATTACCGTGTCCGCCACCCTGTGTTGTTACGTTATTTTTTACGAGTGCGACTTTTAGAACGTCAATTTCAAACAATCACATTTGAGCACGTTCCTAGGGAATTTAATGCATTAGCTGATTCTTTGGCAAATTATGTGTTAGATTGACATTTGTCACATTTATTGTAAAAGATTTACTCATGAGTACATATATTTTTATCACATCAAAAAATGCATAAAAATTTAAAAACACAAAATCACCACAAAATATATATATATATGCATATGTCATGTCCAGTACACAGTAAACATCAAAAAGAAAAAATCTCCCAAAACTTGGGGTGTTTTACAAAATTTGGCTACACTAAGCCATGCTCTGACACTAATACATCTACTCCACCAGCTAAGCCCGATGCTCATAATAGCATACAACTGCTCTAGCTATCCTCCTCAGAGGAACCAGGTATCTCTCCGGCACACCCACAGTATGCCGCTGCAGACGAATTGGCACCTCCTGCATAGGAAGCAGCGGTATACCCATGCTCAGACCCTCCAAATTCCTGGAGAGTTCATGTAAAAATTGGGTATCATCGTCGTCGCCGGCTTCCGCATCCTCTACAGGTGCGCCAGCCCCGGGTAGCTTCAATCCTCGCCGTGCATAGTGAGGGGCCCCAGCTGGATGGACAGGTGCCACATCTGTGTCAAGCAAGAAAATGTTTCATGTCAAAACTAAATTTTCACCCCTTTCTAAAAAAAAATAAAAATAAAAAAAATAAAATAAAAAATAAAAATAAAAATAAAATAAAATAAAATAAAATAAAATTTACATAAACATTCAAAAGCTAAAAAACAAAAAATTCTTTGAAAACCACTGATCATTTTTTCTTACCATCGGGCCCCCACTGGGTGCCAGGGGGCAAGACTAGCTCGTGATCGCCTGTGAAGTTCATCCCTGCATAGGGATAATCCTCAATCATGATGATCTGAGAGTCCAGCCAATCAAAAAATCCCTCATCAAAGCAGTGACGGACGGGACCCTCTCCAGTCCGTGGAAGCAAAGTGGCCCACCGAGCCTGCCTCGGCTCGCATGGACCCAATGGCGCTGTAGGGATCCTAGGCCTCATCAGTGGTATCCGCTCCAGTATGAAAGAAACAATCAGTGTACCGTACCCAAACTCTCTTTGAGTATGGGTCTTGCATGCAGTAAGCTCTGCTCGGACCAGACGGACCACACCGTCACACCGGTCAAAAACCTGAGGCTGCATACAATCCAAGGCTAAAAGCATCTGAGCCTTGGTCACTACATGCTGACTCTTGGCACCTGCCAAGCGAACAATCATCCATAGAATAGACCTCAAGGGTCTCAAAGTCACCTGTGCAATAGGTATCCGGTTACTCACAGCCTGGGTGCCATGTATGCAGTGCGCATGGATCAAATCAGTAGTGGAACGAGGGTCAGCTCTGGACCCCGTAAAATTGGGCCTCGCCCCACGACATGACAAGCCGGTCAAAAAGTAAACATCATCTTTTTCGATGGCGAGCTCGTTGCCACCAATCCGAAAGACATGATGCCGCTCGTCCCACTGCTGGATCAGCCACCTCAAGAGGTCCTCTTGACCCCTCATCAGTTCTAAACGGGCATACTTAAGCAATCCGCACCTCCGGAGAGCCATTAAACTTGCCGCATCCGTCACCATCTCTCGTTCTTCCCGCTCATGCTCTCTCTCTCGCCAGATACTCATGATTAACAGCTGAACACCTGTAAATGAAACATTTCCAACCGATTAAAATTTGCCTGGACCACTTCAAAAATGGAAAAATTGAATTGTTAGAAAGCATGTTGCACCTAACGCGGCAGATAATACAAAACAGAGCGTTCTAACGTGTACTTCCCTCACGGGTTATGCGTTTAACGCGGCTGTTGTACTCCTGACCCGCGTTAGGCGCAAATATTTTTCTAGGGCCTCAAAATTTCCTAATTTTGAACCAGTAAAAACTAAAAAATTGCCAATTAAATGATAACAGGAGGTTCTAGCTCTTACCTGGATCTCGCGGAATAGAAAACTGTTGCTCGGATTGACCGTAATCATCAGCTGAAATTTTCACCCCTTTTGCACTCCAGAGCTTCTTCACAGCACTCAAAACAGTGAAAATGAATGTCTTCTAACCTTCTTATAGCAAATTTTGGGGCATGACTCTCTTCCGTCAGTCGGCAAAGTCGTGATTCCTCGCTGTACAAATGTCGCAACTCTCGAGATTTGGTACTGATGATTCTAATAAGGGATCAAGATTTATGTGCAGACATACTCATGTTTTATCGAGCATTCTTTTTATGGTATTTTTCTTGCTCGTTAATCCGAAAAACCTCGAGTTCTCTTCTTCGGGCTTGTTAAACTTACACGAAGTTGGCATGGAGCGTTCTTTTTGGTCTTTCTTGCTCGTTAATCCAAAAAACCTAGAGTTTTCTTCTTCAGACTCGTTAAAACTATGGAGAAGTACTGAGCATTCTTTTTAGGAATCTTTTTCTCGCTCATAAAACCGAAAAAATCCTGAGTCACCTTTGTCAAACTTGTTAAACTATTGAGACAAAGAACAAGGAGCCATTCTTTTCCTCTTTTTCAAAGCTCTTTAAACAGAAAAAGTATATCGAGTTTTCTCCGTGTGACTCGTTAAAATTTCACGGAGGTACCGAGTTTTCTTTGTTGGACTCGTTAAAATTTCACAAAGAATATTGAGTTTACTTCATCTCCTCGTACTCATAACAAAATGAGGTAAACGTCCATTGAACATAGATTTCTCACTTTTCCAGATTCGATGGACTAACTAATGGAAAATGAACTGTTTTCGGGCTTACTATTACCCCTTTGTCGTGCCTGGTTATCAAGACATGACAAAGGTACCCCAATGGAGCCGTCTTTTACGACATTTTTCAGACTCCCTAAACATGAAAAATTCACCGAGTTTTCTCGTCTGGACTCGTTAAACCTAATCAGACAGGACATGGAGTTGTCTTTTATGACATTTTTCAGACTCTCTAAACATGAAAAATTCACCGAGTTTTCTCATATGGACTCGTTAAATCTAATCAGATGGGGCACAGAGTTGTCTTTCCTGACATTTTTCAGACTCTCTAAACATGAAAAATTCACCGAGTTTACTCGTCTGGACTCATTAAACTTAATCAGACGGGGAAAAATTTGGACAAAATGGATACTACCTCTGTTACATTTTCAAAAAGGTCAATTTGGCAGCAAAATTCTTGAACATGGCACTTCCCAGAAAACTCTTTCGCAGTTAGCCGAACCCTACCATCTATGAGTATTAGCCTTCATTTCCCGGTGTCCCTGCACCGGTAAAATCGTAACACACTCTTTGGTGTTCAACACGCTTCAGCTGCCTAGTACCCTGCTAGAGTGCCTTCTATTGTTCAAGAAGATCTCGCTATCTACTGCTCTTGTTATCAACCAAACCGTTCATTATGCCAGAAATTATTTGTCATTTGACGTTCCCATTTACTCTTTCTTATCTCAAATCATAAACAAAATCAGTTGGTTTCCGTTTCATGTTGATTGATGTAGGACGCCTCAGTGCCTACCTTTCGACAGATCACTTCCTATCGACTTCAACATCTTATCTAGGAAGTTGATCTAGAAACCCATCAGTACCCAGATACTTGCAGACATCAGTGGCAGGTGGTCTTGTGTTTGATCAAGGGTCTTCATCATTGGCTCTTGGTCGAATGATTCTACGAGTGTTCGACTTCAACTCCTTTTATTCACACTCGCTAGATTGTACTGGGCATCTTAGGGACCGTCATCATTATCGGTGGCCACCTTCGCGTCTGTTAACAGTTTTCATTATTGACTGGTAATCAGACGATTTCTCACATGTTCGATGACAACTCCCTCATTCACATGTTGAGAAATATGCAGTTTAAGTGAACCGGCAGTCAAGACCTTAGGACAAAAGGCTACACCATTAAAGTTGTGTTCCCTTCCCCAAGCTACGATATTGTTTATGGATACAGCTTCTTCAGCCTGATCCTGTTATGACAGACACTTCCACATTGTGCCTATTGGTGGACAGATTCTTCATATCTCTATTATAGAGAAATCATGTTGTTTAAAGCTACTGAGCATGGGACATGCCCGACTCTAGGCAAATACTATATTTTCTGACATATGTTGTTGTTTCAGGTTTTCCTCAGTCTTTAAATCTCTCTCTCTCTACAAATTATAAAGTATTTTTGCCATCATCTTCATCTCTGACCTCACACTTTAGGGGGCATCTGTTATAGGTCAAAATACCTCCTCATCAGCTCAGAGGGGAAGACAAATATGGAAGAAGTACAAAGACCTAAATTAAACCTATTTCTGCCAGGGTAATGCATATATAGAACATAACAAGAGCGTTATAACGCAGGCAAGCAATACATTGGCCGCGTTAGTGGCTAGGGCAACGCTTTGTTTACACTGGAGGGATGCGTTGCCCGTGTTTTAAGTTTGAATTGGGAAAAGAGCGCGGAGAAAGATTTGAATCTCCCACTTTCCCTCACAAAGGAGTCAGTGCACAAAGGAAACTGCAGAAGCACCAGTTCATTATTGGTCATTGCCATAGAAGACTGAACTCCAAGAGAGGCAAAAGCATGGAGATCAAGGAAACATCTAAGCCTTTTCCATTCCAAACTAGTGGAAAGAGAAGGGCAACAATGGCCTTCTCCCTCTCTTATAAGAAGGAGCTGAAGGCTCTTAATTGAAGGTCGAAGGATTTCTCAAAAGTTCTTGTATACTTGTGGAACAGAGAATAGTGTGACATTGTGAAGGCCAAGAGTCAAAGAGGCTCCTAGAGAGCTTGTTGGCTTGGACTTCTTCACTTGATAGAGAAGAGAGATTGGGAGACTGAGGAGGGCTTGGTACAACCGATGGTTGTAATCCTCCTTCTTTCACAATCAATAGAACTATGTTCGTTTTGTCCATTCGATGCTTATTGTTATATTGTTGTTTCAATATTTGCTTAGTATGATATGAATGGCTCAGATGTGTATAATCTAGATGTTTATTATTGATTTAATTGATAGAATACTTGTTATATTAGAAATTACGCGGGTGCTTTGACTGATTGCAGGACTCAGATTTGGAGCCGGTGAAGAAGGACTCTTGCTTTGCTGCGTAGCGCTCTCCAAAGGATTCTAAAGCTGTCAAAGAGGTAATTCTCTATTGTATTCCTTCAAGTTATTTCAAGCTAATATGAACATGCTCATGCCATATTTGTGAACGGCATAGCTAATCTTACTGTCTGCCTCGGGCACCGGAAAGCCCTGAGAGGGATATACGAAAACCAACCACCCAAGCAGTTTACCCTACAGAAATCATCTGTTCAAGAAGCCGAAAATTTACCACTTACTTATCAACCCTACGTTCAACCAGGTTATGGTCCTTACGTTCAACCTTCCGCGGGACAATACCCTGGAATGAATATGGTGTGGGATCCATCCCAATATCAATAGCCTATGCAGCCTAATGTGCAGTTGCCTTCTCAACCTAGAAAACCTTTGGTTTCTGGTCCAACCCAGCAACCTATCCAGTCCACTATTCAAACTCCTGTACCTAGTTCTGTTCAGCAGTCTGGGCCTAGTACACCTCAGACTCTGCCTCAAATTTCTGCAACTGCTGCAATGTCTGTTCAACCTACAACACCTGTTTCTGGAGTATCTATAGCTCTGAGTTCTTCTATCCCTGCATCCATGCAAATCCCTCAAGTCTCTGTACTCCAGTCAGGACCTTCAGTTCAAACTTCGGTTCAGATGCCTACGAGACAAGCCGGTACAAGTACAGTTATCACAAGTCAACCGCAATTCACGTATCAACCGTACCAGGGACAGCCTCAATTTGGTCCCTTTTCACAAAATCCAAGTTATCAGTATCAACCATGCCCTGGCTATACTTATCAACAACCTCAACAACCCCAATTTGGTCTGGTTAATCCTGGTTATCCGAGAGGTTACACAATTCCTAATGCAAATCCGATTCCCAGTTATCTTGGGTATCCGCCTTCTGGAACTGCTTTGGCTACTCAAGGTTTTCGTGATCCTAATCGTCAATTACCATTTATTGCAACTTTGGATTTCCCTGATTTGACGCGCCTTATGAATGATCCAATTTTCTATTATCCGTACTGGCCGCCAATGCCGCATAAGTTGCCCAGTGATATACCGAAATTCGAAGGTAATTCAGGAGAGGTTCCATCAAATCACCTGATGACTTATCACCTCTGGTGTGCGTCTAATTCAATAATTGATGATTCAATTCGCTTATGTCTTTTCCAAAGAACTCTTATTGGTCTTACTGCAAAATGGTACATTGAGTTACCACGAGGCTCGTTTAATAATTTTAGTCAGTTAGCAACTGCCTTCTTGACTCATTTTCAATTGCTTATCAGATACGAAAATGGCACGAAACTATTAAATTCACTGAAACAATCCACGTCCACGTATATTTCTAATCATATTCATGAATGGCGATGTAGAAGGCGTTTGGTGAAAGTTTACATTTTGGATCAAATTTTTGCGAAATGGTTTGTCAAATCATTATTACCCAAGATCACTGAAGATGTAGCTAAGGCTGGCGTTGTTACTGAGGAGCAAGTAATTGCTCAAGCTCAGTACCTTGACCTGATTTATACGCTGTCAGGTACTTTACATGAAAAAATCCCTGATCTTCCAAAACAAGGTCAAATAGCTGCAACTCCTTCAGGGTCTCATGCCACTGATGGTATGATTGGCACAATAAATACAAAAAGAAAGAATAAATCTTCAAAGAATTCTTCTCCTATTATAACTTTACCTGATTCCCCGAAAGGAGAATATTCCCCGGAAATTTTTGCTGACATTCATGTTGTAGAGACATCTACGACCAAATCTAAATCCGGTGGTAAAAAGAAAGGGAAGAATAAAAACAAAAAGAATTCAAAAGAGAAAACTGATAAAAACGAATCCAATGACGAAAAACGCAAACCTCGCTATCCTTGTTACATTTTTGACGAGGATCATTTTACTAAGGAATTCCCACATCGAGCAGAGGTTGCAAAATTCGTTAAAAGTTCACAAAAACCTACTGTCTTGAAGGATCCTTTTCCAACTCAAGATAGTAAAATGGTTGGTTCTACCTCGAATACCTTAGAAGAAACTATTCTAATGATGTCTCATGTACGAATTGTGACATGATCGCAAGATTATGGTACTAAGAATCCTGTTGATGGTAAAGAAGTAGAATCTTCTAGCGCAAACACATCAACTACACCTCCTCCTGTTTCTGGTCCGCTACAGATCGAGAAACCAAATCCATACTTAATAATCAAACCGCCCGCTAAGGGTGTTCTTCGTAAATCAGCTTTCAATCCACATGCGAGAGCTGCTCAGAATTACAACATTTGAAGATTTAGCTATTTCCCCTTCAGCAATGTTGGCTTTGGAAGTGCTGCAATCATGCCCAGCACAACGTAAATTGCTTTTGTTTGCCATAGGAGCTATCGATATTCAGGATTCCAACCTTATAATCTTCGATTTAGAAAATAGTACACCTCGCCTACCTCATCAAATGGCTTTCAAAATTCTAGTGTTAGTAAAAAATAGACTGATCTTTCGGACTGTGATTGATGAGGGAGCTTCAACGTGTATTATGTCGATCCAGTGTTGGAAATCGCTTGGTTCTCCTACACTCTATCAGTCTCCGAAAATTCTAAAGGCTTTTGATGGTCGAGGTTTTCACCCTTTTGGTATTTTGCAGGATTTACCCATAGGGGTCGAAGGTAAAATTGTAAATCTAGATGTGGAAGTGGTTGATGCCCCTCTAGATTACAACCTTCTTCTGGGTCGCAGTTGGTCTTATGCTATGACTGCTATTGTTTCTTCGATCTTTCGGCTCATAAAATTTCCACATCAAGGAAGGATCGTTACAATAGATCAGTTAACTTATTTTTCATCTGACCCAGCCTCTACAGAAACAATCCAGCACGTTGGTAAAGCGACTATCCATTACAAGGATGTTGGGGTAGGTTTGATTAAAGATTCTGGTTTACTAGGAACTTTTTCCTTTCCTCCTCCTAACGTATCGCCTTCTACCGCAACTATTCATATGATTTCGTCAGACACTGTTATGTTTGATGATCCTTGGGTCGTACCTTTCGAATCTAAGTTAGATTCATTTGATGGCATGATGCCTTTGATTCCAATTGAAATTGCGTATCAGGCTGTACAGTCACTTTCTGACCCCTCTTCAACCGAAACTGATCCAATGAATGGGATCCATGAGGAATCACTTTCTATATCTAGTTCAGCCACAACGACATTTCTAGATCTTGTTCATACTGATGAGTAGATTCATGAAATTTTGTCTGTTGAAGATTTACCATGGGAAGATCTACATCATCGATCTTCGTTTTTACCTGAGCTGGATCATTTTGAAGATGATTTCGCTTCTATTTTTACTACTGAATATGTCAAAGAACCACATAATCCATTGCAAAATCCTGTTTTCAATTTGGAAAATATCTCTCGAACGATTCCAATTGACATTTCAGTAAATCTAGGAATAATTGAAAACATTCATATAGGTGCTTGCTGTACAGAAGATGAAATTCAAACTTATAAAGCCCTATTTCATGAATTCCGTGATGTGTTTTCCTGGTCCTATGAAGAAATTCCAGGAATTGATCCGTCAATTTTCGTACATGAAATAAAGAGTTACCCAGATGCCAAACCTGTTCGTCAACATTTACATCAAATACATCCTATAAAAGCTGCTGCTATCAAAGCCGAAGTTGAAAAATTACTTCGCGCAGGTTCTATTTATCCAATTCCTTTAACGCATTGGGTATCGAATATTGTTCCTGTTACTAAAAAACAAGGAACGATATGAGTATGTTTCGACTATAGGGATATTAATCGAGCTTGTCCTAAAGACAATTATCCAACCCCCTATATCGATCAAATAATTGATGATTGTGACGGCAGTGAAATGTTTTCCTTTATGGACGGTTTTTCTGGTTACAATCAAATAAACATACTTCCTACTGATCAGCCAAAAACAAATTTCATTTGTCCATGGGGAATATTTGCTTATTGCAAACTACCTTTTATATTAAAGAACGCTGGAGCAAATTTTCAAAGGGCTATGTCTTACGCATTTCATGACATTAAGCACATTGTGCAGCCTTATCTCGATGATTTACCTGCTCATTCATCGCGTAGGTCTGACCATCTCACTCATTTACAAGCTATATTTATGAGATGTAGGCATTATCGAATTAGGCTAAATCCACAAAAATGTGTTTTCTGTGTAGAATCAGGTCGCTTACTAGGATTTGTTGTTTCAAAATCAGGCATTCGCGTTGATCCGTTGAAGGTCAAAGCTATTGTCAATTTACCTCCTCCTTTGAATCTGCGGCAACTCCAAAGTTTGCAGGGGAAAGCAAACTTCATTTCTACGTCGGTTCATTCCTAACTATGCCGAGCTTACAAAGGGTATTACCCGGTTGCTGAAACAGAACATTCCATTCTTTTGGGATGAGATCGCTGATCGATATTTTGATGCACTTAAACACACGTTGACCCATGCACCATTATTGGATCCTCCCAACTACAACCAGGACTACATTTTGTACCTCGCTACCTCTCATTCCACAATTGGGATGGTTTTAGTTTAGGAAGCCGAATCTAAAACTGAACATGTGATTTACTATCTTAGTTGAAATCTTCATCCGACTGAGATTAAATACACACATGTGGAGAAATTGGCCTTGGCAACTGTTCAAGCTGTTCAAAGATTTAGACACTACATCTTGTTATGCAAAACCACAGTAATTTCTGACTGTAACCCTATGATGTACATTTTGACTAAAAAATTGCTAGGGGGCAAGTATTCCAAATGGATAGTTATCCTGTAGGAATTTGACTTGGAGTTTAAAAAATCCAAGGCAAAGAAATCTTTGGTTTTTGCAGAATTGATGTGTGATTTCCCCTCTACTGATACTGAAATTGTGGCAGAAGAGCCCATTGCGGATGAATCTTTGTTTCTTATCAGTACACTTGATCCATGGTATGGGGATATTATCATTTATCTCCAAATCCAATCTTTTCGGCCTGAAATCTCACGATCTCAGCGACGGAAAATACGTTTCCAATCCCAACAATACAATATTATTGGTGATACACTCTATCGTCGTGGTGCGGATTCTATTTTCCGACGCTGTCTTACTCATGAAGAAGCTGAGAAGGTTTTAAATGACTGCCATTATGGGGCATGTGGCGGTCATATGTTTGGGTATGACACAACTCAAAATATATTGCACGTTGGTTATTTCTGGCCGTCGTTATGCAAATATTGTATTTATGCAGTCCGGAAATGCCACAATTGTCAAATTTTTGATCGTAAGATGCGTGCGCCACCTGCTCCTCTTCACCCTATAATTGCTGTCGGTCCTTTCGCAAAATGGGGTATTGACTTTATTACATGTAAACCTCACTCGGCTAGGGGGCATGCATATATTATCTTAGCAATAGATTATTTTACTAAATGGGCCAAGGCGATGCCTACATTTTTGGCTGACGGCAAGACTGCTGCAACTTTCGTATTCAATCACATAATTGCTAGGTTCGGTGTTCCTCAAGCCATTATTACAGATCATGGAAGTCATTTTTGGAATATCATGATGATTGAACTGACAGATCAACTTGGCCTGCGCCATGATAGTTCCACTCCATATTATCCGCAAGCTAATGGTCTAGTTGAAGCTATCAATAAAGTTTTAGTCATTATGATTAGATGGATTATTGGTATTCACAAGACGAATTGGCATTCCATGTTATTTTCAGCACTTTGGGCATATCGAACCTCGGTAAAAAGATCAACTTGTTTCACTCCCTTTCAACTGGATTATGGTTTGGAGGCTGTGTTAGCAATTGAGTGCGAAATTCCGTCTTTGAAATTAGCCATAGAATTACTTCCAGCTACGTCTGAGGAGGAGAAACTTTTTTTGTACTTGGCTCAGCTAGATGAGAATCGACGAAATGCTACAATAGAAAACGAGGCTCATGTCAGACGGATAAAAGCTCAGTATGATAGAAGTGTTACCCCTCGAAATTTTTCAGAAGGAGACCTAGTCTTAGTTTATGATCAAGCCAACGATAAGCTAGGAGTTGGGAAATTCATGCCTATGTGGCATGGTCCTTTCATTGTTAAGCAAGAGCTGGCAAAAGGGGCCTATGAGTTGATAGATTTTGACGATGTCCCTTTAGATAAACCTAGAAATGGGCTTTATCTAAAGAGATATTATGCTTAAAAATGGTGTGGAGATTTAATTAGATCAGATTTCTTTACAGCTGGTGTGTTTTAGATTAGAAAAGTGTGCCTAGTTTAGAAGTGTGTTTTGTCACTATTCCTGCTTATCTGAGTTTTACTCTTTATATTGCAGATGTCGACGTCTCTTCAAACCTACGTTGGTTTTGCTGATGGTGCTTGTCATAGTACATGGAACATTTCTTCTGCAGCTTGGGTAATTTATTCACCCTTTGACGAGTTAGTATCCATGCATGGGGTAAGCCTTGGTCAAACAATGAATAACATTGCAGAGTATAGTGCAGTGATTGAGTTATTATCTGAATACATATCTTTTTGAATTCAGAGTTTGATTGTTAGGTTGGATTCTGAACTTGTTGTGTTACAGCTTAACAGGGTTTATGCCATTAGAAATCCAGTGTTATTATGGTTATTTTTAAGAGTTCGTCTCTTGGAACGTGAATTCGATTACATTGAATATAAACATATTCCAAGACATTTAAATACATTAGCAGATGAAGTTTCTTCTAATATGATAAATCGACATTTGCAATGATCAAAAAAGTAAATTAAACAACATTCATAACATGTACACAAATAGCTGGTAAATAGTGATATATCATAGTATAAAAGTGTTTTCAAAAAATATACATCGTCTTCTATCATAGGTGGGAAACACCTTACGATCGGAAAAAATGGTAATACAAAAGGTCAAAAGTATGAGTCTACGACACGATCATCCCATCACTGATGGTGATCACGATAGGATACCACTGCTCGGGCCACCCTACATAGGAACCTCCTAAAAGGTTCTGGAACACCAATCACAAATCTCTACAATATGAGTGGAATCTCATATATGTCCGTCTCTGGAATATCTAGAGTCAGACGCTCTAGGTGATGCTCTAAATCAGACAGGATCTCTGCTAATTGGCCTGCTGGGGCTAGTGCGGCTGCAACTGGTTGTCTTCTTTCATAAGGTTAGAGATGGGTTGGTTGCCGTGGGCCCACATCTACATTCAAAACTTTTGGTTATTAATTTCAAGATGATTAAAAAACAAAAAAATAGAATTAGAAATTGTTGAAAATTATTTTACCTAATTCATCCCAATGTTCCCCTGCTGGGAGAGTCATCTCTCGGTTGCCGCAGATATCTATCCCGGCGTATGGAAATTCCTCTATAACAAAAAGTTGGCGTTCCATCCAACGAAAATATGAAGGAGGAAATCGAACAATCTCAGCGCCCTCAATACCGTGACAGGCCATCAATGCAACCCAACGAACCATCCTAGGTTCTCGAGGTCAACCGACATCAACAGGAATACTCTGCGGAGCTAACATGGGGATCCTCTCTAGAGCAAAGGTGACTACGATGGATCCATATCCAAATTTATTTCGTTTGCCATTTTTCGCTCTAGTTATTTGGCCTTTTACATTGGCCAACACAACTTCACACCAGTTGAAAATGGTGCCTCGAAAACAGTCCACAACAATGCACATCTGGGAACCGGTAGCCACATGCAGTGCTGCACTTCCACACAGCCTAGTAACAGTAAACGCAATAAATTTCAGCTCGAGACGGATAATAGTTTTTATATCAATCCGTTTGTCCCTAGGGTCTGCCTGAACATTACAGAATTCTTGTCGAAGACTAGCGACAGTCTGGCCACCTGGCCTAGTCCCAAACAAGGAAAGTTGTTCGCCCCTCTTGGAAAAACCAGTCAGAAAATAAATATCCTCTAGCTCAATTTCGAGCTGGTGGCCGCCAATAATGAAACACTAGTCCTGTATGTTCCACCTGTTTACCAGCCATGTTAGGAGGTCTACCTGTGCCCTCATGCCCTGAATGGCCCAGAATTTATATAAATCACATGCTCTTAATGCTTGCATTATGGGAAAATGGAGCATTGCGGCGTCATCCACGTCCTCATGCTCACGTTATCTCCAAATCAGCATCTTGTTAAACCTACAATGCATAAAAATATATGTTAGAACAATCTGATTTGAAAATTTTTGGGCGGCAAATGAGAAATTTGGTTTTGAAATTTAAACACATGGAGACCGCACTTTGTCTTCGTACACAGTGCGTAGGAGCACACGTGTGCTGTGAGACAAGTGGGGATTCGCGAATTTTTTCTACATAGGAAAAATTCGGGGTTCGCAGGGCCCATGTGTTTCACCTGCGGACCTCCGCAGGCGATTTATTAAACCATATTTTTCCCTTAAAAATAAAATGTAGAGCGTAAAAATGAAATGCAAACGGATGAAATACAAGATTAGGAGGTTGTGGATTACCTGGGACTGACGGTTCTCGATTTCGTCGGACGGATTTTCTAGAATCTTCAGAGGAACTTTTTTACCCAAAAGATTTTAATTTTCACTCTGAACTTGAACGGTAAAAATGAAGTTGAAAAAGTCGTTTTTATAAGTTTTTTCGAATAGATAAATTTTTAATTTGTTTATTTTTCACTTTAAAAAGGGTATTTTTGAAAGCATTTTTACTTATCTTAAACAGGTATGTGTAATGTTTCAAGTTTTTGTGCAGAAATTGGATTTTTTAGGAGAATTGATCATTTTTCAACAAAGAGCATACTTTTATCACTTTTTCAGACTCTTTCAAAAATTCACGAAAAAGCGAAACATTGGAGTCCTCTTTTAAGCCCTTTTCAGACTCTCTAAACATGAAAAGATCGTCGAGTACTTGATTGTTCGAACTCGTTAAAGTAAATGAATAATCGTCCCTTCAGTATAAGTTTACCCCTTTTACGGACTGAAATGGACTATTTACGAAAAAGGTATACGTTGACTAATTACGGTCAATAGAGTTCTCTCCCGCATTATTTTATCCTTTTTCTGGCTTGAGAGACTAAATTTACAAAAAATTACACCCATGGAGTCTTCTTAAGTTTTTCTTCCGACTCCCTAAAATTGAAAAACACTGAGTTTCTCCTATACTGGATTCGTTAAAATTTAACAGTAAAGGACCTGTTTAATTTTCAATAGGAACGAATCACTCCTTCTTAGGGTTCGAATCTTAAACTAAGTTGGACTCATCCGAAGGATGAGCTTATAAACAAGCAAATGTTATCCTCCTCAAGCTTGTCAAAAATAAAGAGGTACTTGCCAGCAATGGTGGGGGAAAAGAGAGAAGAATGGACATGTTTGTTGTATTTTGATTTTTCGAAAATCCAGTTAACCACTCTTGAACATGACACTTTTTGTTCACCTGGGTTGGGAAATCTTTTACCTAACAGTTAATCAAACCACATTGAAAGTCTTTAGCCGGTTTCTGGGTATTAGCTTTGGGTTAATTGTCACCAAGCCATCTGCAGTGTCGTTATGTATTCAAGAGGACAATTTAAATAAACCATTCATCTGGAAAATATCTGTCATTCATTTTGACCATCCCTGAGTCAGTCCTTGCCAATATATTTTCAAAAATTGATCTATGATTTCGTGTTGTGGGATTGCCTACAACGGATCACTTTCCATCGACGACAACTCATTATCTAGGAAGTTGATCTAGAAATAGTCAGTACCTTGAAATCTGCATGCCTCGATGGTAGGTTTCTCGCCTTCGACGACAGGTTGCATCATTGACCTTCGATTGAATGATTGCGTGACATGTTCGACTTCAGCTCATTCATTCACATTTCATGGATTATACTGAGTACTTTGAGAGCCATTGACATTACTGGTGGTTAATCTCACACTTGTTAAAAATTTATATCATTGATTGGTAATCAAGTGGTTTCTACCATGTTCGACTTCGACACATTCAGTCGCATGGATAGAATCGTACTAGTTTGAGATGCAGAAATCAAGACCCTGGATCTAGTTTCTACCATCCAGGCTGCGAGGAATTTTGTTATCATTTATACAGTAGACCATTCATAAACAGATGGCTGCATCCATACTATGTCTACACATGTCTATACTGTGATGTACTCAAAATCATTCCTATATTAGAACAATTTGAATCAGTTTCTAGTTAGTTTTGATTTGAGTATGGGAATGCCTACCTCAGCGATGATATATATATATATATATATATATATATATATATATATATATATTTTTTTTTTTTTTTCATTGAATGTTTTAATAGGTTCCGACTGGGGTTTCCACAGGATGATCCCATAAATGATAAAGTACTGCACTCTTCATATATGATATACTTCAGCTTCATCTATTCCAGACTTTGTACTTTAGGGGGAAATCTGTTACACTGAAAATTGTCATCTTGACATTCTTATATGTGTATGGGCTCATTATTACTCATACTTTCCACCTTTGCAAGTCTAACATATCAGTTCCTCATGTCAAGCCTTGAAAATAAGATAAAAGTTCCTAGAAATATCCTAAACTTTGGTGTCGCACTTTCTCTATATATTGCCTGCGGTCCCGCACCTAATGTTCATGTCTTCTGCATACCTGAACGCACTTTCTCTGTGTTATGGGTGAGGACCCCTGTAAATATTAAAAAGGTGCAAGTAAACTTATAAAATCTCACTTTCAGTAAATTCTGGAAGCTTTTAGAAAGGATTTTGCGGTGGCAAAACCGCTCTTATGAGGTTCATGTATCCCTTACCTTATGGAGCTAACCTCTTGATGTGAGGAGCTTATCCCTTTGAAGGAGGATTCTATCCCTTCATAGTTGGAACTAAAACCTCCTCTTTTTCACTATAAAAAGAGGCATTGGGTAGCCTCAAGGGGAGTGGAAGCTTTAGAATATTTTAGGTTAAGTGCTGTTAAGATTCAGACTCAGTTAACTAAGACTTTTGTGAGGAGAGATTACATACCTCTATTCGTCTTGGTTGGAGGAGTGCAGAGCTTATCAAAGTAGAGGAGACTCCTACTTCAGACCCCAGGAAGGCCTATGAAACATCAAGGCTCAGGTTGTAAGGCTTTTTTTCTTTTGAAATTAATACAAATATACTCATTTTTCTCAATAAGCTGTCAGTTAATGGTTTATTTCATATATTCCTTGATCACTATGATAAGCATGGTTTATGATGATGTCTATACAGGTGCTATTTAATATTTTTCTTGTTTGTGATTGCAGGTTTACGAATATAACTCCTTCAAGTGCACGAGGGACAAAAACAACTTCAAACAAGTGCTGGACATACGGTAAGTCTTTTACACCTCTATAGAGCTTTTTGTAAATCATATATGCTTAGAGAAAGATTAGTTTATTTGGTTGTTTGTTGCTAGATACTTTTAGTACGAGGGAGATCGGTCTTGTCTGCAAGACGGATTAATCCACACAACAAGTGGACCAATAAATTCAAGACTCTTCCAAGAGGCCTCTCAAGGAAAGAGGTGGGATTCCCGACCAGGAACACCCAAGTGCTAAACAACACTATTCTCATATAAACAACCAGAGAATGAAAAGTGTCTAGACAGAAAAATCCTTCAAAGATAATATGTTCAACAACCCCCTTCATGCTGCTCTCCTCTTCCTTTTATAAGATTGGAGTCTTGTAAAACCCTAAACCACTTCATTAGTTTAGCCCCTTTCACATGTAGAACCTCCATCTAGAACTGCGTTGTGCCTAAAGGAGGTTCAATGCATCTAGACTGCACTATATATATGGTCATGGTTGAATTGGTCAAGTGATCAGCCTCTTTTCACATTCAAGCGTGTTTTATAAAATGGCCCAGATTTAGCCATGTTCACATTGGGCATTGATTTATTTTTTTATTTTCAGGAGTTTTACATGTCCTCCTTTACATTTTATTCATCAACATGAAATGCAAAATAAAACAAGGAAAAATAGAATATTCCCATTAGCTTGGGCCAAGTGGGAATATTATAGTCCTCCCCTCCAAGATGTTGCTTGTCCTCAAGCAACTGATAAGGTGAGTGCTGCAAAATCTCCCCTTCTTCTCTTGTGGCCCCTTCATCCAATAGTCTCTGCCATTGCTTTAGATTTTCTACAATAGTTCTGTCTTCCAATGGTCCCTCCCCAATGTGCAAGTTGGCCTTTGGTGAATAAACCCAATGGATCTCATCATGAAGGACTGGAAGGTCTATATGGAAACCTCCTTGCTGATCCATGGCCTCCTAAATATAGAAGTGATGAAAATCATGGGGAATTTCATCATCCATGAAAGACTCCCATCTCCATGCTATCATCCAAATGAAGTGAATCACCTCCCAGCTTAGAAATTCATAGAAAAACTCCCCCCCAATACATATGAGATGCATGTCCCAAAAAAACATATGGCTCACCCTACAAAGAAACAAGTGGTCTACCACAGTGGCCATATAACATCCCATGCTCCCCTTGAAGCATGTAGTGCAAAAAGTGTGGGAAAATCCTTTTCCCAAGGACACATCCAACCAATGTGCCTCCCCTCCATCCATGTTCCAAACAAAGACAAGAACCATTTTAGCACATGGAATTAGAATTAGAGTCATGATAGCTGCCATATGCAATAATGGATAAGGAAAATGGTCCCTCAAGTGAAACTAGTGCAGTTTTACTCCTAACTGCCTTGGAATATGATATGACAAATGTTCCTCTCGACACTTGTTTACTGCCCCATCCTTCTTGCATGCTTGGAGAAAGTGCATGATAGTTGGTGTAAAGTAATTACACCATGAAGAGTATATCATCTCTCCAAGACCCTTCAAGGAATGGCCATAATCACCATTGTTCATAGCCCCAAGTGGCCTATGAAACCTATTAGAAATAATGCTCCCTCTTGGAGCAAAGCCCTGCACATGAGTGTTAGAAAAATACAAGCATATAGTAAGCACATCATAATATTCAGAGATACAAGTTCCTCCATATACTTGTTTTACATTAGTGAGGTAAATCATGGATGAGTTCCTTCTCACACTCAATGAATAAGGAAGTGTTGAGGAAGTCTTTTTCCAAGAGCTATGTTCCTCCTCAACCAGCAAATGATCCATGCACCTCCTCATATGAGAGTGCATCTCCTTATTGAAATATTCCCACATGAATCCCTCCAATATAGTATGACATGTTTTAATGAAACTAGTGGGTTTAGAAATCAAGATCTCATAGATTGCATAAAGTATTTTGTCCTTGAGTTTGGAGTTTTTAGATAAGTACATCTGATCATAGAAATAAATGACTCCATTAAATAATCTATACCTCATATCTATCATTTTCTCATCAAGAACCTTACATGTGAAGAGGTCCTTGGAATATTCCATCAAGAGTTGGGATTCCCAATAAAGATCTAGGCTTCCCAACATTGACAGCGCTGCTGAAGTCCGAAATGAAGTATCTGTCATATGATGGCTCTCCTCCTTGAATTGCTTGATGTAAAAGTCACATGTTGGAGTATTTCCAACTTTCTTTTGTTGCCCCTCTTGCAGCTGATCTTGCTCAAGACAAGATTGAAGTTTAGGACAGTCATCCCTCTTTTGAAAGGTTCTTCTCCTCCAAAACTCCCACAGTTTTGCTCTTGCATACAAGAATGGAAATACCTTATTTTTATATTCAAAAATTTTCACCATACATTGGAGTATATTTTTCTGCTCCAAGGCTATGGAGTGGCCTTTTGATACCATGCTCATATCAACACAGATTTCTGAATCTCTTCTCTCTAGTGCAGATATATGAGTGGAAGTTAGAAAAGTCAATTTCAGGAAATTGCTTACCTCCCCATCAATTATTCTCAGCGCTATAGTAGCTCCTCTCAAGGTTCCCTCTTTAGAAAAATATGTTGCTGCTGCATATAGTTTAGAGAACACTTTATATTCTTTCCAATCAGGGGGTCTCCTTGGTGGAATTCCTCCATGCAGAGAGACATCAAGGCATAGAGAAGGATTCATAGATGTATGGACTAAATTTTCCTTGCTTTCATTTCATAGATCCTCTTGCCTGCTTTGTGCATCAAAATTCTGAAACAGAGACGAGTATATGCTCCTCATCATGTGATACTTTCCCTCCTCCTGTCCTTCCTCTATCTTCAAGATCTCACCATTTGATGGTGATGGCACATGCTGCACTTGGATTGTGCCACAATCTCCATATGTGAGATTCTGTGGGACTTCTTGCAAGAGTGCAAGAGTCCCTCTGCTTGGAGCCATTGCCCCTCCTTCCTCTTCATGAGGATCTAGGTGTGCCCTTGTCTTGACTGCATTGATACCCTCAGCCTTCTCTTCCTTTATATTGCAAGATCTTTGGAAGTTCAAGTGATTCTCTCTCTTTAGCACATCTCCTCCCTTCCTCTTCATGAATAAGTTGTTGATAGAACATTGTAGTTTTGGTGATATGGCTGAGTGCTCATATCCATGAAATGAGGACTTAGAACTTTCCTCATGTATATATCTTGTAGAGCTTGTTGAGGGATTTTCCTACTTTTCCCTCCTCATTTCTTTGATATCTTTTCGGATACCTTGCAGAGCTTGAGATATAAGTCTTGTGAACCTCTTTTCTCCAAGAAAAAAGGGTTTTCTCTAGTTTCTCTTGCATATCTCCTCCTCCCTATGAGAAGACTCCATAATTCTTGAAGCTCATAGGCTGAGCCAAGAAAGTTTCTTTGATACCACTTTAATATCCCAAAATCGGTACTGCTAGCAAGGCATGCCTGAAAAACTCCTTTTTCAGGAATGGATGCTACAACTCTTGAAATCAACCCTTGGATTCCTTAGATCTGAGTATCTAAGACCTAAATCTAGGAGGAGATCAGAAACAAATATCTCTAGGTGGGTTAAACAAATCTCCCACACCTAGGAAGGCTTGAAAACTACCCAAAGAAGGGACTGCAGCAATATAAAAGAACACTTCCCAGAAAATAACGTAGTTCTAGATAGAAGTAGCAGTAGGCCAATATGATAGCTTGAAAATAACTTATACAATGATGACTCAGATTTACCGTAAAGCCCAATCAATGTGTAGGAGAAAGAAATAGACTTTATGGAGAAAAACCCTCTAAAAGAGGTGTTGCAACAAATGTATTTCATTGCAAAGCCATGAAAATATTATTTTTATGAATAAACAGTAGTTGTAGGTTACAAGTCAGATCTAGGACAGATCTATGTACAAAGGATTAGATCTATATCAGATTTGTACGCTAGACTGTCTCTATTTTACATCCCCCTTGGGGTTTTCAGCAAAACATGAAGCACAGAGAGTAGATCTGATATCTACTGCAGCAGATCTGCAGAATGATTCAAAAAATCTGAAGCAGATACATCAAGGAATAAATCATATTTAAAACATACATGGATTGGTTGGCCAATCCATGGATCACCACAGTGCAAGGAAGACTCCTTTACACCAGAGATCTCTCCTCAAAATAGTTTCCAAACACCCTGCAACTCTTCACTTGCAAAATAACGCAGATCTGGGGTAGAAACTGCGCTGTAGGCTTGATGAAGACTCTGGCCTGATGCCAAGTTGTAGATCTGAAGCTCAAGACAACTAATACACTCTTGCCAATGGGATAGAAGGCTTTTCGACTGAAAATAGGCACTAGTATGGTCTAGATCTGAATAGATCCAGCCTCCACTTGCTACTGCTCACAAGGAAAAACAAACCCTCAACAGGATCTGAGTTGTAGTTGGAAGAAGAAGCTTGGCCAAATGCCTGATAGTGGACCAAGAAATGCAAGACTCTTCCAAGAGGCATCTCAAGGAAAGAAGTGGGATTCCCGACTAGGAAAACCCAAGTGATAAACAGTACTATTCTCAGCTAAACAACCAGAGAATGAGAAGTGTTTAAACAAACAAATCCTTCAAAGAGAATATGTTCAACAACCCCCTTCATGCTGCTCTCCTCTTCCTTTTATAATATTGGAGTCTTGTCAAACCCTACACCACTTCATTAGTTTAGCCCCTTTCACATGTAGAACCTCCATCTAGAAATGCGATGTGCCTCAAGGAGGTTCAATGCATCTAGACTGCGCTCTAGATATGGTCATGGTTGACTTGGTCAAGTGATCAACGTATTTTCACAGTCAAGCGTGTTTTTTAAAATGGCCTAGATTTAGCCATGTTCACATTGGGCATTTATTTATTTTGTTATTTTCAGGAGTTTTACATGTCCTCCTTTAAATTTTATTCATCAACATGAAATGAAAAATAAAACAAGGCAAAATAGAATATTCCCATTAGCTTGGGCTAAGTGGGAATATTACAAAGGATTTTTGAGATCTACAACTTTGGAAAATCACCTCCCTAGGATTTGATCCTTGATCTGCTGGGAAATACAGATTTGAAGCTAGATCTGTCAAATAGATGGCTGAAATATGTTCCAAGATCAGATATAAGCTTGAAGGGTTGATCCCTTCTTCAGATCTACAAGCTAGAAGCTCTAGATCTAGCTTCTCAATCCTCCAATAATGATTACAGCTGCTGCAACGCAACTGCCAATAGAAACTGCGTTGTGAGGGAAAGAGAGGCCTTCTGCCTGCTGAAAAATGCTGAAATGAACTCCAGGCTGATGGTAAGACTGATGGAAATGTGAGGGGATGATCCCTCACATGATTACTAGCTGAAATACTAGTAACTTCCTTCCTCCTTTTGATCTGCAATTTAGACAGCATAATTCCTGAAGGAAGTACTACTGCTAAGAGGTCAATAACTTTTGGCCTGATGCCAGATCTTAAATGAGGCTATGGGAAGATAATTTTTAAGCCCAAGGTAATAGGAATAAACCCTCACTAGTTCTCCAGCTAAAGTACTGAAGACAACTCCCTCCTTCCAAACTGATCTTCAGAAATCCGCAATTTCTGAATATGGATGTTCTATAGAAAGTAGGAAAAGAGATGTGGCACCAATGCCTGATGTAGAATGAAGTATAATACTCTTTCTAGAGCTGCTCTAATAAAGAGTGGGATTCCCGACCAGGAACACCCTGTGCTAAACAACACTTGCAATCTCTACTAAACAACCCGAGAAAGTAATAGAATGTCACATGAAAATTCCAGATCTGTAAATTTCTTTACATCAATAATTATCAGCATGCCCTAATCCTTGTCTTCATCTTCTTTATATAATGTTTGAGCCTTCCCAAGCCTTGGAATTCATCTAGACTGCGCGGTGCATGTGGACAATATCCTCCAATTTTGACTGCGCTATTTGAGAAAATCAACCATCATGTGTAGGTGCAATGTACACCTTCTCCATCAAGTGTGATTTGTTTGCACAACATCCTCCATCACTTTATCATGAATGTCCCATGATTTTTTATATGACATCTTCAAGATCTTAGTTGACTGAATCAAACTTTTCTTTGATCTCTTCAAGATCTTAGTTGACTGTGTCAACCTCCATGATCTATCTCATTAATGAGACATGTTCTCCAATTTAATTCACATTAGTAGTTGCTCAACTACCTTATTATGTAGATACAGGCTTAATTAATCCACATTCACACACAAAAAGTGGATATTTATTCATACTAAGGATTGTGGGTCCCTCCACCCTTTTATTTACTTAATTCATTAAGAAAATCAAGGACTCTAATATTCCAAATAAGATGTGGTAATTTGGGAATATTACAGTCCCCCCCTGCAAAATGTTGCTTGTCCTCAAGCAACTCTGAAAGCAGATGCAAGGCCATTTTTTCCCCTCCAAATGGAGTTCACATAAGGAAGGCTTCCTCCATTTGATGCAATGTGTTATGCATGTTTGGCTCCAAAGTTGTCTTTTAAAAACATAAAGAATGACCTCCAACTGTATGGTTAGATGTCCTCCTTCCATCATGAAGTACCAAGTGACAACCATATGATGTCCAACATCATCATCAATACATGAGGTGCATAAAATAAGGTAGCTCTTTCCACAAAGGAAAAGCTCCATCTCACAATACATCTCTTCATCCCATGTTTTGTGAATTTGATTGAGCATTGATATGCTCTCTTCCTTAGCTCTATTGGCCTTGTTGGATCCAAGCATCATTATGAAATTATGAAAAAGAAGAAGGGAAGGAGTTATATGGGTAGACAAATATGTCAAACCATATTCTCCTAATAGTAAACACCGGAGTAAGGCGCTTTGCTTCCATCCTCCATCTCCTCCATGTAATATGGACAAGCCAAACTACCCCAAAAGCAACCAAAGCAACAAGCGATCTTGCTGCTTTATCTCCTCCTCATGTGCATCATGAAGCAAAGAAATACTAATGGACATATGGAATGTCACATTAGCCCAATACAAAGAAACATCATCAATGCACATCATGAGAGCATCATGCCAGGATTTACCCAATACAACACACATAGACATAGGAGATGTCAAGTGGTGGCCAATCTCTCTCAAGTGAAACCAAAATGAACATGCCTCCTTTTGTTGCATACTATCATTGATACACAAGGCATGAATCAGAAAATCATGAGCTATTAGGTGGTAATCATACTCACCCAAGAGCAGCCAGCGCAACCATGCCTCTTTTTTCATTTCATAAGTGTTCCTCAAGGCATGGATCAAAGAAATAGGAGCCTTTGGGTGGTGACAAGAATCTCCCAAGGACAACAAACGTAACCAAGCTTGCTGGCCCATATAAATCTACAAGCGGTCTTGCAACCCCTTGCTTATCTTCCTCATCCACTCATCCCAATATGGAATATGATTGATGTGCTGCATAATCATGGTATTCTCCCTTTGTAGAATACCATCTTCCCTAAACTGATGAAGAAATTTGCACTCCATGAAATGTTGAAGTGCACCTCCAATGAGATATCTTAATGAGACCTTCTTCTCATCCATGGCCTTCCAAAACCAATGAGGTTCTAGATTTTCTATAGGTAGACGTTTCTCTTTGAGCTGTGAGATGCTCATTGAGAAAGGGTCATCTAGAAAGGAGAAAAGTTTTCTCATCTCAATATGTCTACCATTTATCATCTTTACCTCCATTGCTTCATGACTGAAGCTACCTTTAGAATGCTCCAAGAATGACGGGACCTCCTCATCTTCACAACAAATAAGTGACAACGCTGTAGATCTGCAAAGTGATACATAAACTGTCTCAAAGAAAGGTAAAATATTGATCTCATAGCCAGTCATTGTACAAAGGATTATGCTCATCCCATTTTCTGAAACTCTACTCTTAAACTCAAAAGTTTGAATGTAGCTCAATAATAATGAGCTGGGATAGTTCTTAACCTTCTCCTTGATTAGATCAAGGGTCCTCTGCACTGTGATATGATGCTGTTTCAAATCAACACTATGTTCTAACCCTTGGTTATGCATTGACCCTGATGGCATGCCCCCATAAGTTTCAATAATATCTACTGAAATAATAGGTGATGAATGTGTATGCATACCTTGGATCAATTGACATGAGGGAACCTCTTGACAGAACACAATATTTCCTCCAACCGGGACAATAGTGCCTCCAACTGCTGGTAAGAGTAATGGCTGCTTTCCTCCAAGTGTACCAGCGCTATAATTCTCCTCCTTTCTCTCATGCATCTCCTGAATCATGCATGGGACTCTATATGTCAAGAGCTCAAGACTATCTTGCAAAGATGCAAGTGTCTCTTCTCCAGATGCAAGTATTTTTGTAGCTGGTTGTGAATATAGTGACTTCTTGTCCAGAGTGACAAGATTGACATCCTCCTCCTTGTGACACATCTCTGGTTTTCTCCCATCAAATTTCTTCCTTAACTTGTGAAATAAATCTGAATATTTAGTCACCTTTGCACGTTCCATGTGACCAAACCACCAATTATTAGCTTCATCTAAAAGATGAAGTGCTACAATTTGAACATCCTCTCCTTCAGCTACAGGATGTAGCCTGAAAAATGCATCTAACTCTCTCCTCCAAGCCTTAACAATTCTTGAGGAAGATCCATCAAATGTAGGCAAATAGAATCTATTATGCCTCTTTCTTCTATTGCTGCTATAGGATCCTCTTTCTTCTTTGATTTTGAAGAATTGTTGGAGAGTTAGCTTCTCCTTGAATGCTCTAGAATATGCTTTGTACTCTTCAAGATATAGACTGAGATTCTCATGAGTCTCAGGTTCATTTCTTTATTCATTTATACACCTTTCACCTTCTCCAAAGAAAGTGGGCAGAGTGGATCTATGAGGAGATCTAGGATTCTCTAGTTTTCTTCTCTGCTGATCGGAAGCGCTTGGACCTTCCTCATCATATCTTCTTCTTGAATCTTCATTCCACATTTCCTCTTTCATTTAATTGACCTCCTTGGGGAGATATTGCATAGATATACATACATGAGTGGAATAATTTTCTTCCTCCATGATAGATCTCATTTATCTGCTTCTTCTTTAGATGCAAAAGATGAAGTGTCCACAAGTTGAGCCAAAGATCATGCTCTGATACTACTGTAATATCCCAAGAGGGAGAATGCAGTAATACTTAAACAAAATAAGAACTACAACAAAATAAACAATACATCTTAAGACAACATCAGAATTTACAGAGAAGCTAAGCCATTTTATTAGATTGGAGAAGAATCAGTTACACAATGTACAAAATATGAGTAGATCTAGCCAAAAAGTTGGTCTAGAATCACCCAGAAAACATGCTGCAATAGGTACAATGTAACTGGAGAGGCACTAAAGCAAACACTACGCTGTCCCTTCAGCAGAATATGAACATATAGTTGCAGGCTATATAGGAAAATGAAAATCTACTCAAAACTGAAGCTCAAATGATGCCAAGATTCAAGATCTGGCCAATGTGATGGATTCCCAAGATAACCCAGAAAGGATTTTCTAGATCTACAACTTTGGAAATGTGAGGGGATGATCCCTCACAGGATTACTAGCTGAAATGCTCGTAACCTCCTTCCTCCTTTTTGATTTGCAATTTAGACAACATAATTCCTGAAAGAAGTATTGCTACTAAAAGGTCAATAAATTTTGGCCTGATGCTAGATCTGAAATGAGGCTCTGGGAAGTTGATATTTAAGCCCAAGGTAATAGGAATAAACCCTCACCAGTTCTCCAGCTGAAGTATTGAAGACAACTCCCTCCTTCCAAACTGATATTCATAAATACGCAATTTCTGAATATGGATGTTCTGTAGAAAGCAGGAAAAGAGATGTGGCACCAATGCCTGATGTAGAATGAAGTACAATACTCTTTCTAGAGCTACTCTAAAAAAGAGGTGGGATTCCCAACTAGGAACACCCTGTGCTAAACAACACTTGCAATCTCTGCTAAACAACATGAGAAAGAAATGGGACGTCACATGACAATTGCAGATCTGAAAATATATTTACATCAAGAATAATCAGCATGCCCTCATCCTTGCCTTCATCTTCTTTATATAATGTTTGAGCCTTCCCAAGCCTTGGCCCTCATCTAGATTGCGTAGTGCATCTGGACAAGATCCTCCAAGTTTGATTGCGCTGTTTGACCAAATCAATCATCATGTCTAGGTGCAATGTACACCTTCTCCATCAAGTGTGATTTGTTTGCACAACATCGTCCATCACTTTATCATGAATGTCCCATGATATTTTGTTTGACATCTTCAAGATCTTAGTTGACTGAATCAACCTTCTGTCTGATCCCTTCATGATCTTAGTTGACTGTGTCAATCTCCATGATCTATCTCATTAATGAGACAGGTTCTCCAATTTAATTCACATTAGTAGTTGCTCAACTACCTTATTATGTAGATATAGGCTTAATTAATCCACATTCACACACAAAAAGTGGATATTTTTATTCATACTGAGGATTGTGGGTCCCTCCACCATTTTATTTACTTAATTCATTAAGAAAATCAAGAACTCTAATATTCCAAATAATTTGTGGAAATTTGGGAATATTACACTTTATGATGAGTTGTGTTGAAGCTGTGGGATCCAGTGTGAAAATTGATGAAACGTGGTCTGCAGTGGTTCTGAGGGCTGAAGCCTTCAGTGTGGAAGTAGAAGCTTCCTTCCAGTAGAAGTTGGTGTTCTAATCAGGGGGTTGAAGCTCCCTTCCAATAGTAGCTAGTAAACACGATCAGGGGGTTGTAGCTCCCTTCCATGATCTGAATGGAAAATGACATCCACCCATGGTATTCATCTACCCATGTTATGCATCCACCCATGGAATTTACCCATGGTATTGTAAATGTCATTGAACCATGGTATTCATCCACCCATTGTATTTATTCGCCCATGGTATTGTAAGTGACATCTATCCATGATATTCATCCACCCATGGTATGTATCCACACATGGAATTTACCCATGGTATTGTAAGTGGTATCTACCCATGGTATTGACCCATGGTTTTGACACATGGTATCCACCTATGGTATCTATGCATGGTATTGTAACTAAAAAAATGCTATAAATAACAAGCCTCACTTTGTAAAAGGACAAATTTGTCCACCACAATGTAGCTTCTACAATTATTCTCTGTTTTAATAAAACACGTTTCTTTTTGGTTTTATTTGCTTTGTGTTCTCTCTTTTTTTTTTTGGAATTCTAATTTTGCAGATCTTGTCAAATCAATTTAAAATTTTTAGATCTTGGGGGCAATCTGGATCAGTGGCATCAGATTCAGGTTAAGAATCCATGGGAATGAGGGTTTGAAGAATATTTCAGTTTCAATTTTTGGCAGCAATCTTGTACAAACTCCATGAATTTCTTGGGCGGCGCGTTTGAAGATCAGATCTGAAAATTTTGGTGAAAATTTTACAAAATCAAAGACAAGATATGGATTCCTTGCAATAAAACACCGAAATTCAAAAAACAAATTGACCAAATTGGAGTTCGGATGAGGGAGATATCGCTGATTCTAAATCAGCAATGTTGCAGAAAATGTTCTGACGAAAATTCATGGACGACGACTCTCCTATCATTTTTTCACAGTTTTCATTGCGAAATTTAAGAGAAATGGATATAGATTTGAGCTTCCCTTGAAAAATCACCCAATTTCAAAAAAAAAATTGATCGAATCAGAGTCCGGATGTAGGAGTTAATGTTGATTTACAATCAGCTATTTTTTCAGAAATTTTGTGACGGCGAGACAGTTCCAGTGTGAATATGAGAGTCTACATCTCGAGATAGTAGTTTCAAATGCATGCAAAGATGTAGAATGATCATTCCATTTCCAAAAACAGGCTATAATAAATATTCCGAATTATATTGACCGAGTTATGCTCATTTTAAATCTGGAGCAACATTCAGAGTGGGTTCCCTTTGGAGACGTGCCCTCCCACCCCGCTTTAGTAGGAACTTGCTTCACATTCATCAGTTTTAGCATAGCAGTATTCGGCTTGGGTTATTTGGAGACATTCCCTCCTACCCCAAGTTATGTAGGCACCTGCTACTTCATCAACAATCAACATCATGGTTATGGTTCAACCGCACAAAATCCTTTTCATCGAAGTCCATTTGCTACGCCGCACACTATTAGTAACATAGTTGGTCACAAGCATTACATGGTATCTCTATCCTCGGATCTTTGTTTTTCATGGTTTTGGTTCATCCACAAACCCACACTTCATCGAATTCCATTCGTTAGTTCGAACACTGTTAATATCATTGTTGGTCACAAGCATTACATGGTATCTCTATCCTCGGATCTTCGTTTATCACGATTATGGGTTAAATACACAAAAAAATTCTCTTCAGTGGCTATTCATATTCAACAAAGGCTTCTTAGGAGGGAACTTCATGCAATGGGTACCATTTCTTCTTAAGGAGGGAGGAATGATCTGAATGGAAAATGACATCCACCCTTGGTATTCATCTACCCATGTTATGCATCCACCCATGGAATTTACCCATGGTATTCATCCACCCATTGTATTTATTCGCCCATGGTATTGTAAGTGACATATATCCATGATATTCATCCACCCATGGTATGTATCCACACATGGTATTAATCCACACATGAAATTTACCCATGGTATTGTAAGTGGTATCTACCCATGGTATTGACCCATGGTATCCACCTATGGTATCTATGCATGGTATTGTAACTAAAAAAAGGCTATAAATAACAAGCCTCACTTTGTAAAAGGACAAATTTGTCCACCACAATGTAGCTTCTACAATTATTCTCTGTTTTAATAAAACAAGTTTCTTTGTGGTTTTATTTGCTTTGTGTTCTCTCTTTTTCTTTTTTGGCATTCTAATTTTGCAGATCTTGTCAGATCCATTTTCATTTTTTTAGATCTTCGGGGCCTCCCCCTAAGATCCGAATCATTCCAGTAGAAGCTAGAGAACGAGAGAAGGTTGCAGCCTTCTGCAGGTATATGCCTATGTACTAATATGAGTTTGCATCAGTACAATATTGTAAGCAGTTTTCCATATAATAAATATTGAAGACAGAGAAAAAAGCAACAATGCTTTTCTCCTGAATTGGGTTTCCATCTTAAATCTTGGTGTTCAAGTGTGATGCTCTTGTGTGATGTTTTATTTTGCTATTACTACACATATTTACTGCTTACCTATTTGATGCATAATTGATAAGCTGAGTTATGGATTGTTTCTGAAATTTTATCTAACAATAAATTTATCTTAGTATACACAACTTTCTATTGGTATATTTGTGTGTATACATGAGTTGGGTTCATTAAAATCGTGTATAGAATCCAGTAAAGAAAAAGTAAAATTTTTCAGTGAACTCTAAATACTGATTCACCTCCCCCCCTCTCAGTGTTTTTCCCAACAATTGGTATCAGAGCATGTCCTTATGAAGAATTTTAATCACTAGGAGGAAGATCAGCTAAGATGATAAATCAAGATGGGACAACATCTATCAGGCCTCCTCTCTTCAATGGAAACAATTTAATCTTCTAGAAGACAAGGACAAGATCCTATCTTCAGTATCTTGGAGCAGATGTATGGGCTATAGTTGAAGGAGGTTATCAATATCCAACATCAGTTCCAACAGATCCAACCACAAGAAATAACTATGAAACCAATGCAAAGGTGGTCAATGCATTATTGAGAAGTTTGATTGAATCAGAATTTGTCAAAGTCATGCAATTGAATATAGTAAAGGAGATATGGGACAAAATAATTCTAAGCTATGAAGGTGATGCCAAGGTAAAAAGTGCTAAATTCGAAACTCTCAGAATTCAATATGAAAAACTCAAAATGCATAATGAGGAAAGCATTGCTAGTTTCTTTTTACGTCTAGATGATATTGTAAATTGTATGAGAAATCTGGGTGAATCCATAACTGACACTACTCTAGTAGAAAGGTTTTAAGATCTCTAATTCCCAAATTCGAGTCAAAAGTGTCTACTATTAAAGAGAAGCATGATCTACAAACTCTTACTGTTGTTCAACTTCATGGGATTCTAACTGCTTGTGAAATGAGGAAAGGAGGTCCATCTGAAGTCAAAGAAGTTGTCTTTAGAGCTGCTACAAAAGGAAAGAAAGTAGAATAACAAGAAGGATCAGGGTATGTTTCAGAAGAAGATGAGATAAATTTTGTAAAGAAGCTACAACTTGGCACTGGAAGGTTTAGAGGTAAGCTTCCTTTTAAATTTTTTTCTTGTGGAAGAGTTGGTCATTATGTTGCTAAATGTCCCCATAAATATAATCACGAAAAGAGAAAGGAAGTGGCAAAAGGAAATAAGAAACGGTTTATCAATATAAAAAACTATTATATTCATGAAGATAGTGATGGTCTATCAAATAGTGAAGAAGAAGAATCTCATAAAGATATTAGATTACTCATGGCTTTTGAAAAAGACTCTAGTGAGGCTAAAGATACTTTTATGGAGGCATTAGAAAAAATGATTTTCTTGAAGAAATAAATCATCTCAAAATATTTTTGGAAGAAAAAAAATTGCCATAGATACTCTAAAGAATCATCTTATAGAAAAGGAGAAGCACAATGAGAAATTATAATGTGAAATAGTAAGTCTAAGAAAGGAAATTGAGAAAGTGAAAACTTTAAATCTTAGATTTGCTAAAGGATCTGAAACCTTATATGAAATTATCAAGGTACAACGCTCTCCTCTTCTAAAGATAGGTCTTGGATATATCAGAGAATCCTCTCAGTCTTCAGCATCAAGCTATCTAAATGTAGCTAAAGCCAGGCTACAACATTTTGTCACTCAACAAAAGAACAAAGAGAATACACAGGTAAAGCATGACCACTTCAATATAAGGAAGAAAAATAACAGAAATATCAATTTGCAGGTAAACATAAATAGAAGGTTTCATGATCGCAAAATTGTCTTCTTTAATGGAAAATGTTTCTCATGTAATAATTTTGGTCATAAAGCTACTCAATGTGTTGCATACAAAACCATCATGACTAGAGAAGTAAGAAAGCAAAGAAATGAGACTGGAATAAAGAAAAATACTTATAACAACTTTTTGTCCTCTTCAAAATGAAATTGAATGTTCTTATTGCAATAAATTTGGACACGAAGAATCTGAATGCAGGAGAAAACTTCAGCCAAAAGAGCATATACCTTCAAATTCCAAGATGAAGAATGAAGGAATTACAGGTTGAAAGATGTGGCATAGCTTTATTTGCAGAAGGGGAAGAAAATCAATGGTGCGTTGTTAGCGGATGCTCAAAACACATGACAGGTGATAAAAATAAAGTCCTTTAATACAATGCTCTAGAGAAGGAAAATAATGTTACCTTTGGAAATGACTCTCCTGTTGTCATTAAAGGAAAAGGTTCTATTTTTCTAAAAGAAAAGGTGAAAGCTAAGAATGTTATGTATGTGGATGGATTAAAGCATAACCTGTTGAGTGTGAGTCAAATGTGTGATCAAGGAAATGAAGTTGTCTTTAGTTCAAAATAATGTGTAGTACGTGAACTTGACACAGGAAAAACGGTAATAAAAGGAACTAGAACACCAAGCAATTTGTATGTATTGAAAGGTGGCCAAGAGCAATGCTACTTGGGTAAATCTTTAGAAAATTGGTTATGGCACAGAAGATTGGGACATTTGAGCTTCTCTCAAATAAACAAATATAGTAGACTCAAAGCTGTCCGTGATCTTCCCAGCATCACTCTACCTGAAAGTACCATATGCAAATCATGCCAATTTGGTTAGAAAACCAGGGTGAAATTCAATGCCAAAGAAGGATCAACAAGTAAGCCTCTTGAAATTATACATACTGATCTATGTGGTCCTGTAAGGAAAAAGTCACCTCGTGGAGAAAAATACTATATTTTATTTATTGATGACTTCTCTAAAATGTGTTAGATCGGCTTACTGAAACATAAAGATGAAGCATTTAAAAATTTTAACGTCTTCAAAGCTTTGGTTGAAAATTAATTATATCTAAAAATCAAATGTCTTAGATGTGACCGAGGAGGAGAATATATATCAGATGAATTCTTTGATTTCTGTGAACATCATGGCATAAAAAGAAAGTTTTCTGTAGCTGGAACCCCACAACAAAATGGTGTGGTAGAAAGGATGAATAGAACAGTTCAACGGATGGCTCGAACTATGCTTGATGAATCTGGAACTCTCGATACCTTTTGGGGAGAAGCAACACATACTGCAGTAAATATTCCAAGGCTCACGTTCATGTGAAGAGTGATAAAATTCCTTATGAACTCTAGTATGGAAATCTTCCCATTGTAAAGCATTTTAGAGTTTTCGAAACCAAATGTTTTATCAAGAACAATGATGAAAAAATTGGTAAGTTTGAACCTAGATCAAATGAAGGAATATTTCTTGGTTACTCTTCTAGAATTAAAGCATATAAATGTTACAATAAAAGAATTCAGATTATTATTGAATGTATTGATGTAGTAATTGATGAGTCTCTCACAACTCCTAAAATGGAAATAACAACAAAAAATGAAAAGGATGATGATGTATATTTTCCCTCATCAAATAGCAACAATATAGAAGGTGAATGAAATGAAGCACTAGAAGAAGATCTATTTGAAAAGGCTCCATCTAGGTATGTTCAAAAGAATAATCCAAAATCTCAAATTCTGGGAGAAAAGGGATCAGGTGTCCAAACAAGAAGAAATCTTGTAGGATCCCATAGCTATCTGGCATTCTTATCCACTATTGAACCAAAGAATTTAAATCAATCTAGTAAAGATGAATGTTGGATTCAAGGCATGAATGAAGAACTTGATCAGATTGAAAAGAATCATACTTGAGAACTAGTTCCAAGACCTCATGATAAAAATGTTATTGGAACAAAATGGATATTCAAAAACAAGTTAAATGAAAATGGAGATGTTATTAAAAACAAAGCTAGACTTGTTTGTAAAGGGTATGCTCAACAAGAAGGTATATACTTTGAAGAAACATTTGCTCCTATAGCCAGACTTGAAGCCATAAGAATGTTTCTTGCTTTTTCAAGTTTTCAACAATTCAAAGTTTATCAAATGGATGTTAAATCTACTTTCCTCAATAGTGATCTAGAAGAAGAAGTTTATATAGAACAACCAGAAGGATTCATTCTGGGAAACGATGAAAAACTTGTTTGCAAACTTTAAAAGGCTTTATATGGTCTCAAACAAGCTCCTCAGGCATGGTACTATCGTCTTGACAAATATCTTCAACAACAAGGTTTTACAAAGGGATTTGCTGACAGTAACTTATACACAAAAATTGAGAATGATAAAATATTGATTATAGTTGTGTATGTTGATGACATCATTTTTGGAAGTAATGAAGAGTCCATGAGTCAGAAATTTGCTTCTGTTAAGCAGAGATAATTTGCAATGTCATTACCTACCTAGAGTTGACGTAAGGTTTGTGTTTCAAAACTAGTCTTTATGCTTCAAAAATTTAAAGAAGTTTGCACAAAACATTCGAGAGTGTATTAATGCATAAAATCAAATGTTTTGTGGGCAACAAGAGAGGTATAAAATTATACTAACCTGTAAGTATCATTGAATAAACTCTTTGTGGAGGTTCTTTAGGTCTATAGAAAACTAGAAAATATCCCAAAACAACAGCTTGCATAAAAGACTTTAAAGGTTCTATAAAAAAAAAAACTTTACAAAGGTAAACACTCAAAATTTAAAAAAAAAAAACATTGAGGAACTGATAAAAGAAAATAAAAGAACATGAGACCTCCGCCAAACACATTCAACTGTAGATAAATATTAGCGACTGGCAAACCCGAGATGAAATATTAGACTTTGAGTAAAGTAATTTGATAGTATTAGCTCTCATGAACTCAACAGATTGGTAGTTACATCTCTTTCTGGCCCTTTAAATTCTCTTCCCGAATACCCGAACCTGTTACAACATCTCTAATAATGTTGTTTGTCCCTACTCTCTACTGAACCCTTGTGTCTCTTTGCCACAATACTATTATTAAATCTATGTAAACAAAAATTGTTGAGGCCTCTGGATAGCAAGTTCATGGCCATGGCGGTTTATGTGAACATGTGGTGCAAAGAATCTCATTGTGGGTTGTGCGAACAATAGTGGAAACACATTGTGGAGACGAAAAACTTATGTGTGAACAAGTAGTGGAAACACGTTGTGGAGACAAGAAACTTATGGGAGGGGGTTTGTAGACCTTTGTTGGAGAGTGACAAAATATTACCATTCTCGACATGTAATGGCCACATATGTTTTATTAGTCATCATAAACTTCACAATGTGGGTCTTAGTGGAAGAGTGAATTAATATAAAAGGTGCATCCTATTTTAATTTATAAGCCTCTACTTATTTGTTAAAGTATTAACTCTAGTAGGAACACATTTGTGTATCTTCCTTGAGTGACAGAATACTCCATTAGCCATTGGTTGGCTTGTAGTTAACTTACAGTGTATAGGCCTCATGGTTTACTAGGTTTTTATAACTAAAAGTCAAATTACATTTTTCTCTATTTTGTTAAAAAAAATTAAAAAACATGTTGCTTTGTTCCTCATAGAACTTTTTAACCATAGAGAAAAAAAATAAATTTGAAATTTTATTTAGTGGTCAAATATTTGATCATATTAGATTTTTTATTTTTTTATTTTACATATTTCATTTGACATGCCATCTTGGGATCTGCATGTTTAGATCTCATTTTCCATTTCAATTTGCATCTTATTAATATCTACGGCCCATTTATGGTGCAATATCAAGTTTCTTAGTCTATAAAGTGCAGTGTAAATATTATTATTTTTAAATTTTATCTATTTATATTATTATATTATATTAATTTTAATAAAAATTATTAGATGTAAATATATATAGTGTAGTCTAATTAATAAACAAAATGGTGTTTTTTCTGAAAATTTTTTCTTCATTAATTTTGTTCAAAATCTGATATAGATTTTTTAAAACCAGAAGTTATTTAATTCATAAGATTGAGGGCCTTGGCAAATTTTTAGGGTGTTGGATATAATTATGCATTCAAATATATATTTTAAACAATAACAAATTACAATTTTACTAAAAATTGTACTATCGCGAAATATTCATTTTGTCAATTAATTAGGCAACACCCATATATATTAATTAGGTTTAGAGTATGTTTAAAAAATAATTATGTTCGGTTAAGAACTTATATTTTTTTAGGGAAAGAAACACGTCAAAGGTTGAAGACTCAAAGGCATATGGCTATGAGTCAACTTGCATTAATGGCCATCCCCATTGCTAATTTGAAAACTAAATTGTGATAAGTTTTACCATTATATAAAAAACTATATATTTTTTAAAATTACATAGTTTAGATATATAAAAAAAAATTTGAACTTATATTATAAGTTAAAATTATCCATTCAATGCATTTTGAATAATGAAATGTTATATTTTTCTCCAATAAGAAAATAAATTGGAAAGTATCTTTATATATTTTATAACATTTTGAATATATGAAAATAAACTTAAAAATTACCTTATGCATTTTATAATTTCAATTTTGTAAGGACCAAGTGCTAAGCTCCAAGTTCCTTGGTACTCCAGATCTAGAATGGAAGTTGGTTGTTTTTTTCTTAATTGAATATCATTTTTTAAAAATAGTGGGAGAACCTATCATAACTTAGTTTTTAAACCATTAGTTGGGGAAGTTATCATTGGCTCCAATTCCAAATATAGGTTGACTCATCAATATTTTTCAAGGATGATGAAAATTATCAATCACATTTTTTTGTAAATATAAATTGTATAACATTAATTGCTTCGAAAATTCTAAATGAGGTTTTAGTGAGTTGTATAGTTTCATATTTTAACATTTCATCGTTCTATAAGTTTCACATTTTTGTATTTTAACTTTTTATTGGGTTTATGTCGTGTATCGACCCTTTCTTATTATTATCCATAGAATTGATGCCATTTTTTTGTGAGGTGTGTGTGACTGCCAAGATTTGCATTTGCCTCAACATCTTCGGTGATGATGAGAATCCAAAATTAATTTGGTCACTATGTGGGTTTGAAGGATGAGCAAGGAGCCAAATTTTAGCACGTTTTATGGCCAAAATTGGCTCAAACTATTTTGGTGTTTTAAAAAAGCAAAATTTCTATGGTTGCAATGGATTTGTCAATTATGATTATTTCTAGCAAGAGGACTTTGCTTCCCTTCACTTTGCTTTCCTCTTTGTTAAGCCATGCTAAAAGGCCTATTTAAAAACATTATTATTTTAGTTTTTCTAAAATTTTCACTTTCATGACTGTAACAAAAGGAGTTGGAAATTCAATTAGAGACCTCAATGTTTTTATTAAAATGTGTGGATGAATTGCATGAATAGATTTTGTTTCGTTATTTTCCTTTCTGTTTTTCTTCAAATCGTTTAGTTGGATGGTTATTATTGTGGGGAGAAAAGTGTGGAGGAAGAAATGCACTATTTTTCTATGAAGGATGAGATTTTGGCCTTCTTTAGTAGGAAGAAGGAAGTAGAATGTAGGAAAATGATGAGCTTCAATGGTTGCTGAGTTTTGCATAAAGGTTACAATGATAATTGCATTTTTTGACCTTATTTGTAATGGATAAAATCCCTGGAATCCCAGGGGCATGACACTGTACTTGTTTCCTTTGTCCGTGCAAGTCTCATGTCATTCATTAGAGATTTTTTTGATCATTAGAGTCATGATACGTTCAAATTCGAAGCTTTAAGTGATAAATTTCTCAAATACCTAAGTATGACGTTCATAAGCCCAATAAATATCTTATCTAGATCTCTACTCTGATGTAAATTGAAGCTTTGGTAGACAAGTTATTTTATCTTTATGCTGATAGGAATTTATCTATGGGGTTGGGGTGGGCAAGAATTATTCACCCCAATCAATCAAAAATCCTCATTTTCATCTGCCTCCCTCGAATTGAAATATAACACGTGGAAAAATTGGGCCTTGCCATGTGGCTGATCAATTCCAAATCCCACATAGTCTCTTCCTGGTCTTTGTCCTCGTCTCTATCCAAATCCCATACGCCTCAAATTTGGTATTCAACTTACGTCTTGAATTTGTATACCAATGGCACCTCTTTTTACATTGAATGGCCGTGGAATTCTATATTCCAAAGCCCATACAGGCCTCTTTCAGCAACGAATAGGTATGCAAGGAGATTTATTGGAGTGCAACATTATAAGAAGTTAAAAGGTTGTTTTTGTTTGAGGGGCCTACTAGAGACGTTTGTGTATTTTTGACTAAGTGAAGGTGAGGATGCATTGGAATCTATTTCCTGAAACCATTGCTAGAATTGGCATGTTTCAATAATATATGGGTTTATAAGAAGGAAAGTGGTGGGGATAGTTATAATGGTCATTCCATTGAACTCGATGATGTGACCCCCTTTGATTGCAAGGACTGGATTGGTTCCTAAGGTGCAAAGGTTTGAGAGTTCATTCCCTTCAACATGACATTGCACACCCCATAAGGTGACATCGATGTTGTAGCTTGAAATTTCATGCAAGGAAAAAGTTTCCTTCGACATTCACCACTCCTCCTATCATCATTCCTTTGCACCTCTCACTGTAATTACATTCCCCACTCATCCTTTCGACGTTCCTTTTCACATCTCAGTGCAACACATTCCCCACTCCTCCTATTGATATTCATTTTCACCTCTTGGTGCAATTACATTTCCCACTCCTCCTTTCAGTGTTTTTTTTCACCTCTTAGTGCAAGGAAGAGTGGGGAATGTAATTGCACTGAGATGTGCAAAGGAACGCCAAAAGGAGTAGTGGGGAATGTAATTGCACCGAGAGGTGAAAATGAATGCCGATATGGAGAGTATGGAATGTGGAAGGTAATAATAAAGTAAAAGATATGGAGTTAATGATAAAATGTAACAACCCTGGTGAAAATTCCATGTAATAAAGTTTAAAAAATAATAACCACGATTGATGGGACACTTATTCCAAGCTGAACGTTGGGAAAAAAATCCTAGTGGGTGTTCATTTTGGATAATATGGCTAAGGAAATTGGAAAAGGCAATGGCACAGGCTTTGGAAAGGATAAATGGAATATTTGTCACATTTATTTATGAAAATAATGGAAATTAGGAGAAAAGGGAGAAAAGGGCAAGTACAAGAGAATTTGTAATTTCATCTCATAACATCTTCTAAGTGTTAACTAAGTTTACTTAGCTCAGTTAATTTGAGTTGGAGGTCAAACTGGAGGCATGCAAAGTTCACTCTAAGTTTTAGGGGGTCCAATTACTGTTATTTGTGAGTTGTAATTAGTTAATTCAATTATTTCAGTTAAAATCAATTTAATTAGTTCTAACTGAGAGATGAGCTATTGATAGGTCTAGTGAATTAAATTTAATTTAATTCACAAGTAGGGATCAATCAGTTAACTAATAATTCACTGTAAATAGCTATTGCATGTCAGTTCTAAGGAAGGCCTAGTTGAGATTGGGGTTAAAGGGAAGATAACTATCAGTTGTATAATTATAAAATTGTACAGGTCATGCATGAGCTCATTAGGTTTCCTTGAAGGAATTACGCACCAATAATTTTGTTATTAATAGGGCCACAATTCCTCTAAGAATGCATAAGCAAGGATAGTCAAACAGAGGCAAAGAATTGGTTAAGTATTGGACCAATTTTTCCTAGATCAGAGTGAGACAGTCAACAGAGTGAAGAGGTTTCTTAGTGAGGGAAATAACATTGTATTTTTTCATGAGCTTGAATTTATGCAATATGCAGATAGAGGGGTTTTGAGCAGTTTCTTTCCACAGATACATCTTGTGTTGTGCGATTGATAATTTCTTTCTCCTACTTGTTATGTGATTGTGCGATCGAAATTGGTTTCTGTAATTTGTAGAAGGATTCAATATTTTTTTTTTAGTACATTACAATATCAATTGAATCCATTTGGATAATTTCTACATGGTATCAAATCAGGAATCACAATAGAAGAGAAGAACCAAAGTTTGTTTTGAATACGTAGATCAAATTTTTATATTTATTCTTTAGGACCAACAACAGATCAAGATGTCTTTCAATGGATTGAGACTCGAATATTCCCTTGAGGGAAATTAGAATTACATAGAATGGAAGGACAAGATAGAGGCAGTGCTATTGGAAAATAGACTAAATTCATTCATAGATAATGATATTCCCCAGTCCGCAGCAAAAACTGCTCAACTTCTTGATGCATTGAAGAGGAATGTAGCAAAGGAGAGAAGGGTCTTGTTATAAGGAGTTCAAGATCATATTGTCTCGAACCTCCATGGAAAGGTGACTCTATATGCTATTTGGAATGCCTTGAAATATATGTTTCAAAATAGCAGTGACCACAGGAAGTTGGCGCTGAAAGAAAAGCTCAGAAATATTAATATGGAGAAGGGTTACACGATCCAAAAAATACTTGACAAAGTTCACTCAATGTCAAGATGAGCTTGGAAGTGTTGGGGTAACAGTTTCCCAAGATTATTTGGTGAACCTAGCACTTCTAGGCCTTCCCAAGAGCTGGACCAGGAATTGGTGAAGGGGAGGGGGAATATACCATATTGGGAGTGATTGTGGTCTGACTTGGTACAAGAAGAGATTCGAAGAAACACTAGAGATGGATAATCATCAAAAAATAATGATGAGGATAACTGTACCTTCATTGGAATGGTGAATAAAGGGAAAGGGAAGGTGCCCCATTCCAAATTAGATTCTCTCAAGGTAGGAAATAAGTGATACTTTTCAAAGGTAATTTTTTTTAACTATCATGAACATGGACACTATGCTACAAATTGTCCACACAAGAAGACCAACAAGAAGGCCTCGGGAGGAGAAGAAGGTGAAGAACTTGTGTCATAGTTTGAGTTGGATTTCACTCTCATTGATGGCACGGTGCCATCAGTGATGGGTTTTTTGTGGTAATTTGATAGTGGAGCTTCGTTCCATATGTCCGACAACAAAGAATTCTTCAATAGCCTGGAGGAGAAGGATATCCATATGCACATCGAGATGGGTGATGACGGGAGGTATAGCACTAACGGTGTAGGCATCATTACCTTTTAGAGGGAGTCAAGTAATCCACTCACATCAAAAGATGTCATGTATGTTCCCGGTTTAAAGAAGAATTTGGTTTATGTTGCTATGTTGGAAGATCGTGGATATGATGCGATATTTAGTGATGGAAAGGCGTTCCTTCGTACAAATCCACAGGAAAGGTGAAAAATATTAGGGTTCGAGTAAAGAACCTCTAAAAATTGGATGCAGAAGATTGTGTTGCCTTGAGCAGGAAAGCAGAGAAGGTGGAGAGCTGAGACATCGGTGAGTTATGGAAGAAGAGATTAGGCCATCTACACCATGGCGCTTTGAAGATCATGAAACAGATTTCTACAGGAATTCTAAAGGGTGCACTTGTGTAGAGAGATACATGCAAAGGGTGTACATTGGGGAAGTATACCAAAGCCACCTTTCACGATAAGGAAAGCCTAGCAAAGGAGATCCTTGAGAGAGTTCACTAAGACGTGTGTGGACCGTTCTCGAAAAATTCCACAACAAAACATAGGTATTATGTGATTTTTGTAGATTATTTTTCATGAAAGTGTTGTACTTTCTTAATGCAGAAGAAATATTAGACATTATGCAAGTTTTGTGAGTTAAAGGCACTTGTCAAGAAATATATAGGGAAGAAGGTGAAGGCTCTGAGGAGTGACAATGGTGGAGAAAATGTCTCTAATGAATTCAAGAACTTCTGTGCTTCAAAAGGAATTCAAATAGAATTGATATCACCTCATAACCCACAAAAGAACGGGGTTGTAGAAAGGAATAATAAAACTATTGTGGGAGCAGCATGAGCTATGTTGCATGACCAAGGACTACCATTGCATATGTGGGAAGAGACATGCAATACAAAAATATACAGAAGTCCTCATTGGATACCCAGGATACGCACGAGTACCTGCAGAGTCTTTTTTGGTACAGAGACCCGGATGTGTCACATTTTAAAATTTTGGCTCATTGATTTATTTATCTGACCAAAAAAGTGCAGGAAGAAGCTAGAGCCTATGGCTGAGTTGTTTATCGGTGTACTTGCAGAGGCACACGGGATGGCAGTGGTCATGAGATGTGAGAATTCAATGAAAGAAGGCCATGCGAATTTCCCTTGAGAGGGAACAGTTGCATGCAATTGAGGAGATCTTGGCTCAAAATAAGAACCTCAAGATGTGGAGTGAACATAAGCAGAGGAATGAGAGTGCAGAGAACCCACTCATGTGGGGCCATCCACAGATACTGGAAGGAATCACACGGGGGCGAAAATTTTTTGCTAGAAGTGAGAGAGATTGTGGGAGCACCCTTATCACATTGTAGAGCGAGAGAAGGTCCCCAAAGTGGTACTCTTTGTATTCATGGCTCTTATGAGCGAAGGTATGGGAATAGAGTATCCTCTTTCGAGGAAGCAATGTAAGCGGCCAGGTTTTGGTTGATGCCATGGTTGAGAGTATGAATCCTTGCTCCCGAAACGATTGCATGGGAAGTTGTCCCAAGACCGGTGGGAAGTCAATTGTAGGATCATATGGATCTACAAGGTGAGAAACGAGGGAAGCATATGGCAGTGTAGAGAAGCACACAGCTATATTTTTTTACCAAAGGGTTCTCACAATTGAAGGGCATAGATTATGATGAGACTTTTCACATGATCTGGTATTCATCAATGAGATCCATCCTTGCACTCTTAGCACAAATGGGATTGAAGGTGCCAGGATGGATAAAGACATGCTTCCTCGATGGGGTGATTGGGGAAGAGGTTTTACAATAATATCTTTGAAACATACGAAGGTTTTGAGACCTTAGATAGAGAGTTGCATGTGTGAAAACTCAATGAAATGTATGGGTTGAAGCAAGCACCATACTATTGCTTTGTACGGGATCGATAAAGTTTTCACCCAGAGTTGGGCGTCACCAAGAGTGAAGCGGGAATGCGACCCTTTATCCTTATTGTGGTATATGGTAATATTTCTATTATTGTACTTTATGTTGATGATATGATGCGATAGGTATTAGGTTTTCCTTGAGTCTTTCAAGATAATTTGAGATGAAGGACATACAGGCACTCTTACTCTATTTCTTGGGATTGGAAATGTGGCAAGAGATGGGGAGCTATTTGTATCTCGAGGAAAGTAATGAATGAGATCCTCAAGAAGTTCCACACCAAACAAACCCATGGAGACTCCTCTAGTAGGAAACTAGAGGGAAGGAGGATGTTACTTCGGAGAAGTAGTGAATGCTACTATTTATAGGAAGCTTGTGGGTTCACTCATGTATTTGGTGAAAACACGACTGAACATTGCTACACAGTTAACCAACTAGTCAAGCTATTGTTAAGCCTACCAAGCTCTTTTGGAAGGTAGGAAAGCATGTGTTGAGATACCTTAGAGGCACTACGGAGTATGGGATATGGTACATATGGATAAAGGGATTGAAGCTTCAGGCTTCCTTGGGTATATTCTTAGGAGTCCATCCGTTAGGAGGAAGAGGCACATCAGGGGGCATCTTTAGCATAGGATCAATATCAGTTTCCTAGTACAATAGGAAACAAAGATCAGTTCACTCAGTTCATTAGGCGGTACATCATGCCCGTCAGGGAATCATGTGAGGCCATTTGGATGAGAAGATATTTGTTGGTTTTGTTTGGTAGATAGATTAGGTCGACGGTGATATATTGTGATAATAATAATTTCATCAAACTCTTGTTTAATCAAAATTTTCATGGTCCAAGCATATTGATGTCTGGTATCACCATCTTAGAGATTGCGTACAAGGTGGATTATTTCATTAGAGTACATTCCCATGGAAGAGAGCGGAATCTGAGACATCTTGGCGAATGCACTATCAAGAAGAAAATTAAAATTCCACAAGACATGATCGGGGTTGTGAATAATCCCTTTCTTAGTGAGAGGAGTGATGAAATGGAACAGTAATGGAACCCCAAGGGGGCTTCTAATTTAATTTTCCCTAAATTAGAGAATTAGAAGATAAATTGTAATTTCATCTCATAACATACGCAAGTGTTAACTAGATTAGGAAGGCTTACCACTTAGCTAAGTGAATTCAAGTTGGAGGTGGCGGAGGCATGTAGAGTCCATTATAAGTTTTAGGGGTCCAGTTACAATTAT